>VZRF01008666.1:154576-783606 GCA_013396875.1 Vireo altiloquus | reverse complement strand
TCTTCTAAACCAAGACAGAATATTATACTGAACTCACAAGAGCAAGAAATTATTTACATCTTTATTAAGATGTGTCTTACTAAATATCTCTGTAGAGTGGAACATTTTGCATTTAGCAATGTTTGCATTTAGCAATCACCTTGTAATTTGGGGATGGTCATTTTCCTTGTATAAAGTCTACTGAGGTGTTTGTATTGGATGTTCATGGTTTAAGAGTCTGAAGCTGCCCATTTGAATTTCCTTGACTTTGTGATATGTCATTCAGAATGCTGTTTAAGCACTTCTGTTTGTAAGGCTTTTTCTTCTTCCAAAGGCTAGGTTTTTATGCCTTAGAAACTGAAGGTAAAATAATAAGGTAATTATATCCAAAACTGGTTTCTTAAGCTGCTTTAAATAGAAAATTAAACAACTTGATTGCTTTGCATTCCTTGGCTTCCTTGCAATGATCTGTGGCAGTCAACAAAGCAAATTGAAGTGGAAAAGGATTTTGCTTTTGTAATGTACTTGTAGTGCAACCTTGCAGTAACCTAATAAAAAAAAACTAATTGAAAACTGAAATCTAGAGAAGTTGCTGTGCATTCAGTATTTTGAATTTAAAATTGTGTAGATTTATATCTTGTATGGAAGTATTAAAGAATGTTCTGAAGGTTTGTTTTTTCCAGTTTGGGGTGAATTCTATGGTTTTCTAACAAAAAAGATGAAAATTTATACTTTTATCCTGAAACACAATATGGTAACCTTTTAAGAAGGAAAGAGGGATTTTCAGTTTCATAGGAATAAAACAAATGCAGGAAAGAGTTTTGTATTCTTACTTCCATGTAAGAGCTGCATATACAGGTGAAAAAATAAGGGAATAGAGGACATTGTAGTTGGTTGTTTGTGAATTGGATGCACTTGTGGTTGTGAAAAGCTTTTAATTTCTTTTTAATTGCTTTGTGGAACTACACTGCTCTGGATTTCTCATGCTTTGTCTCCCTCTCATATTCTTCCCATAGGTCTAAAGAAAAACATTTCTATAAATAAAGATGAAAAAGTCCAAGTATCTTGCAAATTGTTCTAATCCATAAATGTTTATACTTATTTGTCATATATCACCCTACTGACTGAATGCAATGCCTATTGACTTTAGGACTGAAGTTTTTTTCACTTTAATTTCTTCGATTTTGTAGTATTTGCCTCTTTCTGATCGTTAACAATGAATAGTTTTTCCAATGCATTTGGAACTGGCAAGAAACACATTTCATACAGATATCCTCTAACACCTATTGCCTTTTATAATTAGGGTAAGCTGTGATGGAAAAAGATGCTTCACTTTTTTCTTGGCGTTGGTTGGAATCTGTAGCTGAACAGTCCATGACAAAGGATTTCCCTCTATGCTACCCAGGAGAGCAGGTATCTATTAATTCAGCAGATATTTAAGAATCCAGCAGATTCTTCTCATCTGAGAGGTTTCGTAAGGGTCCCATATTCTACACATAAAACCCCTGTAACATTTTAATTTTCAGAGTAATATTAGCATAACAAAACAGCCCCCTAGTGATTTTATTTTTTTATTTTTTGATTACTTCAAAATTGTCTTTTTTTCCCCCTAGTATAGGATACATATAGGAATTCAACTTTGTAGATTTTTGAGTTTTCTAAAGCAATAAAACTGCCAGCCCATGGCACATACAAATTGCAATTGCAGCCTGAAAAATTAAGCTAAAAGGTTTAGTTTGTAGAATTCATTCTGGGGCTAATATACTTAATATGAAATATTTCCAAATTATTTATTTGGTAAGGAAGAATGGATGTGACTTTTCTCCCTGTGTAAATAAAAATATCAGTCCCATATAATGGCAAAGTGTTACAGTTCTTACATGGCAGTTTGATCAATCTTCTCATGGCTTTACCTTAGATCTTGAATGGATTCTTATCACTGTAAAATACCAATGCTTTATGCTGTACATTATTAAATTACCACACTAGAAATAAATTTCTGTAGAGCTACATTCTGCTACATCTAGAGATGCTGATTCAAAGTGTTTGCATTACCAGACTAAATAGAAACCTTTTCTTTAGGAAGTTTTGGAGACCTCTGGCAGTGATGACAAGCAGTGGATGGTAGGGAGGAGTCCAGAAGAGCAAATGTGACTATGTTTGGATTCTAAAGGAGAAGGAATAAGCTCTTTGAGGAGACATTTTGCTTCAGAAAGGACAACACCAATTGCCAAAATCTCCCCCACTTTTCTCTTCTCCTTAAAAAGAAATCCATGCAATAAAGTGTCATAGGAGGACTATGAACCATGCAACTAAACTGTCTATTTTCACTGGAATAAATAGCATATTTCATTGCCTGAAAAATTTGGGCCAGAGTGAATTCAGAAATTTCTTGATCATTATGATGTTGGTAGCAGATCTGTTCTGTTATTGAAATTCTGTTGTTTCTTTCCACCAAAGAATTATCAAGGACAGGTGTCCTTTATTCATATCATATGTATGAATTCTTTCAAGACACAAAAGGAAAAGTGATTATTTCTCTAAGAAAAATCTGCCCTAGGGAAGATACTTATTTCTCTCTATCATTTGCTGTACTTTTTTCCTTTCCCCCAGTCCATTATATTCTCATGATCTGCGTGTTGTTTACATGATATTTTGATGTACTCTGATACTCTGAAAATACTCAGAATTCGGTTAGGAAGTGCAACACAATGGCAGCTTGATCAATCTTCTCCAATTCCCTTAGCACTTTTCCCTAGTCTCTTGATTCTCCTGATTTGGATTCTAGCTGTCAGGAAAATAACCTGGAGAGCAGAGAAGAGTGTGGGGTTGATTTGTTGCAAGTTTAAAGTTAAGAAAATAATAAAAAATATTGGCATCTTCCCAGATACTACACATCACTCATTTAAAAACCTAAAAATAATTAATCCCATCTATATTCTTTTCAAGTTATAAAGAACCAATTTCAGAAATCTGAGCAGGGCTCTTGCCCATACCCAGGAAGAATTGGCTATATTATTCTGGTTTTGCACTGAAGCAGAGCAATTCCATCTCTGCTCTCTAGTAACCTCTACTTTTTAGAGTCCAATATAGTAAAATATGCCAAACAAAGTAGGGGCAAGAAATCAAACCACAACTCGATATATCAGGGAATACTACAGGGTATTAATATTTTCTTGGAACTTATTAACAAAACTCAATAAATTGTGATGCTTTTTCCAGCAATCTTCTTCAAAGGAGACATTTCTTGTTTGCTTTCTTTTCCTTTGCTGTTGGACATTGGCTTCCTCTTTTTACTAGGATACAGAGATTTGAACAGGTCTAATACTTGTTTAAAAAGGGAAAAGTCCATGATATTTGAGGGGAAAAATAATTTCACTGGCTCCAAACCATGTTTGTAGCAACAGGATGCAGTACTATAAGTGACAGTTCCAACCATGAATAACAAATATAATTTAGATTACTCCATGACAGCACAACATACATCAGTTGATAAATTGTTTAAGAATTAGTAGAATCACTACTTGATTGAGAATCCACGTGTTGAGCCACCATGTTCTGTTTTCTCCACTTGTGAGCTGGCAGAAGATTTTTCTCCCTATTTAGGACTTAGTGATGCAGAAAAATCACATTAGCCAGACACCAGTTACTTATTGCTGTATCATGCCTGATTGATGGGGGTTATTTTACTCTCATCAGATTAGATGTGAGGGGACAAAAATAAGAGGCAGAGGAACTCTTTTGTTGAGGTGTCCATGTGCCTAAAACTACCCTTAAGAGGCTAATGAGGTTAACGCAGAGCAAGGCACAAGGGAAACTCAGCCATTCCTTTAAACACCCTTGCTACTTCTTTGCTGTGAATTTGTAATGACAGAATTGTGTCAGCTTCCAGAGACAGGTAAGCAACTGTTAATTGATTAGCAGCTGGGACGTGGTGCCTCCTAGAGCAAACAAATGAATGTGTTTCATTTAAGCAAGTGGTTATCCAGAGCAGCTATAATCCTGCCGGCTTTGGGGAGATTGCCAACACAAAAGAGAATATGAATTTTGCCTGGTGGAGGCTCCATCAAACAACTCGGGAAAGGCTGTGAAGGATATCTACAGGCAGGTTCACTGAGCACATAATCCAATTTGCTTATTTTCTGCTCACTTTGTACCACCCCATCATCCTGCTGAACTGCTGCTGGAGTTCATCTGTACCTCGCTGTGCTTGACATTCTCTGAGGATTTCCTACAGTGGAAGTGCTTTAACAACTGCCCCTGGCTTCAAAATATGCTACATGGGCTTGGACAGGGTTCAGATAAGAGAGTACTCAGTATTTTAACCACTGATAACATTTTCCGTGCACATTTGGGCAGTGACTTGCAGTATGACTTGGATGTTTTGGAGTTCATTTGGTTGATAGTTGTTGATTTAAGAAATTCTTAGACTAGTTGGGCACCATCACACTAAGATCAACGTGGGACATATTTTTCCATAGTAAAAGTAGTGTGTAATTCTTAATTTCTGAAAACATACTCAACCTTTTTTTTGAATACTGGAATGTGCAAACTTTCTCTCTCATTCCCTATTTCTTGATGTTTGGAAGCTGTGCTAATTCTGTAACTGGTGAATGTACTTCGAGCTGTAGGAAAGAAGTAATTTATTTTAAGACTAGGACACTAAGAAGTGAATAATTCAAATGATAAAATACTGAGACATGTTTTGCAGCCAGTGCAACAATGATCTAAAATTAATGCATAGACTTTTACTTGCATGGAATTTGGGGAACACAGGAAGACATCTAAGAAATGCCTACTAGTGAATGCAGCTTGTGTGCAAAATTACAGTGCTGAGCTCTGTTCAAGTTAAATGTGACTTTAATCGGTTTCACAGTGGTGGAAGTGTAATTCAAATTAGAGTTTATACATGGTGCAATTGGTTTGCAAGGAATATCCAGTCTGTTCTGCAGTTGTGGAATGAAAAGGGTCACAACCTCATCTGTGCTTTGGGCTTTTGATGCATTTTAAGGCATTTTGCACTCTGAGGTGATGTCGTAGATTTTAGTATGAGTAAAGGACCTGACTTTTTCCTGTTGCTAAGAGGGAGAGACCTTTTTCTGAGGACACGTGTTGCCCAGGACCAGCCTTAAAGCATGTTTTTGCCTGATTTCCATTTTGTGACATAATTTATCTGCTTTAATAGTCAAGCCACTCAAATATAATCACGTAAAGAGAAAAGTTTAGTTTAAGGAATCTTTAGTAATAAAATAGCTTAATTAAATAAGTAATTAAATATCATAATCAAATGATGAGCTGTGTTGTGCAAATACTGTATTAATATTTCTTTATGATGAGATTTTTATTTTCACAAAAAATTGCTTTACTAGGAAATAGTTGAATCTCTCGTTAAACAGTCTACAGTGTTTATTTGAGTTTATTTTTAGTCTTAAATGTTTTTTAAATAGTGTTGTTTATATTCTTTATCTTTCATAGGATTGGGAAGAGCCAGGTTGTTTTGTTTTCAGTCTGCAGACACACCTAGAATGAAGAATGAAGTCCAATCAGTATCCTTAAAATATTAATTTTAGTATTCAGTGCTGCTGCCAACATTAAGGGCCAAAGTCCTTATGCATTAACCTAATCTTGCAGTATTTGAACTGAGAATAATTTATGCAATTTTTTGAATGCTGCTTTCTTGATGGTATTTTTTTAATGCCAAAAACCTGCTTTTATATTAGCATATATTGATCACCAGATTTTAGAGAAAGGTAAAATTCATCATTTTATACCACCAATGCCCCTTTTCTTTTTTTTCCATTATTAGAAATGTCACTGGACTCTTTTAGCTGTAATCTTAAATGAAATGCAAAGACATTAGTGTAATTTTCCCTTGGACAGTCACAGGCATATTCAGAGAGATTTGCCAGGTGTTTTTACCTTACCCTTACACAATCTGTGGTGCTTTCAATACATACAGCTGAAGATCCAAAGAACTTTGCTCCTCAGTGTTCTCACATTTTATTTTCCTAAGGATTTTTCCCCTACTTGTTCTGCTGCCCCACAACTGAACATTGCTCTGGATGACAGTCTCATTATCTAAAGTTTGTTGCAGAACACAAAATCAGACTCAGAATTGTGGTGAAAATACACATCCAGGAGTACACTTTGTCCTAGCTAATAACAAATTCCTAACACAATGTGATAGAATGATATCAGTCAATTTACTGTAACCTGTACTCTTAAATCAGATTTGGTCTTAAAGGTCAGCTTTCTATAGCACTAAATTCTCCCAGCTCTTAGAACTAATTAGTGTTACACAGCAAGTTTAATTAAAAACTCAATGCAACTGACCCTATCAACATTCGAGCATTTCAAATAATTTTAATTATATGAAAGCTGGAGTTTTTTTCTTTTACCAAGTGTCTCTTACTTCCTTTCCTATGATTGTGTATGTATTATGAATTAAAGGAGGAAAATAAAACCTATTTGCTATTGGAAGTTTTTTCCTGATCAGGAGTATCCTTGCATAGAGAATAACACCTTGCCAATTCTGTTGGTTTAATGCAAGCCAAGATATAAAGGGAAAAATAAAACAGTGATAATTTGTTTTGATAAAATAATTTAGAGATAGCTATCTTATTTTGTGTTCTAAATGTACACTTCACAATTCAGGGAGGGAATGGATATTTTTTTCAGGCTCCACTAATCTGAGATTTTAGAGCGGTGTTCAGCAGAAAGTTCCTGCTTTTGTTCCTATCTCATGTTCCTTCAATAGAGCTGGCTGAAAGATTGGCTTTATTTGATAGAACAAGGTAGTTTGGAAAGGTCCTTCCAGATGTTTTTATTAATGTTTCCTAACCAAGTGTATCAAAGTAATTGTAACTTAAACTGCTGACTTGCAACTGTGGTCTTTTTTATTCTGGAATTTTTCCTTTTCTCAAACAAAAATATTTTTGCAGCAAAGTAAATCTTCTCTTTCTGAAAACAGCTGTTAAAACTTGTGATTCTGGACATCTTGTGTCTGTTTTGCTGTACTTCGTTTAAATGTGAAAAGTTTTTTTTGGAAATGAATACACAGATCGAAGCAGTATTTTTGACTGCTATTGATGTTACTTTTTTCAAACTTGAAACTTTAAAGCTGCTCTGTTTCTCATGTTCCCTTTTTCCCCTATTATTATTTTTATAATGCTTTTTTCTCTTTGCCACATAAGAAAAACAAACAGACAACAGAACCTCTGTGTTCTGCTACTCATATGCTGAACACATCCAGTCTTTATGCATTGCAACTAGGACATGAAATCCAGATGGTGTTCATTTCAAAAAGGAGACACTAATCAACCATCCTCTTTAATAAAATGGCACAAGAACCCTCCCAGTTGTATTGACACTGAAGATGTCCCCAAAACAATGAAACTGCAATAAGATGGCAAAAATAGCTGTGCTTTTATGAATGTGCATTTTAAATGTATAAACTTTGAACAATCTCATCTTTGGCATTGTGTAGTATAGCACACAATGCTATATTCTGTCTATCTGACAGATGCAGACAGATGCAGTGATATGTGATTTTAGTTCCTAGCTTGAGTTTCCCAAGCACTGCTATGATTTTTTCTGTTGTTGTTGTGAAAATCATATTAACCTACAATGGTTTCTTCTCTTGCTCTCCTTTATTGTATTGTATTATATTGTTTTCAAAAACTTGTACTAGATAAAGTATGAGAAACATGCTAGATAAAGAATGAGAAACAACAGTGGGAAACAATAATGAAATTGCAGGGTAGGTGCTAAGTGCTCTTCACTACCTGATTCCAGAGCCTGCCTTAGGACAGGGTGGGATATGGCAATTTGAGTACAAGGAAAATCATAAAGTTTGGCTGATATTCTCATCTCAAATACACCACTCCCTTTAATGACATGGATTAACAATTGTCAGGGAGGAGAACATTAACTTATTTTGCTGCTGAAGTTGAGATCTTTCCCCTAGTAATCTAGCAAACAGTCAATGCATAATCCATAAGGAAAGCATGTCCTTCTAAATCCAATCTGTTTTACTGTCTCTTCTCTTTGGGTCACCTATTCTTTCAGTTGTCATTGCTTCCTCTTCCTTCTCCTCTCTGTTTCTTTTTTCAGAGTCCCTCTACTCTATTTTTATACACATACTTTCATAAGAATTCCTTTCCATCCACCCTAAGCTTGTGGATCTGTGTGGTTGCTAGACTCCATTTGTTACTGGTGGTGTTATGTTAGTCTTTTGCTGTCAGCTGTGAATAAAGGCAAGAGGCTTCCTTTACTCGATTTGCTGGCATATGGCAAAACCAGATTTCAGACTACAAGAGTGCAACCAGACTGGCAACAAGTGGCTGAAAGAAAAGGATATTTCTGCTCCAATTTCAGCAAGAGCAAGTACTTTGATTTTTGCTCCTTTTTTGCTTATTTTTTCCTCAGTTCTGGATGTACTTTTGCAGTTCAAATTTGAGTTAAAAAATGCCAAATACCTACATGAGTTAACTCTTACCATATTTCTACAGAGTTGTGAAGTTATATACCAAAATTGCTATCAATTCTTATGTTAATTTGCATTTAATATGAGAAAGGGGTGAATTCAAGTCCCAAAATTTTCTTTGGAAATCTATCTCTTTGGACATGCTGAATCATTCTTTTGAAGTAACAGTGCATGCTTGCTAGATTTCAAAGACGATAATAAAGAATGCTAAAATTTGCTTTAAAAATACAATTTATATGCTATGAGTTCTCTACAATAAGCATGACAGACTGTGGGTGTACATTGAGAAACAGTATTTCTAAGGAGAAAAGAACTAATTAAATCCTCCAAAATGTCACATTAATGATTAGAAAAGATTTTTGTTTGAAAAGAACAAAAGCAGAAAGTGGTGGAAAGTGAGCTTTTCGTAGCTTAATTTATGGTTTTAAACCTAAAAATAATAACCTAAAAAAACCCTTGTCCCCCTCATTTGAACAGATAACTTATATCATTGACTTTGCAGCTAATACCAAAAAATTTGTTCATTTGCATTTCATGTAGAGAAGCCAACCCTGCATTCCTTAGGCATCTGTTTAAACAAGGGGTGATACTAGATCAAGGGCAAAGCTAAAACTGAAGTAATTTGCTTTATATGGAAGAGGTAAATGAATATTCCACTGTACAGTGTGATTGTAACATATGACTTCTGTCAACCTACAGCTGATTTAAACAGCTCCTGAAATCTTAATCTGTTTCTTGTCTCTCTCAGTTGCAGTTTGCTCTCTTTAGTTGTCCTAATCAGTCATTTTTAAGACCCTGCTCTCAAATAAGCAAGCAGAAAAAGGAGAAAATGAACCCTGTACTTCTAAGGTGTTCCTCTTAATGTAAAAATTGTGTATCTAAACTTGTGAAGAGGCCACACACACAGCTGAGCAGAAGAAAAGGTGAGAAAGCAAGTTTTTAAGGGTGAAGAACACTCATCCTATAAAATGCTTTTTGCAATCAGGAATTATGCTAGGAATTGCATAGTTTTCTTCGATCCTTTGTGCATATCTTAAATTTCAGCCAAGCAGCTTTCAATGGGGGAGTTTGGCAGGTTTTTGTTTCCTTTCAGTTCTCACATTAATACAGGGGAAATGTATCCATGTGGAATGTGTTTCAGTATTATTTACAAAAAGTAATCCCAAGCATGCAATACTTCCAGCTAATGAGCAATATAGATTAAAGGCAGATGCTTGCTGAAATCATGAATTTGGCATTCATCTCACAGCAATATTTAATCTGTGCTGTATGTTTACTTCTTGGTATGTTGGTTGCCAAGTGGTTGCAGTTCTCTTCTGCTGTAGTTTAAATTTTAAAAAGGGCCTCCATCTTAGAACTGTAGAATCACAGAATATCCTGGTTTGGAATGGACCTGCAAGGATCAGCAAACTTCACCTTCTGTCCTTGCACAGGACACCCCAAGAATCTCACCATTTACCTGAGAGCATTGCTCAAAAGTTTCTGGCACTCTGTCAGGCTTGGTGCTGTGACCACTTCCCTGGGAAACCTGTTGGGCATCCAACCACCCTCTGGGGGAAGAGCCTTTTACAAATATTCAATCTGAAACTCCCCTGAAACCTTGTGCCCTGCAGATGCACAGAATAGCTAAACTGGTAGTGCTGATCAGTGTTTCATGCTTTTAGCAGAGAACCCAAGGAGGTCTGATGTCCAGAAGCTACTTGAGGCTGAAACTCAGCAGGAATTTGATTCTGGATAAACCTGAACACATGTAAAATGGGATGAGTGAGCTGGCAAGTTTAACTTCAGAACCAGCTGAGCTCTTCTTTTGCAACACCTTAATGATGCTGAGCATGTGTTTGGCTTCTCCAGCCAATAGAGAAGCAGGTGCATGTGTCTCTGCTTGGAATAAAGAGGTCCTGGGGGACAGCCAGCAATTGGTCTGACTATTTATTGTCATCTGACCATGCATGAGATGCTCTGGTGCTGTGATCTCCCGGAGCTTAGGTCTGGCCAGAGTTGGATGCTGAGAAGTTGGTTTGTGCTGTGCTGTGTGAACATGAGATGGAGGAGATCCCCAAGCCAACAGGATAACAGAAAGCACTAACTAAAGGTCAATATTTAATGTTTTCTAATAGAAGAATACAAAGGAAAATAAGTAAGGCTAAAAACAACTTGTGGCCAGAAACAAACTGAAGCAGAAATAACCAGCACTGGTTTCAGCTGAACAATAAGCAAAACTAGGATATGAAAAGACAAAAAAAGAAAACAACTTAGATGCATTGACACAACAGGAGTTATTTGGAATTATTTTAGGTTAGAGACAGAAGCAGAGAGACAAATTATTAGAAGAAGCTAGGAGAAAATACACTTTCAGGGAAGCTTATTTTGTCTGATGACATTGGCAAACAGGATTGCATTGTCCTAGCAGACATCCTTTAGCTTTGTTAAGATAAAGAAGACATTGCAGCGGGATGGTAGGAGGATTTTTAGGGACATTGCTGCTTTGTATTGCTAATATTGTCCCCATATTAATCTAAAAATTGCTTTCCATATCAGTACATTAATTTCTCTTGAAGACCAAAAGCTGAAAGGCTTGGAAAAGAGATCAAGAAAGATAAAATATGGCTGAATTATCTGCTTTGTTTCTACAGCAAAGGCATTCTTTAGAAAAGTTGAGTGGCAGAGAGGAAAGGAGATTGATGGACATTTCACTGTTTTGATGTTTTCTTTAGTTACTTTATTCCTAGTTTTGTTACTGAGGCTACCTTTTCCTTGGTGGAACAAATACTTTGTTTACTTGCTTTTTGACATGGGTGGGATGGGCTACCCAGCAGCAAGTACTGAAATGAGCAGTGAACAGCAGAGAGCCACCCACCTGTGTGGGAGTGTGAAAGCACATGTTTCTTACTCAGCTGGAAGGATTAATTGCTGAGCTGATAGCAGGAAGCGTTAGTGTGCAAAAATGAATTTATTCCCTATGCATTACCTAGCAAGAAGTGGGTGGTTGGAGAAATACCTTATGGTTGCAGAAGGCTAATGACTGATTACTGAGGTCATTATCAAAATCAAATCAGGGTTTTTTCCCCTTCATCCTCAGGTGAAAGGAGGCTACAAGATGCAGCACCCAGAACAGCACATCCCTGTTGCCTTTGGGATGGTTATAACATACAGCTCTGTTTTTCCCAGCCACATGCTGCACTGCCATAGTTCTGTGAACTGTTTGTTCTTTATGCAACAGATAAGCACCCATGACTTTTTTGAAAGTAATATAATAATAACATAAACCTTTACAAATTAGAATAGTTATTGCTTTCAAAGGGATGCTTAGACTCTGCTCTGAGGTGTGCTGAATGTTAAGTAGTCACCAGGGGGATGTAGAAGTTCTGGATGGAGTTAGGGCTCATCTTGAACAAGTTTTTACCACAGCATTAAAATGCTGCTTCATCAACAGCAATTTTTGAACTTTACCTGAAAGTATTGCACTCCAGGTAATATAAACTTAAATACACTCTCTTTGGCATTTCTTTTGAAAAACCTGGGCTTTTTGCCTGAGCAAAAAGTTTCAGATTAGTTTTAAGCAATAGATCTTTCAGACGTAGTCCCACGTATGGCCCAAATTCTGGGAAATGTTTACGCCTTTAACTTAGCATTCTTTGTTTTAATGAAAAGCATCTGAAGATCATTGCTGTGAGCAGAACTTGAACTAAAATGATACCTGCATCTGGTAAAGGGAAGCCAGTTTTTAACCCCCACTTGTGGCACAGGGACAGTGCTGACCGAGGGATTGCCCTGTCCATTACTGAAGGCAGGGGCATGAGAGAACACAGTGAAATTCTGCCAGAGTAACAATTCCAAAACAAGCAATACAGAGAGAGCTCAGCACAGCACCAGTCAGAGATGGATTTGTAGGTATGTTTTAGTGTTCTCTGGATGGCACTAGTTCTTCACACCTGTTACTCTGTTTTATAGAATGCACTATTACCTTTTAGACAAGAGCTGAATTTTGCCCGCAACATTAAATTCCATTTACAAGCTGTCTACAGGCTCAGCTGCTTTTCATTCTAAAGAATAAAAAAGAAGGATTACTATTAAAGGACAAACTCCAGAAAAATTATGTGAGATACCTACCAAGAAAATGGAAAGAAAGTATGGGTTTGAAATGTTTGGCAGAGAATAACATGAAACTTTCACGGTCTGATAGCTATGGAAATGTGTGAATTTGTGTCTGGTGCAATCAATGAATACTTATGAATGTGTTCATAAATCACATGTATCACTTACAAACTAAGAAATAATTCTATTGTTCATTTCTCACTCCTGTAATTCAAGAAGAGTACCTAAGATGCCTAGAGGAAAACATGGAAGTTGATTCAAATACCTGAGCAAGCCTATTCCAATTCTCTTTTTGCAGATGCGAGCTCAGGGGATTGCTTTCCAGTAAAAAGTGTGAAGTTCTGTTCTCCTTGCTTGAAGGCACTGGTTTATGCTGGGAAATCTACACCAGAATCTGGCAGTTAGCCATCCCAAACTCCAGAGTGATGCCTCCTCATGTTGTTTTACCTAAAAAGACCAATTCATTGTCTGAAATTTACTGAGGATTCTTAGATGGCACTGCCTCTGGAAGAGACTAAAGGCTTTCTCTACTTTCTAGACAGATATATTCCAGAACAGAACACCTACATAAAAATATTTACAGTGCTAAACTTTTGTGAATAAAGTGTTTTCTCTGAAAAATAAGTAAGAGCAAGATATGTCATGATTTTGGCTAGTATTTATGACCAATGATGAGACCAGTGGGTTTAAAAATGATGGTACAGTTGACTACAAGGGAAGCAGGCTCATTTCTGCAGCACACAAAATGCTGCTAATTCATTAGACTCCAAACTGTCAGCAACAAGGTGGTTCTAATTCGACGTTTATTTTTTCTCCTACAGATCACAAAAACACGGCATATATTGAGGCTTTATTTCTTTTTATAGTGTTAGGTTCTTTGTTTCAATATTAATCCCATGCTGCCTTCAGTTTTCATATCCTTCCTCCAGCCTTTTGACAGCATTACCAAATTTCTTTTCTTGTAGCTTTTCAGTTATACGTGGAAAGTAATTCAAGGGATTTTAATGTGTGTATTAAATGCACGCAGCACTTCTATTGTCCATCACCAAGGTTATGATTTGTATTTAATGAGAATAAGTAAAACTCAGCTTTAACTTCACATCCGTCTACATCCAGTCTTCAGTAGAATGAAGTGTTGCATAAAGAAAAGAAATAAAGGAAAAAGGGAAGTTTGGATTATGACCCACACATATAAAGTATTGATTTGATCTTGATTAAATACCTCAAATAATGATAATGTTTTGTGAGGCCTTGCCTAGGCTATTTTACTAAACCTTGACAATTTCACTTTCCAATTTACCTGTTGATAGATGCTGTAAGTGTTTATGTCGAGGCCTTAGATATTCTTCCAGATCTCCTTCCAACATTCTGCCAATGAGAAGCCCTGAAAGCAAAGGCTTTCTATTTTGAGGTTTTGCTCTTGTACAAATAATTTATTGATATATTGCTCTCTTTGAAGCCCACAGGAAAAATCCTTGTGAGTTCCATGGGAGCTAACTAGAAATTTTTCATTGGTTTACACACCCTTGAGTAAATTTTTGTTGCAATTTTTTTCAAATACTATAGATATTTTAAAAAACTTATGTCCATGTGCAGTGTTGAGAGGAGTAATTTCTCTAAGGGTTTCTTTGATTCTTTCTTCACAAGCTAGTGGCATGGTTAGTTTTTTAGGACTTCTTAATGTTCTAGGTTTTTGTCATGGACTAAGAAATTTAGACTATTCAGATAATTTCAGAAGTAGATGTTCTACCACGCTTCAAAAGATAACTGGTTCAGGAAAAAACTCCAAAAATAAGCATTTTCTACTCTTGTTCTCTGCAAAGAATACTATATGTTAGCTTTTAGTTTTTGATTAAATATCTCTATTGCTTCTTCCTTTTCTCAAAACTTTAGAATGAGGTGCCCAATGTCTCTTTGTTTCTCTTAGCTTTCTTGACAGGAGGTTTATAACCAGCATTAGTCTGTGAGAAGTTCTGCATGGAATATTGCTTTTCTATTTTGGAAAAATTTTGTAGGGGTAACTACAATACCTTTAATGTCACATACTCCCACAAAAAGCTTCAGGGATACAAAGTCTGACAGGCTTTGGGATGAAAACTCTAGTAGCTGTGACATAAAGGACTTTCTTTATATATCTTGTTATTACACAGGGATCACCAGCTCAGGTTTGCAGTGAGCAACAGTAAATCAGTCATCACCATCTGCACTCGAGCATCGTCAGCAGCTCGTTTTTCTCATCCATTTAGTTCTGGTTTCCTCAGGCCCTGAATGGGCTCAAACAACTCAAAAATTAAGACATCTGGTTAAAATTGTGTAGCCTATGACACACACCAAATCAAAGTAATGTAATAGTTCTTTCTGCTCTTTAATTTTTACAAAGATGGAGAAAAAGTATAGCAGCATAATAATCAGAAAAAACCAACAAATATCTGGCAAGAATCTTTTAATAAATGGGGACATAAGATAATACAAGAAATATTGTGCTTTTGAGTGAATAACTCTTCACTTCTTTGAAACATTACTGCATTCCCAGTCAATAAATGTGGAACAGATATCTACTCATGTTTTCCCTCTTTCCTGTCTCCATATCACATATTCTAATGAATATAAGCCCCTGTCATAAAATCTCTCCCAAAAGAGGTTTTTATTTTGTTAAATCAAAGTGAAAATTCAGGTAATATGATGTTATACCGCTGCCTTAAAGAGACTAGCATCTGCTCTGATGATCTGACCAACAGGAACCTTGTTATGTGCTTGCTTAAGTTTATAGATAAGGCAAACAATTGTCAGGCTGCTCAGGTCCTTCTGGCCTTTGCCATCTGTGATGCCTAAAACGATCCCACTGCTAACGATGTCCTTCCCCTGACGGAAATACAGAGGCTTGTTGTTGTTGCTGTTATCCTAAGATCATTAAGATCTTACTTTGGGGTTGTGATATTTGTTTATAATGTGGCAATTTACAGTTCTTTTGGCAAGGTAAGGAAAATTTTAAATGGGTATGTATATTGTACCACCACAATAACATTAAAAGAGCTCTAAGAAACGGGAAATTGGGAATAACTTCCCTGGCATTGTTCCTTCATAAGAAGGGCAGAACAGGGGTTGTTTGGGTTTCTTATTTCATGTCCTTGCAGAATAACGTTATGTAGCTTCTGGTCTGTGAGAGGTGAGACAGTGCTCAGAAGGGTGGTGAAACATCTCAGATCTTGTAATTGGTGCAATTCTTTAATCTTTGTTTTTTCTACAAATCAGTCCAAATGATGAGTATTAATTCCTTGATATCGGCATGGCTACAGGTCTACAGGAATTCTGATTCCATTGCTTTTGCTTATCCTGTATGATCTCCACCCAGTCATCACCATGTGTTTGCATGACTGACATTTACAATCTCATGAGAACAACAAAACCAGACCACTCACCTAGGAGCCAGGGAGCAAGCCTGCAAGTGGAGAGGGATCTTTTATAAGGGTGTGTAGTGCTAGGACAAAGGGGTGAAAGGGACCCCACTGAAAGAGGCAGGTACTGGGAGGAAATTCCAAGGGTTGTGAGACACTGGAACAAACTGCCCAAAATAAACTGTGGGTGCTGCATCCCTGGAAGTGTTCAAGGCCAGTCTGGATGGGGTTTTGAGCACCCTGGTCTCTGCTCATGGCAGGGGATTGGAAGTGGATGATCTTTAAGGTCCCTTCCAACCCAAACTGTTCTAGGTGTTTCTGAAAGAGATTTTTTTTTCTCAGAGTATCCTCTTTTAATTTCTTGTGTGCCTGATTCTTTGCTAAACTTCTCTGAAGCACACAAGTATGACAGTCCTGGTAACGATCTGAATTTGCCTGCTTGGATGGTGGAGAATCTATACTGCTGAGCATGTCATGATTTGGTTCTTTTTGCTCTCAGTTTTTTTGCTTTATGGATCACACCAATTAAAAACTAAGAGGAACAGGTATTAATGTGAGAGTTCAAATATTTTTTTCCTTTACTTTTCCTCTCAGATAATGTCCTCATTCAACCCTGAAGTTGCCACTGTTGATGGGGAAAAAAAATGACCATAGAAGAAAGATGTCACATTTTCTTCTCTTCCCGTCAAATACTATGCATCAAATTTAAGTTGAAAATAGGTTTGCTCTACATTCCTTTTATTTAAGCATTTCAGTACAGATTATGTCAAAAATTTATCACAGAAGAAATAGAAAGCTTCCTAAGTATTATTTTTCTCTTGCGTTATAAAATGTCTCACTTTCCTTAAGAGAAAAATTTTGCATGCAGAAGGGATTTTGAAAAATGTCCTTTCCTGACTAATATATTCTATACATATAATTTTATTGCATTTAAAATGGTACAACTTGATTTTAGACAAAATCTACCCTGACTTCATCAAGCATACTTTACTTCAGAATACCCAGTAAGTAAAAAAAAAAAAACATTCCAGCATAACATTTTTTTTCAGCTTCCTCCGGTGAAGAATCTGCTATGGTACCAGAAAAGAAATTTAAAGTGCCCTTAATTTTATTGGCTTTCTGCAACACCTCTGAATAACTCATAACACGTATTTCAACAGCCAAAATGTTTTCTCCTTGTCTAGAGTGTGCTCTGCTTCGCAGATGACAGCTGAGCTTGTCTAATCAAACTAAAACTGGTACACTTACTGACCAAGGCTGAGCACTTGTTTATGATATGAACCAAAGACCAACTCTGGATGTATGTTGTGGAATGCCAAGTAGATAAAGATGCTTCCTGACACTGAAATGAACTGTAGTTTTGCCTGAGGAAGCACCACATAAACTGCCTTATTGCTTTAAAAACCAGCCACACAAACATGAAAAACGAGCAATTGAAGTCCAAATGTTTTATCACAATTTGAATTTGAAACTTGTGCTAGATGAGTTTGTGTCTGTATCTCTGAGAAACTGCTAAAAAATAAGGTTGTGGATAGCAGTTTACTTTTATTTTTCTTCAATGATTTCACACAATTCCTAGATTATCTCTCTTCCCATCCCTCCTGTCACTGTTTTTGACAGGGACAAATGGCTGAGGAGATGCATGCAATGCAGTTGTCAGCTCCAACAAGATGCTGCAGAAAAGTGTATGGGAATAGCTGTCAGTAACAACAACAGTCAAAAAATGTTATTTCTGTTGGCTGCTCGTGTCATCTGTGAATGAAATGTGTTTTGCTCCGATTCATCAGATTTTCCTTCAACTGTCTTAATGTTGCAGTAAAAACAGGTTTAGTAGGGGTATTTTTTGCTTGTTTGGGGATATTTTTCCCCACTCCAAGTATTCAATATTTAGTATATGGATGCTGAAAACAATTTCTGGATTTGATTTTATTTAGAATATAATGTTCATACCACTTCCCCAAGTGTTTTCCATTTTCCTTCCTCTTCAGAATTCTTTTTCTATTTATATTTTGGAATTTAGCTTGTTAGTTTCCTAGTAAAGTTTACAAATAATTCCGAAACCATGTGAAAGTTAGCATTTGTTTACTTTACTTGAGAGACTCAACTGATGGAAAATTTCAGAAGTTTTGCGATGTCTAGAGCAGACAAACTGCTAATTTTCTTGGGTTTTGTGCACCTATTTTGGAATTTGATTGATTTTGGTTTGTATTTTAGTCATAAATGGAAAAGGCAGGCACACAGATTAAATACTTCCATAATTCATATCTATGCATGTAATTATCCAGAGCTTATTGGTTTAAAAAGCTGCCTGCTCTTGACTTCTACACTTCATGTGTTTTTCCTGTCATTATTTTTCCACTCTGAACTGTAAATTGCCACTGAACTGTTTTCCATCATGCCTTTAAAACAAAAATACACTTGCTGCAGACAAAACACCTTTGCTTTGATTTTAGTGATGTATTTTGTTCTGCTCTCTAAATGGCCAGTCTTGAGGTTTGTCTACTGATTAATGTAAAATGAAAGGCATTTTTCACGTGCTGTTAAGAAAAAATAATCAGGCAGAGGAACAAGAGATGAATTTCCTGCCTTTCCACAGACACTACATGCCTTCTTGGTGGCAGTATCATGGCAGAAGGTCACCACGAATAAAAGAAATACGGCAGACATGAATTCCTTGCCTTTCTACAGGAAATGCTTTGTCCCTAACTTGTGCATACCGTGACCGTCAAAAATATATCGGTTTACACCGTTCTGGTGTTTCTAAAGCACATTTTAATGGGGATTGCATGCTACAGACATTCTCCAAAGTCAGAACGATGTTGAGCATCTGTTCCCTGCCAAACTCATCGCAGCTTTAACCAAGACTTATGCAAGCGTGCCTATTATCTTTTCCTTAGGAGATGCTTCCTCGAGGAATGTTGAGCTGCTAACTGCGTTCCTCGCTTTCTCGACTGCCGCCTACTCTTCACGCCTTCTTTTCCCTGTTGTTGCTGCTGCCCAGCTCCTGGCCGTGCCGGCGGGAGGCAGGGGGAGCCCGGGAGCAGCGGCGGCGGCCCGGCCCGGCCCGGCAGCAGGCGGGGTCCGACCGCCCGCCCGCGCTGACGTCAGGAAACTTTCGGGGCGGCCGTGGCCGGAGCGGGCGCCGGGAGCGGCTGGGAGCGGCGGCGGGACAGGCTGCTCCATCCCCGGCAGGTACGCGGCGCTCCGGGGCAGCCCTGCCCCGCCGAGCCGAGGGACGGAGGGACAGACGGAGGGACAGACGGAGGGAGGGAGGGACGAAGGGACGGAGGGAGGGGGTCTGAGCGCCTGTTGATCGCCGCGGCGGCAGCGCTGCCCCGGGCTCTGACCCCCGAGCTCTGCCGTCGGCGGGGAACTTGTCCGGGGCGGGGGCAGCTCGGCGCGGCTCGTTCGTGCCCCCGGTACGCGGGGCTGAGCTCGGTGCCGCCTCACCTGCGTGGCCGTGCCGCTCCCGCGGGCTCCGCGCTCCCCGCACCGGGGGCTGCCCGCAGCCGCTGCTCCCCAGCCCCGCACGGACCCGGCGGGCTCGGACACCCGGGGGGCTCGGACAGCCGGGCAGGGCTGCTTGAATTTCAAGTAGCTGCGAATAATGAGATGCCTTTCATTCGGGGTTGGGTTTTTTGCCCGTAGTAAGTACAGTAAAGCCTTTATCCGAGAGGAGGTTTTGTTTTCCCCGTGAGGCTCCGCCGTGGCAGCCCGGCGGTGCTGGGCGGCAGCCGAGCTCGCCGCTGGGGCTGCTGAGCGCTCCGTTGTTGTACGAGGGAGGATCTTCGCCTCGTAACCAAACCCAAACCACCAAGTTAATTTTAACTCCGCGGTTGTCGGGAGGGTGGAGTGCTGGAGGAGTTTGCTGGATCATCGTGGGATTAGAGAGAAATCTGAACGTAAAAGCCAGGGACTGCAGGTCTGCCTTGGAGTCGGGGAGGGAGATTCGGGGAGAAATTCTCGGTTTGAGAGGGTCTAAAAGTTGCATGACAATTAGAGGAACGTGTAAAAGTATGTTGCTCGTTTAATTTAACTGTCCTTCTCATTTATTAGGGGGCACCGAGAGTCAATCAAAGGCCCGTAAAGGTTAATTGTATTCTTCATGCAAAGGAATTGGCCCCCTTCCGAAGAAATAGATTTCTGGTGTCTTTTTTTGAACTTAAGACATTCATTTAAAATAACATGCAACTTTTTAACTTTTAAGTTCCTACAGTTCCATCGCAGTCGCAAGTTCTTAAAAAGTCATCTTTACGGAAAGAAAAAGTTACTGTAACTAAAAAGATGTTAAAACCCCCCTAATAAACTATAAGCAAGGCATATGTGAAGGTGATTATGAAGGTGCAGAGATTCACATAAAACGTTTTAGCAATATATTTGGTTTATTCAGTATAAATATAAATAAGCGTCTGTATTTATGTACTACGTGAATGCTTCTCCTTTTAGAAATGATTTTTGGTGATTTTCTTCCCCTGTATGTTAGACTAACAGGTAACTTGAGTTGTACCTTTCAGTTGTTGTAGGGATAAGCAGTACTTCAGAGATACTTTGGGTGTCAATCAAAATAAGACAAAACAATGCACCAGAAAGGAAAAGAATATATTTTTGAAGGTCAAGCTTCCATTTTTATGGTAATTCCAGAATGAACAGTAAGTTTTACCTCATAGTTGTAGATTTACTTGGCTGATTTGTCATGCAGTAGTACGTCAGGTACAGCTTCAAATATGTGGAGATTATCCACGTGAAATTAGAGAAAGAAACAAAACAGGGGGGAAATAAGTAGATGATTGTTAGTCATACGCTTTTCTAGGACACATTTTAAGTGTATGAATGCATTAGTGATTATAGCCCTCATTAAAGGCATATGTTTACATGAACGGCTTGAATAAAGAGAGCGATTTAGGGATTGAAAGCCTGGCATTATGGCACAATGTTGAAGGATGCAAGGGAGAACTTTGGTTTATACTTTCAGCAGAGCAACAGTGGCAGGAATATCAGCAAAAGGAAATAAGTAGAAACAAATACAACTTTGGTTGCCTGCGAAGTTAGGATGACGTGATCGGGTGCGTCTTGCGAGTGATGAATACAGAAATTAAAATTACTGCAACAGTGAGCTATGATACAACGTTCTGTGTAAAGCATTTTAAATCTCATGAGTAAAACCTGCTACTGGAGGACCAGAAAGGAGGAAGATGTAGTTAACAGGAGTGGAAAACAAGAGTGGCTATTACCCAAACTACTGGTTTGTACTGCCTCCTTAGTCTTTGGAGGTAACTTTGTAACCTTTTTGAAGGTTTTTCTAGGATTCAAAGATTGTGTGTCTACTATTCTCCAAAACACTCACCTGATGTGCCATTTCAGAATTTCCTTTACAAACTCATTATAATTTGCTAGTCTATTGCCTGTAGACAAGGTTACATTTTGTGGTTCAGTAGCAGTTTGTAAACATTGTTTGTAATGTACGATGTTTGTAAATGTTACTGGATGCTCTAGAAGTCGTAATCAGGGGACTTACATGAAGCACTTGAGAGGTCAAATACAATAAACTGGAATTTGTATTACAATTATAGAATCAGCTTTTCTCTTGAGATGATCCCTCAAGAGTGTATTGCTTGAACATGTCATAAGAAAATAATTAAAGCTACCAGCTCAATCAATTAAAAGAGAACTTCAGCTTGAACTGGGGAACTCCTATAGCTTGAAAGAGAACAGAGAGAGAGAAACTACCTTATTACTAAATTGTGGTCGTACCTAGTATGGCTTTTATCAGGATTCTATCATTTTTTTTCAAGAGGACAAGTAGAGCACTGAGAGCTGAAAAGTCCACTAGGTTCTGTTAAAAAAAATTGCAGGTGCCTTAGAATTTTCTGTTGTTATCAATGGTGGAATGCTTGGCAGAAGATGAGCCTGTGTTCCAAGTAAATCAGCTCTTGACACAAGGCAAAAAATCATTAGTTCATGACTTAATAGAGTTGTTGCATAAGAATATGCTAATTGGGCACAAATAAACATTTTCCCTATCGCCTTTTTTGCCTTACTGTAATCTGATTTATGAAGGGATAAGCTCCTTTAGAGAATCAGGTTGTATTCCAGAAGAGAACAAACAATACTGCCCCTGTTAGTGCACACAGTGCCTCTGCACAGCTACCTAACAATGTTCTCTTTGGTTCTCTTACCTTCAGTATGTAACTCTTCATGCAGATATATCTGTCAATATCTTTGGAAGTAATTTCCTTCCTAGTGTCTCCTGAATCCCTGAGATCAGAATGTTGGCTTTGTTCATGCAGATAGCTTTGCTGCCTCACTGCCAGAGCTCCCCTGTGACTTAAATGTTTCATCAAGCAGTTTCGTGGATTTGCTGCTGTGGGATGGCAAACTCTTGCCATTGACTGTGTAGCCTTGATCTGGGTTTGCAGTCATGGCCTGTGTTGGTTAGGGCTGGGAGGAAGGAGGAGGTAGGTTTACTCAGTTATCTTCATTTTGTGGTCTGTCCTCAGGGCACAGAGCAGAATGCAGTAGCAGCATTGCTGCCCACCCTTTCACTCTCTGATATGCAGCTGTGGACCTTGTCTGTGCCACTCTGTTTGCCCAGGGGCACTGGAAGGACTCTGGGAATGGTCAGTAGTAGCTCTTAAGTCTTGAAAATGTTTTTTCTTGAGCATTTTAATGCACTTAAAATGCAGTTTTTTAACCTTGGCTGCAGCTCCACCACATGTAATAAGCAAAGAGTCCTCTGAAATGCCCTCCTTACTGTATGGTTTCAAAGCATGTTTGTTACACTAAACTGTGCATCTAGAGTCAGAAGCAACATTACCACGGATTTTATCCAGATTCCAATAGAGAATTTATCCAGCTGAAAACATATAATGAATTCCCAGGAAAGAATTTCTACTTTAATTCCTCCTCTCCCCTGCCAGTTAAGGCAGATGTTATCACCAGGCTAAGAGGGTGCTCTGAATTGAGATGTGATTGTTTCATCAGGCTGAAGTGACTTAAGTTTCTGATGTGTAATTAACATAACATGTTTGCCTGTAATGTATCAGGCAATGACAGAGAAAATGTAGAATTTTGTAGCTGAAAGAAACAAACGTATTCATAGAACAGACAACACCTGAGTTTCTGACAGCCATCTAAGTAGTTTTCACTGAAGCAAGAAGCAGAACTTGGGCTGTAACACCTACAGTTTCACACAGGGTGCTTGATAATTTGGCAAAAATTACTGGAAAACCCCTTAGATTAAGGCACTGGATTTCTTTAACTTCTGCAATATTTTTTTCTGTTTTGTGGGGCAGCCGTTAATAAAGTCTGTCATTTTAATTCCATAGTCTGACGTAGTCATCTTATTAGTATATAATCACTTGGTTACTACTTGTAGTTGTTTTATGTTGCACTCTAAGCTTGCCTATTCTAGTTTTATTCTGAGAACTGAGCTGTGTTTTCTCCATTTACTATCTCACTTGGATTTATAAAGATTCAGCAACATCTGTGCAGCCAAATGTTTTTCTGTGTATTCTGTCAGCAGTACCTGATCAGCACCCTTGCCTTGCAATGTTGGGCACAAGTGTAACTTGGTAAACAATTCTCTTAATAATGCACTGGTTGGAGACTGCAGCTGGCTTGGTTGATAGAATTGGTGGGGTTTTTTTTGGTCATCAGAAATTAGAACCATAATCTGTGGAAATTGTTTAGATATTCTGGTTATTCCTGTGCTGTAGAGATATCCCGAGCAATGCAAGTAAATAACACTTTTATGTTGAAAAATAGGGGACTTCTAAGGCAAATCTATTGACATTCAAAAGTGTGTGATGGCTGGTTTTAGCGTGCTTTATTGCTTTGTGGGGAGGGGTATGTGGGTACTCCAGTACTTGGGAATAGATATGGATACAGGAGCCTAATCTCCAAGGTGCTTCAATCGTCTCATAATTCCCAAAATAACACAGAAGCTGTAAAACTGCATGCAAATTCCTACTCATTGTTTTTAGATAGAATGGAATAGTTTTTTGAGGACTGTTGAGTTCTCTGGAACATTTCAAGATCTTTACTGGTAATTTTTTTTTTTTTTAATTTAATTCTTCCTCTGCTCTCTCAATCCCCTTAGTTTTAATGGGGAAAATTCAGACCAAAGGCAAAATGCAGCAGTACTGTGGTGTGCAAAGCAGAATCCTGACTAGTACCTGTTATGACATTTAATATTCTATTCTGTTTCCATTTTTGCTCTTTTACATGCAGACGTCAGATCTTCAGTTCTTCTAGGCAGAATGGGACATTAAGAACTTAGACATTCTGCTTAAACTTTTCAAGTTTTCTGCTCTGAATCTGTGTAGCCCATAAAGTTTTTTCAGAGTTCTCGGCAGTCTGTGCGAAATCAAAATTGTTTTCCACTAAGCAGAAGGCTAGGATGAGGTTGCTGCTGCTGTGGGGAAAGATGTCTGGAAGGGAGGTGGTTACCCATTCTCCCTTCAGCCTTGCAACTCTCCTTGTGGCAGGGGGACCCTGGGGAGGGCTGCTTTCTTCCCAGCTGCAGGCTGGGCTGGCTCAGCTTTGGCAGCTCTCTGTTGTGCTAGTGCTGGCAATTTATATCTGCTGCCTGGTGTAATTATTGGTTTTCCGATGCATAAAGGTACTCCTGATATTAGTGGATATATTTTGTCTTTTGTCAGATTGAGAACTTTTATTTTATTGTTTGTGTGTGTGTTTGTACATCTTTTACAGAAGGTATCTCTTGAAACAGCAGCATTTTTTTCTTAATCTGTTGTGAAATCTTCCGGAACATATCACTGAAGTGAGGTAATGAGCCTAGATAAAAGACAATGTTCCCAGTAAAATAGATTATTTTTCCTGCAGTCACATCTCAAATGTTGTTTGGAACAGCAATCATCTTTGCATGCCAGTTACATTAGGAGTTGTTTAAAAAAATTTTTTGTGTCCTCAAACCTATTTTTTTAACGTTTGTCCAGGCCATCTCTCCAAATGCCTTGCTGTGCAGATATGTGCTGTCTCTAATGCTTTCTTTGTACACACTGTGTTGGCAGATAAATGCATTCAAAGATCATGAGTCAGGTTCCCTAAAAAAAAAAATTCATAAAAATAATGAGATTTAAAATACTACAGGCTCTGTCTTTGTGAACATTTAGTATTGTTTTCCTTCTTTAACGCTTTTTCTTTCCACAGGTATGTAGATCTGAACTTCATTTTTTGTTGAAAACAGTCTTTTTTATTTAATGCAAGCTCAAAATTTTAGGACCTGGGTCTTCAAGAAAAAGTCTCTTGTGAGAATTGCCCTACAGCTGAAAATTCTAGCTGATAGCCTTTCTCTTTTGTCTGCTTCCCAATTGATAAAGTGGTAGAACCATCATTTCTAAAGCAGTGGACACTTGGGATTGAAGCTAAATGGTGATTTCATGTTGCAGAGTATGGAATGTCCAAGTCAAGCCTGTTTTAGGGTAACTGTAGTTAAGACTAATGTGTGAAGACTTGTTAAAGCAAAAAGTGAGAGGTGAAGTGAACGTGGTATATGATGCTGAATCTTTACTTGGGACAGAAAATAGCAGCAGGGGACTGAGGATGTAGCCAGCAGAAAGTTTGAGACATTAACCCCCAACATGGTGCCCCTTAATCTGTTCCACGTGTGTAAGCTGGGAAACAGAACCTGCTGTGGATTTGTAAACACAAAGGTCTTTAATGTCTGAGATTAGGACAGTCTTTTCCTTGATTCAAGCAGCCTAAAAATTGCATTACTAATTTTATAAGTTATATGTTGGATTAATGTTCAATTAATTTATCATGTTGTGCAAATGGGCTTAGGATGGAAGGAATACTTTTCCAAAAATTGAGCAGCTGGAGCTTCTACTAATTCCCTAATCTTTCTGTGCCATATAGTAATTGCACTTAATTGTTTGCTTTTGCTGTGTTTTATGGTGTGAAATGCAGTATGTCAACACTGCTGAACAGCTACGTCAGTGTGTGTAATGCTAATATTCTTGAGAGCATTTCCAGGTTTTACCTGACTGGATGAAACATCTTGTGTAACTACCAAAGCAGTGCTTCATACATCTTCTTGTAATCAGAGTTTGTAGTTGGTTTTTCTCAGTGGTGGGTTGGTTTTGTCTTTGCACATGTTTTTGTGCAGGGTGGTACAATAAGAGCGGGGCTGGGCCAATGCCCGTGGCTGGGAAAAGGACAAGTATACTATTTTCTTATAAGCATTTTCTTACACAGCCACTTAAAACTGTTAGTATGCTAGCAGTTAAAATTTTTGTTAAATTGCTTGTGGTCCTTATACTTCAGTGGAGCTCTCCAATGCAAATTCTACTTTTTATTCTTTTTGAAAGCATATTGGGTTTCTTTGGAGACCAAAAGAGCTCACCTCGAAGCATTACAGCTTTTAAAAATGACTCTCCATCTTCCCTCCCATCCCATTCTGTGATGGGAGCTCTATTTCTGGTTTAGTCCCCTTGGGTTTGAAATTGTATCTGATAAACCAGCTGGTCTGGGAGATAGCACTTGGGAGCTTTAGTTCCCAGCCTCAGGTCTCTCAGGGACTTTTGCTTCTGCCCAGAAGGACAGCAGAATCTGCAAGCTGTGTTTTCACCTGGCTGTGCTGACTGGCAGTCCCATGTTTGTCACCAGCACTGTCATTAACAGCAAATGTGATAGCCTAGAAGAGCATATGAGCTATTTATTGTGTTCTCTTTCAAAATTAAGTACATCTCCCAGAGGTCTCCGTTCCAATCCCCATGTTTTATGGCTGTGGATATTGAATGTAGCTATTAAGCTGCTAGACTGGTTTTGTATTAGTAATTTTCTCTGATATGAAGAGTAATTCCTGAATCCAAATCATTAGCTGGCATTTCAGCTGTGCAGCACTGAATGATGTGCTTGCATTGGTAATGCTGCTGTCAGTGCAGCTCTGTGGCTCTTTTTTTACTGGTTTTGACTGGGATGGCATGAGACAGCTGGTGGCTACAGACACTGCGAATCTGCCAGTGTGGAAAGCTCAGAGCAGGCAGAGGCTGCATGGGTGTTGCAGTGATGTGTCAGGAAACTGAAGTGCAGCTGACAGCACTGTTGATTATTTCTCTCAGAAACAAGCGGGTGTTTGCTTGGCTTTGGTACTCATTGGCAGCACAAAGATGATTTAACTGCACAAGTGACAGTGCTGCTGCAAGGAAGGGTTTCTGTGTCAGAGCAGGCGAGGATAGCTTGCTGTACTTTTGAGGAACTGCTCTAATGCCCTGTGTTCTGTATTGTGTTTATTCTCCAGTCTTGCACAAAAGTGGAAATGCTGGTTGTCATCCACAGCAGTAGATGTGAAATTGTCACTCTGCTTAGGTTTTTGCTTCTGTTGCTGGGTTTTCTGAGGAGGAGAAGGAGAGGGTGTGACTAGTTAGCAATAATATGATGTCATGGCACCATGCTTCATGTAGCTATCTAATTAAAACAGATAATTAAGAAATAAGACTATTCTACATGGGCATTTATTATCAGATGGCAAGCATAGCATGTACATGCTAATACACATACTTAACTTGCTGCCAGTGTATCGGATAGCCTTCAATCTTCTCTGTCTTCAAAATGTACAATTTGCACCATGAGTTCTAAATCCAGCCTCAGATTCAGAAAAGACTGACATGCTTTAGTGAACAGTTTGCAGTCTTACTTAAAGTTTTGTTTTTCTCAAGGTTGAACCTAAAAGGATAAAGGATATCTTAAGAGCAAATGTTTTGTTGAACTAGAATGCGTTTACAAAATATCTTTCTCTGAATTTTATTCTCATATTAGTCTGTTTTGTTTTTTAAATTCTCAGATTTCATAAATAAAGCAGTGATATAGTCCTTACTTTTAAATCTCCAGAGATAGAAAGAAGTGTAGTCACTATAAAAATAGATGCAACATCATTTGTGTATTTTATTTGAAGCCAGATAAGAAAATGATGTAGAGCTAATACAAATGAGAGGTGGTATTGCATGGGTAAAGTGAATAATTTTCAAGTGCTCATAGATGAAGCTTTTGATGAAGTACATCATGTGTAGCCTAGTGTTGGCCAAGGTGATCATTTAAAATGGAGTAAAAAGCTGCTTCCTCTAGAGGCTCTCTGATAACAGAGACTTTTTGGGGAAAGTCTGTGTTTTTCATATACTTTGTGTATCCAGATATCTTTGCTGCCCACTCATCCACTGATATGTGATAGTTTTGGCTTGAATCTTAAATTCATTTCAAACTCCACTTCTGGAAGAATCTGGGATACTTCAAACAGAAGTGCAATATAAGAATGAACAGTCATCTAAGCTCTTGACATCCAGAATTCCGAGCCAAGTCATGTTTTGATGACTTAAGGATATTGTACTTTATTATGTAGCATTTTTCTTACCGTTCCTGGAGGATATCCTGATTTTTATAATTTAATGGCTTGTGAAATATTCCTAAATAAGACTTTCTCCCCCTTCCCATTTTGGAGCTGTGTTTCCTCTGAAGCATTGTTAGGCTTGATTAGGATCTAGGAAATTTTTGAGTAATGAGTCAGAAAAATAAACAAAATCTGAGCAAGCAAAAGGTGAGGAATGGAAAAGACTTTTGATTTAGATGAGTTTAAATCCTTTCAGCTCTGAGACGACTTTATGGGTTATGGCATATCTGTGGGATGTATGTGCTTCTTTAAAAGGGCCTGAAGGGAAAGCTTTCAACTGTAACAAATCTGTCATGTAAAAGATGGAAAGCAGTAAATATGCTTATAGTTGTAAACACTAATGATTCCACAGCAGTCCCTTAGGTACTTCTTACTCAGAAAAGTATCTGTGCTGTGACTCTGTGTGCTTTTCAGTTTGGGATTTCAAGTTTTTTGACATTGTGAATGAGCCACAATTATAAGGTATGAAGAAATGGACCATAAAATAGATGTTTAGTGAAAGATAAGTAAAAGCATACTTAATAGGATTAGTGGAATATATTTGAGATGTGTTATGTCGCTGGCATACCCATGACTACTTAACCACTGAAATAATCTGTTGCTATTTAATCCAAATCAATTCCATTTGCTAGGTCGTCTGGAAGTTACTTTACTGAATAAGTTACTTAGTTGCTTAGCCAAATGGCAGGGGGAAAAAAAAGTCAAACTACTGAGGAAATATGCCTTGACAGTAAAGAACATAATAAAATGCTAAGGATCTCAGTTCTGAAAAAAATAAGTGGTTGGCTGGAAATAATTGCTTGAATATTTTGAATTCATTATGGTGAATTTTACCAGATGCTTTTGAAGAATATTTATGTATGTTATTTGCTGTGGTGTTTCCTGTGCTTGCTGCAAGGCATGTGTACTTCTGGGTAATTTGATCATGTTTGTTTGTGGTCTAAATACTTCTTTTCCCCCCAGGCAACACTATTCAGCTGTGTATTATTTCAGCTGCTTTTTGGAAAACGTGATGCAAATATAAGTCCCAGGCAATGTTTGTCGAAGGTAGAATCAAGTGTATTTCTTCTTAGCTGACAAACTTGCTGGAATCTTGGCCTATCTTGACAGATTTCTGAAATCTGTATTTCACTGTGTATCTGAGATCATTTTACAAGGTAAGATCTCCAAAGAGATGTTTCGGCTCAAACACATTTGTAGCACATCTGGAGAAAGCAACTTATTAACTCCACTCTGAGCCTCTGACACTGTGGAAGGATGAAGGGTGGAGAGAGTGTTTCCTGCTCACTCCTATCTTGTCACTTATCTGGAAGTGTGTCAGTTATTCGAGCCTGCCCTGGCATGTGGCTGTTAGGAAAACCTGTAGGTATACATGGCAAAGCACTGGCTAGTGCAAGAGCTGAAATGTGAAAAATTGCATTGTGAATGACTGCAATTACATGGTTATTAGTTCTGTTTTGTATGGATGTAGGAACCCTGCTCGTGTCTGTTTGACTTCTCAGGGTGTCAAGATGTTCACCCTGCAGTTCTTGAAGTCATTTAGAGAGAAATGATGCCCCTGAAGTGGCTGGAGTGTTTTTCTATATGTTGCCACCCTTTTCCTCCCTAACTCACCTTTCTCTGGGTACTGGCACAGGTATTTTTGGTATGGCATTGGGAACTGGACCAAGTATGACCAAGAACTGGGAAGTGGAAGGAATAATTTATACATGCTCAGTCTGTCTGTGGATCAACAGAGTCAGATGCAATACAGTTGCTTTTCCAGGCAGATATAAAAACCAGGCATTGGTTCATCATATGCAGGTTTCTTCAGTGCTTGCAGTGTAGTTCATGGCTCACCTGACCAGAATGGATTTATCCACGTGAACATAGTCTCTATCTGGCCTTCACTGATGTACTTTTATGCTCTTCAAGGCACCCCACTTTAATAAGTGAGGATGAACAGTGCTGTAGTGCAGAAAACCAGAAAGCTTATTAATATAATTATATTATTATAGTTATTACTATATCCAGTTTACTTAGCTTTGCCATGATTTCAGGTTCCTACATGTGTGCACTAGGAAGGTTTCTTCTGTTTTCCTGCTGAGCTATAGCAGAAAAAAACCCCAAACAACAACAACAACAACAAAACACCAAAAAAACCAAACAAAAAACCACAAAAAACACCAAAACAACCTCCAAAACCCAGAAAAGCTTTTTTCCTTGGTTCTCACATCTCTTTAAAAGTGAGGAATGTAGTGAATTTGAATGCACCAGAGCTCAGCTTATTTATTAATTAATAACATAAAAGAAACAGAAGTTGCAGCTAACAGTGTGGTGGCTCTGCCTTGTCCAGTGGCTGTTGTTATCCCCATTTAAAATGTACTATTGCTAAAGAAAGAATTTTGCCTTTGAATCTCCACGTTTTTTAAGGTTTATCATAGCAGGAACAACATGTCAGAACTTAATTGCCTTTCATTAGATCTTTACAGTTAATGGTGCTGCTCATGCTTGAATAGAGAAAGATCCAGGTGCTCAAGGGACTGATCTTTAAAAAGAAGGCAGACCATTTAAACAGAGGGGTTTTTTGAGCTAGTCTCTGGTGGAATTGGGCTGCCATAGAGCAGTCCCGTTTTTCCTTTTGCATCTCTCCCTGGCAATGATGTTGGAACTTGGAGTGCTGCAGTAAAATTTTCATGCACTTTACAAAATCTGATGTGAGATTGACATCAGTGTCCCTGTAGGAGACATGCAGCTCACTTGAGGATGATGTGGTTGAAACAGTGAATTCTTGCTCATCACCTAAATCTGCTGATTTTTAGTGACATTTATCTGCAATGAGACCTCTGATGAAAAGATTTTTTTTTTCCCTTGGTCGTGGAAATTTATCCATTAAGCCCTGTCGTAATGGATGCAACCTTTCCAGCACTTTGTTTTGGAGTGGCCTTATAGGTGCACAACATTGTGAATTTTAATGGGAATTCTTTATCATACTCGTGGAGTTCAGTCATCTCTATTATTTATCTCCTATTTTTATCACATTTTATCACATTCTGTTTTCTTGAAACTTTTGTTTTAGCTCTCTTCAGTCTGCTGTTTCAGTAGACAGTCTTTTATTCAGTTGTGCTTTAGCAGAATTGGCATGTCACATCCAATATATGTATATTGTTTTGCCTTTATTTTTTCAGTGTTCCAGATTTTTAGGGAGTGGGCTATCAATCAAATAGCTTACCTGTCTTTCTATAGAATTGGCAGTTTGCTGTAGGTGGCCTCTATGCATTCCATATGCTCCCAGGATCTGCAGTCAATTTTTATTCTTACAAATATTCCTTTGGAAGTCTGGACAGCTTTAAAACTGCATAGCTTAGTTGTATTCAGATGTCATTTCAATATTCTTGGTTCAGCAGTGTTTTAAATGACCTCTTCTTCTATCTGCACGAGATTCAGACTTGCCAGGTTTTTTTTTGCATTTATTTTTGGGGGTTTTTATGGCTCGGCATGCTTTGGTACTCTCAAATGAACCAAAAACTAAAGGAGAAAATATAGTGTGCTACCTCTGTCTGTTCTCCCCTTGCAAGCAGCTATGTAGTAATGTCCATATGGAGGCTTTGAAGGTTACTATTATTACATGAAAGAATTTTTGGATCTTGTTGTTCACTGGGTTACTTCATCAGCTGAGCTTGTTTGATTGGTACCTTTTCTACACAGTAATTCTGTTGCTTTCTGCTTGATTGTTAATTTTGTCCATGCTTGCAGTGATTTTTTTTTTTCTTTTTATCATTCGTTTTAATTGGATAAAATTTTGAAACAAGAAATTTTGCTTTCATGTGTTTTTTTCAGTTACCTGTTTCGGCTGCTTTTTTTTTTTTTCTTTTTATATTCTCCGTTATTCCTTTTATACCTCTATTTCTCCACCACATTTTTTCACCTGGAAAATTCGGGAGTTGATCACTGCTTCTTGCTATTTCATTTGCTGATTTCTACAGCTCAGTGTTGCTCTAGTGTTTTCTTTCATGCATTGAAACTGAATGTGTGTGTCCATCTGCATCTCCCTGTTCATTTACAGAAGTTAGTGATAACTTAATTGATGAAAGCAAGAATTGGAAGTCTGAAGGAATATCCCCACATTTTTTCTTTGTGCCTGATCCCCATCTGTGATTGCTCAGGAGAAAACAAGGAATAGGTGTGACTCAAACACTGAGGATGCAATTTCCATCTCTGCTGTGTTTCATAAATACTCTTTTCCTCTGACCACTTTGTGATTCTCCACATACTCAGGTTTCCATTTATGATATGATGTAGATGATAGGTGATAAAGATGTACCAAATCCTCCTGGGTTTAAATATGGTCTGGTGTTCTCCTCTGGTGAAAAGATGAGTCCTGTTCAAAATTGTTTTCCTTTCATCTGCTGCATTACAATGATGTCATGGACAGGACATTTTTAGCCTCTTGTGATTTTTTTGATACTTAATATGTTTTTCAAAGGATGCTTTTCCTATTATTGTTCTCTTCTGTGATGAGAAATACAAATGTCCTGAAGAAAACGCTATGTATAATTTTAGCTGAAATACACTTATGATCTAAAGACCAAGCAGGACTCCAAGATGTGAAGTGGTGATATCTCAAGTTTCAGCAAGTCTTTTTGCAGATTTCTGATAACTATTGGACCTAATATGCTTAAAGCATGTTTTTCTTCATTTTCAAGTAGAAGTAGGAAACAACCATTCAGCTATAAAGAAAAAACTTAGTGGTGTCTCTTCTGTCATAGCAATAATCATAGTTGGGGGGGAAGTCTTTTGTTGGTTGGTTGTTTTGTGGTCTCATTGGTTGGTTTGTTTTATATGCAATATGAGTGAATGGAATATACTAATCCTGATGTCCCATACTTTGAAATAATAGTATCATCAGTGTCCTTCTGCTTTTGCAGTCCTAAAATGCACATTGAATGGGTCATATCTGTAAAAGGAGACTATATGGGATTGTACAGAGCTCTGGACTGACAAGGAAAAGAATATGATGGAAGAATTCCTTGTGGTGAAACAAAGATTTAAAGATAGCCCCTGGCTCAAACTGCACAAGTGAACAAATTGGATGTTTTGATGATGCCGACTGGGACATTTGTGGCAGGGAAGTAACAGTTTTGCCTTTAAGCTTTGTGCACCTACATCTGTTTAGTCCATTAGTTATATTGTTGACACAGCTTGAATTTATATTTATTGCTTGAAAACAGAAAATATTCTTAAGCCTCTCTGCATATTATATCCTACGTGAATGCACAATTTAGTGTTTGGGCTCTGGATAACTTTTATCAGTGTGCCTAGCTGAATTGTGTATTACTGTCAAAACCTTTATGTAAAATGTCTATTCTTACTTAGATGTCAATATTTCTGCTTGATATTGTGTGAATACTTGATCACCTAGATCCTGGTTACTTAAAAAAAAATACTTGTTAGGTATAAGAAGTAATTTGTTTTACTTGTCATATTTGTAAGCTTCAGTAAAGAATTGAGTCCCCAAATAGAAGACTTAGTTTTTATAAATCTGGAATTTGCAGTCCTATTCTGTATAATCCAGGTGTAACAGAAGTATTTTTCCTTGCTACCTAGCAGATATGTTGCTAGGTCCAGTCACAATAACAAACAGTTCTTGAGGTGATTGGGATTCATTTAAGGAGCTGCTTTTGTTAAGATAAATCTGAGCTGTTGGTAGTTCTGTAAATGTGGCTGGCTGTGTCTAATGAAGATTTTGATTTGTGAAGTAGCAAAGCCAATGCAATTTTGTTTTTTTATTGTTTCTTGAATTGGTTGTTGGAGAATATATAGTTACGCTATACAGAAATCTTCTGCTGAAATTAGTAACTGTAAGTCACGGCAAGATTTTTCAATAGTGCATGTGAGGCTTTTTTTTTAATGTGCTTATGTTTAGTTCTGTTTGTTGAACCCTGACACTCAATGCAGCAGTATCACATGGATACCAACGGCTTAATAGGATTAAAGAAGTGGGGAAAAATTAAAATACATATAATGACAACTTTTGTGACTCTACAGAGAGTCTTCTAAATGAAGAAAAAATGTCCAGTCCCATGCTTGAGGTTATGAACTTGCACACTGGAGTGCAGACAGAACTGAACACATCAGCGTCTGGTTTAAGCAAACCAAGAACAGCTCCATTCCAGAAATGCTGTGTGTATACCTCCAGAGTCATATTAGCATGCTTCAATTCACTCTTAAGGCAATTCAGGAGTGCAAGGGTGTTTGAGACACGTCCATAAACAGTGTGAAGTTTCAGAGGTCATGTGGGTTTCATGGCATCAGTCCCAAATGGGGTGTTGAAAAGGCAACCCATGAAAATATCCAGTTTCCATGCTGTGCCCATACACTGCTGCTTGTCTGCTTATTCCATTTACATCTCTGTATTCGTGCAATGTCTGGCTCTGTCTGCATCAGTTGTTAGTATGTGAGCGTGGTCAGAATCTTTTTGTAGCTTCTTGACAGATATTATTGCTAGAGTTTTATTAGATCTTCTAGCACTTGTGTCATAGTATATTTGATGTGCCATAAGAGATCTGGAGTAACTTAGTCATAAGTTATTTGAAGAAGCATGTTGACAGAGGCCTTTAGGTTAATATTTATATTAGCTAGGTTGTAATTTTAATGAGGAAAAAGGGTTATGCCTGTATGCTAGGCTGAGGAAAGCTGTGGCTTGATACAAAACTTCTGTCTGCATTGCCTGGTTTGCTTTGCCCCTGTGTGAGGATGTGATGTGGCTTCCCTGTGGGGGTGGCATTTTTTCCCAAGGTCTGTGTACATGTGTCAGTCAGTGTTCTCCCAGACATAAACACAAAGGGTTTATCTTGCATATGATAGAAAGACAGAGCTTCATCCTTGAAACTTATCCCAATCCTTGAAAACTTATTGCCCTCTCCAGAACGTTTTTCCTATTTGATAGTGGTCACAGTGCTGTAGGAAGCTTTTTGCTGATGTTAGGAATACCTGCCTCTAGCTCTTGGCTGTGATTTGAGCAAGTGCTGACTCTTATACCTGAAATCAAGGGCAACCTGCTTTGATCATAAAATACTCCACATTTTATAGCTCTTTAGGAAATAACACCTGAGGGCTTGCACATGTTTCCTTGGCAGGTTGTTTCTGTAGTTTCTGCCAGGTTTTACTGCACCTGCAGCAAATCAGTTTGAGTGTGGCTGGGTTTAAGTCTCTCACTAAAGGAGACAGCAAAATGCTTGATGATCATTTCAGACTGAGACCCCCAATTCTGTTGAGTAGCCACACTGACTAAATGTAAAATGAGCACAACGCTATTTTTGAAATACATTCAAGTTTGTGGACTATAAAGTGCTCTGGTGAGAGCTGCCAGAAAGCTGTCTTTTGTGAGTGTCCTCTGGCTTCAGACTGCACTTTAAGGAGTTTGTGGTAAATAATGCACTGGGCTTTGCAAAGGACCATCAGACAAGATGCTCATTTGATGAACTGCGTCTGTTTCGTGTACTGAACAAGGCAATAGCCTACAGAAAAGTGTCATTGCACAATCACATACTCTCATTATAGCTACACGTAAAGGAATCCCAATTATGAACATATATAACTTTGTATGTGTAATGTTGTATATAATGACAACATTTTGCCATTTTACAACAGAGGACTTCAGAATTTTCAGAAACTCAAAGTCCTTTCCTTCTCCTGGACAGTGCTGGTGGCCAGGCTTGCCTTTTTGTGACAGGAATTTTCAGCTGTAGCACTCACTTCCTGCTATGTCCTCTGCTCCTTTAGGAAGAGGCAAGTTCACTGTCCTATGGGGGAATTCCTTCTGTCTTCCTGTTGTGCAATCCCTGCAGATTTGTCTTATATTTGATTAACAGTATAGCTCCTGCCAAAGCGATTATTGGTAAATACAGGATATGAAAGATTTGCAGAAGCTGATCATGCTTGGAATACTTTATGTGATCTTGTTTGTAATTTAGGTTGTTGTAATAAAGTTGAAGGAGTTGACAATCACAGGGTTATTGCCCTTATGGGGTTTCACAACATGCATTTTTGCAGAATCATTGTTTTTGGATCATCTGTTTCATGTTAGTGTCCATGACTAATTAGCTTATAAAAAAGTCATTGATCTAATATTTTGTAGAGAAACCTGTGATGTCAGATTTGATCCCCTAATTGCTCTTATAATTGCCATTTATTGGAGCTCTTTCACAAGTCAGGGCAACAGGCCTCATTTGTTTTAGACAGAATGTTGTAAAAACAATTGAACTGGCAGCTGATTACAGTTTTCTCTTCAGTAAGCAATTTTGGAAGACTGTGGGCTAGACAGTTGTCTGATTTGCCCAGGCTGTAAAAGTTAAATGTAAAGAGAGATGAATTTTCAGCATATGGCTCTGTGTTAGCAATTACATGCATTAGTGGTTTAGCTGGTGTATTGTGTCTGCTTTATAAATGTTTATATTGCAGCTTCCTGCTAATAGATATTGATGACAGGCAGTGCTGTGGAGGCTCAGTGTATGGCAGTGATCATTAGTTATGGCCCAGTAATAATCCATCTACGTGTGTTTGGTAGCACATCCAGTGCTAACCTGTGCTCCTGGAAACATCAGCTATTCTGTTGTTCCTTAATAATTTAACACAAGGTCATTGTCAGCTGGGATGTAAATGTTTAACATTTTCTATTGAGCATATTCAAGTTTTAGAACTTTTTAAGCATAAGTGAGCCTGGAAATAAAAAAATGCTGATGCTTACATAAAACTTGTCTCATTCAGTCTGAGATAATTTGGAATGTTTTCTGATTGCCTAAGTACGTGTATAAAGGAAATACGCAGTCTCTTTGTTCCGAAACTACAGAGAGCTCTGTGGTGAAAGGCAACTTCAAAATGTCACACTCTTGTCAAGGAAAAATAATTCATTGACCCTTGTCGATAAAAATTCGTGGAAAAATTGTACAGTTATGAACAGTCTCTGGATCTAATGTCTCAAAAGTGTGAAGAACATGATAAGTTTGAATTAAGCTATGATGGGTATTTTAACACCAAAATATTTAACTTTTGCCATATGGCTTCTCTCAAATTCTGTACTTCTTTCTCTGTTGCACATCAGCTCTGAACAGCATGGGGTTTGTGGAATGATCTCTTCAAGCTGCAGACACAAAATTGAACTTTTTTTCAAGTGTTTGTCAATTAGAGAGAGTCTTCTGGAATTGTTTGCATTAAATTTTTGTAACTGTAACAATGCATGTCTAATATCAATGAAAAGAATAAATGAAGGGTTTCTGGCAGCATTCATCCTGAAACCAAAGCATGATTAGCAAGTAATTAACTGTCACCATTACGTTTTTGCATGACTTCACTGGCTGGGTCCCAGAAATACTGATTTTTCCTAGTGGTGTAAAAGATCAAGGGCTTCTCTTGGATGTTGAGTTCAGGTGGCAGAGCACAAATTCCTGTGACAAGTGTGAAAAATGACCTGTGGACCTTATCCCAGGTGCATAAGCCTGTAGGGTAAGGACTGCTGAGCTTTTCTGTGCCCACAGTACTGTGGTGAACATGTCACTTTTTGTGTTGCAAAGCTTTTAATTTCTCTGTGGACATTGATAGGGTTGTTCATTGTTTTTTTTTAACATGGACCTCTTCAGGCCACTGGAATTTGTCTTGTCTGTTTTATTTCTCCACATTCGATAACTTCAAAGGAAATGCCTCTGCTTATAAAAACTCGTATTTAAATCTGTAATATTTGGGGAAAATAATCTAGTGCATTTAAAAGAGATTATTCAACACTTTGTGCAGACAGTAGACATACACAAAGCCTCTGTACCAGACATGGGAAAATTACCCAAAGAAGGCACTTAAGTGATTTGTAATAAGATCTCATAGGAGCCTTGGAAATTTTTGGGACAGTTGTAGTGGATTTGGGAACACATGTCCCCACAATTCTTACCTGCATTCAACCCTTGGGAGTTAATTATTCCTTGGCCCTGGCAAATTTTTCCTCTGGGTGTTAAAAAAGGTTCAACTGTACCTCAAATCATCTCTTGGTTCATGTCTGACAAAGTACTAGGCCAGATAAATCTGATGTCCAAATTATTAGCAATATATGCAAGTGTGGATTGAAAAGTCATTTTATGAATTACAAAGAGTTTGATCCAATGATTGTGGTTTCTGAACTTTTTGACAGATTCCTTCGAAGTGAGATGCAAGACACGTGGAGAGGAGGGAACCACTAGATCAGGTTCAGTAATAACCTTTTTTGGTTTACTGCATATCTACATTTGATCATATAAATGTGCTTACTAACACAAACAGGTAATCCCTTATATTGGTGATCTGATGTAAATAGAGTTAATTTGTATTTGCTGTTGGATGGGAAATATTACAGGAGGTTTTAGTGTGCTGTTTACGCAGGGGGAAATCTGTGAACACCTCTAGTCCTTTTGCCATCAGAATGCTTCTGTTGTCACTTCAGGGCTTGTGAAACCATAATAGTTGTGGAATAATGAAAGCTAATCCTTATCCTAGACCAGTGTGGTTAAGGTCTTTCTATCCAGCATATACCTTCAGACCTATGACAATTTTTATTACTAATTCATGATTCCTCTATGTGCCTTTTCTTGACCATTATTTTTCTCATTTTCACTGGCTGAATATTTTATCTGTTGCTTTACTTTCATTTCAGTGCTTGGCTGGGTTAGATCACAGAATGTGCAGATGTATTTTTCAGAGCTTTGGGTGATCTGTCTGTTCAGAGTGAGGGTGTCACCACTGCTTTGGGAGAGAACAGAAATCTGCTTTTTTACTGGGTCAGTTTCTTAGGGAAGTGTAGTGCTTAAAAAGTTACACTTGTGACCTTCTGTTGAATTTGTTGCATTGGTTTCATTTCCATTCCAGTCATTGCATTCTGGTATAAGGAGCCAGTATCACTGGCCTGGTCAGATGGATTTTGAAATTAGTAGCACTCAGTGGTTAAGATTTGCTGTAGGATTTGGGTTACTGGTTTAAATTACAGGCTGTGTTCTGGGGAGCTGGGAAGGGGAAATTCCTTCTGGAACTTGACAAACAAGTTTATGTGCTTGAGATACATGAGTAGCTAGGTACAGATTTGTTCCTGATGAAGTCATTGCAAGAGTTACCATAAAACTGTGAGATTTTTATTACCTGACTTCCTTACAAACCTTTTTAATTATTTTCTCTCGAGAGGAAGAAGAATTTTAATCTGTATAGTTTTAATCTTATGTTAGAAGAATATAATTGCATTTTTGATCCAAGGCATGTGATTAAATAAAGGAGTGTGGGGTGAGAGGATGATGTACTCACAAACTCTGTCATGAACAGTGTTACACAGCGTGGGCTGTGCTCTCAGAGTCTGAGTGGGGAGTTACACTGTGTAACAGGAGGTGATGTTCTGGCACGTGTAAAGCCTCATAGCTGATCCTGAAGTTTCTTGATTAAAATATTTCCGAGAAATAAATCAGAAATAGCTAGATGGTCTGATACCATGCCACAAACTGTGGGCTTTGGCCCCTTAGCTTAATGCAAGTCTTTGTAAACAGGTTGCTGGGGTTTTGCAAGTTGTTTTGGAATTATTTGGGGGTTTAGTGTTTTTTTTTTTTTCCTTTTTTGGAGCTTGTTTTTAACATAGATAAATCTTGTGTATAAAGAGGTGGCGTTTCAGGGCAGAATTTGGAGTGTCTGCAGCTCTCACCCTGGTGTTCCCATGGATCAGATTAAGTTTGCCTATGGCATAAACTGGGAGACATGAGAAAGAACCCAGAAATATGAGTTCTGCAGAATCAGCAGTACACTGAAAGTCTTCTGAACTTCAGATCAGGCTCCTAAAGATACATTTCAGCTGTGATTGTTGGAGACAGAGAAATATAAATGGGCCCTTTCTGCTGTTGCTTGTCACATGGGACAGTCACTCTTTGTGTAAGAGTCTGTATGAGCTTCACTTACTTGCTTTTTTCCTGGCTTTTGCCTTTCTGCCTGAGAATAAAGCCTCAAATTTTAGTACTTGCTTTGTGAAAATTGTTAGATACATTTAGTTACAGTGAGCACTCTTCCAGTGTCTTGTTTATTGGGACAGAAGGGAGGGAATGAATAGAAAGCTGTTGTTTATATCTATATTCCCTGATTACTCTTACTAGCATGCCAAATATCTAATGAAAAACTGCCTTGTGAATTGCTGGTTTATTTATTTATTTCATGAACAAAGCCTGGTGTGCTGACGTGGCCTTATGGTTCCATAGGGGTAGGCTAATATCGTATAAATGGCATTAATCTGGAGCTCTGTCTTGGCGTCTTTAACCCCACCTGTGGGATTAATGCAAGACTTTGCTGTCTTCCCTGCTTCCCTTCTGTCTTTACTATTAATTTACACAGTAATACTGGATGCTTATTATGATGAAATTGGAAAGGAAAAAATCTGTTTCTTAAGTTTATAAAAGGCAAGCTTTGTGATTTTTCATTTTTTCTTTTACAAAGTGGTGCTTGCATTTATCTAGGGTGCGGAAAAAACAGTGAAGCCTGTATGGAATGAAAAAGGAAGTAAATTTCCACTCCACACATTTTATGGTAAGATCTTCTTACCATAAGAGAAGGCTTCACTGTAACAGAAGTAGTTTTGCATGAGTTATGTTCATCCTTTGGGATGTGTAGGTGTACTAAAACATCTTTAAGGACAAGGTGGTAAACCTCTCACTGCTTAAGGAATGCCAGCTCCTGGTGATTTTTAATTGTACTAAACTCTGGAGTAGGCAGTATTCCTTGACACTGGGAGGATGAGTGTTGATAAACCTGTGCTTAGAACCTAAATGTTCCTTTCACTGTCACCGTGTGTATGTCCTTCCTTCTGATTTGGAGCTAATTTAGTTTAGTTTTCACAAAAGAAAACCACGAATTACTAACAGAGTACTGAAGTCATTAGCTAACAGCCTCAATTAGCATAACACACAAAATGCTGAATAAATGCAGGAAGAGCAAGACTGACTTAGCCTTGAGTTTTCTGCTGTGACCATATTCATGTGCTACAAGGCTTTGTTCAGGAGACCTAAAAGACAGCTGGAGACTCAAAATGTTGAGGAATAAAATCCATTTTAATCTCTTTGGGGGAAAAGAGCCACCAACTTTTGGAACCAAGATAGCAATTAGGCTGAAACAGCATAGATTAGCCCCACTTGACGTGGAATTTAATTATTTGGAAGCAATTAAATTAATATACAGTCTGATCAGTTTGGGGAAGAGTTTTAGTTTTAGGGGTTTTTGTCAAAAAATGTTAATGAGCTCATTTTGCAGCCAGTAACTGATCTCCTCTTCTCTTCCTATTCAAAACCATTTTAGCCACCTTTAACTTTCCCCTACTTTGTTTCTTTGTTAAAACCTCTGTCTGTTGAGATAGCAGCAATCAGCTTGTGCTGACTGATGCTGGGAGGTCAATACACACAACAATCCACACGTTCTGGAGGGGACCTTGCCTTGTGTGCACTGCACCAGACTGCTGTTGCTGGCTTTGGAGATCATATTATTCCAGTTAAACACCACTATGGTGGAGTTCTGGTGAAGTGCTGCTCGGCAAACACTTAACTAAATTAGGAAATAGTACTCCTAAATGCTGTCTAAACACAATTTTGTTCTAAAAAAGGTCCAAAAGTTGTACTGGCTGTCCAGAGGGACAAACAGACTCAAAACCTGCATTGCTACTTCATAGCCTTCTGTGCAGTAAAGTTAATACTTACTTCAGTCCATCAACTTTTCCTGCCAGATTAGAGTTTGAATCAATCCCTCCTTTCCAAATGAAATGAAAAGCTTATCAGGTATTCTTTCATTTGCTAAATTTTATGATTAAACACCTCCCACCTAGCAAAAAGAATTAAAGGACACCCTTTTTCATGTGAATGTTACAGGGGTGTCTGCTTCAAACACAGGTTCAACCCTGTAAACATTCACTTTCCCATAAATACTACAGAGCAGTAACTCATTTGGACAGTTCTAGGTTCCTTTTCTTAAGTCTGTTGCTAGATATTCTGTCATATTCTTTAGGATGTACATTGTCTTTTCATGCCTCGAGGCACAATGTAACACCACACAACATTAAAAACAAAAGAAAAAAGTGGTATGAAGAAAACTCCAGGTGTATTATAGAAGTGAAGCCTTGCTAACATTTCCTAAATATCATTAAATAAAACATTGAGTTTGCTTTCATGCAGTCTGATATTTCATTGTGTCCATTTCATTCAATGGATAATCCTGTTGCACACACATAATGAGAAAAAGCACAACTGCCAAGTGGGGGAAACCCATCTTGAGTTTTGAAGATTCTTGAAATCATGTGTACACCAAGTAATACACTTCAAACCAGGAGCAGATGGACCACTTCTATTCAGACATTAGTTTGAATCCCCAAGATCCAGATCTCCCAACCATACTGCTCAGAGGGTTCCCACAGGGAATGCTGGTGATGTGGTGGTCAAACAGGCACTAGAACTAAACAGTCAAGCCCCATACACACCCAGCTCCAAGGGGATGACAAGGAAACCACCTCCAGACCCAACACGAGCTCCCTCCAATATGCCTGCAAAAAAATTCCATCTGATCTCAGTCCTATCTTCACTGGCTGTATGCAGTTCTGCAGGAAATAAGCACATTAAAAAAAACCAACAAAACAACCACCACCAAAAACCCACAAAAAACCCAAACACCTAATCTCTGTATTTCCCCTTTTCAGATTTGAAGCAACCTAAACCTGCAGTGAACAGAGCGAACATTTGCATGTTCAAAATAGCCAGGTAGAAAACCATAATTCATTCTTGTCATAGAGGGGAAAAACATGGATAGCATTTTTAAATGTTGTGAGGTGATCACATGTATTCACATAGTCCAACAGTAAACAGATGTTCCTCCATAGAGGACTGGACTACAAATATGTGAAAAACCAAAAATGCTGAAAGAATGCAGCTGACCTTCTCTTAGGGCACAGTAATGATAGTCACAGCCAAGAGAAATGTAGCCCAACTGCAAAAACATTAAGGTATGTACACTTGGGGGAAAAAACAGAATATGAGATACTTCACAGAGACGAGCAAAATATAGAATCAGCATTTCATAACTGTGAAGTCTTGGATGAAGAAAACTTCAGAGTTCCATAGTACATTTTTCACTTGTTTTACTTACTTTACTGGCTCTTAAGTCACCTTTCCCACAGTAGGGAAGAGGGTAGGCCAGCAGAGACAGAACTGCAAACACTACAGGAGTGATACCCAGACATTCATGAGACCAATATGGGACCCTAAATAAAGCTCCTCTGCCCTCATTTCAACAGGCTGCTTTCTACAGTAAAACACTAATGTAGCTTTTAAAATTTTAAAGCAGAAACATCCACACCCAAGCCTGTTACAACCAAGATAACTTCCTACAGAGCTTCTAACAGAGAACCAGCCCTAAGCAAGACTGTTGGGTGAACAAAGGAGAGACTCTGATGTACCACAGCAAGGTGAAACGAGACATGAAAACCTCTCACCAGCTCATCAAAGCCTCTGCAAGTTATCAGCTTCTTTAAGTGAGAAATGCCCTGGATGTCATCAGAAATCATTAAAAACCACGGGTTTTAAGCTCCCCTGACAGGTAGCTGGGGTGTGGGAGGAAGCTGATAGAAGCCTTTCCCTCGAGCCAAGTATAATCTGAATCCTGCTTCTAATGCACCACAGCCCAAGAGATAATTTTTTTCTATTAAATAAAGAAATTATTATTAACAACTCTCAAAGGGATTGACATGTACATGTTGATAATCATTAAGAAGTTATCTTTATTTGAAAAACACTTTTCATTTGGTATATCTGTAGAATGAAATGATCACAGCTTTAGCAGTTAGCGGCCACATGTAAAAATGGGTTTTCTATAACCAGACCTGTAAACAGAACAGAATCCCAAGGATACCCTTGAGTATCAAATCTATACCACTACCACAAATAACACAATAAAATAAGCTATTTGTTGTGGATGAAAACATAAACAAAACTAAACAGATTTATGACAAGAAACATTGACTTTGTGATCCAATGAAAATACAAGGAGATGTCAGAACTGTCGCTATGAACACTCAATTCCCATAAGTGATAACAGTTAGATCAGGCATTGACTTGGGCTGTGCTGGAAAAGCTGGAATTACAGCATAAAGCAGTTCTGCATGGGAAGCTTTGGAAGGCAATCTTCCTGTACTACACACGAAGTTCTCTCTCAGTACAGCCATTCTGAGCAGGGTTTTGGAGATCAAGGGGTTTTTAGTTTTGCTCCTTTTTCTGTTGCCAATGTTATCCAATCCTCTTTCCCTTCCCATGGCTGCTACAGAAACTGTGAAAGAAAGATGTATCAATAGCACAAACTACCCAAATATTTTTTGCCTTTTTTCTCAACACCTCCTTGGAGCACAACAACTAACCTTGGCATTTACAACAAATTCTTTTCCAACCTCCCCTTTTTGGTAAAGTATTTGGTAAGACTTTTAGATATCCCTGCTCACATATCAAAAAACTTCTAAAACTGCTGCAAGCCCATTTCCTTCCTCTCTCATTTTGACAAAAATCTCCCTGTACAAACCAGAAGAACCCAAGTTTTGGAGTTTTTCCTGGAGTGCACATACTACATCTTTTTAGAGTGATAGAATTTTTGGAGCCTCATTTGAAGGATAATTAAATTAAATTGACTGACTACGACAAGCCAAATAGTAAATAAATCAAATAAATTCCAATACTCCAAAAGTTCAGTCAGTCACCTTTTCAAATTTGTATCAGCAAATCCTTTGAATTCAGATAGGTCCAGTTCAAACTTACATTTACATTAAATACGGGACACTGATAAGTATCAAAATGATTTCTAGCAACCATTTATTTCAAAAATCCCACAAAGTTTCTAAGTCAGTTCTAAGATGTTGCATGCTTCCCCCTGCATTCTCCTACAAAGACATGGTTTGTCTTTTACAAATCAAGTACATCTGTTCATTTTTCACAGTGCATAGAACTGGAAAAAATATATGACTGCTTTGATTTTTAATTAAAAGCTGAACAGCTAATACAATACCTCTGTTCTCTCACAATTAAGCTATTCACTAGATTTCCTACCCAATGGAATTACATTCAATTTACATTATTGTGCTCAATTTCCTTTTGAAAAGTTCCTTCAAGGGCCTTCCTACATCATTTCTCTGGAAGCAACTCAACATTTAACTATTGATGTAACTGCAAAACTTTAGAGCCACTTGCCCTGTTCCACATCAATGATTTAACAGGAACACAAAAAAAAGTCAGCTTGGAATAAAAAGGCTTTTTTTTTTTTTCCCCCAAAGTTAGCATTATACAACATACAGCTAGGACCATCTATTAACCAATGATTTTAACTGGTGTGCTAAACTGTTGAACAGATGTCCACCAACTGTTAAGCAGTCAATTTGAACCCACATGCCAAAACAAACAGTACTGGTGTTTGGCAACTGTATCAATACCATCACAATAACAATTCTCCCTATGTATTTAATACATATGCATGCAGACTTTCTAACTTTGATAAAAGCTCATGGGTTTTTTTCTGAATTTCCAAGCATTCAAAAAGTGTCTGAACAAACCTGTAGGAGTAAAATGTCCATCCAGTTCCCTTAAGCACAAAAGAAATTCTCTTTTTGATACAAGTTGTCCTTGACTTACATGAAGAAAGTAACTCTGCATGCTATTTCATTCTTACCCTCTTCCTCAATAAAGAATAAAGGAGAAAATTAGTACACATAGAGGTCAGCACAGAGTATTAATCTGATTCCACACAACCATTCTTGAAGTTTCTAACTCTAGACATGGGTATATTCCACAGCAACTACAGCCTTTGCTGTCCAAGTCCTCCAACACTTGAGTCCAGTGCTCCTAGTTAACTGCTGTGTGATGCTCTCCTAGAACTCCAGGCTGGCTTGGGCTAGAACTGAATTTGTCCTACAACAAGTTTCCAAAATCAGTCCAGGTTGCTAAACCCAAAGATCTAAGCTTCATCAAAGCATGTGTGATAATATATCAGCTGAGAAAAGCGGAACCCACTGTGAGTGATCTAAAAAAAGACAGAGCCTTTTCCCTGCCCACTGGTTCCCTGCCAGTGAATCCTCCTTTTGGGCTCAGCAGGTTTGTCAGTCTGCAGACTAATTTAGCTGCTTCCCTTCCTTATGGAGTGCAGGGTCTCTGGGGCTTTTCTCTTCACTGCTCCTTCTGTCACTTTGTGGGAGCTGTGACTTTCTGCAGCACTTGCCAGGTGCCCTGTTGTCTCTGGGAGCTCCTTTCCAGAAGCACTCACATGCCCCAAGGGGAGGAGTTGTCTCCCATCTCCCCCTTGGTACCTCTGATCCACACACTCTTGACAAGGACTGCAGGCGTTCACCAAAGTGGAATGGAAAGAAAGCAGTCTTTCAAGGGCAGGTCAGTACTATCACAGGGGTCATTCTGCCTCAAGGAAAAGCAACCCAAAAGACACTTGTCCACAACCACTGTGCCAGCCCTGTCAGTTCTGCTGGTAAAGCTAAGCTACAGGAATTCTCTACCTCTGATACCACAACAAAATCCACACACTGGGGAATGAAATGGTCCACTACGCAAAAAACTGATAAGATGTTCTATCCCCTAAATCTAAGTCATTTTTAAAAGACCATAGCTGAGTTTTCAACCTTAAAATAATGAGAAGAGCCCACAACATGAAGAATAAAATGCTACAGAGTACTGTGCTAGGAGTTCAACTCAGTGCATTGGTGAAAGCACCAAAATATTTCTGAGTATGGCCTGAAACCATAAATAATAAATAGTTAATATATCAGTAATTTAAAGACCAAACATTGTTTCTAATATGGCTTATTACTACAAGAAAAAGGACAAACTGAATCTACACCTGCCACAAGCCTAATAAATGGCCCTTTTCTAAAACACTGCCATAGGAAGTTACTGAGTTTTGAACAATATGAAAAAAATCAAGAAGCACAAATCAAAGAGAAGCTGCTTGTTAGAGACATTTCCTGAGAAGGAAGAAGCTTCTGCAATGCCAATAAGTGACCAGTTAAAGTGTTTTGGGAGCTTATCTCTGTAACCTTAGATCAACATCACACTTTAGCAAAAAAACAGTAAGCAAAGGAGACTGTTCCAGATGAAACAGTCAACAACACATCAGAATGCTAAGCTAGGAAGCAAGAGCATTTCTAAATTTCATGACCAAAATTACCTGCTGCACCTGTCACAGGCCATTAAATTTCATCTAGGAAGGATTTCTGCCTTTGAAAAGATATAGCAAAAATTTACATTTTCAATTTCAGTGTCTCAATGGATGGCCACAATGTTTTTCCAAATGGTAACTTGTCCAAAAGATGAATCATCTTCATTGTCAAAAACATATGCCTTGCCTCCAAAGTCAGTTATTCAGCATCTGTTTTAGTGATCGATACCTGTTATGTGTTTCCCTCCAAATGAACACAAGCATTACTACCTGCTGGTTTCCTATGTAGTAAAGGCATTTGTAATTGCTCTTTCTGAAAAGCTTTAAGTCTCTAATTGCCAATGTTCTACACATTTTTATGTCTCTTTTCTACAGTAATACAACTGCATGTTCTCAAGAACTTTGTAAGCAGGCATCATGGTCATGGCTCTACTATAACATTAAGACGGAGACAAAGCAAAAATCATCTACTCTGTTTCCATTTCACCTCATTTTCTCGACCGTCCTTCACCATCTCTCTCTAACACAGAACAATGATGCACCTCCAGCTGAGACTCACAGGTGTCACAGAGGGCAGCCTCCCTACAGATCCATTATTTCAGACATCAAAACTGTAATTGAGATAGACACCAACATACCCAGACACATCAGAGTAGCTCACACTCATTTATATGGGCCTGAAAGAGCCCCAAATCATCGGGAGGACACTAAACAAAACAACTGCTCGCAAACACAGGTGAAGAAATAGCTGGCCTGAGACTTCTGGAGCAGGAACAGGCATCTTCTGAATGTCATCACAGCCAGGGGTACCATCTGCTGTAGCTCACCTGTTTCATTTAACACCTGTTACGTAAGGCTGACAGAAACAGAAACTGTATTTTGAGAGAAACAAGCTGTGCATTAAATATAATTCCAACTCCTTGGCTTCCAGCATTGTCAAATGTGCCATAATATACTGTCAGACAAAGTGGCTGTAGTACCTGCTTAGCAGAAAATCTTCATTCCTTTATACCAGAAAACCACTTCCTCTTCCCTGGTTAAAAAACAAGAGGAACATTTTGGAATACATAACTTCCTTTTTTGTTTTTGACAGAACACAAAGATCCTGCAACTAAACAGCATGAAACATGCCACCTAGGAGGCTACCAATAAAAATTTCCTTAATGGAAGCAGCTGCCAGGAAACTTCATTCAAGTGAATTACAGAAGATAAGTATCTTTTACAAAACAGAACCACACATACTGTGGCTGCAACCTTCAGGCTGATACTTAGCAGCAGGGATAGTGCTAATCCTAGTGAGCCAGAAGTGCATCAACCCTGTAGCTGTGCTCCTTTTCTTCACCCTGTCCTTCCACTATTCCCAGTTCTTTCTCAGAACATCCTGAAAGAGATAAAACCTCCTAGGTGTGGAAGCACAACGTTTCTCAGAATGTAAAAGTCTCAGAAGAATATTTACAAAGTTATTATTAAAGTCCTAGTATACATCAAAGAGAAGAACAAATTGATGAGCCTGAAGAATCGTGATACGGAGCTCTTAAAATAAACTTTGCATCACATGGAGCTGTTCCACTTTGTATTGACACCCTGTAGATTTTCAGCTCCAACCTGGCCCCTAGCAACTCCAACACAAGAAGACCTTTTAACTAAACCTTTAACCTGTAAAGAAATTCAAAAAGAGATAAACTGGATTAGTGGCCAATTTTTTTTTTATTACCACCTCTGGAATTTCATGTTTCATAATGCATGGAGTTTTTATGATGCTGAGTACACAGCCTTGAGAAAGAAAGGAACTGTTTTACATGTGTCCTTTTAACTGCCTCTGATGGGAATATTTCCCAATACAGCTGCATGGGGTCTCTAAGTGCATGTTGGGCAAGCCCTTTTTGTACTCTTAAGTTCTTGACAATCCACGTCTACAAAATTTGTATAATAAGGTACTCTTGAAATGATGAGTCTGCTTTCTCTTTATGACAATAAAAAGAAAAAGCTCATTCTTTATTTCTCTAAGTTTGATCATCTCCAGCAGCGAAACAAAATTTTAACTGTGAAAGGGAAGAAGAGAAGTTTGGGAGACTCAGGTGTCAAATTTAAGTGACCCTAACTACTGCAGTTACAGCAACACTTATTTAGCAATTACTCTGATAAGAGAAGATCAGTCAAATAAACAGATTTGTTCATGTTCCTACTGTCATTCCTACGTGATGAGAGAGCTATGATAAGGAGCAGAAATAAAGCACTAAGTGGTGTCTCCTCGAGGTGTGGCCAAACCCCAGAAAATCTGTCAGCAACACAATATAGATACCAAGTTAGCATGGTTATTTGGAAGACATATTTTTTCAGCTTCTCCTGCTTCTTCTTTATACACTTGGAAGGAAAACAAAATGAGCTACCTTTTTTTAATGCCATCCTTACCAAAATGGTTTCAGGCATCACTTGTGTGAGTGATCAGGGTCCATGCTGGGCAGCAGCAGTCTCCTGCTACCTTGTCTTGTAAAAGTCTAGACCTTTGCTACCCAGGATACATTTGAACCCCGTCAGAGATTGACTTTTTTTCCCATAGAAGTAGATAGAAAGGTGCACTCCTGTTAAGAGAACGTCTGGATAAAGCACTATTGCCCTTTTCTGCTACACATCAGTCTGTTTTTGCCACATGTCTTATTGCATGGCAGGATGAGTGTCCCTCTTCCACAAGAGGCAAGGGATGACCAATCACCCATTCTTTGTGTTCAAGGCAGCTTTCCAAAGTCTCAGGAAAGAAATTTGCTAAAAACCATCCTATTTCTCCCTCATAACCTTCCAGGAAGATTCACAATGAAGACTGGTTTTAAAAATTGGCATTTTGACATGAAAAAAAGCTCATTGAACTTGCAGGAAAAGCAGCTTGAGGCTGTCACATTCAGAATGCAGACACACAGTCACATCCAGGAAAAATGCCAGCCATACCAAGACACCACAGAAGAAAACTAACGAGTGTTTCCAAACAATGTTCATGCTTCTTACTTGAGTCATATCTAATATCTGAAACAACAGAAACATCTGCAGAAAGCATCAGGTACAAACAAAAGCAAAATGAAACAGTTATTTTCACAATTCTTAGCTAATTTTTGGCTAAGTCACTACTTGCCAGATGTTAGCAGCCAGCATTCCCTGAATTTAGCAAAACGAGGCATTATTGGTAAACCAAAGCACACCAAACAATGGTATGGCAATGCCATGTGCACTAGCAAACTGCATGCCTTATCTATTGCTTCATTGGGTAACCAAATGTTGTGTTAACTGCTTGATTAAAAACCATATCACAATATTAGCACAAAGTTAGTCAAAGTCTGGAGCATCAATCTACCAAAAGGTATAGGAGCATTCCATATTCCTCTCTCCATGCATTGGGTTTGTTACCGCTTCAAAAATCAGAGAGAACTTCTAAAACATCTTGTAAACTTAAATCGAGCAGAAATTACATATACCATCATCCATCTGTTGCTCTAGCTCTGGCTTAAATTTTAATAGTATGACTATGTCTTTCTTTCACATACAGAGAAAGATTTTGCCAAAGGTCACCCTAAATTGGATGGGTAAATTTTAGCTAAAGCATCACTCTGAACATTTCAGATTTCTACTTCTTAAATTTTAAGAGAGAACACAATATTTTGCATATAAAACTCTAATAGATTCATTATTTTTACAGTCTGAGAAATCTGAAACTCATGTTGCAAGCAATCTACTACCTACTGTTTGTTCCACAATTAATTTCCCATAAATTAATCAGAATTTGATAACCTCCCACCACAGGCACACCAGATCTACCACAAAATCTATTTCATACCCACATTTTCTTTCTGATCTCCCAAAAAAAGATTGCTTATTTAGGCAGTTTAAAATTTCTAATGTGTCCAGTTGTTCAACATATTTCTAATGTTAACAACAACCAAGGCTCCAGTAAAGGAGGTTGCCAGTTCCTGATTTGGGGGAGACAGTTTTTAGCATTATTTCAGTTTAATCACTCCAGCACATTCAATCACTAACTGCATGTCCTGACAAACTGTACAGGCAACATCTTACACTGTATCTGACACTATGTTAAACTGGCCCTTGGAGGCTGAGAGATACAAGCCACTGCTCTTCAAAGTCTGCTGATGATAACTACTTGAGAAGGGGAAAATCCTTTCTGTATGCAAACACCCTAGTCTTACACAGGATTTTATAGACCACAATTACAACCAGGTACAAATACCTTGCAACAGGGTTTTAACTCCTCTCATAACATCAAGATACAGAGCAAGAAAAGAAGCACAAATGCATTTGCAAATTCAGAATAAGTTCTAGAAAAACCCAACTTCCTAGGAACATCGAAGTACTTAACTCATAAACTCTATACTTAACTCTGTAAAGCAGAACAAGGAATTTGAAGATTCCCACCCTGTACTGAGCTAATGTACAACAAGTTAAGAACCATATTCAGTTTCATTGAATTCAAACTGTAAGGGGAGTTCTTTGACAAGAATACAAGACACCTCCCTGGCTGGTCTGGAAATCTAAGGTTCTCACTTCACCTGAATACTTCATTATGCCACTGCCACACTGTAAACTGCATAGAGTACACATGTATATAATTCATAGCTGAAAACTGCATAGAGGGCACTTGTATATAAAGATATGAATATGTCTGTCGTGAAAAATATTTTTTCAAATGTTGGGTAATAAAACTTTTATTGTAATAAAGATGAAAAATTTGCATTCATAAGTACTGTCAATACATTCATGTAAAACAGAACTCCAGCTTTGTGATTAACAAATCAATTCAAGCATCACAGATGATAATAGGTAAACACAGCAAGTTTCAGACACACTAAAAGTACTTATTGTCAAGATGTAGCTGCTTAGAGAATCTCAAAAAACCCATTTGTGAAGTCTGTATTTTGAATAATACATTATTTGGTTGTATAGAGAACAGTTCTCAAAATCTAAGCCTTGAAACAGAAGTAAGTACAGCACTTGACAAGCAGTTCAAAGATTAGAACAGCCTGTATTCACAGAGCAACAGATAATGAGTGCTAGTGACTGAGTCTTACAGGCCTATCTCCTAAAAAACAAAATCCAACTTGTACAATGGTTTAGGACTTTGTTGCTTATGTAGATACCTTATCATTTTTAGACTTTCCATATAGAATTTTGTCATCTTCTCAAACTCCAGCATCAAACAAAAGCAGCTGTTCAAAGTTCAGATCTCTTCAAGAGACAGCTCTGAAACTTGTGAGGGTAAACTCAGTATTTGGATATTTCCAGGAAGCCTTTCCTCCAGCAGTACTCCAGACAGCATTCTTCTTTTACCAAATCAGCAGTAAATATGACAACACAAGCTCACCCAGAGCTATGAATGTTGCATGTCAAATTATACAAGTGTCTTCAACTGTTATCCTTGTATGAACCTACCTTCACTCCACTATGGATTTTCCTCTCAAATCTCACCTCCACAACTCGACCATTTCTTTGAGAGCAACACATGACTCTCTGTCACTTTCCTCCACAGAAAAATGAAGGGCCAATATTTTAACAACTACTCAGCTGAAATGTATTTTTTTAACCCTATATTCATGACAGCATGTGCAGCAGTTAAATAGAAAAAATTTTTTAGATATTGGAGAAATGTACTATATTTGAGGATGAAAATAGATTTCCTTATTGACTGTGTTTTCTTCAAGATGGTTCTGAACTTAGAAACAGATCATCATGTAATACTAGAAAAATATTAGAATTGCTAGATGTCGTGATCCACAAAAAAATACAAAATCCCCCACACTAAAGAGCTGAAATCAAATCACTTGCTGCTTGTCAGGCATAACCTGCCAAGCTATTAGCTCTCATTTTGAAGGCTTGCATTTGCTCAATGGCTGACCTGCACATTGCGGAGCCTTAGCATGAGAAATGGCTTTCAGGCTCAGCTGCCTTCTAAGTGCCATCCATCATCAGGAAAAAGAGATTATTCCCTTTACAGTCAGCTACTTTGCCAAATTCTTCTGGCTCTGTTCCATCAGTCACACCCACGGCACCCTGGGGAAAAGCAAACCCTAGCTCTGTATCACTCTGCTCTTGCTGAAGTGCGGAATGAAAAGCAATTAGCATTCGCTGCCTCTTACGAGGAAACTGAGGCGGAAAGAGAGCTCTTTCCTTTTCCAGCCTCCCCTCCCCACACCAGCCTGCAGTTCACAGGGGGCACACAAAGCAGGCTGGAAATTTAAACCAGGAGGGGAGCAGAGCTGCAAATATCCCATGGTTTGCATAACAGACCCATAAGCAAACCCACACACAGCCGGGGCCCCTTTGGAAGCCTTTCTAAAAATACATGTACACACACATGCTTGTCACTGATGCAAAACACCCTAAGGGTTATCACTTGATCAACCAGAAGATGGTCCAGGTTTCTTTGCTTTCCAGTAAGGCTTCCTCCCCGCACTTTGTTTATATTCAAGGATTATAAACAAGATTCCCTTTCAAATCAAAACATCCGCTCATTCACAGTACAATGAATACATTGCGGAATAGATTTATCTGCAGTGGTAAAACAAACCCAAAATGCCTCCCAAGGTGGCCTTTGCCTTGCCCTAAAGGCTCTGCAAAAGGGAGTGCCAGGTTAAGCCTTCACCCACGGTGCCCTGTGAGCACAGTTCACTGCAGGGCTACAAAACCATCAACACAGCAAGATTTTGCACCACAGTCAACAGGCATCAAAACACAGATGCATCCCAAGGGTTCCAGTTCCTTCCTCTCCAAGAAAAAGGGAGAACAACAAGGACCTCAGGATTATTAACCCATTCTTCAAATGCAGCCCAGGAAATATTTTGGAATAGCCTTTGGCTTTTCTAACAGGACATGAGGCTAAGGAGGAAGATTACAGTCACCACTTCTCTCTTCAGAGTCTGTGTTCAAAACAGCGCAGTTACCCTCTGAGGAAAGGCACAGCCAGCTGGGCTCAGTTCTTCTCTCCTTCCCTTTAAATTCCAGCTTAATTCTTGTAGCCACCGGCATGCAAAGGGTTTCACAGTAAGTTAAGGATGGGAATCAAACAAAGAGGATCTCTTTGGGTCCCTTTGCAATTTCACAGCAATCTGAGTACATACACTATTAATCTACTTAGTGAAAACCCAGCAAGAGAAATTTGAAAATATTATCCATAAAGTGAACAATTTTTCAAAATGGTCTATCACTGGAAACACAAATGTGAATTTGTGTTCCTTATTTTAATAATATATGCCCAAACCACTTTCCACAGACATATCCAACTTAAAACGTTATTACTCTTTACTGCCACATTTAAACCTACTATGCCAGCAGAAAGCAGAGAAGTCACATGTTCAAAGGATTCTTAAGACCTTGACACAACATGCTTTGAAATCTAAAGCTGCCACTAAAAATAAAATGTCCTATACTTCACAGTCAAATAGCAAAAAGAAACTAAAGCAACACTGTGGGTTTGGGTTTCTTGAGGGAGGGAGGGACCTTAATCCCTCCTGATACCCAAAGCAAGGTGTTTTCAGCACCAAATGTCTGATCTGAAAGTCAGCCAGTGGACAGGAAGTCAGCTGGTGTGCTATACATCCTAGCATGCTCAACCAGCCCTACACCAGCTGCAGCAACAGCCCCTGCCAAGGCTTGGCTTGCCCATGCTGGAGGAGCTCAAGGCACTGAAGAACTCCTGTGCAGCTGCTCTGAGGGAACCTTTCCCCAAGGAGCAAACAGCACCACAAAGCTGCAGCCAGAGCAGACAGGCAGCATTGGATTGGCCCCTTCTCACAACAGTCCCCAGGTTTAACCCCAAACCTTCACATTGTCTACAATGAAGGCCACTTTGTGGCCAGTACTGTCCTCTTTTCCACTGCACAAAGGATGGTAGCACCAGACCACTGCACCCTGGATTCCTTCATTCCCATCCTTTCTTAAAATGAAAAGTTCAGCAGCTCCCACGCAAAGTGAACCTCTCCTTGCCCTGACACTTGTGTGGCTCCCCCAGCAGTGGTCTTCTGTGTTTCCTCCTTTAACCATGGTGAAAGATTGATCAGAACACCACTAAGTGCTTTCCCCTCCCCACAACAGGTGGGAGGTCATGTGCATCTTGTCAATCTTGACTCAAATCAGAGTGGGAAAAATGACTCAATCTCTTCCTTAATCCCAAATTTCCCAATCTTCCTTAATCCCTGGAAGCTGTGCTGCAGTTATCGGCAATTCCTAGGTGTAAAGAGGAAGCTAACAAGCTGAGGGGAAGCAAAGGACTGGAAATCTCAAATGTCATAAAGGAGGGGATGTTGTCTTATCTGCCTGGTTGTTACTAACTAGGAACCAAAATTCAACCCAGCCNTTTTTTTTTTTTTTCTGCCAAGAAGAGCTATTTACAGAAAACTAGTTGTCTTTGAACTGATGACAAATAGCAAGACATTTATGTTATATTAAGTTATAGCACAGAGTGCTATAGTCTCTTGCACTGATGCTAGAATCAGGATGCTATTTCAGGAAGGTGAATTTACTGAACAATATAAACAGTAAGAACTCTTAATTTCTGTGAAGATAATTTTCATCCATTTTAGAAGATCAAAACAAGCTTTAGTGTGGAAGAAAGATGTGTAATATGTACCTTATTTTCTCAATTAATTTAGTGTGCATCTTCCTGTTTCTAGGACAAGTGAGGCTGAATGCAGTTACAGTTATAAATGACCTTGGCCTGTTCATCCTTTGCAGGAGTCACACACATCTAAATTATGGCAAAGCCAAATACTGTGTTTTAGTGGGATACATTCAGTATGCATTTGGAACTAGAGGAAGATAAAGTGTACTGCCCATGCCTGACTGGGGATGGCTCACTTTGGTGCTAGTGGGTTTACTCAAAACTAGAGAATGTCCATGTGAAATGCAGCCGTGGTGGCAGGAGACCTGTGCTGCTTTTTTAGAGGTCATTACTGGAGCAGAGTTCAAGAATAGGAGAGAAGCATTTTTATGTAATGTGAGTGGAATCTGCAAGCAGCCTCCCAGATACACATAAGTACTTACAGGACGCCTCTTCCTTCACAGGAACTCCTGAAGGTCACTCACTTTCGTGGTGAGCCCTTGGGGAAGAGTGGTGTACAGGCTGACCATGGCATCCTTGCCTAAATGTGCACAATATAGATATAATATATATATATTTTTTTTAGATATATATATAATATATATATAGCTGAAAGAAAGCTATACGGAGTTTCTTGTGTGTAGCATCTAGAACTGACTTTGCTTCAAACATTTGTTTGCAGGAGATGTTTAAATTTAATCCTATTAATAGCTTTGTTTCAGGGATAATTTTTGATCTTCTTATCTAAAAGTGTTTTATCCATCTAATTTTTTTTTTTTTTTCACTATGACTGAGGCTTATCTTTGCTTTATGTAATGGGATTTGCAAAACAAAGTTGGACAATATCTGGCTGTTAGGTCACTGATTGCAGCTTTTGTGGTGCAATGTATTTGGCAAATAAAAATCTGAGAGAGCTTTTAAAAATTCATATGAGAATTAAACTTATCCACCTTAAAGATATTACGCTTATTATAAATCTCTCTCTGATAATATGGTTGAGAAACCCATGCAAAATACTTCTACAAAGGTAAGTTTTACTTTCTTTCCAAAAGGTTTTTTCCATTCTGTTAGAACTCATGAAATACCTCTATTTTACTTTAAAATATGCAATGAAGCACAAATTATTTCCATATAGTGTATTTTAGTGATTGATCAGTAATTGCAGGCTTGTAGTTTGGCAGTTTTGTTTTGCATTTTGCCTCCCTCACCTCTTCCTCAATACAGTGTACTTATTGACATTTAAAACTATCTCAAGACAGAAATTTCGATTTCTGTAGATAACCTTCTCTACCAGCTTACCTCATACAAATGAATGCTGAAATGTTTCTTAGTTGAAACAGGAGATGTCTGCATAGTTTGTTGGTTTAACTGTTATTCACCACCTGTGTCTAATGGCAATTAGGGTTTTTCTTAAAAGAAAATATCTCTATGGCCAGGGCAATTTGGGAAGTTGCCATGGATGCCAAAAATATTGCAGCTCCAGTTCCATGCACTGTGCTGTGAAACTTGTAGTTTTGCATTTTTGTTCTGTCTTTTCTTTCCTGGATTATTCCTGAAAAACAGGATGAATTATACAGGATGAGGCCGGGTGAAGCTTCTAAAGTCTTACTAAGTCGTGCATTGACCAAGGCAATTCTCCCTAATTGCCTTGGATAAAGTTTTCTATGTGATGTTTTTGTGATATTGGCATAACCCTGAGATTTTCAGTGAAGCCCATGACTCTCATTCCTTGCATTGCTTCCAGCCACAAGGGCAATTTTGGCTCATGTCCTGCTTTTGGTTGGGTGCTCCATGCCTATAATTAAGGGCAATGAGGATAGAGCCAAGGGTATATAATAATATTGTGTCCTACACATGAAGTATAGCCAATACTGGAGCAACTGAGAGTCTTTAAAAACCATGAGCACTGTAGAGAAAATACTATTATATTTTTCCAGAGTAATTTATTATTTACTAGATACGTGATGCTTTTTGTCCCTGTTTATTTGAGTTTCATTTTCTTTCTGATTCCACTTAGTTCCTTGTGAATTTTTTTTTCCTTCTCTTACCCATCAATTTTGTGTTATTACATGGTCATAGCACGGAATAATATAGTCGAGGTTGAGGAATTAGATGCTGTCCACTGTGCCTTCATCCACAGAAGCAGTTCAGAATTGTGGGAGAGGGGTCCTTTGTGATTCCAGTCTCAAATTAGGTACTCGAAAGTATTAGGGAAATTTAGGCAGTGACTGAGGAGCTGTGCAAGGGTGTACTTAGACCCTTACCGGATGGCAAAAGTAATGTAACCAGCAGTGTTTCTAAGTGTAGTGAAATAAAAATAAACAGTGTTTCAGATCAATCTTAAGGGACACAGTATTATAGCCCAGCAGAGACTTGGCCATGGGAAGAACTGAATGTGTGAGACAGTCTGAAAGCTCTGCTGAAGGCTTTCCATGAGGAGTATGTGGCACCAGCGTTCACTATATGATCTCAAATTATTGAGAGAGAATCATTCCCCAGTTTGAATCATGTAAATTGAGATTTTTTTAGGCAAAGATAGTGGATCAGATTACAACTTTGGATGGAGTTTTTCTTTCAGACAGATGCACTATTGCTAGTCTTTCATGTTGGCAGCTGCTTGTCTCAGCCTGTCCATCCTGATTTGATTTTTGTATGTTTGTTTGAAGGCTTGATTTGAAGTGATGTGCTGCTGGAGTGTCTGTGCATATTCTGAAGGTGCCACTGTATCTCATACAGGACTCCTGTAGGCTGAAATCACTTCTTTTAGTCTTTCTTTACATGGTACTCTCTATGGTTGTTGTAATGACTGTAAGTTGTTTGTTACTAATCAAATAAATCCTTGATGCATATTCATGTGCAGATGGCAGGGACTTGTCTCTGAACCCTGCCAATCCTTTGCAGTTGGTTGAGTGTCAATGTGCAAAATTCTCTAGTTTTAATAAGGCATTTTTGGTCAAAAATCATGATTATTACTGAGTGTTGATATCAGTTTTATCCATCAGTTCTGATAGCAGCACCAATTAAAGTAGCAACATCTAACACATCATAAGATATAAATTTTATCCTTGGGATAATTCCTGTACTGAGTGCATTTTCTCATGTGAGGTGATGGCACTATCAGCTGCTCTAAATGCAACTGTGTATCATTATGTGTTCACTATCAATATTGTGATAAGATATATTGGTTAGTTGGCATTGAGTTATGTATGATTTAGAGATCTTAATCAGGTTTTATTTACTATTTGGAAAACTTCAAATTGTTTGGGTTCTTTTCCTAAGTAAATCCAGGACTGAAAAGTTAAACAAAATTATATTTTGATGTTAAATGCATTTGCTTACTACTTTCTGTCTGAATGTGGAACAAGTGTATTTTATTACTGGGAAGTAACATGTCCATTTAGAAAATGACTTAGGCTACAATATTTTTGTTGTCAAATTTATTTTCCAGGCATAACAGTTCTGGTTTTTTTCTATACTCATTTGTGGAAAGATGAAATCATCGTTAATCATGTTTCAAAGGCTGTGGGGCTGAAGTTACTCTGTTTTATGCAGCTGTGGGCTGTAGGATGTAGGCAAACTGTCATCTGCAACCTGGCCTTTTTAAAGTAATTTCTTATAAATCACAAATATAATCAAACTTTTATCACCAGATAAAAACAATGTTTTTCTTTAATACTGGCCCCAAATGAGTAACTTGTCAGAATGTTTAAATCAAAATGGCCATCTAAACAGGAGGAAAAAAACCAAAGAAATTGCTCCCTTAAATGAACTCGAGGCAAGCAGGTGGCAGGCTGACAAAGACAGGCTTGAATTCCAGTTTTGGTTTCTTGGGACTACTACATTTAGAGAAGCTGCACTGAAAAATTAGTGTGTCCAGTTGCTTAAATATAGTCATGTAGCTGTTCCTCTGAGGGTGAGCAGAAGGTGTCAATCAGTTCCCTAGTTTTATGAAGGTTTTAAATAATGAAACTGTTATAAGTCATAGAACAAAGTTTTGTGCTTACTGAAATGTTCAGGCCCAATCTGTGTGATGCCTTGAAATATGGTTTTAGGCCTGAGGAGGGCTGTGAGGTTGGACATAGGATTGCCTCTCATGTGCAGATGTTTTGAAGTCCAATCAAAAGGAGGTTAGGATACATGATGAGGCATGTGTTGGCTATTTCAATATAGTCTTATTTTTAGTGATTTGGGCTTCAGTAAAGCCTGAAAACCATGGCTTTTTCAGGAGTGAATAATTAATATGAGAATTGAGTGGTTGAGTCTAACCACAGCCTTGTATTTCTATTTGCATGTCAGTTTAGTAAGCTGGTAAGTTTTGGACGTTCCTCACTTAACTCTCAGCTTTGTTTACTTAAGATGCTAAGCACAAGATTGTCCTTTTTGGAATCAAAAAGAATGTTTCCCAGTGCTTTGTGGGCTGGGAGGGGAATCAATTTAGTAAAGTCATGTACTTGAGATTCCCTCCCCACAGACTTCCTGTACTGTTTGTCTATTCTCCATCTTCCCTGTCTCCACTAGCTCCACTTCCAGCTCTATATGTCTCTTTAGACAATGTTTATAATTACTGTTTTATTTACTTATTGACATAACAAATAATGTCTGCAGTACACACTGAAATCTTGGCTTAGTACAACTAGAGTGTTGTTTGGGGCTTTTTTGTGATTTTCATCTCCAAAAGAAATTTTTTAGTGGTGTTTCATGCAACTTCTCATTAAATATGTAACAGCTCCTCTTAAAGTTCAACTCCTGATTTTACACTTATGTGACTTTCCTATCACTACAACAAATATTCTGGTCAGAGAGATGGATTTGCAGTTTGTCCCCATGGCACCCCTGGTGTTTCCTGCTGCAGGGATTGCTGTTTGCACGGTGAGCGTGGCATATTCTGGCCTGATTTCAGCTGCCTGCATGAATTCTGCAGCCCATGTGCACGAGGAGTATTTCAGGGCAATACAAGCAGTACTCGGAACTTGCCAGGCTATAGCAGCTGTATGAGGAAACCATCCTTGCCAAATGTTAAATCCTGCAGTGCCCAGGGTCACAATATTAACCTTTTTTTTACACTGAGGAGGGGCCCTGTGGGAATAAATTCAGCACAGTGCATAACAGCTTTAGAGGGCAAAGCTGCTCTGGGAGACAGAAGTATTTTTCCAAAATGGTCTTGCATGAGTCATTTTGAGCTGCAAGCAATACTATAATTACATTATAAATTGTACAGAGGAAGGAGTTCTGAATCCTGACTTCTAAATCGAGAAGTTTGTGTTTCTTGACTACATTACAACAGCTTCTGAGTCTTGCATTGTTCTCCCTGTCTCAGTCCCCCTCTGACTTGGAGGCAGGGAGTAGACCAGCTGAAGGAAAGATTGCCTGCCTGCTTTTGTGGCTCTCCTGGAAACAGTACTGCTGAGATCCAGCCTGGAGTACACAACACAGAGAAATTGTGTATTGGTGCACTCTGCACATATACACACTCGGATGTGTGTGTGTTTGCATGTGTGCATACTCCAGTTCATTCACAAAGACATAAGGGAAAGTAATTTGCTGCCTTATGCATTTTTTTAGAGTGATACAGTGTGCAGATTTATCACTGCTCTTTCAATCTCACGAGGCTGTCATGATCTGCTTGATATTATTTCATCTTGTAAATGTTTTGGAGCTGGCATGTGAGTGAGCATAGATAAAAAAGCTTTTTTAAAATCTCTGCATGGATTAAAATATTCCAACAGTCCAAGATTTTGTTTTGGAATTTTTTTACTGACACCATAGACATTTCAAGATGTCTCATCCTGCTGTTTTGTAGCAGAATATAAATATTAGCTGGTCAGGGAATTTTTCTTGGTTTTTGTGGCATCTTTTGTAGTACTCATTAAAATGCACTGAGACAAGCTTTTGTCTTTGTTTGTAAACAACTATCTCAAATATATGTATATCTGCAGATTGGTTTACATGAGAATAAGGGCTCTGTATGTGTGCAAAGATTGGCTGTGGAGGAAAAACTTGTGTGATCATTTCTTAGATAATGAGATCTAGGCTGGCTGTGCATTGTAAGAACAGGAGCTGCGTGTTTGTTGTCCTGTCACAACTGCATGGAGTTCTTGTTTGATACCTGGTTTGATTCAATTACTTTTAAACATTTTTGGAGAAGAATAAAATTTATAAATGAGGTATAGTAATGAAATATTTGTATTCATACATAGTACTTAAATATCGTACAGATGAACATACTTCATTTTCTGTCAGTTTCCCCTATGTAATTTGCCCTCTGAATTAAATACCAATTACCAGTAGCTGAAAACTCCTGTGAGTCTCTTTCCAATATTTCCAGGAGTGTTTTGCTTATTTACTGAGCTTGACGTGCTCATACCATCTCCATTCTGCATGTCTCAGGCATAGGCACAGATGACAGGTAATGGCCAAATAAGAAGTGCAGTACTTTATCTTAACTCTCAAATCACTGGCCTGTCTGCATTTTATGCTTTGTTCTTCTTTCATGTTATTATGAAAAATTCTGTTGAGCAGCACTCCTGCAGCAAGTAATTTGTCTACATTGTTGTTTTTTAGTGAGAATAAGAACAGAACAAGCAGAAAAAAATTTAATGATGTTACCAAGAAAAACAGAATATGAAGTGTATTGTCTGAAAATAAGATGGTTTCACTGAGTGTTTTGTGCATTGTGGCAGTTAATTCACCCCTGGTCGCAGCGGTGGAGGCTTGCAGTGAGTCACACAGCGCTGGCCTGCCTGTGCTGAGCAGAGTAATTCACATTAGCCAGTGACTTTTGCAACCTGACTGAAATGCCCTGCGCTCCTTCCAGTATCAGTAGGGGAGCACCAAGGAACAATCTCTGTGGGTCTGAGCTGTCAGTGGTGAGGCACTGCCTGAATGCCTGGGGAGACAAATCAATATGTGTATAACTGCAGGAATGAAATGTAGTGGTAGCATCCTGGGATGGGCCTGTGTTGAGGCCCAGCAGGCCCCGCTGGGCTCTGGCCCGGCTATCTTCCTTTCTTCAGTGTCTCATATCAGGAAAAGATGAGGTGAGACTTCTTTCTGCTGCTTCAAGGATTGTTTATTATTTCTTATCTAAATTTCAGAAGCACAACCTCTGCTGCTGCTTCCAGAAGCGCAATGGCTGCAGCTTCTGTGTGCGAGCAGTTTTTAAGACTTAATCACCAATTATTTACCTCTACGTGTTCTATTTTGTCTTTAATACCAATAGCTAATAATTTTATTGACATGTCTCTTGTACACTGAGTTCTTTCTACTAATCAATAAATCAAAAGAAATGAAGACGAAGAAGAAAGAAGAAGCCAGAGCCAGTGTGCCTTGGTTCCTCCATGTTGTCTCTATATAATAATGTCTCTAAAACTACAAATTCACACTCTGTGGTGCACTAAACAAAAATCTTTTTATTCCTTTGATGCTTTCAGTTCATCCAGAAGTGAAGGGAGCTTCTCTCACGGGCTTAGGTCAAAGGCTAAGCTATTTTGGGGAGCTCTAGGGATAAAATGAATCTCTACAGGATCAGGAAAAGTTTTCCAGCTTTCCTGGACTCCAACAGGCCTGTATATATTGCTTGTTTCTCTGGTCCTAGAGACCTTCAGAATATCCCTGGGAGAACTGTCTGCAGTGCAGAGGAATTAAGCAATAGTCTACTTTGATGTTTCTTCTCTTCTAAAGAGTGACTGTATCTTTAGTGTCAGCTTTGCAAATACATTATTACCTAAAGTGTGGGAAATTACTGTGTCTAATTTGGGAACTCTATTTTCTTTCCCCCTTAGTCTTTTCCTTGTGTAGAGGACAATGTGGTTTTGAACTGAAAAAGTCATAGCTCGTTTCCCTTGAGAAGCACTCTTCTACTCCCTGAATTAACCTTAAGAGAGTAGTTTGGCTTAGTGGATTTTGATTTTTTGAATAATTGGTGTACTCCCTTTTATTTCACTGCAAGCTCTTACCACCATGTTGCATACAGTGTTTGAAGCCTATATGGGCAACAGGTTGTTTAGACAACCCTCAGACTTGTTATGAGGTTTCTTTTTGACTTGAATATAATTGCTGATATCTAATTCATATTCTGTCTGCTTCCTTCCATAATCTGCTATAGCTCATTGTTTTATGGGGCTACTCTAACATTTATATTGCTGGGTGGTTTAATTCCTTTGAGTACAGCTTTGCTTTCTCTCTTCTATCACCCACCATAGAATTTACTTTAGGCCTTTACATGTTAGCTTTATCAATTATCCCGGATTATTTCACATTACACCACAGATCAAATTTTTTTTTTTAAACTGTGTTGTCAGCATTACTCAGTGGGTATGTAAGTAAAGCCAGTTGTAATCTGTAATACATAGATACCATGTTCCCGAGACATACAAGACTTTTATTCTCATCTATAGAAAAAGCAGGATCTCTTAGGTCTGTTGAACCAGAGTATGCATAACAATTATTTTTATGACCTTGCAAAAGAACAAGGTTAAATACTTTGCAGAGCAAAGAGGAGATCATTAATCACATTAAAATTCTGTAAGATTTCAATAAGGAATTAATCTATGAACTGAAGAAGAGAGACAGGGATGGGGTAAACAAAGCTGGAAAGGGGAGCTTAGGAAAGACTGCTTGCTTAGCTGTGGCTATGGGGGACTGTGGAAACTTTTCTGTGGATTTAAGGTTTGGAATTATATTTTTAAAAGTTGTATAATCAAGGAAAGCGTATTTGCCCCAGATGTCCACTAGGACAAGTGTGGTTATTTATCCGGAGTTTTCAAAAAGCCAAGCTGAAATGATTTGGAACATTTTGCTCTGAGATGATGTCAAGCATATTGTACCTCACAAATCTTATAGCATTCATTTAAATGCTGTTTGTTGTCTTCTAAAATTGGCATGGCTTCTCTGAAGGTATAATTATAAAGATGTATCTTCCCTCTCTTGGAGGAAGAGGAAAAATTGAGTATTTAGGAAAAAGTTATATTACCTCCTGAGACTTGTACAGTTTGGAATGTATTCTGAAAGCTGAATTTCTTACATGTTATTTTATGATGTGGGTATTACTGAACCTGTGCAGGATTGCTTTGGATATGTATGAGTGAGAAAATACTGGTTTTGACAAAGACAGATTTTTGGCAACTGTGCGAGAACAAAACACGGCCAAGGTACTTCCATGTCTTTCTCTGATAATTCAGTTGAAGATCCTCTCTGTGTGGTTTCTGCAATGTCTGTGCCTTGAATATAAACAGTGAATTGCCTTAAATTTCTGCTGCACATCCTTGCCGACAGCTGCTCTATAAATATAATTCTTGAAATATTGGTTACAGTGACTATGAACAGGACAATATGAAGGAGTTTCTAAATAAATTTTGCTGGCAGGCAGCTGTGTCAACATCTTCAGGCTCTGTGGGGTAAACAGCAAATAAGCAAAAAGGAGTAGAGCCATTTGAGTCAGTGTATCCCAGTTCCACTGCTCCTTTTGATCTAACCTTGAACGCTGCATTAATGAGTGTTGCTTTCCAGAGTGTCCTATGACCTTTTCTCTTGTTCTGCTTTAATGTGAAAAGCACAGTTGGAATGCTGTTACCATATAGTTACAAAAAAAAAACCACCTCAAAACAGGGTGAGGCAAGTAAAAGTGGTTACACATTTTTTTTATTAAACAGTGTTTGAATCTCATGAGTGAGGTGTCAATCTAGGCGTGAATGACACTTAAATATGTGTTTCGGACTTGTCTTTTGGGTTAGGTCCTGTGTCTGTTGACAAGAAAATGAAGGAGTGGATGCTGTCTTTAAAACCTGAGTTTGCAGAGGGGGAGGCTGAGAATTTAGAGCTTCTGCTGTCTTTATGGGAACAGGAGGTGCTCAGCTGTAGAGTCTCAAGTAGAGTCACAAAGTCATTACATGTGCAATAGTTAATGGTTTTATCTTCTGCCTGGAATACCAGATTTTTAAAAAGCACGGATATAGCTTAGAAACAAAAATACTTTACTGAAAAAGCTGAAATTGCCTCTCCTCTGCCTTTTGCACTTGTTTTTTTTTGTAGAAAAATTTGAGTAGTAGAGCATCAGTGTGAGAGTGAGCATTTGTGTGCTGAGTTCAGTACTGTCATGATGATGAAATGGTACAGCATACATTTCACATCAGATCAAGGGGGAAAGTATCTTGTACCTCCAGAACACATTCTCTTAGACAAATGACCTTCAGCATTTATTATCTTGGTATCCCAGTGAAGGCATGATAGAAGCAAGTGAAATAGGCGAGTGTGATGCATTGTATAATTACTGAAACTGACCCACGTTTCGTTTGGCAGAATAACAAGGCACTGAAATTACAATGTTGTGGGGCAATGTACAGCCTATTAGGGAAGCTTGCTGATGTTTCAGCACTTGGCTTATGTTTGAATAATGAACTGTATCATTAGTTATACTTTTTGGGGTCTTGACCACTGAGTTGGTGAGGCAGGACTGACCCCTGGTGAAACTGTGCTTTCCATCTCAGTCACCTCCCTGTCCTCCATGAGCCTTAGCAGAGCTTCTCAGAGGATCTGTTCCATGATCTTCCCAGGCACAGAGATGAGGCTGACAGTCTCTAGTTTCCAGAATCCTCCTTTTTATCTTTTTAAAAAATGGGTGCAATATTTCCTTTTTTGCAGTCACCGGGGACTTCACCTGACTGCCATGACTTTCAAATATCATGGAGTGTGGCTTGGCAACTCCATCAGCCAATTCTCTCAGCACTCTGGGATGCATCTCATCAGGTCCCATAGATTTATGTGTGTGCAGATGCCTCAGGTGATCAGACCTGACCTTTTCTTACCGTGGGAGGGAGGCACTTTTCTCCCACAGTCCCTCAGTCTTGTGGTGCATCCACTTGAGAGGTGTGGGCAGAGAGATTGCCAGTGAAAACTGAGGCAGAAAAAGCTGTCGTAGCACAGCCTTCTCCTTGCTTGTTGCTGCCAGTTTGCCACTTGTGCTCCTCAGGGCTATGCTCCCTCTGATGTTCCTTTTCTGGCTGTGGAAGCACTCCGTGTCATTCTTGACATGACTTGCCAACGTCAGCTCCATCCACACTTTGCCCTTCCTACTGAGTATTAAAGAATCTGGTTAATGAACTTACTGGACCACTGGTAAAAGTTTTTGAAATTACTAGATAACTGAGACTATCAGGAACTCGCTAAACATGTGAAATTATTTGGGATATTAGGATTCAAAAGGTAGTAAATTGTGTGTGGTAGCTCTGACTTTAGTCCCTGGCAGCATAAACAGAATAAGTAAGCACCTGGTGCAGTGTCCTGAAGCCTTTTTGCCTCCAATGCTCTTCTGCTTCTTGACTGGGAAAACAAAATCAACAAAAAATGCCTTTGCTTCAGATAAGGTAAGAATATAGATCTAGATTTGAGTAATATTTGATCATGTGGCTTCAGAGGTTAAAGTTTACTATGATCTTTACTTTCTTATTGAATTGAGACCACAATGAAAACCAGAATTTCACTTATGTAGACATCAAGTGCATGTGTGATGATACAGTCTTAAAGATAACAAAAATAAAATTATATGACTCAATATAAAGTTTGTCATCTGTTTTGTTATTCTTCTTGTGTTTTTATAAAGATGAAAACATGATCTAATGGTAAGAATTACATGTTTGATAAGGAATTGGATACATGTAAATTTTATCACCTGTTCTTTTGTTGTACTGCAGTAAGTATCAATTATTTTTGGTGGGCTCTGTGCTGTAGCTGAAAAACATTGGATATTTGTGCTTCTCCAATTTGTGTTGAAAAATGATTTTGAAATCGTTGAATGGAAGAAATTTGTCTTCTTGGTAACAACTGACTGCAAAACAGGAAAAAAAAGGTATATCAAATTGTAGGAAATTGTTAAATAATATGCTATTGGTGTCACCTGGTTTTACTTGCCAGTTTGACTAATGACACAGGAAAAAGGGAAAACATAATTAATTGGATTGATTTTGGTGAAACTCAATTGAGAACCAATGAAAAACAAAACCCTGTGGCAATTAACAGAGAAAACAGTACAAGGTGAGGAAGGACTGCACAATGTAAGTTTCTGGTGTTTTCCTTAAAGTGAAGGGGGAAAAAAGCAGCCATGTCAGGGGAAGAGGAATAAAGTAGAGAAACAAGAAATGAAGGAAAATAAACAGCATGAATTCATATTTCTCACAAAAATGGTTTTTACACTAAGGCAGCAAAAGATAAATCAATGAAAGAAGTATATAGATAATGTAAAGTCACTTATTCATTTCATGGATCAGGGAAATAATATTCCCTTGCTGATTAGGTAAAATACTAGGTCTTGATTGTCTCGATACTTGAAAGTTAACAGATCCAAGAGGATTGAAGGGAATAGTGTAACTAAATAGCTCAGATTGAATCAACAAAAATATCGAGACTCAAACTAGAATGGCTTATTCAAACATTCAGTAAAAAGTGTATTTTCAGGTCCTCAGTTCTGCATCAGAGGGGATTGAACTTCCTTATGCTGGAACAAGTGGTATCAAGATGTGGTACCACTTCTACAGACATTTCCTACAAGCTGTGGGAGTGCAGTATTACCTTTTTCACTTTTCTCTTTTAGTGATTATGAGACTGCCAATCAGTTTTTCCTTAAAGCACCAGGATTTTTGTCTAATTCTGCATGTCTTGTGCACTTCATATTTAGTGGAATTAATTTTAAAAATGGTCAAGCTACTGCTCTATGTGTTAAGTAGTTATTTTGTTGGTGTAGGGCAGATGTGGATGAGGAAATTATGGTAAAATATATGAATTAGAATTCCTATTTGAAGATATTGCTCACAGCATTTTAGTTTGATTTATACCTTTCCAGCAGAACTGTATTAAATTACATGAAATATATTTTCATTGAGCTGTCGGTATTACATTTCTTAAAATGAGAAAACAATTACTGTGCTTTGATAATACTCTAGTTCACAATATCTGTCATTGCTTCTCTTTATTCTACTACATCAGAAACTATAAAGCAGCAGTAACAAAAGTTAAAAAATGTTGGCAAATGAGTGATCTATTCCACATGAGAATTAGTGTCTGCTCTGTACCTTGGCAAGAAATTGGAATGCAGAAGGGTAAGCTGGTGTAATTGTTGCAGTGCAGTGTTTTGCAGAAAAAGATTAAGCAAATATTTTAATTTTTTTGTGGTTGAGAAGAGGAAGGTTTTTATGACTGGAGTGAATGACTCAAGTTGATTTTTTGGTTTTCCATATAAAGTACCTGTAAGAAAGCCAAAAGTTTATATACTTCGGGGGTGAGAGAGAAGCTCATGTTTGTTTCCCCTATTAAATAGCACCCACGAAGCTCACTGAGTGTGTATCAGAACTGTGTGGTTGACCCAAAGCTCTCCCAGTCTAGGCAACTGTGTTTCAGTAACCCTGCTGCTGAATGAGAGAATAATGCTTGTAGGCATGACACTTACAAACTGGCTTTTCCTTTTTTTTCCCTTTATGTGCCTCCATTTTCCACAGCTGATAACTCAGAGCTTGAGCTGCAGATGCTGCTACAGGCCACTGGAGCTGCAGTCTCCTTGCTCCACTTCTCTGTAGTCCAGAAAGGCTTGTCTAGTAAAGGAAAGGCAGCAGCTGTGAGTTTCCATTGATTTACTGGGATAATAAAAAAGGCAAAATTTGGGGTTCTACAGTGCTATATATAACAGTTTATTTATAAAAGTGGTTGTAATATACTTGTGAAAAACAGTAAATGCTTTAAATGATTTATAAGTGTGGATGGGGAACTAGGAGCCTTTGGAAAACTGAATGTTTTGTTTTCCTTTGTGAAAGGAAGGTGAGCTAAAACCGTGTATCAAACTCCTATTGATCTTTAGCAGGGATAAGCAAAAGCATTTGTTCAGCAATCTAGAGGTTAACAAAAACTTTCTCTTGGCTGGCTTCAGTTGCTGGAATGTGCTCTAGAGCAAGTGAGTCATTTGATTGTAAATCCCCAAATTCATTGAAGTACCTCTGAGAAAGTGTAGAGCTCAAGTTGGCTGAGGCTGAGTTTATGGATGCTGCTGGCTTTCCCAAACGTTGTCTTTATGGCTCTGGCAGTGGTATTCCAGCCTCTGCACAGCACTCCCCTGGCTTCACTGCTCCTCCAAGCAGATCACTCGGATGCAGTTCCTTCTGACCTCCTTGGTGCACCATGGTGCAAATACTACATTTCAAGAAAAAGTTCCTTGGATTTTGAGTTATCATTATGGCATTATCCTGTAGGATGACTTCAGTTACTGCTGGTTTTCAGGAAGTCAATGTATGTTTATGACTTGATTATTCCTTCTTTCTGGCAACAAGAAGTCAAAATCTCTCCCCTGGATGTTCTGGATTTGACTTTTAGCTCTGCACTCAGGACTTTCCTGACAAGTCTGTCTTTCCAGCAGTGAGGGGCAAAGCCAGAGCCATTGGCAAAAACTGTTGTTGATAGGACTTATTACCAGTACAAAGCACAGAATCATTTTGTAAATATAGGCTTACTTGAAACAGATTTATATAAGATTCTTAGATACAAATTCTTTTGCTGATTTGCAGCAGGCTTATGCAGTGTGTGGAATTCTGGATTTTAAAGACAAATCTGTTGTTATGTGCAAAGGCTTTATTTTAAGAAAATTGAGTCCTTAGGCTTTTAAAGGTGTGTGTAGTTCTGGTGACCCTCGTTTATTGAGAAAATGAAGCATGTATCATTGTAAAGTTAGGCCAGAAAATAAATAAAAGTGCACAGACCAACACTACAGAAACCTGTAGGGCCAGGGTTAATCACTGACATGTTCATAATCAGGTGGTGGCCAGTGATGAGATCTAAAAACTCCAAAATAGTTAACAATTTCTGACTTCACTGTAGCGGAGTAAAAAGACATCTTTCACTAACTCTGTAATTTTGCAGAGGGTTAGAGTTTATTTTTATTGTAGCAGTCATGTACTGCAGTAGTAAATAGTAGGAGGTTCTGGCATGCATGACCTGGTTCAGTTGGATAGCACTATTGATTTGTTTTTTCAGTGCCTCTGCTTAGTTAATTGTAACTTTGTTTTCTGATCCTTGATTAGCTCAGTGGTAAGTTGTCATTACAGCATTCAGCTCCCTAAGGACATGATCCATAAGGCAGACTTTTCCAGTGGAGGGGTCATGATTCAGCTAGTTTACACATAATTTAAACAGCAGTTGGCCTAATACCCTGAAGTGGAATTTGAGGTACTTGTCGTCCAAGAGTGTAATACCATAAATTAGTGTTTGTGTTAAGCACTCTTTAGAGACCTGCAGGAGAGGCCACTGGGACGTGTAATGCCCCTTGTGTTCCTTTTTCAGCAGGCAAGTGAAGTTAAAATCTCAAGGAAGATTAAGAAAGCAGTTTCACTTAGAGCAAAACTGCCATTTAACGTTTCATTGGGAAAGCTTTGTTTCATCAGAGTTGCCATAATATTTGTTTGCCTGGACTCTGTATTTGGATTTGTTTTAATGGTCTATCCCAATAATAATGGGCATAATAAAAATGTCTTCATGTGGTTAGAGCAAGCTAATGAACTCTGACTTTTGCATGTACTGGCACTGTACATTTTGTATAAGCTTAGTGCAGAGCTGCCTGCAGTTACTTTAAACAATTTTTAAGATACAGGGAATTTGTCTCTGCTATAGCATCTAAATGGCTTTGTCAAGCAGAGCTGATGTCTCACAATGCCTCTAGAGGCAGCAAATTGAGCATAAATGAGTTGAAGTCGTGTCTTTTCTGACTATTTTGGCACAACCTGTCTGTGGACTGAAGCATGACTGTCAGAATATTCTATTGTATTATAAGAAGAGATCGTTATTTACTGAAACATTTCTGATGTACACTGAGACTGGGATTTCCAATTCAGTACCACAGCACAAGGCAGGGTAGAAGGTGGCAGAGACAGTCCTGCTGCTCTTCTGCTTTTCAGTTTATTGTCAGACCTTACATTTTGTAGCAACACAGTTTTTTGCGGGGCTTTTTGCTTTTTCTTTCCGACACAGTTTCCTTACAGGAACTGTTTGTGCCAGTGCAGAAGGGCAGTACGAGTAGGAGTAAGTGTTTGGAGAGGAAGCAGCAAGGAGCACAACTGCTCCAAGAGTGTGTTAAATCAAATGTGAAACTATCTACATGACTAATGACAGAGTAACATCAGCTCTGCAGTGTTTGAATGGCTGTGTTTCTGTGAAACATAGGTTTTCAGCCTGTGAAGTGGTGAGTAATTTAAGTGCATTAGCAAAGTTTTTAAAGAAACAGAAGCTACCATCGCGATTGTTGGGTTTTTTTAAGTAGCTGTACTTTAATGTGATTGAGTCAAAACTGTACAAAACCTTCTCTCTTGTAGGGTGATAACTAAAATGGTGGGTCATGGTTGGATGTGGTTTTCCACTAGAGGGTGGTTGGGCACTGGAACAGGCTCACCAGGGAAGTGGTCACAGCACCGAGCCTGAGCAAAAGAACAGTTTTTGGACAATTATCTCAGACATATGGTAGAATTCTTGGGGCTGTCCCATGCAGGGACAGAGGTTGGACTCAATGATCCCTGTGGGTCTCCTCCAACTCAGGAAAAACATGAAGTAGTAGGTTTTAATAAGCAATATTAAGCGTGTGTAGTAGTAGGTACATTCAAAAGATATCTTTCCCTTAAAGCACTTAAAAACATTTGTGTATTTGTGTAGTGTATGTGAATAAGTGTGTGTGAGTAAAATATACGAAGATGGTGTTCAAGTATGTGGGCAGAGTTGTTATTTGTACAGTCTCGATTCTGAAGATCTTTCCTAATAGATCTTTAAGCCTACAAAAAACATAGTGAGATCCAGTCATAACTGCAAGGTATTTGCATGATTGGATTTTGGTTTTCTGTTTGTGGTGTACATGTTTGATTTTCCTGATTTAAGAGTGGATCCTGTTTATAGAGGACAGGAGTTCCAGTGCACCCATAAAAATCTGTGTGCTCCATATGGTTAACCATGACCTGCTTGTGTAAAGCTCTGTTTCTCTGCTTTGCTGTTTGTGCTGAGCTGCCCCCATCCCTGCTGTCTGTCTGCTGCTGGATCTCTGCCTCCCCAGCCGCCAGACTGGTTTTAGCACTGCTTTGTCTTGGCTCCTTGATTGCCTGTGGTGTGGGCAAGGAGCCAAGCAAGGCTGCAGCCAAATGATTCAGAATGTAAAATGTCTTCCAGGTTTGTTTCAGTGCTTTACCTTCAGCTTCTTGCAGTCACCTTTCCTACAGGCATCCTGCCATTTGGGAGAGTCACTCCTTTTCACAGGGCCATTAAACTTTTGAAAGTTTGTGGAGGATGAAGATTCTGCCACATTCTCTAATTAATTTCTTCTTTATAGGCTATTATCTTTTTTCTTAACCTGCATCTAGGTTGCATTATTGTTATTTTTAGTTCAGCATTAGGCTTTAGGATCCCTTAAAGTCGAGCAGTTGCATAATTTTAAAACATTTTTAGCTCCAACTTTTAGCTGCATTATTAAAATTAATGACTGCATTGGCATAATTTAGTAAGGTCAAACTATAACTACCCTGTAGTTTAAGGTGTGTTTGAGATGTAATTCTAGCTGCTTTATCCCTTTTAACTTAAATAACCATAAGAACTGAGGCCTCTCCTATGGAAGAAAGGGCTTCACCAATATCTGGAACTGCTCTGTTGTTCAGAAGTGTCATCAGCAGCCAGGGAATCTCCGTGCTGCAGCTGATAAAGCATTTGGATGCCCTGCTACATCAGTCTTCACAATTTGCTATACTCAGGCAGAATAGCCCAGCTGATGTTACACGGGACACAAGGAATGAAATGATGTCCCAGCCATGACCATTTCCAGGTGGAAATAAGTGTGTCTGACGTGGTTACCAAAAAAGGCTGTCAACAGCCTGAATACAGGTAATCAGTGATTTAAAAAGCAAGCAAACAAAAATCTGATGGATTTTGTTCTTGCATTTGTCTTTCTTCCCAGTTGCCCTCCCCAAACCACAAATACTGTTGGAAGGGTGTTTGGAAAAAATCCCCACATCTGTCATTTACCTGTTCACTCTTTCAGTGCTTGATTGGGTTAATTCCATTCTGCTATTGGTACTGCTCCTAAAAACTACTTGTTTTATTCTTAGCTTACTAGAAATACATGCTGGCTTTCACTTCCTGCAGTTATAGAGCTGTACTCTTCTCTAGGAGTAAACAGATGAATCAAAGTATCAGAGGCCACCTCAAATGGTTTTGTGAGACAGCTCTGTAGTGTTTTACTCTTTGTAGTAGAGATGCAGACAGAGGAGTTCCACAGCTGCCCTCATCTAACCATCAATCTGTTTTTTAACTGCAAGTCTCTGCCATGTTTCTGAGTCATGTTTAAGTCAATCTGTCTGTGGTCAGCAGCTCAGTGGCTTTGCACTGCAGATATTATTTATTGGGTCATTATTTTTTTGTCTGACACCAGTTAAATGATATGTGAAATTGAAAAATTCATTCTTGACTTCCAAATGCAATCTGTTGCCACTTGTTATTTTTGTTATAAATTACTTTATTTTTAAGATCTCTCTTCCCAGAGTTGACATTCCTAACAAGTATAAGAGGGGCTGTATTTTTTCTGTCCGTCTGGAGAAAAAGATGAACTGCAGTCTTTTATTTGCTGCTCTTGAGAGAGAGAATTAATTACATTTCATATCTCTGGTATGAAAACACATAATATTCTTGTTAAGACTGAAGGTACTGTCTTGTAATTTGTGTTTTATTTATTCTCCCATTGTTTATGTATTTGGTTTCAGATTTATAAATCACTGCATGTAATTTACTCCCGAACAGGAAAATTTGCCCATTTGTTTATTATGTCAGTCTGGGTTTTGAGGCTGTTTTATTCTGCTTTTTTACAGATGGAAGTATCCTAACTAAATTAGTAAAGGTTATTATTAACATAAGTATTGAAGCAGTAAAGTGTCTTTGCCCTCATTTGGATTACTTCCTTTTTGTAGGAAGTTGCTGCTTCCATTTCATGCTCAGCTTTAACTGTGTTGTACTGCAGGAGTGGGAAGACTGGAGCTCCTCAAAGCATATTCAAGGGTCTAGATCTCTTCGAACTGATGTTTCCACAGTCCTGTAACCATATTTTCTGATTTTTATTAACTTTTTTGGTATTTGGGACACTTCCACCTGCTCCTGGAGTGGGAATACAAAGGCCAGCTAGTCTTACAAATGTTTGAAAAGCAGTGTGAGCAAACATGTGGGTGTTTTGAGAGTAAGTTGCTACGTTGACAACTCAAAAAATTGAAAATGATTTAATCATGAATAAAAATGTACTTAATTGCCTCTCTCAACATGTATACTCTTTAAAATGTCTATATTTTTTCTTTTCAAGTCACTATGGGATTTGAGATGAAGATGAAAAATCCTACAAAAGGAGAATTCTAAATAAATGTAATTTGAATATTTCTAAATTTAACCCAATATATACTTTGACGGGAACATAAAAGTTTTGATCTGTTAAAAAAAAACTAAATTAAAGGATGTCAGACCTGAATGCCCACATAGTTCATGTTTCAATGACACAGAATAACAGAAAATAAAGGCTTGCTGTGTTACTGATTTTTATACTAGGACAGTTTTTGGAAAAAATATTGACGTGTCCCTCTGAAGTTTGTCACACCTATAATAAAAACATTTTGGAAGAAAAAAAAAAAGAAATCAGGAACATGAAGACTAATGGTATTTAAAATTAAATTTTTAGCTTCTGCTCTGAGGTTCACGGCTCTGTGGTGGCAAGTAGGGATTCTGTCACAGGCCCTCTTCCACATTCTGCCTGGATCCCTTGCTCTTTGAGAAGGTTTTCTTTTCCTGGGTGAGTTTAATCCTTTTTGCAGACTTGCTGCTCCGAAAGTAACTCCCTGGCATGTCCATTATCATGTGTTTGCTCTGCCATACTGGGACATTAATATGCAAGACTCTTTAAAAAAGTGTTTGTACCTTAGTGCTGGTGTGGCTCTGGCAGCAGTGCCAGTGGCAGCTCGGGGTGAGGTGACAGCCCCAAGGGTGGCTGCTGTGTTACAGCCATCTATGAAGAGTTCTCTGCCACCTCTACATCAGTGGCATGGGGTTATGATCCCATTGTTATTATTATTAAGGGTCTTTTTAAATTCCTCTGCCCAAATTAAGGTGCAAACAAGACCATATGCCAGTGACAATAATATGAGGTTTATTGTACAGTAAATGTGAGAGAAAAAGAAAAGTAGTAAAAAATAGGTGGGGGGGACAGAAAGAGAGTGACAGGGACAGAATAAGGAAAATATCACCACTCCGTGGATCCCAAGGATGTTCCATTGATCCTCTCCAGCTGCTCTTCGTGGTGGTGAAGGTCCCCCCTGAATCCCCTGGGTTTATATCCCCTCGAGCCAGGTGGCAATGTCCAGGTGTGTCCCCTGGGGAGGGGCAGTCTCTCACAGCAGACTCTGGGTCTGTTGTACCACATGCAGCCCTGGGGTGCAAGGCCCAGCACTTTGGGGGGTCTTGGATGGATTGTGACTCCCCTCAGCTGCCTCTCACCTGAGAATCCTGTGGATGTGGCCTGTGGGGTTGGGTTCCACAGCGGGGCCTGTTTGTGTAATCAGAGGGCAAGTGTTTATTGTCCCTGACCAGAGGTTACTCCATGCACCCAAAACCTCCTCCTCCCCCCTCGGCTGGGGGGGAAGTCTGTGTAAACCTGGCTTCTGTGAGCTGTGCTCTACCCCAATCCCAAACCTGGCTAGTGTGAGCTGTGCTCTGCCCTCATCCCAAACCTGGCTTCTGTGAGCTGTGCTCTGCCCTCATCCCAAACCTGGCTTCTGTGAGCTGTGCTCTGCCCTCATCCCAAACCTGGCTTCTGTGAGCTGTGCTCTGCCCTCATCCCAAACCTGGCTTCTGTGAGCTGTGCTCTGCCCTCATCCCAAACCTGGCTTCTGTGAGCTGTGCTCTGCCCTCATCCCAAACCTGGCTTCTGTGAGCTGTGCTCTGCCCTCATCCCAAACCTGGCTTCTGTGAGCTGTGCTCTGCCCTCATCCCAAACCTGGCTTCTGTGAGCTGTGCTCTGCCCTCATCCCAAACCTGGCTTCTGTGAGCTGTGCTCTGCCCTCATCCCAAACCTGGCTTCTGTGAGCTGTGCTCTGCCCTCATCCCAAACCTGGCTTCTGTGAGCTGTGCTCTGCCCTCATCCCAAACCTGGCTTCTGTGAGCTGTGCTCTGCCCTCATCCCAAACCTGGCTTCTGTGAGCTGTGCTCTGCCCTCATCCCAAACCTGGCTTCTGTGAGCTGTGCTCTGCCCTCATCCCAAACCTGGCTTCTGTGAGCTGTGCTCTGCCCTCATCCCAAACCTGGCTTCTGTGAGCTGTGCTCTGCCCTCATCCCAAACCTGGCTTCTGTGAGCTGTGCTCTGCTCCCACCCCAAACCTGGCTTGTCTGAGCTGTGTTCTGTCCTCACCCCAAACTCAGCAGAGGATGCTCCTCAGCGCAGTTGGTGGCTTTGGCCTTTTGTGGATGCAAACCTTTCCCTCAGCCTGAGATGACTGAACAATGGTTTCCCTTTATCTCATCAGCAGTTTGACTTTCAGTCCAAAGTTCCAGTCTTCAGGGAGGCTTCTTGGTTTTAGCTTCTTTAAAATGAGCAAAACTTTATATCAATGTTTGAGGCACGAACTATTTTCAGTCTCTGACACATGGCTTGGTGCTTTTGCAATTTTCCATCACTAAAGCACTGCATGTTTGAATTGTCCTTCACACAACGTTCCAACAGATCCCTGAACAAATGTTCATCTAAAACTGCCAGTCTTAAAAGTGCATTTATTCCTCCCTTCCACTAAGGTGTCCAAAATTAAAACACACCTCTTGATGTTCTTCTGCACCTCTTGATTGTTTTAGTTTGTGGGTGTTCACTCAAAACACAGAGTGTGTTCCCAAGTGTTGGCTTCCCTGCACCTGATTCTGCATTTTTGTACATGCTTGTAAATATGCTCTCTCCAGTATTTTATCTTCCAGTGCTAAATGGGGGCAGAAATGTCTTCTCCTGAACATCAGTCTCTGTGTCTCTGCCCTCCTATCTATAAAATGAAAGTGAGCCATGAAGGTGGCAAGCCTTTATTATGTGATTAAAGGAGGTGTCAAATACTATGATAATGGCAGCTCTATGGATATTTAAGAACTGATAGCAAAGCCAGGTGATTTTCTAGTAAGTCAATTGCTATTCACCTTAGAGAAATGATTTACTGCAGTTTAGAGAATTTCAGTTAATCAGATAAGCCATCTTAATTGCACAGATAATGGCTTGCGGACAAGTACAAGATAAAACATGGTATTTTAACCTTGAGTCAAAGTGGTAATTCGTTACAAATTTAAAGGCAAGTCTATAATTTTTTATTTCTTTGTTTTGGAGAGTGGATCTCATTGCTTGTAAAAATATCCCTGATTGATAACATGATGAGACTGACTTTTTATTTGCCAGTACGACCAGACTGTTTTGTTATACAGCTTGGACTGTACTCAGGGTCATCCTTTGTGCTCAAATTTGGATGCCTCTGGGTAGGTATCTTTTCAACAGCAGAAATGCAGCTTATTAACTCTTGCTGATGAAGATGCACAGATCTCTGGCTAGCAGCCTATTGAATAAAGACAGTTCTCAAAATGAACTTTTTTAACAAGAGGAGGTAATAGTTTCTGCCAGCAACTTTCCATTTATCACCAAGGAAATTCTATGCAATTTGGTTACTGACTTCTTGAGCATTGAAAAAGTACCAATTTGAAACTGTCTCAATACAGAGAAGTAAAAACAAGTATCAAAGGGTGATTCTTTGTATGAGTAAAAACCAGTCATTTTGACTTGGAGATGAAAAGTGCAGATCTTCTAATGCAATGAAGAATCAATTTATGATTTTGATCAACATATTTTAAGGGAGTACTCACAAAACAAGCAAATCAGTAAATGTAAATGTCACAAGTGAGGTTGTTCATGACCCATGAGCAAAGCAAAGATTTGGTTTCATGTGAATGAATATTCAGTGCTGGAATCCTTGGACACAGTGCTGGAATACAGCTGTGTACAAAAAAGACCCCGAAACCCCTGTATTTAATGTGACTTGTGAGATAGAGTTGAAGGTGATATGTGGAAGAGAATTCAGGGCAGAAATGTGTATCTCATAAAGAGTAGTTGAAGGGAGGATTCACAGACAATTTTTAGTGGGTTTTGTCCGTGTGTTTGCTCCCTTTTGCCTCAGCCAAAAAAGCAGAAAGCTTTGGAAGGTGCCATCCTTTTGCCAGGAAGCTTTGTAGCAGGGTGGGCCTGTACTTGCATCACATATTCAGACCAGTCTGCAAGATTTTAATCTTGCTAATATTTAAAATAATACAGTAGCAGACAAGACATTGACTTAGTATCATAACAGAGCGATAAACCCACAATTAATCCAAAGTTTCACAATAGCCACAAATAGGTGAATAAAATGGAACAGTAAATGTATACTTGTTTCCTAAAGCAGATAGCTGAGCAGATTTAAAGGTGTGGTGGTGAATCGCTCCTTCTTTTATTCCAGGCACTTGGAGGAGAACTTCTTGGTTTTAATTTCTTAAGTGAAAAATAAGAGTATCATTTGTTCAGGACCTTGCTCCTATTCATAGAACGACAGCAGGGAACATGAGCTGCCCTCAGTATCAAACAAATTAATTTCAGCTCGGATGGTCAGCTGGGAGCACCTGTAAGATGGAATAACTCCTTCTGTCAAGGAAGGCACAGCACATCACCATCGTAATCAAAGTGAAGGAAAAGGAGCAAAGGCTTGGCAGAGAGATGGGGAAATTCTGTCCACAAATACACTGTAGTACCTCATGTCTCCCTTACTCCCAGCTTCCTGCATTACTTCCTCTTCAGTTCCTTTTCAGTTTATCAGAGCATGTGAGTATTTTCATAAGTAATTTTCTCTCCCAGCTTAAATAATGCTTTATGCTTTCAGTTTGCAAGGAAACTGCTAATTAGTCACTTTTATTTTCATCTCTTCCCTCCACCCCATATTTCTGCATATTTTTTATTTACAATGGAAGTTTGTATTGTAGTTTACATTGGTGTTTACACTGAGCTACTAGTTTCCTTCTTTGAGAAACAGAGTTTTTCTCAAGTGATCTTGATGCTGCTGTTCTTTGGCTACTTCTTTTTTTTTAAAAGCAGAGTCCAAGAGGAAAGAATTCAATAGCAGTCTTTTTTGTCCACCTGCAGGAGACAGTGGAGAGTGCATGTCTATGTATGTGCCTATCTAGTAAAGGAATTTCCAAAGAAGAATGAGCTTCGCTTGAGTTTTCTTGCATAAATTTTCTATTAAAACAGAATGGGCTTTGGACAAGTGTGGAAAACTGTAGCTAAAGATGTGATGCGTTTGAGCAGGATCTTTATAACACTGGCCTGTAATGACTATTCCCTCCTAAAGCAATCATCATATGTTGCTGCATTCCTCAATTACTAGCTTTGTGCTCATTTTTTACCAAAAAAAATTGCAGCTGGAGTAGAAGCAAGACTTTAGGGTGGTAATTTCACACAAGCTTGGTTTTCTTCAGTACTCCTAGCTATGTCTTTTAAAATGAACTGTGAAATACATAAATACCTAAATACATAAATACATAGTAGAAATGCACACCTTGCTGTCTTGAATTGTCATTCTTTGACTGTATGGCAACATTAAAGGCTTTTAGAAAAGCAGTATTGATGGTGTTCATGAAGTTGTGTTTGTATATGAATCCAAAAGATAGAGTAATTTAATTTCCTTTGGCAACTACCAGTAGTATTTGCGTGCGACTGTCCTGTAACTTAAGGAATCTGAACAGTTACTTGTGATTGATAAAATCAGCAATGTCAGTGTATGTTGTTGGGGGAAGGAGCAGGGGAGATGAGCATGTGGTTTGGGGTAATTGTGGGATACAGGCTGCAGTTTCACATTGATGGGGCTGCTTTTGTTTCATCAGCTGATTCTGAGGTCTGGCTTTTGAAAAAAGCATTTTCTTGAGTGCGTGAGCTCACTTTGTGTTCTGTGGTTTCTCCCCTCAAAACAGAGTGCTGGTAACTGCCTAGGAGAAGATTCTCTCTGGCTGTGTCTTACAGGGGTGTCGTGAAGGAGTCAGTGAATGCTGGTGGAGCTGTGCTGTTAATGCAGGAGGACAGCTGTTAGCCCTGCTGTGCTTTCCAAGGAAGTCAGGCAGCTCTGGGGGCTCAGGTGCCTCCTGCCCACTGGTAGGGCCAGATGTTAAAGATGTATAAACAGAGTATAAGTTCAGTCAGTCCGCAGTCTTCACCTGCACAAATAGATTTGAAAATCTCACTTAAAAGGGGTCACATTTGATACACTGTGAATTCATGTTCTTGAAACCTTGATGTAATGAAGGTTAAGTTTATTAAAGGACTGAGCTGCTGTGAAACTATCATAGTTTTGCTGCAGTGTTTGCAAATCTAGTCACTGTACCCAGAGCCATAGACCAGAGTTGGTATCTCAGATCTGTAGACAAAGAAAAGGAAAAAGAAATGCCTGGCACAGCCATTTAAGCTATTCAGTATGAAACTCTGCCAAGGGTCCATTTCCACTTTTTTAAACATTGTACTTCCAAATTTTGAGGTTTGACGTTTTGTGGTTTTGTTTTGTGTTGTTTTTTTTTTGTTGTTTTTTTTTTGTGGTTTGTTTTGTTTTTTTTGTTTTTTTGTCTTTTCTCCCTGTGCCTCCATTCCCCCCAGGTTTCAGGGTAACTTAAAAATTTCTTTCTTTGAAAACATGACAGGTGTTGGTACCTACTTTTCACATCCCTCTTCTTTTAAATCATTAAGTTAGGGAATCAGCCACAGAATGTGATGTTAGCAGTTGTCTAAATTACCTCCCAATATTTAGGAGGAAAATTCTCTATTTCTTTCTCTCCTCTGGTTCTGGAGGTTCAGCCCAGGCTGGTGCCTGCCTGGGGAGGGAGTTGCTGTGTGCAGTGGTTCAAGGATCACAGCCAAGTGTCATATGCTTGTAGAGGGTGGGACAAGGCAGTCTTTCATTACTGAATACTGAAGTTGCCTCACTGAGGGTTTTAAACTACGTGACGCTGAACAAACTGTTAGCATGACTTGCAGCTTGTTAAACTACATGGATGTTAACTGGAGCTGTCCCAGTCCAGGCAGCCAGTACCATCCTGTGTGTGATGTGATCAGTGTTTCAGTCTAAACCTGCTGATCTCCCATGTTTTTAAAAACTTACATGTTCTCCTTAGTCCCACCTGTGTTAAAAAAACGCAGCTAGCACTTGCTAGCTTAGAAATTCTATTATGTATTAGTCTGTATGTCAGTTCTTTCTGCTAAATGACTCTGGGATGGATCAATTGCCAAAATCTTGAAACAAAATTAGTAATAACTGTAATGGTGTGCAAAACCTGAATGTTTCTCCTGAATAGGCACTATAAGGAACTATTTGAATATACACTGGATCTAAAAGACAGAAATGAGGAGATTAATTTGTCACAAATATGATTTTGGTCCTCATGCTATTGTGTCACTCTCATATCAGTGCTTTTAACTTCATACCACAACCTTATCAAAATGGTTGGATTCTTCAGAATGTATTCAGATAATCTAAAGGAATGTAATGTGATAAAGCCTAAAAACCAATATAATCTTGTTTTCAAGATACTCCCTCCAAGATTCATTTAGTACAAGTGAGAAAATGGGTATTGCCAACTTTTCTCAATTTTGAAAACTGTTGAAATCACTTAATAAAGCCCATCTGATCTGTATAAATAAAACTTAATACTGTCCTTGCAGCCAACCAATTAAAGCAAGGAATCTGAATGTATTAACATTAATAAGAAATTTATTGATTTTAATAGTAAGGAATTGTGTTCAGTATCACGGATTTTAAGTCTTTGTGAAGTGAATTCACTTTTGTGTGTCATTGTTTCAGAGTATGAATATGTTAATAAATTGATTATAAGAAAAGAAATAATTAGGAATTTTTATGAGAGTGATTTCTTTCATTATATGACCTTTACCACTGGAGGTAACTGCTGGTAGGAATTGGGCTGTAGCAGCCAAGAAAGCCAGCATATATAGCCTGCATAGCAGTCCCCATGCTTAGACTTTATACAGGGTTCTGTATAAAGGTTCTGGTTCTCCTTTGAGGGACAGTTGTGGAACAAGGGTCCCTAAATTAAAGTATAAAGGTATGGACTTTAAGTACTGCAGATAAATAGGTTTAAATAATGGTATCATATTGTATTCATTTCCATAAGATGATAATCTCTGCTAATTTTGTATGGAACTTTTACTGTAAAAAACATACCCCATTAAAACAAAAGCCCAAAGGATTTTACGTTTAAAAGAAAAACCCCAAACTGATTTCAAAGACTTAAGAAGCCATTTGGAATGTCATAGTTCAGATCCCTTGAGGAAAAGGTGATAATTTTTTTCATTTTACATTTATATAATTAATTAGAATGAGCTTGTTGGGAGGACTGTAGCAAAGAAAATGTCTAGTGTGTGCTGTACAGGAGTAAAGAAAATACAGGGGCATGTGTGGGGAGATGAAGGCACATTTCTCCTCATTCTTCTCTTGCAGGTTGTTCCCTGGTACCTACCCAGAATTTTCTTGGTTGCTTTTGTCTAAACAGACATCTGGGGTTTTCACTTCATTTTAATCATCTTTGGAACATCAGTAATCAGCTTTTGAACTTCAATTAAGGTTAATGCACATTGAGGGAAGCACACGAAATGGTCTTCTGGGCCCTGTTGAGCATATGTGCACAATGGAATGTCTGATGCACTTTTCAAGATTGGCCAAGTATACTTTGGTAGAGTAGAAAAATTATGCCTTTTGTTAAACTCTTCTGCCTCTATAACAGATCTGCCAAATATGATGAGTTTTTACTCTAAGTAGATCTAAACCTATTTCTTAAATTGGTGTGCTTTATGTGGAGATTTACCTTCAGAATACCTAATGAGTCTTTTGGTCTCTGCTTTTTCTGTCAGCAGCACTTTTTACAATGTGATTATGAAAATGAAATGAATGCAGTAAATGCAACTGCAGAAATTTCAGAAGGCTCACAAAAATTTGCTGCTGTTTTGAGACCTGAAAGTTTCAAATACATTCCCTCCCCCTTAAAGAAAATACAAGGGAGGGTCTGAGAATAATGTGCCAGTAATTAAATAAATAGGTTCTCTAGATTGCTGTAGAGCAATCAGCTCTTCCAGAGGAGAAACAGTGATGCCATCAAAGAAGTAACCATACTATGTGTCAGGGAATACTTTTCTTTTATCTGTATGCATCCATCCAAGCAAGGACTGTGTGTGAAATTCTGGAAAATTATTCCTCCTGTGAGACAAAAGCTCAGGTGTCCCATTATCCCTTTCACCAGAACTGGTTTATTTTTAAGAGCTGTTCTGTGTTTACCTGTCCGTGGTGAACCTCACTCTGTTGCTGTTAAAACCAGAACACTCACAAAGCTCCCCGGGGGCTCCACCATCCAGCTGAAGATAGTGGGACAGGCAGAAATCTTGTTCCGATTCCACCTAGTTGATCAAATGGCTAATGGGATGTGAAATACAGGCCCTCCTGTCTGCAAGTGAGCAAGATGTTTGCCATCTGTCCCTCTTTTGGAAGCAGATGAATGTGTCTGAGTTCTTTGGGAGAGAACATGCACAACACCTTTCTAGTTGCCTTTCTAGAGCATCTGACCTTTGTAAGTTCTTGTACAGTGGAGTAAGAATTAGGCTGACAGGACTGAAATCCTTCACGTTTGACTCACTGGTGCTTGTGGGCTGGAGGAAAAAGAAAGCTCCTCTTAAATCTTGTTACGATTATTCTGTCATAACAAACCAAATAATCAAAATGGTTTCTGCAGAAGAGGATGCTCTTGTGTTTCAAATTACTCCTTTTGTTTGGAGAGTTGTGAACTTCAGTTTGTTCCACGAGTCATGTAATCTGCTAATGCATATCACCATAATTAAGCATAATAAAAAATAATTATTTACAAGTAAATATGCTGAGAAGTGCAATATTTTTTAAAATTACATTGTTCCTAATGCTTTAAAAGACATCTAGAGAACCAGTTTTGTGGAACAAGTACATTTTCTATTTGTCTCAGGTTTTTAAAGTTTGTTCCATTAGCAACTTCTCTGAGGATTTATTGGTGCTTGGAATACTTTTAAACACATTTTCTCCATAGTTTTATTTCAATGCTGAAATTTATTCTTGTTATACTTATTGATGTTGATATTTGTTCTTGCTGTAAAACAAAAGTTAGTGATAACCTTGCCTAAGGAATTGTTTTTGCTCTCAGCTGTCTGAGTGATATCCCCTTGTCACCTATTTACTCATCTCTATTTTCATTTTTTCCTATTGAAAGGAACAGATTATTTTAGGAAAGGGAAGAGTAGAAAATCACTTAGAAAAGTTTTGGGGAAACTGCTATGAAATGCATGAGTTTCGTATAGATTTTCTGCTTCCTGGACTGTCTTTGATGTTGATATGTATAGCAAAACACTACTGTCTGCTTGTCCTTGGTTTCTGTGAATACTTTTTTGGCAGATCTCTGTATGAGAAATGCTTTACCTGTAGTCTGAAAGGCTTCTTGCTGTGGGCTGAAAAGCACTTGTCACAATAGTACTAGGCTTACACTGCTTGAGAGAGGGGAAGAAAAATATAGGACATGTGTGACTCTTCTGCCTTCCTGGTGGTTTCAGGAGCTTGGGGAGAGCAGGGTGATCTCAGACCACAGGAAGGTCTTTAGCCTTCACACTGGGGTGTTCCTGCCCATCCCCTTCACAGAAGGAGAATCAGTATGAGAGAAGGTGAGCTCTGTTTTAGGGATGTGGCTTCCAGCTGTTTCGGTGTTTGCCAGAGCATTTCTGTCTTCACTCTCACCTCTGAGCCCCAGTGACACCTCTGGGCACTTCACATGGTGTCCTGGCTGCAGGCTCGAGGGCCAGCAGAGCTGTTTGGGCTGTCCCATTTGGAATATTGTCATCTCAACAGCAAGGTCTGCTTTGGTGGTGGGAAGATGGGAGTTTTTGATAGAAGACCAGCTCTTTGCCAGTTTGCCCTGCCCTATCCTCTGCGTAGTTGAAAAACTACAAGTAATTGTGTATTTCTGCAGATTCACCTTCAGCTGCAAAGTATGGCTGCCACTTGGCTCTGGCTAATTTTTGAAAATGTGGTGATGAACAAAACCTTAAAAGTAAAGTTTTCCAGTGACGGAATGTTTTCCTTTATACTCCATTTGTGCTTCTGTGAATTATAAAAGCTAAGGGAAAGTGCCTCCTGATACTAAGATGTTTACTTGTGCTTGTCTATTACTTAATGCAGTCTTGAATTATCATATTTTTTTTTCTCTGTTATGCCCCATATCATACTAGGGCAATATTTTCATGGAGCTTTGGTCTAAATCAGAAAAAACTTACAAAGCTGTTATTATATTCCAATTTTTCATCTTACCTTCAGAAAAAACTTTATAAGCTTAAGTTTCATTTCAAGTCAATGAATCACACATTCCTGTGCGCTGTGGCCCTTTTGAAACAAGGTTTAAGATATTTTGTGCTTCATTCTTTAAGGAATGTTGTCCAGTGTGCTTGGAAGGCTAGGATCTGAGAGGGGGAGGAGTCTGAATCTTCACATCTTCTGAAGCTAAATTTGCTTTTGTATGGAAACTGTATGTGTGTACAAGGGAAGGAACTTTTATTTTTTATTTATTTATTTAAAATTGGACTTTTATTTTTTATTAAGTGTAGTGGATGGGTGCAAGTTGGAATTTTTTGAGAGGTTTTGTTGTAAATATCTGTGGAATTAAAAAGATATATACAATAAAAGGTTCAGCCCAGGTAATTGTTATAGCCCATGCCATTCAGAGGGGCTGACTGTGGGGGAAACCCCACATGAGTCCTCAGGAATACCCAGTTTCTAAGAGGAAATAAGAGACAAAGGAGACGAGTTACATTTATGGCTTGTTTCTTCCCCTTCCTAAGTATGTTCTTGGCTTGTCTGAGACAGCTCTAAATTTAGCAAACATATCAAACCCCAGCGTTCTGGAGGAGCCTGCAGGCGTGTGAGGACGCCTGTGTGGAAGTGCAGTGTTGTTCCAGCAGGCAGGGAGGGCTGCAGCAGCTCGTGCTGGCAGCTGGAATTCTGCCACTGCACTTCATTGTCCACTGCCTTTGCTGCATCAGGCAGGGGAGACAGCGACCCACATGATTGTCAGTGTTAAAAACTAATTACTCAGTGATCTCAGCTTCGGATCTGGCCACCCTTGCACTCCCCAGGCCAAATACATGCCAACACCACGGTCACCAAGGCCGCTTGTTTCATTGCACACCTTGCATTCTGCAGCTTCCCCCTCGCTGTGACAGCAGCCCACCACGAACACCAAGGGGGTAATGACAGTGAAGAAAAACTAGATGGTGTTTGCTTTCCCCATGACTGCCTAAAGTTTGATATGACAGCTTAAACACTCACCTACCCAGGACACATGCCCCTGTCAGTGTTCACACTGGGTGTCATGTCTCCTCCTGCTCAGAGTGTCTGTTATTGAAATTATTTTTAATGTAATAAAATTATTTTCTAAGCTTTCTGTCTCTTTTTTCTTTTTGTTTCTTTTCTTCTTGTCCTGAGGGAAATAACCTGATATTTCTCAGATTTTCCCTAGTTTGTACCTCTCAGAACTCTTCACATTTTGTCGGTCAACCATTTTGTGAAATCCCATGCAGGTTTTCTATTTCCCAGTAAGGTTTAGTTTCTGGACAAAGCTGAAGAAAACTGCTCAGAGTAAGGTAGAGAAACATTCTTTATCTAGGTGTGTCTTCCTGAGTGATGAGTAATGGAATGTCTTGGTCCACATTCCTATTCCCTAGCGCCTCTGATTGTTAAACTGCTTTACCCCTGCAAGCGAAGTGGTTTATAGGGAGGACTCTCCCCTTGTGCACAGGGCTCCCTGCACCAAAATGGAATTCTCTGACTTGCTTTCCTTTTGGCTTTTTACAAGCTTTTAACAGACTGGTTTGTTCCAGTGGTTTTGTGTGTCTGGATTTGTCAGGAATACAATTGTTTTCTGCCAAAAAAACCTGTCTACCATCTGCTGTAAGAGAACAACTCGCTTGCTCCTAAGAGTTTTATTCTTGTCATTGGAATATTATGAGCAAAGATATTGCAGGATATGTCTAAACATAACTTTGCTTTTCCGATTGAAAACTTACCTGTGATGTGTACAACAGTCTGATACCACCCTCGTGCCCCAAGCCCAACTGAGGAGATTAAAATGAACCCTGTGGTGTTTGGGTTGGTCTTTTGTAAATAGAAAAGTTTTATGGAGCATTTAATCATCTTCTCTTTTCAGCATCTGAGAGGCTGATGATGTTGTTTGTATTAGAGTTGGAGGGAATTGTAAATGCAGTTGCATGTAGCTAATTCTGTTTTCATGTTTAATAACATTTTTTGTGTGAAGTGGAAGTACACTGATTAAGTGCTTTGATATTGTTTGTTGCCTAAGCCACGTCTGTGTTTTGTTCTACTGAGGGAATTGAAATTATGTTGGAATTGTTTTTGGAATATTGTTTTGTCGGAATTGAAATTACTGAACATAGTTTTGAAAATTCTGCCCATTTTTAGCAAAGTAGCCAACAAAATTTGGCTTTTATTAGCATAGATTACTTCAATGGTAATATATCCTTGCTCATGAGGAAGAAACATATACTTAGTTACACTGTGTTTTAAACAAAATACTTGAATGGTGATCTCTAGAAACCTGGCCAGCCAGCTGCCTTGTGACGTGCCTGCAGATCTTCTATTTAGAAGATGCTTTATGCAGTAACCATCTCAAATATGTTCCTTAGCAGTCTCTTGGATGAGGATAGTAATACAAAAAAATAGGCATTCTGAAAAAGGACATGTTCTGATCCCATTGTGGAGGAGAACTAAAGTGTTTGGCCTAGTGCTGTGCAAGACAAGTGCCAGAGATATCTTAGAGGGGAAAGGCATCTCTTTTTACTCAAAACTGACTGTGATAACTCATGAGGATGAACGTCCTGAATGAGGTTCTGCTACTGCTTATATATCCTAGGCATGTCTAATAGGCTGCCTGTGTTAAACCTGTAAGCCAAAGACACTTGTAGTTGCCTAAAAAGCTGCAATTCCAATGCTCTTCCTTATTACTTTATTTCAACTGAATTGATTGTCCTCACTTGCTCAGGTGAAGGCCCCACACTGTGCCTGCCCTGCCAGGAGAGCCACTCATGTATTCTCAGCTTTTGGGGACACTGATGCTCGTCAGAATTCCGTCAGTAATGCCACTGCCCTTTCCAGGGATGCTGCTAAAACCATTCCCAGGCCTTCAGAGCCCTCCTGGGTGTTTTTTGGTTTCACTGACCCCTGTGTATCCCCAGCTTTCCCTGTGGTGCTGCCTGTAGTGAGGGCAGGGGGTGCCTGTGGGGGTGGGTGAGGCTTCTGCAGCCTTGGGGTTAGAACTGCTGGGCACCAAACGCCCTGCCCAGGCTTTGCATCAAAATCATGGCATGGAAACTGCATGGATAACTCCTGCCTGTGCTTACTGTGTCATGTCCTCCCTTCTGAAATGCTCAGTAAAATCTGTGAAACGAAAGTGATCTGGTACCTGTGCTTTAAGGAGCAAATGGTTGGTCGTACATCTAGGGTGCTGTGCTGGTTTAAGTAAACAGGGATTGACCCTTCATTCTCACAGGACTGTGTGGAGAAGAAGTCCTGCTGAATTAGTGATTAGTGGGAAATAAAACTGAGGATTTGCTTTGGGTTTTTTTAAGCTGTGATTGCCCATATTTTCCAGTCTGAAAAATATTGAATATTTATGCAGAAATTTGGATATAATTGCTTTAATTGGTATTGAACTTGAAAAAAAGGGGTAAGCACCACAAGAAGTGTTCATGAGCTGCATAGAGTATATTAAATGAATTTGTCATCTTAATGCTGACATTTGAAGTACTGGCCTGAGTTTGGTTTTTATTCAAAGCAAAGGTAATGTTCTAGCTGATTAAAAAATCATCTGTATTGTGTCATCTGATAGCAAAGTGCTTTGATTTTCTGTTTTACCATCCCCTTTTTTTTCTTTTACTTTGAATGGACTGCTTGAAAAGTAGAGACGGAAAGGGTGCTGTTGCAACTTTTGGTTGGAAGATCTGAACAGAATGAAAATTAGCAATAGGAATATCTTTTCATGTGGTTGTAAAAGAAAAAACTCTGCACTGCAGAATAGGATGGTCTTGAATAGTTTTGAATGTAGCGGGTTTTATTGTTTTTTTATGTTGGTAAATAATAAAATTAAAAAATAGTATTGTGAATCAAAAATTAAATAAGAATTTAAGAGTGTATCCATGTTTTTAAGGAAAGAAAATACAGAAATTACTGTACAATCTGAGGTAAATGGAGCAAGGAGGTAGCAGCACTGATAGAAGGCAATTCTTTCAGTATTGAGTCCCTGGGTGAAGAAGTCTATAAATTGTGGCTCTTAATGTTTTTTCCCCCCAGTGTCAAGCCCATGTGAAGACAAAAGCCTAGCTTGGAATAATCTGACAGCCTAAATGACACAAAACAGGGCAGTGCAAATGTGAACTGAGTGTTTTTATGGAGTCTTGTAGTCAGCATTCATTTTAAAGCTTTCTTTCCAAGCTGTTTGTGTGTGGCATTTGTCTTTATGTGTATGTATAATACCACCTGCTCTGTGCCTCTGAAATCTTCGGGAGAAGAGCTCAAAGGAACCTTAAAATGTCTTTCTGTGTGAAGGTGTTCTGAACATAGATCTTCTTAATGCTGAAAGTTCTTCCTCAGCAAAGCACATCCCCACTTTCTCAGAATTATTTCTGAATTCTTAAGATCATTTGCAGTGTCTTTAATATGAAGATAAATAGAACTTCAACTATAATAACACAGTTTTCTGGTTTCTTGTCTATTGTTCTGCAGGTTAAAGTGGGGAGGAAAAAACCAAACCCAGAGGCATCATTGACTGGGTAGATTTCTCAACATGAATCGTGCTTTTAGCAGGAAGAAAGGTAAGTAATTTAGCTTATATTTCATGGAGACATAAATACCCTGTAAAAATTCTTTAGAATATTAAGAATTATACAAGGAAAAACTTAATCATTGCAATGAATTTTCTAGATAGAAATGAGCATTCTTCTAGAAGATGTACAGAGCAAAGCATTCTTGGCTGGTAGTTTCAGAGATTTCTGCATTCTAAGGCTGAAGTTGAATTCCGTATTTTTTTATTGCAGGATATGTGTACAGACATACACATATAAATACATATACACACAACACACACACTGTTTTCTTTTTTTGCCCACTCACACCAAAGGATGTGCTGGAGGGTTTTAGAACTTCTAAGAGTCAGTGACTTTTCTGTATACATATTCATTGGATTCTTATTCTTGGAGAAGCTATTTTTTCAAACTGTGTTTAATACACTTGAACTATCTCATACAGCAGGATATTTTTTAGCTGTAAGAAGCTATTCTGGATTTGTAGCAATCTGAAATAGCATGCTTTCCAAAAGGGTATCAAACCACAAAAAATTCAGAGTTATATATGTTGCTCCTCTGGCTTGCTTAGTCTCTTTTCATGGTCTGTTTATGATTAAACATAAGTCTGTAGAAGGAGCATTAGGGATGCCCCTGTTTTTACTGACAGCTTTGTGGCTATTTCCCCCATTTGTTTGTAAGGTAGAAAATACTCAGTAGGTCTCATTTCTTTATTTGTCATATTTTCTTCTGAAGAAATGTGTGGCACACACTGAGGTGTGAAGCCCTTGCATGAATTAGTAGGTGTAACCTCAGTTGGACTGAGTGTAAATATTTTGTTTATGTAACAAGAATTTCTGCTTTGGTATCAATACCAAAGCTGCAAATAAAAGGACTCTGCGTACCTTAGGCCAGCCTGAAATGACAGCATTGCTGCATCCTTGTGTGTCTAGTGCATTTGTTTGTTAAAGCCAGGTGAATCAAGGTAAGAGAAGTAGTCCAGATTATCAGCACATGATCACAAAATGAAGATACACTTTCTCACAAAGGCTGCAAAATAGGATAAAAGATCATTTAATGCCCCAATAGAAGGAGGAAATAAGCTTAAACCTGTAGCCTGTGCTCTTCTCAAGCACTGATTTATTTCTTCTTGTAGGTAATTGTAACATCTCTATCAACAGATCTGTACCTGTCAAGTGACTGATAGTGTTGCCAAGCTTATTCCAGATCATTTGAGAAACCATTTCATTATTCTTTAATTGTGGATTGATTTATCACAACTGAGAAAGAAACTTGGGGGTCTTAGATTGTTTTGTCTGGGAGATCATGTAATTATTTTTCTTTTCTTTTTTCCAATGACTTCTGATAATGTTTGAAGCTCAGCCTGCCAGATAATAACAGACCAGTTTTGTTTTACTAGATATTTTCTCAGAGTTTTGACCTGGACCCAGGGTCCTAAAATGCTCAGTCATTATTTCTTTTTGCCCTTGGCAGTTCCTGCATTTTTCCTTTATTATCAGGTTGTGCAGTTGTATCCTCAGTTTCCTGGGATCATTAGAGGGGTCTCAACTGATTTATCTCTGGTTTTATTTCTTCATAAGAAAATTCTTACTAATTTCTTACTAAGTCCTTACCTAAATTTTTGCATGTCATTGTATTCAAAGACATTTGCTTTGTTGTTCAGTTAATTTTGTGTGCTAAGAAAAAGTATCATGTAAAAGCTGTCAGGCACAATGAAATGCAATTAGTGTGGATTCCTAATAATGATTCAGAACCTGAGGAGACAGAGGAATTCAATGCTGTCATCCATTTATTTTACTCTTAGAAACACTCATGACATTTCCATTCTCATATCCTAGGAACAAATCAAGTTTCAGTTAAGCAATTGTCAAGAATAAGTGAAAATTACATATTTTTTATGCAAATTGAAGTTCAGAAGAACTTGGCTCTATCAGTGTTCATGTGTAATAACTGCATTTAAAAACAGGCTCAATTGCTGAACTTCCTTTATAGTATTTGATTTTTTCTCCCCTGATCTCAGAGATACAGCAATTTCCATTTCTTGATGGGTTATTTGTGGGTTTCTTCTGTCCACAAGAGCGTGGATAGTTTGAGGAGTTAACTTTGTGACTGCTGTGGCTTCCCAAGCCGTTCTTGCTAAACCAAACCCAGTTTCCAGCTGGCTGTGCTGGTAGGGTTTGTGTGAATTACAAGTTCACAGTTCTCTGTGACTTTGAAGCTACAAAAACAAGTCTCAAATACATAGGATTGTGAGGGGAATTTAAATAGATGTAAGTGGTATTTTGATAATAGCCACAGATTATATCTGAATTGGGCAGAGTTACAGAATAAATGTTCCCTAATGTTCATTGTGATGATCAGCCTGGACGAGTCCTTTAACAGGATGCATATAGAGAAGGTAGTTGCTCATGCCATGGCTCCCATGTTTCTGAACTGGGCAAAGTGGAGACTGGAATGGCTTTGACTGCTGTTCTTGCTGATGAGCTCTGTTCTCATGCCATCACCTGATTCAAGCAAAAACTTTTCTTCTAAATGTCTAGGGAATTTAATTTATGGACATTGGTAGACAAAGCAAGAATAGAAGCACTAAAAGCAAGCTTTCTTTATTTTTTCCCCCTTTTTCTTCTGTTGGATAGCAACCTGCATTTTCACAAAAGATTTTCAATGAAATGTGAGTTGCTAAGACAGAAGGTGAGCTCTCTTAAAGATTAATCCTGATCCTTTATGGGCAAGAGTTTCTCATAGATAAGATGTCATGATGGCATGAGTGTTTATGAGGAGAATCTGTTATGGGAACAGCAGCTTCGTCATAAATCAGAGCAGTGCTCTTGAGAGCAGAGACCTCCACTTTCAGCATTACCAGTACTTCTTTTTGCAGCACAATTTCTTAGTACAGGTGTCATATCTGGAGCAAGTGCTCAGTGTAAGTTTATTTTTGAGCGTCATGGTTTGGGCATGAAATGGCCACTTCAGCTGACAAGTGCTGAGTGCTCTGGCCTTCAAAAAGAGGTACAGCCATTGCCTGTCTGACTGCCCAAGATTTAGTACAAACCAGAACTAACCTGCAGAGTTTGTATTTGAGTTAGAATTGTTTTTACTTGTCTGATAGTCATTTTGGTTGAAGGCTTAATTGATATGCTTAAAACTCAAATTGAAAAAAAACAAGCTGTTTATCTTTCATCCTAATAACAACAATGAAAAATGAGAAAATATGAAGTTTATTTTAAAATTATTAATTTTAAACAAATTCAACTTGTTTCAGAAAGTACTTACGCAGATAATGGTAAATAAATGGGACCTTTCAGTAGTCTAGATTATGATATCTGTTCTCTTCTGATACCCATGAGCTTGTGTAACAGGGAAATAAACTTTAGGAACTAATATTGACAGAAAGATTCATTTTAGGTTTAGAGCTGATGTCAGCACTTGCTATTTTAAGTTGCATGTTTTAATATGGAAAAAAAAACCCATTCAAAACAACATAGCCTCTGTCTTGACTTCAGTACAGTTTGGTTGGACTAACAATTAGGTGTGTTATGGAGAAAATTCTCAGCTGCAGAAATACTATATGACTGTACAAACTGCACATTTGTATAGTCATTCTGTTTTCCATTCCTTGATCAATGAGTGCAGTAAATTACATTGAAAAGATAGATTATCTTTTTTTAAGGATCTCTTTCCTTCGTCCACAAAAACAAATTGATGAACAATTTATGTTCATGTATGTTCTTGTTTTGTTGCGTGGCAAAGCTTGTGAAAATGTATATCTATCACACTATTTGAAGCTTGCTTTTGTATATGATCCAGTTTTGGGGAAGGGTTTTTGAAGAGACCTCTTTACTTTTCAATTTTTTCTTTAAAGTCACATGTGGTAGTATGCTCACTTTGAAATGCTGTGGTGCAAAAAGTCTGTAGTGCAGATGGAAGTCTGTTTAATTTGAAATATGTTTACATCTTGATAAATTCAGTTACTCTTTTCAGTAGCTTAGGGATATTAATGTAATTCTCCTGTAAGAGATCTCTCTAAATGCTATATTGTTATGTAAATTTTTCTCATCCTTAGTATATTTGTATCTAAACTGAATTACTTACTTGTTCTTAATTTAGACTTGATTTTGTAATGTGATTTATTTGCATAAACAAAATAGAAAACATTAACTATGGGGGTTTTGTTTTGCTTGGTTTTTTACTGAATGGAGTTGCCTTGCATAAATGAGTTTGGCACATTTTACTGATCCTGCATCCTTCTAATAAAAGATGCTAGTGTAAGAACTGGTGCATATAAGTAAGGAAAAAATAACTAGTACTTCCTGGCTTTTGCTTCTTCAGAAATGTGAAAGAAAACTATGGTTCCTTCCAGACAGAGACATATCTAAACACGGAATGACTGTAATCCAAACCCTCTGTGTGCAAAAGATTGAAACTTTTTGAGTGACCCCAAATACTGCTAAAGATGTAGATATTTGTCTACTGAATTACAGTGGCTGAAATGGGTGAGGTTGTGGAGGATGTAGCAGTTGAATTTAGGTTTTTCTTTATTGCACCCCAGTGGTCCTCCTTCATCCCATACAGAATGTCAGCCTTAGTTTTCTTATGACATGAAGTTCAATGTATGCAGGAATCTAAATTTTCTGGGGATTTTTTCCGTGTGATAGCAGTTAATAAGGTGGATAATTCCTGCCAATTACCAGCTCCTGAGATGTAGATGGTCTTTATAATGCTAAATAAAATATATCGAAGTAATGGCCTGTTTTAAATCATAACTTTCAGCAATAACATTTCTGTGCAATGGCTTTTTATGGCTCCTATTTATGAAAGTGTAGACAGATGCATTTAATGGGCAGGGGCTGACATATAAAAAACTGCAATCAAAGGTTATAGGATGCTCTATTATGGGAATGGACTAGCTATTAAATGATCTTTATTTTTATTATAAACATGTGCTGAATTCCAGAGATGACAAGTATTTTGTTTTATATTTTTTCTCTTAATGAGCAGACAATAGGTGAAGCACCAAAAGACTGATGGGGATAAGTGTAGTCCTAAAGTAAATACTTTCCTTCGATCTGAGTCTATTTCACATCAGGGATTTAAACAAATGGCTTGTTGTGTGCTGGACTTCCACATTAAGAACAATGATAAAAAACACAAAGAGAAGGTACTGATATCGTTTTAAAGGCATGTAAGTAGCCACAGGCTCTCCCACTGTGCTCATCAAATATCCTTGTGGTTGCACTTGGTTCTTTTGTAAAAGCATTCACCTTCCAGGGGACAGAGAAAAAAACCGCAAAAAACCAACAACCCAACAAACCAAAATTAGGTCTTTGTTTCCTCCTCTGCCCCCCACCCCCCCAAAAAAAAAAGAAGCTGCTGCTTTATGTATCTAGGGCTTTTGAATGAAATTTTTTCAGGAGTGATGTGTGGAAGGAAAAGAGGATGCTTCTTTTGTATAAAAAAAATTTCTGTATTCAGCTGGTCTTGACACAAGTAAAAATCAGTTAATAGTTTTATAATACCTCCACAAAGAGGTCCTATGTATTCCAGTTGTGTTCCTTGCCTTTCTAAGTGTGGGGTCGTGTGGAAAATCAATATTCAGCGGCCAACTCCCTGCTTTGGATTGATTTCTGCCTCTGTTTTTGAAGTATTGTTTGTACCACTGTTCTCTGTAGGCTGTGGCAGCACCCATTCAAGTGCAGCAGCAAGGAGACCTGCAGGGCTTCCACCTTCTTTTGGCAAGGACCCAAAGCTCTTCTGGTGGGACAGGAAAGTGCTCACTCTGACAGTTTGTGTGTGTTTGCAAACATTTGTATGCAACTGGACACGTTATGGTTTATGGTAGTATATTCCCTTTCTGAAGGCAGAAGGGACAGCTCTAATTGTTTAGGGAAAAAAAAAATGTTTCCGGTATGTCTTCAGAGGAGGCATGCAAATGAGGAGTGAGCTTTGGAAACTTTCTCTGAATGGTTCTTGGGTCTGTGCAGCTAAGCCTGATTTTTCTTTTTTTTCTGATACCATGAGAATAGGAGGATAATTTCCTGTTGCTTATTTTATCTGCATTATCTTCAGAAAGGTATTGCGAAACTAATCTTATCTCTTGACTGCTGTAAAGAATATTCTAGGCAGGTTAACAATGATATTCACCACAATAACTATTTGTCACTTCTCCAAAACCTCAGGAGCTCCTTTCCCGAAGACATGCATGCTGCTGAACCATAGGCACAAATACTGGCTTTACAATGGGAGCAGCGTGGAAAGAGTCTGAAGCTCTTTGGCTTCTACCCTGTTAAAATTTACACAGCCACAGCCTAAATGCTTGAGTTGCATGGGTGCACTGTGAGTGAGATAGCTGGATGAGTATCTAGTTAAAAGCAAAATATCTTACCCTGTGTGAAATAAATTAAGGGGTGTACCAACCAGACCTTGATGGGAGAATCACAATGGCTGCTTGGTTTCATAAGAATTTGTCTTATAAAGCTGCTGGAAAATTGCAAAGAACATCCAAAATAGATCACTCAGGAAAATACTATTTTGTGAAATCAGATCCCTTTGGTACATAAAAGGATGTACCCTAAGTACACAAGCAAGAGGAAGCTACAGATATGCATATTTTAGTTGCTCTCATTGGCTGCTCAAACTTCTTTCTTCTCCTTCCAGTTTGAATTTTAAAGAAAATTCCACTTACACATTTTTATCACATTATTTCAGTGTTCTAGAATCAGAAAATTAAAATTCTATTTTAATTGTATTGAGGTTTTTTATTTATGCTCCTTTTTCTTTTTTTGACCTATCTACATAATGTTCTTATGTTAACAGTAAGAAATTCTTCAAAAGCTTGCTTTTTAAACATTTTTTACAAGTTTAATTGATACTCCTCCAAATTTATTTATAGTAATACTGGAATAGTTCACTGAACTCTTTCTCTACAAAAAGACTAGAAAAGTCAAAAATGGAGGTTTGATCTCTACATACATCTTAGTGAAAACTTGCGAAAATGTGATCACTTCAAATAAATTATGCTATGCCAGTAATCTCTTTTTTGGCTTCTTTTTTTAAATCAAAGACAGTGTAACTCTTTTTGTGGCTACAAGACATATAAGGTATGGGCTAAGTTGTTCAGATTTTTCTTGTTTTTTTCTGCTTTGGTTTAGGAGGCTGAACTCTGTTTAAAGTTCTTAACATCAACAAATCAAAAGTGCAAAAGCAAAGATTGGCTAATCACTGCTGTAATACTTCCATCCTATTTTCCTTTCTTTTCAAACCTATGTATTAGCATCCATATCTCAAAAACATACAGTATAAAATGTGTAGGCTCTGCAGTGATTGTTACTTTTGAAGGAAATGCAAATACTAGGCTTATTTTTGTTTTGTAACTATGCCAACCCAGTTCTATGATACTGTTTTGCAATTATAGCAATCAGCTCTTTAAAACCATTTACAAAGTCCTAAATATTGTGAGAGAAGGACACAGGCAAAGCATTTTGCCAAGCTCACTCTGTTCTAGGGAGATACACTTCTTTTCTTGGCAAAGAATAAATATGCATCCAAAGAATATCTTATGTTTTGAGAAAAAAAAAATAAAAATAAAATATGCAGCCAAAGAATATCTTATGTTTTGGGGAAAAAATTAAAATAACAAAAGTAACTATTTTTGAGCTATGCGTATTGATGAACATTTTTCTCTATATGTTTCTAGGGAAGGCTCTGACTCATAATTTCAAATGTTTAGTCATAGTAACCTGTTAAGATTAAAATTACTGCTATTAGATACCCAGACTTTACTCAGTCATTCCTCTAGAAGGTGGCTGGAACAGGTGCTGCAGCTGAACAATGCAATAATATGGGTAGATTTGTTTTTTAATAATATTCTGGTATTGCATTGTGATGAAAACTCTGGTGCCAAGCATTAAGTCTCAGGCTTTAGCCTGTGGGTTTGTGTGTTACCTGCAGTGGTCAGGGAGACAGATTCTCCCTTGCTGTCTGACCAGCATAAGGGAGGCTTTGTGAGAACCTGCCTGTTTCTCCTGCAGTGCAGAATAAAGGAAATTATTTAACAAAGTGACAGTTCTTGCATGTCCTATTGTGAAGGTTTTCTTTCTTTACAGAAAAATAGATAATCCAGGAATAATGAAAGAGAGAGGTACTTATATACATACACCGAAGCAAGTAAGCTGTTTGTTCCTGGGGCAGTAATACCTAGATGCAACATGGATCTCTTGGGATGATATCTTCTTCAGGAGAATCTTATTAGGCTGGTTATCACATAAAATATTTTTTTCATACAAAGTTTTGTAAAACAGGAAGAAAAGACAGTTCCAAGATTTCTTCTGTTAGCAATAAAAACATCCATCGATGTGAAAGGATTTTGATCCAGTAAAGAATAAAGGCTTTAGTTTCTACCTTTTAGAAATTACTGTATTTTCACTGTGGCACTAAAAAAAGTTAAAATCAGTCTTTCTCTGTTCATCATACTAAATGAATGGCCACTAGGTCTCGTATACATTGATAAACACTTCAGAAACATTAATTAATTAATGTTACTTAATGTTAATGAATTAATAATGACAGTGGGGTTTAGGGAGGCAGTTAACTAAAGCTGCACTGTGAATATTCTGTTCTACAGTCTCTTTGGGCAGTAATATGCAGAGAAATTAATCTCAAAGGGAGAACAATTTCTTGGCACTGCTGTTGCTTTCCTTTTTGGTAGATAAATGGTCAGCTGTGTTGTTATCTAACCTAATGTCATCCTCCCCCAAGTGCAGCACAGTTGTTCAGGGTTCTCGGTGAAGTTCCCGAGGCTGTTGCCGTCAGTGTGTGATTTGCCAGCACATCTCCCTTCCCTGGCTCTTCTGGCAGCGCTGAGGCTCTGCAGTGGCTCACACTGTCCCCCCAGCTGGTGTGACATGCAGGTTGTAAAGGAACCTCCCCTTTTTAATGGTATGGGGCTGGCATAGTTCAGGGTGATGCCTTAAATGGCCACCTAGAAACAGAGACTAGACAGGAATAAAGGAAAAAGGAGATATTTGTTTGAAAGGCCTTCAGAGGTACACTCTGGGCTCCAGAGGGTCCTGCCTCAGTGGATCCCAAAAGGGACGACAGGTCACAAGTTCTTCACACTTTTATATCAGCATAAATTCACCAAGCAGAACCCAGCCAAGGATGGAATTTCCCCAAGCTTGCCCCCTCTCCCCAGGATGAAGGTTTACAGTTCTTGTTCTGGGTGTCCTTGGAGAGCAGGTTACAGAGGTTTGCTATGTCTCTCTTAGCGTGAGAGAACAGCACTTAAGAAGTTACAGGAAACTTCAGAGCTACACTGGCAGTACAGGATTTGAAAAATATAAAAGTTAAAACCTAAGGCATCAAGGGGCATTAGAAATGAGAGAAGTCGCAATTCTGAGCAGCCTTAATATTCTGCCCATGGAAGTGCCCAGCTTCTACCTCCACTCCTGCAATTCAGTCTATCAGACCCTTCCCATGTTAACTTGATGCAGCTTTCCCTTAGCAGACTAAGGTGTGTGCTGGCAGGGAACAAAACCTGAGAAGCTCTCACCCAAGTCAAATTCCCTTACAGAGTGGATAGGCTGCTGTGCTGCTGCTCTGGGGGCTCTGTGCCTGTGCCCCACGCTGAGCACATGCTGAGGTGCTGTGGAGGAGCTCCACACAGGATTGCCAATCCTGCTTAATCAGGGCTGTGATTTACCCTGTGCCCCTGAAATCAGAGTGGTGACCCTGTTTTGGACCTCTTGTTCCATGAAATGCCAGTGTGTGTGGCAAAACCACCACATACTCAGACTTCTCAGAATTTCTCATACCTCAGTTAAGAGTAGATTTTATTGGACTCTGAGTGGTCACACTCATAATTCTCAAAACCTCATAATTTTCAAAAAACCACCTAGCACTTTTTAAAACTTTAATGTAAACTCTAAGGCAACCTAGATTAAGAACTCCAGACAAGATCTAAAATAACTGTGGTTTCCAGCCAGTGTAATAGCATGGGTCTTTTCACTTTCTATTACTGTTAACATTAGATGCATGTGGTTGTCAGGTTTGGTTTTATCTGGGCTTTCGGTCCTTTATTTAGGACCTACTGTTTTATTTAGCTGGCAAGTGTCTAGAGCTCTTGCTGCTGTGTATCTAATAAAATAATAATACAGACTGTGATTTTCATTGTAGGATTTGTTGCTTCAGAATGAATAATTGAGCTTCAAGCTGTGAAAACTCTTTAAAAATTAAATTAGGTGAGGGATCATGCAAACCACAAGCCATATCTACATCAGATATTTGACCAATACTTCTTTTATAGGTTTTCTTTTTTCATGCTTTTCTGGTTTATTGCATGCAAAATGTTTGAAATTTGGTCTTTCTCAACTGCCTTGAAATCAAACTAATTCTAAGCAGTATTTCAAACAGCTGCTGAGGGTGGTGTAAGTCCAAAACCAGACCTTACACTTCAGGAGATGCTGGTAACAAACTACCCCATAATGGCTTGCATGATTTTTTGCTTGTCTTTGCTGGCCTGAGTTTTGCCTTGTATTGATTTTGTTTAGCCTTAAGAGCTCTTTCCAAAGTGCTACCACTCTGTAATTATTACTTGCCTCTAAGAAATGGACTTCCATCATCAGCAGAAATCTTCAGTACCTGTGTCACAGTGTCTGTGGATCTTGATGAGAATGTTGGACTATTTTAAGCAATAGTACAAGACTCCTGGAACCAGGCGATTTTTGGTACCCTGCTAAGTTACTGATTTCATTTTGAGCTGAGAGCACCTGCCCATGTCTCCTGATCTTCCTCCCAATTAGGGATACCAACAGTTATGGCAACGCTTGCCTAGCAGTGTTACTCCTTGCTGGAATCTCTGTAATATTACTGTTGGAGGCTGCTGGCAACTTCATGATTTCACAGAACCATTTTAAGTAAAGCTTAGTACATGATAATAATACTGGAAAGATTATCTGATGCTGAATTAAGACCAGAATTTCACACTTGGCTCCCAAACTAAATAACTTTTTTTTTTTTTCAGATTTGAATTTGCCCTGATGTGTAGGAGGGAGGAAGAAACATTTGGAATAGTTAGTTTTGATGGTACCTGTCTAGTCACTTGTCTGCTTGTAAAATTGCTTTAGAAGCTACAGCTCAGTCATTTGTTTGTTTGGGTACTAGGCATAAAATGAGTGGAGAGCTGTTGTAATTTCCTTAAGAGGTCTGGTGCTCTACTTTTACTAGATTTTGCTTTATAAACATACAAATACGACAGCATGGCTACCGAAGCTGGTAAATGGTGATGTGCAGGAAATGGGTGAATTAAGCCTTGGTGTTAGTGATGTGAATGCCCCTGGAGGAGGTGACAGTGGCCCTGTGCAGGTGCTCCCTGAGCAGGCTGGGGCAGTGAGCAGCCCTCACTGAGCACTGGTGCCCTGTGCCTGGCCTCACCAGGTCATCTCCTGGGCTGATTGTTCTACCAGCCCTAGTTCACAAATTCACTGGGATGGTTATTTTGCACTTTCAGATAACATCAGCCTTTGATATTTTCTTAAAGTAGAAATCAGGTTTCATGTGTTAAAATATTCTAGGAAATGAGTTCTTGGTTCCGGCAGTCCAATCACGAGCCACAGTTGAAAGGAAGAGCCACTTTAATTATCCTCCTGGGTGCTGCTGAATGGACAAATCATTCTTCCTTAATTAAGAAGTGATAATATCACTCTTCAGTAATGGAGCTGAACATTACTGCCATCTAGAATGAAATTTGCTTAGGGGAAAAAAAATTCTCCCAGCTTTGCAGTTTTGATCCTGTTACAGTGGTGACTGGTGAATATCTTGTTTAACAGTTTCCTTGCCTCTGCATATTCTGAAATATTTAATTATTGCTTTAGTGTCAATCAATGTCACAGCTTTTGCTCTTCAACAGTTTGAAATGAACAGAATTTTATTGTCCTTATGTGTAGTTAACAAAAAAGCTAGTAATTACTGTAACTGCAACTCCCCATAAAGGCAAAGGGAATTGTGAATATCCAAGGGTAGAATTTTGCTTTAAGCTGTTATTCTGTTACTTAACCCAGTAAAGTTCCAGATTTGTGACTTTAATTCATGCTAATTTAAAACAGGATAATTTCAAGTTAGAAAATACTAAATGTTCAATGTATGTCATATAAAATACTAATTGGAGTTATAGATTCTCCCAAATGTGTGGTGATGCAAATTAGTATTTTGGAACATTTTTGTTTTCTTTAATGCTCTCAAATGAGAAAACTTTGAAAAATTGTTTCTAAGATTGTGATAAAAAGAAGCTTTTTCTTAACATTTGGAATTTCACCCTAAATTGTGTAGAACATTCAAAAAGGCCATGAAATTAAGAGAGGAAGATGTATTTAACAAATAATTACAAAATTATGTCACCATGTGGCAGGAAAATTAAGAGAATAACACAGTCTTGTAATGTGAACGTTAAAGGAGAATATGCAAATTTGTTTAGCAAATGTATAGGAAAAATTACAGATGTTCTGAGCTTATAAATCAGATCTAAAATTTATCAACCTGACACGCATCCTTTTTCTTTTATAAGGATTAGGGTTTTCTTCTGTCAGTTACAGCTTGGAGAGTTTTTTGTTTGTCCCCTTAATGTCTTGATAATTCATCAGAAAAAGCACAAAATTCGTCAAAAAAACATCATTAGAGGCACAAGATGCAGTCAGTGTTTAAACAGCAGGATGCAGAAAATACTGATCTGAGGCAGAAACAGCAAACAGCCTTAGACCAATTAAGACATTTGGGGAGAGGGGTTGTAATTCTTATGGAAAATCAAGTTGGTTAAAATAGGAAGTGTGCTCAAGAGAAAGAGATCTAATCTAAATGTTTGGGAAGGTGTGAGATATTTCCCTCCAGCACCAGTAACTACTTCAGACAGTTTTTGAGTTAGAGGAGGATTGTTGATCTTTTCCAAAGAGATATTATTGTAGTTAAGTTCACAATTGGATAACCTATTCAGTGCTTCTTTTATTTTGCTTTTCTGTAGACAAAACATGGATGCACACTCCTGAAGCCTTATCAAAGCATTATATTCCCTATAATGCCAAGGTAAGAAAATATGAAGTTATCTTCTCCTCATACCTTTAGAACATAGCACGTTCTATCTCGTTTTTTAAATGAAAACTGCAGATGTGGATTTTCCCTATGAAATAATTAAGACAAATTTAGTAGATGTTTGTTTTGCAGGTGAAAATGTTCTGGTTTTAATGGCCAATTGATTCTTCTTCTGAATTATGGTTTATTAGAAAGCAAACCAGTGTTCCTCCTCTGCTTGATGCTGTTTTTTTTTTTTTTTTAATGGGTGGAAATTTTGAGTGCAAAGAAATTTAACATCAGGCTACATGCTTACAGTATTATTAAAATTAATGGCACAAACTTCTTTTGAACAATATCAAAGGCAATGAGTAAAAATCCTATCTGCTGGCTGTATTGAAATGTCACATACTCAGGAAATGTGGTAGAGCAATAATGGCATTTTTTCACAGTGAAGCCAGAAGCCTTACTTTTATTTTCTTATCTCAATTTCAGTGAGATAAGTATATATAAGTAATGCTTTGATTTGTATTGACATCTGTTGACAGGAAATGCATCTTACCTAAATATCTTAGAACTTAAAGGTTCCTAAATACCTACCTAAATGTCATCTTAGAAATTAGTTTTCTAAAAGGAGGAGAGAATATGCAGCCATCAGCATAACTCAGAGTATACTGAGTAATCTGCAATTACTTGCTCAAACTGAGAATATAATTCAATAAAATTCTATTGTGTGCTGTTCTGGATGAAGTTCTCTTATGATTGGTATTTCTTAATAGTAAAACTTTTATTAAAATAATCCTAATAAAAAAATCAACATGAAAAATTTTAATATCAAAAATTTATATTTCTTAATATATATGGAAAATATTTGTTCCACAGGCCAGGACTCAGGTTTCTTCATGAGTGTTCCCTGCTTTTGTGTTTGCAATTTTCTTTTGCTTAGCATTGCCACCCAGTGAGCAAGTGTTTGCAGTGGAAAGTGGAGTCTCGTTCTCTCACAGTTACCAGGTTTTGAACATGTTTTTATTCTGTGTGTTCTCAAACTGAATTCTTGCCCAAAGGATGTATTACCATTTAACTGGATAGTCTTGACAGACACCTTGGCTTTATATTACACTTTTTGAGAGGGAGGATTACTTGCTGTGGTGGCTGTGCCATCCGTTTTAAGAGCAAGCTGAAGCCGTGAGGTTTTTTTCAAAGCACTGTACAATATCTGTTCATTTCTGGTCTTTGAGAGGAAAAAAGAAACCTCCCTCATCTTTCATGTATCATTGCCTTGCTTAAGAGCATATCTGGTGAGTAGGTGTCAATGCAGATATGCAGAAAAAGAATTAAAGAAAATGATAAGATGGTGGTAATTGTAGGAACAGCATTAGCAACTTCTGGAGCAGAAGAAAAGGAGGAAGAATTCCTGTCTGAAGGAATTCTGCTCTCAGCCTGATTCTCGGTCCAAAATGTCTTTCCACTTTTTTAGGCTGATATGTGACTAAGTGTCCTCTCCAGTTCTGCCCCTGTTTGTTGTTTATTCCAGGACCTCCTCAACCTTTGTGCTGATATGCTCTAAGATCTTTCAGAACACTTGCAAGAAACTGCAATTTTAATACCACATTTGTGGGTTTTGGGTTTTTTTGTTTTTTTTTTTTTTTTAAGAAAGTTAAACTCATTTTTCCTTTGAATCACGTAGAAAATTATTATTTAGAACTATCAGTTATTTGATTCAAAACAAGAAAAATGTTGCTCTGCTCTGTAGCTGGAGTGTAAAGGGTATGGGATTCCCTACCCTGTTTTTTATTGACACCTGGAATAAATTTGCACAGCTTTTATGAAGTTAGCTGGCATATGCAGGCAAAATATTAATAAATCTAGATGATATTTCCATCTCAGTTCTCAAGTATCATTCTCATTAAGTTTTGCAGTATTTTGCACTTTAAGAGGAAAGCATGCATCTAGCAGAACCTTATTTGGGGTTTGCAGGATTTTGGTTTTTAAGGGAAATGTCTCACTGATTTTGTAACTTGTAACTATGTTGTGAGATAATGACTAAAAACTTCAGAAAATCTTCATAGTGCAAGTATTGAACAAGACTCATTGGTTTTTCCCCAGATGTTCATATTGTTCCACTTTCAATTCTCTAACATTCAGTATAGGTGTCTTCCATATTTGTTAGGAAGAAAAAACAACACTTGATCAGATTTATTTCAAGAAGTAATCATGTGAGTGAAGAATGACGTGTTCAGAAAATCAAATCAGTTTGATGGAAAGTAATACCAGACATGTTATTTGTCCATGAGCAAGTGAGTTGTATTCTACTCCATAGTTTTTTGGATGCAGATTACTGTGGGTGGAAAAGTGGTTTCTGTTCTTTATAAGGCACAAAAATAGTTTCTGTGACACTAATCTTCTGAGATTATCAGAACACAGAAAGCTTACTTGGAAAGATGAAATTTTGTTGATTCCTAAGGCAGCTTGTTGGTAAAAGAGAGTTCATGAGTTGACTGTTATTTAAAAAAATATCCTACAAAAGTTAACTGGAAATTAAAAGAAACCTGCAATATTGACAACTGGCTTTTTTTTTTACCAGTTGGAGTGGACTGTTTAACAGAGAATTAGTAATGTCTTGTTATCTCTTAGAACATACCCACCTGGATGATTTATGGCCATAATCTCCTTTGCAAGACAAAATGAGTGGAGTAGTTTCTTCTGGAAGTAAAATCCAGGAGCCACAAGTCTTACAAGGAAACCCTTAAATATAAAAGTATCTTGAATTTCTCTCTCTTTTCCGACATACCCACTCCTTGTGATACTTGGCTGTTTTGAAATTTTCTGATGATGACGTGGTTTGCACAGTGTAAACCAATGAGGATTTGGGCTTTGGGGTTTTCTATTTGAGTGGGGATACAGGGAAAAAACAAAAATTTCCTTCTTCAGTTTTGTTTTGTTTAATTTTGTTCTGTTACTGTCATTTTTTTGTTTGTTTGGTGTTTTTTCTTGGGTTCTTTTTTTTTTTTCTTATCTTACTGATATCTTGGTCTACCAGAAGGCATTGATAATAAGACTCCCTATACTTCAGCATGCTCTGGACACGAAACCTTGGTTTACTGACACCAGAATTCTGACATCAGTTTGTGGTCCTATATTGTTCTTTACTGTGTCACTCCAAATAAAACCATATTGGTCACACAGGTTTTTTTTTTTTTCCCCAGAAGGATAATTTAGAAATTTTTTAGTACAGTATCAAATATGGACTCATTTTGATGTAGTGGCATCATTTAATATCACCAGGATATAAAATTCTAAGGCAACTCCAAACTTCTCTTCCGTGGCAACTGTTTGTGTAATGTTCCTTAATTAAGAAGAGATGTTTGTATCATTTCTACACTTTAAGGAAAAAAGTTCTCTTTTGCCCTTAGGTTAATTCTCTTGATTGGAGGCCAGTTTCCTTTCTGCAAAACAGAAGTGATGGAAGTGTGACTTTATAACGGAGTAAGACTGCAGCCTTTAAAAAGGACTGGTTGTTGTCATGAGGTTGTTGTCATCACGTAGCCACCCTGGGTGGTGCCTTTCTGCCCATCCAAAGCTGCCTCTGCCCCAGGCAGCAGCTGTGCCTCTCTAGTAATTGTGTCTGCAACCCCCTTCAGACTCGCTTATTTTTTGGCTTATATCAAACTTCCTCATGCACAGCATTGCATTTTGCAGATGAGAGGTTCTGCTTTGCCAGGCTGGTGTTTGTGTTGGCTGCTGCTCAGGCAGGGGTCAGTGGCTCTGACCTTGCAGAAGGGCTGCTCTGGCATGACAAGTGATGGCACATCAAACCCTTGGGAGGAGGTTTCACCAGGAGGTGCCATGGCTCCCGAGGCTCACACAGCCACCTCCCTGATGCTTGCTTCACACTCACTGTCAGATTTTTGGTATTGTCAGCTGCATATTTGATTCTTGATGTGGCAGTTTCAATTGGAAAGTTTAAAGTTAAATGAACAACTCAAAAAAGGAATTAGTAATGGTCCCACATTATGATCTGAAAGGTTTTTCCAACCCAAATGGTTCTGTGATTCTGTAATAAAAGACCTCCCTCTGCAGTACCTAAAACTATTAGTCTTCGCTGTAGGACAATAAACAGTTTATTTAGATTTTCAACTATATGTAGTGTCTTATTCCATGTGGTTTTTTTGTCATCGAGGAGTGGCAAATAATACTCTTCTGGACAAAGTTCATAGGTCAAGTGATGTAATTACTGTAGCAGGGCTTTAGGTGCAGTTATGTTTTTTGCATATCTCCATTTTGTTGTCATTAGTTTACAGTATCAAAGCCACATTTTTGTGGCATAAACTGCACTTCTGCTACAATCTTTGTTGTTATTGCTATAGCAATTCTCTTTTTCTATCCTGTCAGCATTGAGCAGAATGATCATGACTGTGTCATTAAAAGTAATGAAAAAATGGCAAATTGTATATAGCTTTCCCAAGTCAGCAGAGATACAAGACACACTGTTAAAAAGTATATGTGAGGTATGTGGGGAAATTATTTATACCAAGATATTTCAAACAGAACACAAAAATATTGAAAACTAGAAACTACTGCAGTAGAAGAGGGCATGACGAGAAATAAGGAATTTTCTAACTTTATATTTATTATAATTAGAATTAATAACTTAATAACAATTAATTCTCATTAGGGCACCAAAATGTCTTACATATGATCATTATTAATTTAGTGTTTAAGCACTGGGAAAATTAGTATTGTGAAAATACCCAGATGAGATAGGAAAGCAGAAAATTGTAATTTTACAAGGGAATGCAAATTTGAACTTCTTAGTTATTTCTGATACATTACAGTCATTAAACTTGGGGCTCATTATACCAAAGATGAATAAATATGTGGATGAAATATAAAATATTTAAAGTCTGCAACAGGTACTCTCAACAAACTTTGATCATTCTTACTCTCCAGAAGATAATCTTCAAGAAATGAATGAAATTTATGAGCAATTACAGTGTTTCTGCCTTAAATTCCATTTGTGTATAATAATGCAAGGCAGTTTAATATAACAGATAATGTTTCATTTCTTTCTTTTTTCAGGAAAAGAAACCAATAGGCCATATGTGTTTCTGTGAAATATTTTTGGTAGGTTCTAGTTTAAAAAAAAAAGAAAATTACAAGAGTTAATTTAATTGGAGAAGTGAGATAAAAAATAGTGGTGGTTTGCTATATAAACTCCAACTGAAGGACTAAACAGTAGCTCTTGATCTGTTGTCCAGGGCTCTCATCTTCTTCAAGGTTCTGCTTGTCATCCTTTGGGCTTTTCTTAAGCTCCATTTTCCTTGACATTTCTTAGTACTGTGGGACATAACTTCAGTTACAATTATGCAACATTTGCAATGCAAGTAAGTTATGGAAGCTGGAGTTTCTTGGCAGGAATCACAAATAGTTCATACCAATTAATGGCATTCAGCATAGGAGCTGAGAAGTAGTTGGAGTCTCTCTCTCAGTAATGCAGCAAGATGTTAAAAATGTTTTAAAGCAGGATAGAGACAGAGCCCCTTGTCTGTGTTAAAGCTGATGTGTAATCTAGTACAGCCCTAGAGTATTCCCTATACTGAGCAAGTTTGAGGTTTTCCTTGTATCCCAGCAGTTTGTTTCTCTCACATAAATTGCCATCACATTCACTTATTTAGCACCCTGGCTGCTTAATTACAGTCTTTTTCATCATCTCTGACTTTGAGCAGTCTAATTTTCATTTCTCTCATCAAAGAAAAAGTATTTTTAAACAGCTTAAGAACTTTAAATAAATATTTTTGGTAGAAAATTTTAGAATCAGTTATTTCATACATTGATATAATAGCTATCAAATATAATTTGGATTGAAAATAAAAAGCTGCAAAATATTTAGCTTATTGTTGGACTTTGAAATATCCTCAGTTTCAGGAAGAGGGAATGTCCTATGAATCCTTGAATGCTGGAGTTGCCCCTTGGCTGTGCTGCATTTGTGTTAGGATTTGTTTTGGGAATTGAAATGGAAGAATCTAGTGTAATAGAGGTTGGAAGGGATCTCTGGAGATGATCCAGTTGATTCCCATCTGAGAAAGGATTTCAAAGCTGGGTGCTACAAAACAGAGCCTTATGCATTTGAGCTTCCAATGCCATTAAAGGCAGAGATTCAGAGCCTCTCAGCAGCCAGTTCCAGGACACATTCCCTACCATTCTGAGTTTTTCCTTATTTCTAGTTGTAATTTTCTGCAGCTTGTGACTCTCAGCCTTACACACAACATGCACATGTGTGCACCAGGCTCATCACCTTCAGGCTGAACAAGTGCAGCTCAATTTTTCCTGACCATCACCTTCCCTGTCACATTCCTCACCACTTTCAACCCCAGCTTAGGTTTGCCTTTCCTAAATTCATCCCTGCTTGCCTGGAAAATATATCTGTATTCTTCCTATGTTGCCTGTGCCATGTCCCCCTTCCACACCCTCCCCTCTGTGCCAGCTGTAGCTGGTTGCTCAGTCAGCTGCTCAGGGATGCAGGAATGCTTTTGGGATTTTTGTAGTCTATCTGCTGCCTGGCCCAGGGCTTTAAGAGGAAAGGTGATGTTGTTGTCCTACTAAGAGGCTCCAACTACCATAGCAGTTGGTCTAGGAACCTTTCCCATTGAAGTCAGGCTTAGTTTAAGCTTCCAAGTGTGACTGCAGCTTAAGGGAAACAATAGAACTACCTGGGCTTAATTTACCTTGCAGGGCCTGAAGAGTTTCCCTGTTGGGGAGCACAAACAGGGAATTGTTGAGTGTTGCTGCTCATGCAGAGCTGGTCTCTTGGGCTGTGCTTAGCATTAGGAACTAGGATTCTGAAGTTTCTGGAACACGAGTATTGCCAGGTTCCTCTGTTTAGATATGGAGAAGAATCAGGCCTAGGTGTAATTTTAAGCCTTCTGTTTTATTTTACTTCAAGAATGGGTTATTGTTGCTCTATGTCATCCTGGAATCAGTTGCAGAAGGGCTGGAATGTGAAACCTCTGGAATTTATATGACTTCTGGATTATGGGACACATAGTTTACATATGTGTGGTAAACTTCTTTCTGGCTCAAAGCTTTTTGCAACCTTTTACTACAAGATTTCATTTCCTAAGTATGTGTATTTTGGTTAATTTGAAAATCCACAGCAGAGGATTCTGTGGTATTGATTTCTGTGGCATGGAAGACTTGTGTGGATGGTAGGATTAACAGAGCACATTGGTGAATAGCATGGTACCTGAGACCCACCCTGTGCCAGGTACATTCTTTACATTATTTTTGTTATATAAATTATTATTTTTTATGTAGATTATGATTATTAGATTTTTTTTCTAAATTGTGATTCTCAGTGTAGAAGAGCTGTTTGTTGGAGTGAAAAACAGCCATGTTTTCAAGTGTTAATCCAACAACTTCTGAAAGTAGAAGAATATATTTGTTTTTATAGAAAAGGCAAGTTCATCTGTAGTAGTGATAGCAACTCTCAACAGCAATTCTTCATAATATGGCATTTGGAGCACAAGTCCTATGAGGAGCTGCTGAGGGAGCCCCAGATGCTCCCCAGCTGTTTAGCCTGGAGAAAAGGAGGTTGAGGGAAGACCTTATTGCTCTCTACATGTACCTGAAAAGAGATTGTACACAGGTGGGGGTTGGTGTCTTCTGTAAGGTAGCAAGTGACACGACAAGGGGAATTGGCCTCAAGTTATGTCAGGGGAGGTTTAGGTTAGATATTAAAGAAACTTTCTTCACTGAAAGGGTGGTCAGGCATTGGAACAGGCTGTCCAGGGAAGTGGTGGAATCACCAGACCTGAAAGTGTTCAAAAAACATGTGGATGTGGCACTTAGGGACATGGTTTAGCAGTGAACGTGGCAGTGCTAGGTTAACAGTTGCATGCAATGATCTTAGAGGCCCTTTTCAACCTAAATGATTCTACAATTTAGTATTGAGCACAGCATCTGAAGCATATTTCTAAGGACACCATGTTAACTGCAAGTTTAAAAGTATGTTTTGAGCAGTTGCATCGCTGGCCTTCCCTGGTAACGTCTCAAAAGAGATGAGCAATTAGACTGTTGAGACAAAAGTCTCAAATCATTAGAAGCTTTGTAGCAGCTTTTACGATGTCATTTTCCTATTCTTCAGAAAAAGACTAAGTCAGTATTTGAGCATTAATCTTCACTTTACTGTGATACTCAGAGTCATGAGTTCCTCAACCCTGGATAAGGGCAGGCACTCACTGACTAAGGAGCAGTGAGTGATCTGCCTGCTCCAGACAACTGAATAAGACTCAGAGGTCTGTCCAGTCAGAATTAACAAAGCAAAAAAGAGTGTGCAAAGACCTTAGGGTCAACAAAGATTTACTCAACCCTCCACATCCCTCTTTGTTCCTTCTCTGTTGCTCAAATTTATTCCCTTGCCTCTCCTGCTTGAAACTGCCAATTAGCCTCATTAGCATGTCCTCCGGGATTCCCTCTGCAGCTCTATTTCCATGAGAGCTGTCAGCTGAGGGAATGTGAGGTTGCTGTAAGAAGGCCTTTCAGCCTCTGCACTTCAAGTATCAAGTGAGTTGCATGTCTGACAGTGGAATTAGTAGGCTGTAGGGTTCAAACATCTGGATTATTGTACTCATGGGCTAGGTGGCCCACAGCTGTTTATAGATTGGTTTGCTTTAAATTAAATCACATGAATTACTCTTTCCTATCTCCCATATTTATTCTCAGCCTTTCTGTAAACTAGAAACAGAGCTGGTTTATAGAAAATATGAGAATGGCACAAGATCTTTAATAGAAACTTCTACAAGGAGATACAATTTTAAAAACAAAAACAAGACTGCAGGAATCTCTCCAACAGCCAAGCTGTTCACCATTCAGGAAAAGTTTCACATATGCTGATCTCCATGAGGATTCATCCTCAATAAACCAGCAGACAAACCACCAGCTGCAGTCTCTGACTTTATTAACTTTAATAAAATAGTAATATACACTAGGCAGCTGTGAATCCTGGACTGCAATGAATATTTCTCTCAGAAATGCCTCCTTCAGATTACTCTGGCTCAGAAAGTGTCAAACCAATCTTGGCCTGGTTTAGAAAGCATTTTGAACTTTGAACATGTGAATATTAGGTGTAACTTAAGAGAGGAACTAGTAATTTCTGGTTTGGAACATACCAAAAGAAAAATATTAGTATTAAGTATTTTGCAAAGTTCTGTTGAAATGTTTTGCATTTTTACTAGGAATTATTATTTGCCACTAAATGGGAGTGGTGGGTTGCATTGGCCCGAACCCTCATTTTATTTTCTTCTGTATTTGCATAACTAATATTCTCTTTATTCTCAATCTTTAAGAAAAAACAAAACTGGGCAGTTCCTATTGTTTTACAAGTTGTTTTTTCAATTTGTTGCTGTAGTGTTACTGAATACAGGGAAAATGTAGAAGGGAGGATGTCCATCAAATCTTTGAAATGTGTGGAACCAAGGGCTGCATTTGAAGGAACAGATAACTTGAAGCATGAACTAGAAATGTCCCTAAACCCTATCTTGTACTATTGCCATAGCTCCCAGTGCTTCTGAGTAGGGGGAAACTAGGAGGACAGATAAGTAACTGTTAATTAGAGCTAGAAGATTAGGTGGGAGGGAAATCTTGTTTACTCATAAATACAGGTTTATTGTGGAAAAATCCATTCAAATTGGGAATGTGTAGGTCTTCTTAAGTCAGAATTTAGAGGCCATATCCCAACTTACACTTTATGAGGCATTGAGGACCTGGAATAGTTAAGGCAAACACATTCTCAAAATGAAAAAGCATTCCCCAAAATTGCATGTGCATACTTAACGTTCAAATCTTAAAAGCTTTAAAACTAGGTATGGGTTTGGGGTTGAGTTTTGGATTTTGAAGAGAGGCAGGTGGGAAAGTTGGACCTCATCACATGGGGTTTTTTTTGTCTTCAAAATCTGCTGAAGCACTCTTGAGTGTGTGCTGTGTAACAGAGCGCTCTGGTAATTTTGTACTGGTTATAGCTTTTTATTTGTGTTAGTGTTTACTGTTTGATGTGTATGAGGAAGAATAGAGTCGATATTTTATATTGATTTTCATCAGTAACACTCAGAGGTACTAAATGAAACTGTGCTGTGCATTTCCAAGGGGTTACTGCAATTTATCACAGTTCATTAGATCATAAATTCTTTGAAGCTAAGGGCTATCTTTTTGATGTTTGTACAGCCTCTAGAATAATGAGAGAGAGGCTGTAGGTACTACCCCGATGCAAATAGTCTTAGATCAAAGCTCAGAATAAGTAGGCAACAGAAGACCTTGGACTTCTCTCCTGAGCTTTCTTCTCAGCTGGGATAATTAAATGATAATGCAGATAAGAAATGGGTGACTTATTATCCTCAGCTTAAAGATAAGCAACTGAGGTAATACTGGAGGTTTTCCACATATCTGCCCCAAATCTCTGTTCTCAAATCAGGCCCCAAATTTTGAACTCTGCTTTCATGCCTTGAGCTCAAGATTAAATGTCTTCTCAATGCCTGCTCTCTTAGTGAAAAGGATTAGGTTGCTATTTAAGGAGGACTCCAATTCCATATATGAAAGATTTTAAAACAGAGTTTTCTGATTCTATGTTCACCTAATAATATGAGTATCACTTTAAGGATCTAGACTAGATTAATTTTACCACTTCAGCTCCAGATTGAGGTTTTTTATTGAAAGACATAATATTTTTTATGAAGAAATGGAAGCCAATATTTTTTGTTGGATTAATTGCCATTGTAAAATAATTTACAGATTACTTTCCATCTCAGTTATGTTCTCTTAAACAGTTCATCCAAGGTGTCCATCTCATCTGCTGGTAGATCTGAGGCCATGATAATGGTAGTTTCATTTCATATCTGATGTTTCAAGTTGAAATTGTCACTATGAAATATTTTTGCATTTTGCTAATATAATCCGTCTAATAAGAAAACTCAGTTTTCTAATTTGTACTGTTCAGTAAACATGGGGAGAATATTACCCATGTTTAAGTAGTGCTCTGCACCTTTGTTAAATGATAACATAAAAAGACACTTCTTTCTGTTCCAAATATTATTTTAAAATAAATGACTCTCATCCTAGCAAGATTTTGGAAAAAAATTGTTATTGATATTCTTCAAATGCCTGAAGGCCAGATGTTGAATTACGGTGATCGCATCTGTTTTATAGCTGTCTTTCGTGAGAGATTGTGTGTAAAAATGAGAGTTTCTTCTAAAAAACAGATTAACAACAGAGAATATAGACAGGCTCATGAAACAGAAATCATCACAGAGAAGACATTTCCCATTCCCTGGAGGGAAAGCAAAAGATCCAGTACAGCTACACCAATGTAAGAAGTGCTTTTCTTGTTGAGGCTCATTGCCTGAGTTGTACTTGCTTCCAGAGTCTGCGATGGAATCGAAGAGGAGGAGTTCAGAGCAGGGTTTGAGTTCAGTGCAGCAGGACATTCACAGACCATGAGGCAGACGTATGCTCAGGGTACATTCCCAGCGTGGGAAAGAAAGATTCCCAACACGTTTGTGTTTTCCCATAAAAATCTTGAATGTAATTCCCAAAAATCCTTGAACAATTTCACTTGTGCTGTGGTCATGAAGCCGTAGTAGATGAAAGCAGTCAAACTGCTGTGGTGGAAGTGCCATTTCCTCTCCAGCCTCTGCCCTTCCTTTGCTTTCTCAGTTTGCCTCCCTGCTTGTTGCTATTGCCCCTTTTCAGTCCAAGTAATCAAAGCACCCAGTGCAGGTTGCCCTGTCCTTCTTTTTTTTATTATTCCAACATGCTCACTTGAAGATATTTTGTCAGAACTTCAAACATGATGCAGTTTTAAGGGCATGGCTACTGCTCTGCTTTGTCCCCTGCATTTTTATCCTGCTGCATGGACCTTCTCTCTCTGCAGAAGGAATTCCTTCCACAAGTAACTAATTTGATTTTGACTTGGCTATCCCAATCGAATATTCTCTGAAAATTTCTGAGGGTATTCTGTGCATATAACAACTCAGAAGACATCTATAGGTGTAATTTGTATAAAATTACCAACACATTTAAAGAAGTAGATGGAGCTTAGGAAGTAGTTTCTAGGAGCAAAGAAAGACAATTCCTTTTTTAGTTATACACAGACATTTTCTTGTCCACTTTTATGAAAGTGCTGGTATTAATTTCTGTGAATATAGCATTTAATTTAGCATATTCTTGTAGATTATCCATGTGATTGTGGATTACACTTTGCATATCAACTCAGCATATTTTCCCACTGAAATTACTAATAAAATATTAGGCTTATTCTTTCTTTACAAATTAAGGGTTTCTCAGTATAGGAAGTCTACAGTTTAGGAAAAAAAACAACCAACCAAAGAAAAAACAACAAAGGTGTTTCACACTTCATGTTCTTGTCCTTTAAAACTCCTCAGCACCTGTATCTGTCCTGTAGTGTCTATTATCTTGCCCACAGAGTGTGTGTATACTATAACGCTAGAATTTAAAGAGCAGATGATCTTCTTTGATGATGATAGATTAAGAAAAAAATAAATTGAGACTATGTTCAAAATTTGGTTTCCTTAAAAAGCCTGCCAAAATTTATATTATATTTCCAAGCTGCTAAAGCTCTAGCTGCACACATTTATGGCTCTTTTTTCAGAACAGCTCTTTTCTGGTGTGCTACTTGTCCTCTGTTAGACAGCACATCGATTCTCTGAATCAAGAATTAAATCAGGAGTCATTTATTCTAATTATGGTGCAATAAGCCTTGCAGTATTAAAAGTCCTGATTCAGAAGCAATGCAGTGTCCTTAAAATAGGCAATTTGTTATTTCACATTAAACTGGAAAAGGTCTTTAATAAACTGATTCAGGAACAATAGTTATTTGTTCCTATTACTGAGGCTATTTGTGTTGGAATGAGGATTTTGTTCCTAACAGTGACTTCTGGTCTTTGTCCCACAGGGAATTCCTGTTTCTGTGGTCATAATGTCATTGCATGTTGCCATGGCACAAGTGTGATAGTACAAGTTCAGTATTATGTTAGTCAAGGACAACTGAAGTAGAAATTAAGTTAAAATAAACTTTAACTACAAAATGGGAAATGTCTGTGGAATTTCGTCTCTGCTTTTGTAAGATATTTTAGTGTTTTCCAGTACAAAATAATAACTTCAATAATTTTTAATTGTATTCATTAATAAAAATATATATACTATATATATATGTATAAAAATCCATCACAATTTCTTCCAGAACCCGCAGGATTAATTTGCATTGAGCAGAGGAAGGCTGCAATGGTTTTGTGTCCAACTTCAGTTGCTACAAGCTGAGTGCTCGGAATTGCACAATCCCACCTTGCACTGGCACATGGAAACTCCTGGCTGGTCTTGTACATGTTGTTGTGAAAGAAAGAATCTGAAGCTCTGTGCTCAGAGCCCTTCCTAACAATGAGTTCATCTGGGAAAGATCTCTTGGAAGGAGCAGCTGCTCTGTGTGGTGTCAGGGCCTGTTTGCTGCCCTGGCTCAGAGGTGCACCCCAGAACTTCTGAGGGCGTCAAAATGCTCCCAGTTTTAGAAACCTTCACCTTATTATTGGTAGAGCAGAGTGGTTCTGCCAGTTTCCTGAATTAAGATAACTTTTGTTATCACATACTTGACAGTGTATCTTGATTCTTCGTGAAGGCTTTTTGTTGTTTCAGGTCAGTTTTCACTCTTCTTGGGGAGGTTTTGTTTGATAGGCCTAATACTTCTAACAGGAAAAGAAGTCAGCAGGACAGATGGAGCTTAACAGAATTCTAGCTTTGGCTTGCTCTATTTTGTAAAAAGAGTGAGATAGCTGCAGAATGCTAATACAGAGCTGACCAGTAGGTGCTGCATTCAGGGGAACAGTGAGGTTGTGAAAAGGAGGGTGTTAATTCAGCAGGCCCAAATAGTCAGAGCAGGGCAGCAGCTCTGCATGTCCTGCGCTGGGTGCTCACATTGCTGCAAGAATACCTGCACTTGGCATCTTGTAATTGTAGCATTGAACTGCAGAGGTGTGTGGTTTTTGAGGGCAGTGGACGTGGAAATCTGTCCTTTCTGTAGGGGAGTGCTGAAGAAGATGATCCTTAACCTCAGCTTGGGTAGGATAGTGGGTTCACACAAGCAGTAACAATTAAATGCTTTCTCATACAGCAGTGCAGTGAAGTTCCTACTGGATGGCCAGTGCTGCTGGCTGGCACCTGCAGAGGTTAAGGGGGAAGTGAAGCAAAGGGTCCTCTGTGTTCTGAAGCTTCTAACAGTACATTTCACATCTGTACAAAGAATGTAGGAGTTGTTGCAATTTTGTCTTATCTTTAAGGTAAATTAAATCGCTGTGTTGGCATCTGGTCCATGAAAACAAAAAGAAAAAAGCAGCAAATCATATCAAATTTTTTACATTAGGATATCTGAAAATATCTAGGACTTAATGAAAAATAGTGGTTTAGTACATTTAAGGGCCTAGTTTGACTTTGAAATTTTCATGAAGAAATGATGCTTGAGTTAAATCCAATTGTTGTGGTGCAGAACTAAGTCTGTCTAATTATGGACTTGTAAAGCTGAAAAATCTGTCCACTCTGTTATTATTTACTTCTGAAGCTGAAAATTTGATGTATAAAACATCACGAATATGAATTATTTCAGGGTGGCTTTCTTCAGTGAAGGTAAATTAAATATTTTTTTACTGGAAACAATCCAGTCAGGAATATAAATTTTCTAAACTGAGGCATTCAATCAGTGGGATGTGTCTTCAGTGAGTATCAGATGCTTTTCACATTTGAATAACCTTTCTAAAGGAAGTGCTGGGTTTGATAATTAGGTCTGTTTGGCCTATCTTGATACAGAATGGTTCTTGTGCACACCTTTACTGAATATTGGTTCTGCAATGAAAATCTTCACAGACCTAAAGATGTGCTGTTTTTTAAGACTGACCAGTCAATTTAGAGCTTCCAGTTCTTAATTCTTGGAGGTCACAAACTAATGGAATCTGATTAAATATGAGAGTAACAACAGAGGGTTGCAGGAGCCAGCAAGGATGTTATTGAGTTCTGTAGTGGGGTGGCTCAGTCATTTTCCGTGCGAGTCAGAAGCAATTCAGGACACATATAGGGTCAAGCCAGATCACATTAGTCAATATTATGCTCATTTGAAGGGTTTTCTCCTGTTAGTTATCCTTAAACTTACAGGCAATATCCAGATATGCCACAAAAGGCTCTGCAGAGTTGGTGAGTAGTGGCAAAGAAATAGAAGACAGTGATTTGAGGCCATCATTTGGTGTTAAGTGTCAATAGTTTGTGAATTGAAGCAAAAGAGCTGTAATAACTAAGGATCTGACAATTTCTCCTACTAAAAAAAAGATAATTGGTTCACATGTGTAAAAAGCCAAAACTGGAAACACAGAGTATGTCCAAATTTAAGCACAAGAGATAAATTTTGGGAATGTGTCATCCTTCATTTTACTGCTTCCTTTTGTCCAACCTCTGAGCACAGGATTCTTGCATGTGAAGGCTAAATTACACTGTACCACACGTGAGGAAAGAATGATCACAAGAACCTCTGCGACCCAGTCACAGCCAGGGCACATACGATGAGAAATTATGTTTTCTCGTGATGAATTTGCTCTCACTGCCATCTTCTCCTACCCTTGTTTATTACATGCCAAATGTTGTCCTTGATTTTATTTATCAGCTATGAGAGGTGCACCTGGGATTAAAAGGAAAATAGGCCTTCAGCATGATATACTACTAATAATAGCACCACTTTTGTGCACAGGCAGAATGTTCCCTTTTCAAGCCCTTTTCCCATACATCAACGTTTTTAAAGAATTTTCTAAAAGTGACTTTAGCTTGCTGGCCTTTTCTTGCTCCAAGCTGGGGTATCCCTAAGACATATCCCTATTACCCTGCTGCTGCTGCCTGCTCACTCAGAGGGCAGGGTCAGCTCCAGCCAGCAAGGGTGCAGAGCAGAGCCAGGGAAATGCTCTTTCCTGGTCCGTGCCTGAGGTGGGAGTCAGTCTGGGGGCAGCTGTGCTCTTCTCAGCCTGGGCCTGCAGTCTGGGCAGCTGCAGGGTGGCTGATGCTGGTGGGTGCAGTGGGAGGTCAGGGCACACCCCCAGCACTGCCCCAGCTCCTCTCTAATCCCCAGGTTCGGTCTGGCAGCTCTTCAGGGCATGGCTCAGTTTGGGACGTGCTTCTGAAGTGCTGGGGAGGCTGATGGACTGGAGAAATGCAGGATGTTTTCTCCTGTATAACTCATGTTTTCTGTAGTGACAGTCTTGACAAGGTACATATGTTACCTTTTCTACTCTTTCTGTGTTCCATCCTGCTCTTATCTCCCTTGTGCTGGTCCTGGCTGTATTAGCATTGCTTTATCTTTAGAATTAGATGGTTTAATGCAGAGCACAGCTTTGACAGCTGTGTTGCAATCTGATTTGATTTTTGATTTCATCCTTGTTGATAGCTCTCTTAGCAAGTGACCACACTGATCTCTCTGGAGAAGATTTAAGTTTTGATCATTTACCAAGAGCGTCATAAAGTCTTCTGAAGTTCTGTTTACAAACAAGCTGCTTTTGGTAATGCAAATGTATATTCCTATTGTATTTTTCTTTTTCTGTGCCACTTTCCCTTCTGGCTGCAGTGGGATTTGGAGAGGAACGTGACATGGTGTAATTATTCCATTCTTTGGCCTTTAGGCTTACACCAAGCTGGATTCAGCTCCCTTGGACCACACATCAGATTTCTTCCAGTCAGCAGCTGTATAATTTCCCTTCTTACCATATATGAACATGGGTTAGAAAACAGACCTAGGCAGGATTAGGGCTGCCATATGTCCTCAGTTTCTCAGGTATCGTTGCCAGAGTATTCCTAGGTATTCCTGTTTCCAGACACTTGGGCCGGAGCCACATCCAGGTGAGGTGTACTGCTCCAGGGAAATGTCTCTTGTCTCTGTCAGTCAGCTGTTCAAAGATATGCTGAGCTTTAGTTATTTAAATTCTGTTCTTTATTATTTATTAGTAGATCCAGACTGAAAGACTGAGATGACTGCTTGTACATTTGGTGGTGGAGAGCTCTTAATTACTGCACTTACAGAGAATAGAAGAAAGTACAAATTAAACCAATGGGGCTTTTTGAACCTGAATATGTTATAATCCTTTCTCTAATGCTCTCTTTTTTTCTTCCAAAACATTTTAATAACTTATTAAATAGACTTTTCTTTCTTCATATCTCAGTTACTGTAAGTATTTTCTGTTGATGGATAAAATCCCTGGTTAATATTTGATTTCCATTAGATGACCATTCCTTTTTTTAATGTTTTTAATTTTTCATTCATCTTCCTTTTTTGCCAATAGTACTTGAACACTTCTTCAAAAAATGCCTAGAATTTTTTTCCTGTTTGAGGGCCACCATTTGTGCAGAACATTAGACATCAGACAAGCAGGGGATATTCAGGGAATGTGCTGATGTCTGTGCCACTTTGCTACCGCATACTCCCATGTGGTGAGTTGGATTTCTGCTCTCATTTGAGTAGCAGTCATGCCTGGGAGTTGTTTTTAAGATGGCCCTAGGGAAGTGCTCTTCAAAGGGGAAAAATCCAAGCATTTATGTGCTCTGGCAAAAACATGTATTTGTAGAGAACTCAGGAAGCAGCTGAAGGTGAGGATCTGGACTGTGGGGTGGGGAAAGAGAAGGAACCCAAAATACAAAGTGGTGTTTTATGGTCCAAGCTGTGCTTCTGTTTGAGTGATGGAGAAGGCTCGCATGTGCAAGGCTGAGCAAAAACTCTGCCTGGGCTTATGGAGTGTTAACAGCTTAGACATTTGTTCAAAACTGGTTCCACTTCTCTTTCATTCTTGTTTAATACACTGTTGTTCTGGTGCTATCACAGTGTGGATACATTTGTCTTCCTTTCATCAGTAAATCAGCATCCCTGTTAGAATGGAGGAGGTGGAAGGAGCTAATTTGTCAAATGCTGGCAGCAGGTATCCAGTAATTTTGCATTGCTCTTTTTCCTTTCTTTATTGTATGTGTTTGATAAGTACCGTTTTCATATAATTGCATTTAAGTCTGCATAAAAGAGAACCTTTAATGTTCAGGAATTTCAGAGTAAAAAGGAAGTGTGGCACTGTGAAAGACTGGGTTTTTTTTTAAGATTGAAATGTGATGACAAAGGAAAACAGATGTTGTTTTATTATTAAAATATCCTACACTGCTCTCTACTGGAAGAGTGGAAGTCTACACTAAGTATTCAGAAGTGCGCCTAAAACTATTTCTTAATCGAGAGTCAAATTTATTAATTTTTTTTAGTCTGGTAAATCTAACTTTTCCTGAGTATAAATAGAGGTTTTTCCGTCCCCCTCAAGCTTTGAAGAAAAGCACCTGGATATGCTTTGCATGTAAAGCCAGTAAAATGTTGAGGGTCAAAATCTAAGCTGCTGGGGGAAGAATTACTGGAGAGTTTCCTGCTAATGTCTAGGAAAAAAGTGAACTGCTGACCTTAACAAGTTACCTGGCCTTACTAAGACCTGTTGGGCACATCAGAACAGCAGCAGAATTGTCAGAACTGTAAAGGATTTTGGATGCCTGGTATCTTATGTTTGAATTGACTTTTAATTGAGCCAGCAAAGTAAAAGATTATTCAACTTTTATTTTAATGGTTTCTCCAGCCAAAGTACGACTCTAAAAGCAGTTTTAATAATGTCACAATAGACTTGGACCAAAAAAGATGTCTTGTTCATGTTAATGTAGAGGGAAATTTCACCTACATTCTGAAAAATGTGTTTCCCACAGAGGGTCTGTCTGATAGCTTGCTGTGTAAGACAGCTCTCCTGGCCAGTACAGGGCTGAATTTTCTCTCAGTTGCTGTCGGTGATAAAATGTCTGTTGATTTAATATGTTGAAACAGCATCTGTTAATTCTTTGCAGCTGCATTATCTTTCAAATCTTTGCATGTGGAGTGAGCACATCTGGTTGTCTGCTAATATTGGGTTTTAAACCGTTTGATCTGAGGTGTTTTTCTTGTATATGGCTGGCGAACAGCTCGATTTCTTAATGGTAAACATCACTGTACATTAAAGGAACACTTAAATGGTCCTGACTGATAAGATCTGTTGGCTTCATAAGAGTTATTTCTGATTACAGAAAGCTGCAAATGAAATGAGAATTAGTAATATATTAGAAAAATAACCTTTCATCAGTTTCGTAGGGAGTATGTTTGGAAGAGTGGCAGGCTGCAGTGAAACGTGTGGTAAAGAAAATTGCTTTAGCTTGCTTTACGTTATACAAAATATTAAATGGCATCTTCTTCCAACTTCTTAAAGTATCCAATGAAAATTTAGTATGATCATGATGAACTTATTCTTAATTCTGAACAACATGTAAATATTTGAGTCTAGTGGCATGCCTAAATTATTTATCATGTCTGTTTGAATTATGCACAGAGTATAAGAGTACAGTCTTATTATGCACAGAGTACACCAACCTCAAGAATAATCTTTTTGCTAGTTGCAGACAGCAAATGTAGCAGTCATATGTAAACATTTTTTCTGGTGTATTATATGTTTGAGCACATTACTTATGTAAAGAACACTTAAGCATTTAATGCATTTATTAGTTTGCATTTAGGATTAATAGTGAATGATCCAAGGGGAAACAGTTATTTTCTGTTTCTCTCTTCTGCAGTGAAGTGTAGGAGTTGTGTTTGCTTGACTCACAGGAACCACTTAGGTTTCATATGCTGGTTGTTCTGCATGAGTTGGGTTGCAGAAGGGAACCTCAAATACTGAAAACAAACACTGACTTGCCAAGTTCCCATCTAAAACTCTGGATCAGTATTGATCCCTAAAGGAGCCTGGGCTTGAAAAGGGAAGTTTCACTTTTACTTTGAAAATTTTGTTGCAGAAACTCTTCCATGATGAATACTTGTATTGCTCATGCCACAGCTGGAGCAAATTCCTGGTATAACCAATATTTGTTTTCTGTTTGTGTGAGATTTGGTGAGAAAAATCTGCTGAAAAGACCATAATGAATTGGCCACCTTTCCATTTCATGAGGATGGTGAGTTAGTTGTTAGTGGCTTCCCTTAGAAATCCCAGTGGCGGCGTGTCCACTGTGCCAGGGATTGCACAAACGTCACAGTGACCTTGGCAGCTGCAGCCACAGCTTTGCAAATACATCTGTTTGCTTAGCTTAACTATCACCAGTAATACCACAGTAATTGGTACCTAATATTAAACAGAAAATTATGATAGATGGCATGGAAAAGGTACAGAGCAGATGAAAAAGCAAGCAATAAAAAGCCTCTAGTTAAAACATTAGCTGTTTGTAAAAACCTATATTGTATAGTCATTCTTTTGTTACAATTAGAAAATAACCTGTCTTGGTTTGAAGTTCTCTTTATATTTTTCTCTGAACAGAACAGTCCAATTAATACATATATTCAGAATATCTCCCCTTAATTGCTGGTTTTCTTTTTATTACTCTTACCAAGAAATAAAGAAGGGCGGTCGAGCGTGAAAGGTGTATGCATGAAATGTGTAAGCAATTTGAACACACCTGAATTTTAAAAAAGTACAATTGCAATTAAAATATATAGAAATAGATACAAGCAGTGCAATCCATAGTATGGCCTTGCAATTTTTATTTGTTATTAGCACTTAAGCTACAAATTTTCTTTGTATATCTGGATTAAACGTGTTTTGCTATATTTTCCTGTGCTTAATAGTTTATTATGCACAAGCTTGAGTTCCACATCCAGTTCAAAACTGCTGAGAGCAATAGAAATTTCAGTGGTGATGCTTAATGTCAAAACCAACACTCATCTGAAAGAGAGTGAATGATTTACGGAATTCTGGTGGGTTATATTCCCACAAATGCTGATATAAGCCTCTGATATAAGTGGTGTTTCTATATTCTCTGAGTCTTGGTTGTTTATTTATTTCGTAACTTATTGAGCAAACATAATTAGTTTTTCTTCAGGTTTTGTCAGTCTTTTAAACTGCTTTTAGCAGTTTATCTCTCTGTTTAGAAGTCTACTTCTCCCTCCCTACCATGATCATAAATGGTAATTTCTGGTTTGGGGAACATTACTATAAGCTTTAAAATTCAGTGGCATCTAACAGATTCCCCAGCTGTGGCAGAAGCTTAATTTGATGCTTACATTTTCTGAGGCAGTAATGGGAATTAGCATGAGGTACAAGCCCCTGGGAAAACTGTATTTGTGGAAGGTACTGTTCGTGAAAAGATTGGTCTGCTGCTGGGATTTACTGAATACAGCAAAGAAACCTTGACCCTTCTTGGACTGTGAAGCAGAGGAGAGAGCTGGGAGGGGAGTTGTGGGGAAATGGCTCCATTTCTTCCTTAACTCTATCACAGTTCAGTCATCTGGATGGAAGTAAGTAAATAAAAAATGTAGGGCAGCCCTGTGCCCTTCTGGAGAAGTAGCTGCAGCGAGGCAGCATCACCTGGGGCATCTCTTTGTGTGCGTGACCCATTTCCACCCGAGGCCTGGCCCCAAATCTGTGTCGGGAAGTACCAGGCTGCCTACGCTGACTCCGCTCCTGCCAGCTGGAAAACAGCACAGGCATGAGGAAACAGCCAGGGATGAGACCTCTGTCTCAGCTGGCAGCTTCTCCGTGGGCAGCAGGGACCTGTGCTCTGCTCACTGAGCCTTGCCCACACCTGCAGCTGTTGTTCCTGTGTTTATGCAGGATTCCTGCTCCGTGTATCACATACCCTGACCTGCTCACAAGCTGGCAGCAATTATACTTCTGCCTCTCGTGTTCTGCCAGGTGTGGTGGATTTAAGTATGCTTGAGGGCAGATATCTGGTAATGTTGGTATTTTGACATATCTGGTAATGTTGGTGTTTTGACCTTCCTCTTAGACTCTCATCTGACCTTACCCACTGGTTTGGGGTTTTTTTGCTCACGTGTATTCACTCACCTTTCCCTTTCTCTCTCTACCACGTGCAGCATCCATAATCCCCAAGAATCCTTCTTCCCTCTCTATATGCATTTTGTGCAGCTATCACTTCTCCAGGCAAGATCACCCCCTTGGTCTAATGTCATCGGAGATGTTGCATGAAAGACATCAAATCAATAGCAGAGCCTTCTGCTTTGTTATTCCAAACCCTTGGTCTCCTGGCTGGAGAATTGGAATAGGGAATATTGACTGCAGATGTGCTGGTGTTCTGATGTACTCACTGCTGTATGCAAGGTGGCACATCATATTTCAGAGTCAGTAGCAAATATCTGATGAGGCTTCATTATTGGTGGAGCTGCACAGTTTCTTTGCAGGAGTACCTTGAGCACACCAAACATGTTTGGAAGGTTTAATAGAACTAAAAACTTTGGAGTTACTCTGTTTAAATTGCCTGCATCTTGGAAAATTTAAATTCCTTTTGAAACAGCTAGGGATTAAAAATTGTGCACACCTCTGTGTGTCACAGTACACAGAAAACTACTTTGGGAAGAAAGGGAAGTTGTTTTTTCCTAGCCTTATTTTAGCATATACATGTACATGGTGTGACTTAACTGTACTTCAGTGTGAAAATTGGGCAATTGAAAATCAATTAGAGTATTGCACAGATGGGTTTCAGGCAGCATTATCATACCTTTTGTAACAGTAGAGTAGAAGGCAAGTGTGACTGTACAGAACATAAAAGCATTTCAGTGTACAAATAAAGAAATTATAAGGTCTCTTTGGAATATTATGCTTTAGATATGAAAAGACACATGTTTGGTTTTCATTAAAACCTTACTTGGTAAAAATATGAATCTACTTCAGTATGACTCTTTGTTTTATGTAAGCTGGAGCCTAGTCCCTGTAAATCTGTGAAATTACTATACCAAGCATCTCTGAGAGGAAAATCAGTTCTTCTGTCTCACATCTTGTATGAACATTTTAGTGGCATAGTCCAAATGATTGGCTTATGATGATTCATGGGAAGTATCTTCTATCAGTATTTTTTTAATGCATTTTTTCATTATTTTCTAAAAAGAGTTACAAACAAAGTGGTAATTTCCCTGTGGAAAAAGATAGTTTAATTTACAGATTTTTATAGGATGTTCTTTTAAAGTCAATTTTGATAATGCTAATATTAGTTCAGAATTTAATTCTTGTTATTTTCTTGATTAGGAATAGCTGTGTGAAGATTTTTTATTCATCAACTATAGAAACAATTGCCTTTCCAAAATGCTGTTTGGAAATAATTGGAAAATAAGATTACTCGAGTTTATTAGGCCTTTAAATGCATAACTTACTACTCACAAATTACAATCTTTTCAGTTTCTTGGCAGTACAGAAGTGGAGCAGCCCAAAGGTACAGAAGTCGTAAGAGATGCTGTTAGAAAATTAAAGGTAAGAATTTTTAATGAAACATAAATGTACTCTTAACCTCTTTTCACAACAAAGACACTTAGGAGGGTTTCTAGGTGAATTCATTGGCTCTAGAAGCAGTTGCTTTTACTAGTCTCTTTAGTGTGTATGTTCTTCCTTATGATGTCTGCATGGTCAGGTGTTCTGCTGTGTACAGTGTTCAGTTGTCTTACAGATTGTGCAATTATTCACAGATATTTATAAAGTTGATGTACTTCAATGGGTAATACTTTTTTTTCGAGCTTGTTTTGGGCTTCATTAATACAAACTGAGGTAGCAAGACTTTTTAGCTGCCATCCCCAGCTGTGGCTGAGAAAATCAGTCTTTTACAATTTCTTCTTGGTTACGTGTGCTTGGGCACCAAGGGGCTTGGTAGACAACTAAAAATATCCGAGTGCAATGATTTGTTGAGGGTTGTTTTCGGTTAGCAATGGCTTTGTCTTGACTGCTGAGTGAGAGCTGGTGAGTTCAGAGCTCTTCAGCTGTGAGCTGGGGTAGGGAATGATGATTGTACTGATCCACTCCACTGCCTTGTTCTTGTTTTGCACTGCTTCATGCTTAGCTGCTTTGAGCTGTTGGCCCTTTAGTTTACTTAGATGTAAAAATCTTTCTCCCTACTACTGCATTTTCCATAACTTTTTTGCAGGCTTTTCATTATTCGTTTAAACAAATTCCTTGGAAATGGGCAGAAAACGTGGGGAGTCAATATTGAAAAAATTGATTGTATTATTACCATACTAAATAAAATGCAGAAAGGAAACATGAAACAACTCATGTAGCTCAGCCTTTAAGACAGCTTCCCCTTGAAAAAGTCACCTTTACAAGATGGATCAGTAGTCATTTTAAGGTATTGAAACACATTCTCTGCTGTTGTTTTCACTCTGCCAAAACAGTACAGCTGCCTCTAAAGATTCGTTTATTCAGTTCCTAGAGTGCTTAGTGCCAAAAAGACTTATTGTGCTGCAGTTAGTCATTATTGCCTAGATGTTTTCAAGTGTTTTGGGCTAAGTTTGACCCTTTTTTAAGCACTGCAGCATTCTACAAGGGGAAACAAAATGTGTGGGTTTGCATGCACCCTGTGTAGTTTGTCTTAATAAAATTCCAATACCCTTAGCAAAGTTAGTTCTTGTTTCAGATTAAGGGAGATTCAGGGAAACACTCTGAAAGGAGCATGTCCTCGAAAGAAGGCAGATTACAGCCACCTCTCCCCTACCAGGCTCGGGAAAGAAATATTTCCTTGGAGGCAAGTGAAAGAGGAATAAAAACTATTTATTTAACAAACACACAGGAAAAGAATAATAATGCTAAATAATAAAATCTCTCGCTGTGGAGAGAAACCTGGAAGATTTTTGAGTCCTATAGGTGTGGTCTCTCTCCTCCTCCTCAGAGCTGGGGTTTCGGCTCAGGCCCCTCCAGGCCTCCTGGATGCTGTTCTGGTGTTGTTGCACAGTTCCAAAAAAGAAGAAGAAGCTGAAGTCCCAAGGAACAAAAGTTTAACTCTCCATCTCTCTCTGGAGAAACAGATCCGAGAGCTGGCTGGAAAGCAAGGAAGGTGCTTCCTCCTGCTCTACAGTGACAGCAGCAGCAGCTGTCTCCCCACAGCAGAAGAATGCAGAGAGGAGTAGTCAGAGTGACCTTGGAGCACAGAACTGCTTTGAAAAAGTTCGTCTGGCTCTTTTTTCTTTCTTTTCCCTCTCAGGGTCTGTTTAAAGGCACAGAAAGGCACCAAATTAATTTCTGGGCATAGAGTGGGTGACATGGGATACCCATCATAAAGTCACCCCAAGGCAGTTCTGTGCAGAAATCTGTCACGGTGGTATCCTGCTATGGAGAAGCTCTGCTTCTGTTTTAATGGTATTTTATTGGACTCCTAAATAAACCAAATGCTGAGTGTCTCTGTGTCACTGGTAGAACCCCAGGTTGGCCTGGGCTCTCACTGATCACTGGAGGCTTTGGGTGGGTTGATGATTTCACACATGGAAATAGTTTCCTCTGAAAGCAGCTCCAGAAAGGATTTCAAATAACTGCTCTCAGGAGCGTGGGCAGAGCCAGAAATGTTGTGTGTATATTCATGGTGTCACTGGCGTTTGTAGATACCTGTTCTAATTTTCTACGCATGTTCCCTAAGTAAAGCACCTTGGAGATGGAAGTCCGAATAGTTGCTGCCAGAATTATACCATTTTCTTCAGGTTTGGAATGTTGGAGCTTAGATATCAAGTATTGCATGTGATCTTACATAATCACAAGTTTATTAGAGAACTTCTAAAGTAAATAAAGACAACTTTCGGAAGGATTTGAAAAATCTTGGAACAGAATTCAGAGAGCAATAAAAGGACTTTTATGTTTGAAACAATCCCCAATTAATTGAATACTCAATTGACGACTGGCTTAGGTTGTGCATCTGTATTCTTTGAAGAGAAGCCTAGAGGTAATGGATTTTATTATTAAGCACACATTTTAGAAAATGCTAATTGAAAATTTTAAGCTATTAAAACAGCTTGAAAAACTAGTGTCTTTTATAAAGAAATATTGAAGAAATATAAAGTGGATTTGAGGATAGGGGAGTTTTTAGAAGAGATGTAGCTTGTGGTGCCATATTTATATTTTTTAATTATCTGGATTTGCTTTTAATTGAAATGGTATTAATCATAATTTTGTTTTTAATTAAAATTAATAGCTAGGAGAAAAACAACTGACACTTTCTTAGTGTTTAGAGCTATTTTTACAAGTGACATGCATCACTCTAATAAGCTTTTGAAGTCACATGCTTACAGTGATATACAGACCATGAAATATTGCCACCAGAAAGCATTTTACTTAAGCCCTCATGTCATCAAAATGTGTCAGAGTCAAGATTTGATGTACAACTCTTTACTCCTTTAAATGAAAAGCCCTCAACTCAGCACAAAGGCTTGGGTTGCCCAGCACAGAAACTGCAGCTGCCATTCTATAAACTGATTTCTCCCAGCAGATGGAGCTAATGTTCTACAGAAACATAAAATATCTTGGACGAACTTTTTTTGCTGCTTCATTGTACTTGTATCCCAAACACTACTTTTGTATTTTCTTGACAGTTTTTCTGGGACAATTGCAATTAGAAGATAGGTTTTTTTCAAGCAACTATGTTTACTTTTTCTAGAGGATTCTCCAGTGGTTTTATCTAGGTGGGATTTCCCCTTGTTTTTTCCAAGTGCTTGGAGCTGTACAGCAGGAGAAAGAAGAAAGTTGGACACTAATGTTTTAAAATGTGTGTATTTGTTTGTAAGATAAGGTGAACTATTATCATAATTTATTGCAAACCATGTTTTCCTTCAAGTTTTCTAGTCAAACTTATCTCTAGAATGAAATAAAAACTAAAGCACATGGCACCCAGATGCTGTATCCAAACATGCCTACAGTAGTCAAATGTCTAAATGTTGTCAAATCACACTTTATTTTATAAACCAAAATAATTAATTTCCTTGAATAATGAAGGTTATAACTTGTAGATCAGACTGTAGGAATGAATTCAATCCTTCTTATGATGTGCCAGAGGTGGGAACAGGTAGAAATAGCAGCATACTAATGGAAGGAGCAGAATAACCAGAGCAGTGATAAGAAACCTGCATGAAGGAGTGTTAGAATAAACACCTGAGTTTTGGGCTGTTCCTTCTGCAATCTGCCAAGGGATGTTTTTGTGAGGGCCAAATTTAAGGCTGTTTGCTTACCCAGCTTTCAGTTTGTTGTCCTTTTCTCTCCCACTTTTCTTCTCTAAGTGGAGATGACCAGACAAAATGCAAATAGAATTAATCTCTTTGAAAACACTTGAAATATTTTTCATCATGTCCTTGACCCTTAAGGATACACAAACTAAGAGTGTTTGTTCACACACTTCCACACATGCAGAGATGCTGTCCTGCTGCTGCCTTAAAGGACCATCAGTGGATATTGTTCTGAGCTCCCTTCCATGTTAAAGCTCAGTTTCCTTTGTTGTTGAAAGGACAGAGAAGCTTCTAATACAGGGATAAAGAGATTTTCCAGCCTTACAGCCATGACTCCTCTCTTTGAAGTACTGCAGAAAGCAGAATTTGTGGTTCAGGACCAGTCAAGGACATCTGAAGACTAAAGCAAGAGAAGAACTGAATAAGAAAATACCTGTTTACCCTCTCTCTTAAAAAAAAGCTAAAATCAAGCTCTCTCCTTGGACCCCCCCCACCCCCAACTCAACAAAACCAACCAACCAAGGGAAAAAAAAACCAAAAAAACCCAAAAAAAACACCATCAAAAACCCCAAAACTCGATGCCACCAAGCAAAATAAAATCCAAAACACATACAAGACAACAACAAAGCAGCCAACTCCCAAATAAAACAAATCACAAAAAAATCTTTCAGGAAGTGAGAGATGGAAAAGAGACTGTGCTGTATTGTCTTGTACACTGTGAAGAATAGGTGGATAGCCTTCCTCTCAGCCCAGTGTGTGTTTGGAAAATAAAATACAACATACTCCATAGAAATAAACTTCTGGATGGCTATATCCCTACCTAGATGATTATTGAGGCTTGAATTTTGCATATCAGTGGTCTGTCCATCCTTTTCTTCTTCTTGACAGTTATTTTTCAGAGGCCATAATTTCATTATGCCCACATCAAATGTCCATGAGATTTTGGGCCATAACATGGCCAATTAGATGCCATGAAGTCACTGCAAAAAAAATGGAGCCTGTTGGGATTTTTTTCAGGCTTCTTTTCTTATAATGAATGTTGTAAAGAAAAAAAGGAGGAAAAGCATCTTCTCCAAGCCAGGTTACAAAGCTGTTTCCCAGCTTATCCAATGACTCTGCCCTAAACCAGGGATCTTCGAAGGTGAAGTGCAATGTCTGATGTCTCACTGGTAGGCTGCAGTAAGTGAAGGAGTTGAAGCTCTGTTCGCTGGGGTGAAGATTGGCACCCAAATCACAGGCACATCTCCCTTTTGGTGTCTCAAGTATTTTTAATTAAATCTTGAATTGTGCAGGGAGGTGTAAATATTAAAAAGAAGCACACAGTTTTGATTGCATGGCTTAAATTGACTTATAGATGTATATTGTCTTAACAATTAATTCTTTAGCCCCAGTTCCTGCCTATCTTGGAAACATTTTTTTTCCCTCATGGTATTTTTGCTGGTTGTGGTTTGCTAAGACTTAAAGACATCAAATCTAAGTTTAATAAGACTCTTAGAGTATCCAATTTTTCCCGCCACTGTAATAAATTACAAAATATACGGGTGTTTTTTCTTCTTTTTTTTTATTTTTAAAACTAAGTTAAACTGTAGCAAATAGGTTTTAGTTTATTTGAATCTGTTCCTTTCCCTGAAAGTTGCCATGAAAATACAATATTAGTTCTAAAGCATTAAACACAAACTAGCCCATCCCACTGAGCTGGAACAAACCTGGGGTTCGTGCCTGAGAACATTATATGTACAAACTAACAGCTTAAGAATTTGGCCCATCCTGTCTCTTCCCAAGCCATGCTGTGATTCATTATAATTTTATATCATTTTCCATTTTGATGCCAATGGGAGGCTACAGATTTTTACCCTCTTAAATAATCATGTTACTGTGTGAGATACAAATATTACTTTGTTCCAAATATGTGCTGATAGGAGAAAATAATGTTTCTAAATTTCCCTGGTCCAGAGGTCCCTTGGGGTCCTCCTTAGGTAGAGGGAGTCAGTAGAAATAAAGAAAAAAGAAAAGAAAATTTCCTGACACCCAGCTCAGTGATGGGATGTGCTGTTCAAACCCCATACAAGCTTGGGACGTGGCTGAACGTGGTTTTCTGCACAACATCAGATATGAAAGAAATTGCTGATCAGTATCTGTGTGTTATCTGTTATTGCACAGACAGTGGGCAGGAAAAACACTAAGAAAGGAACTGCCACAGATTTTCTGAATTAATCTTTGTGTGCTGTTCAGTCACTGTACCCAGTAAAGTTTTGATTAAAAAGCTCTTTTGTCTGGTTGTCTGTATTGAAGGGGTTTTTCTGTGATTGGTTTCTTTTACCATTAACCTTGTTTTGATTTGATGGGGTTTCTTAAAGTGCTCAGCTAACTTTGGTAAATATCCTGTGATTTTGTTTTCTCCACTTTGTCAATATCCTTCTGCATTTGAAACCCTCAGAAGATAAAATTTGAGTGTTTTCTCCCAAGCAGCTGATGCAGTGTGGCCACTGTTGTCATCTTAAGGATCTCTTTCAAATATCTTCCCAGTTTTGGCTTCATGAGAAGGGCCACAGTTAGTGGAAGACCTACCATGTTATCAGACTCCATTAATTCCATCATCACAGGGAAGTCTCCCAGGATTTGCAGGGCTGCCTGGAGGAAAACAGGCTCTGCTGGGATACCAGTCTGTGGTGTTCTGGTTGATGAGGGTTCTCTCTGTTATTTGCCCCTTCATCAGCCTTTGTCGTCTGCGAGCTTTCTCTGTAACAATTTTAGATTTCAGAATTTATTATTTTTCTCCCCTTTTTTCCCCCTCTTATTTTTTCTGCCTGCAGATTTTATCAGTAATAATTTTTCTCCTGGTCATTGTTCAATAATGTCATGCTTAAGAAATAAACCCTGCTGGAATACATTAGAAACATATCTTCCCAATGACAATTTCCTGTTTATAACTGCATCTGGAGACTAATGTAACTAACTTAACCCATACTTTGTTTCTATTGCTCCACTTTCTTGAGTATAATGGCATACAAAATGCAGATGCTACGTCTACTTGGACAAGCTGCATTTTCTGTAAAATATTGATCATCTTTAGTTTCATCTCACTTTGAATTCTCTGGTTCTTGAAGTGAATTTATGCTTTTTGAGAGTGGAGACGTGGTAAGGTCAGTTTGTTTACCCTTTTTTTAGAATTGGCACAGCACTGCCTCCTGGAACTTCCTCAGTGTTGTAAGTCTTCTCGACTATTTGAAGAAAGCTTTGGGCAGCTGTTCTAAAACTTGTGCAAGTTATTCACGTCACTTACTTTAAAACCTTTCTCTTTAAAACTTCATTTCTTTAAAAACTGCAACTTTTTCATGTTGTATACTGTTTTTTGAGACTCTGAGAGGATTACCATTGGAAAATCAAGCATCCCATCATCATTCTCAATATATACCACGAGTTTAACTCAGTAAAATCAAATATTGTTTGTTCTTTCCCTTCACTACTGCACAGGAGTACTTGTGCATGGCTGGTTTGCAAAGGGACATTTCCAAAGGTCAGGATTTGCTCAAGTTCCAGACTGTTTCAAGCTGGGGTGTGCCCTGGGGTTTTCTGTTCCATGGGTGTCTTTCCGGGCACCGTCAAGTCCATTGGGAATTGAGATGTCCAAACTGTCAGGGTGATCTGTGGGCTTTGTAGTCATTCCATTTAACCTGGCAAAGTGCAGAGTACTGAGAAAAGGGAGCATGTATGTCCTCAAAGTCCCATCCAATGAAGGGACATCAGGAAATTACAAATCTGAGAGGAAAGCTGGTGGAGGGCAGGTAATGAATGAATGTATGATCGGAAAGTGATCTAAAGACAGTTTAAGTTTTATATTCATCTTAGGGAAAAAAAAAGCAATGATTGCCCTTTTTCCTATTTAAGCACAGACTTAAATTTGCAGTATAAAATTTAGGACATATTTTGTGGGGTTTAATGAGTGATTTTTTTTTAATTAAAGAAAAAAATCTTTTTTCTCTGTAGTGAATTTGAATTTTCCTTTTAAGTCAAGAAATGTTGTTGGCCAAAGTGACATAAACAAGCAATTATGTATTTTAAAATTTTATTTTCTATAAAATTTCTTTTAAAAAATTAAAAGATGCATATGGAATGGCACACCTTAATAAAAATACAGGGATTATTATGTATTACAAGTTTATATATCCAAGACATGGGCTTGAAGTTAAATAGGTGGATGGGAAAAGGATGTGTTTCAAGAGGCTGAAGGGGCAGAACTAGAAATTATATTTTCTTGACTTTCAGCTAGTTGGTTTTCACTAGTGAGTCATTCTGTATGAACCTTTATAAAATATTTGGTGAGTGTCAGTCCTAGATGTTGAAATGCAAAATAGATATTGAGATTTAAGAGTTGGTTTTGAGAATGGCACAGAGTGGTTTAATGGAGATATTTGTTTGGGTTTTTTGGGGTGGGAGGGTGCTGTTTGTCTTACCAAGTGTGTGATATTTATCAGCTATTGGGATACATTAATTGGTAATGAAGTGTCTGGGTAAGTCCTGTTACTGTGTGAAGTTAATAGGATTAATTATAAATAGTTTAGCTATTAAATGTCCAATAAGTATACCTTCTAAATGAGCAATAAAATTGGAAGGGAAAAACAGCTTCATTTTGTGCTTTTAGGGTGGTTCTCCAAACTAGTTAATAATTTGCCATGAATGAAGCTGCCTATAAGCAAAATGAAATAAGAGATTGACAGTCATACTGTGTAAAGCAGTTGTGTTATGGGAAGATTTTCCAAGTAGTGGTTGGAAAAGGATCACAGCAAAAATCCAAACCCTGAGCTATCACTTAAATGAGTATTAATTGTAATCAGAGTTTTAGAGGACGTGTGGGAGAGGCATCAGTTGGCTGCAGATGAGCACTTCACTCCCACAGGGCAATTCAGGCTTGTGTCTTCTTGGTCTGATAGGACAGAACCCTTGGTGACATCCTAGACTCTTGATGGCACTAAAAGCCACTGTCCCCACTGACTTGTCACACAGATTAGTTGTACTGATGGGGAATTATGCACCCAATTTATTCCTGAATGGGAATGTTGAGGAGAATGTGTTCAGAGCTCTGAAGCAGAGACTCCAGCTCCTGGCCTTTAGTGGATCATCATCCTTATTTATGCATTTGAAAACACCATCCTAGGCTGTTAAAGAGAGGAAAGGGGCAACATTTTGCTCTGGTAACAGAGCCAAATACGAAGCAATCTCATATTTGCTAAGAAAGGTATCCTAATTTAGGGCAGTCCTTAACTGTCATGCAGGAGCAAATTTGAGATATTCTGCTGATTTTATAGGCAGTGTTCATGAGAGAAAGAGAGAAAGGTAAGTCTAACATCCAGAAAAGGAGATGGAAAAAGATGGAAAATATACTGAATAGGACAAATTACCCAACCTGGTCGTATAAAGTGCAGTCTAGCCATCATCTAATGGGCTGCTGGCAGATAAATTCTGAGAATAAAATAGGTCAAACACATCTGGTGTTGACAACTGTAGTGCTTTCAAGCTGATCCTGTTTAAAATAAGTTAAAGGAACACCTGGAAGTACCCTCGGTGCACAAGTATGGAAGTGAATGTAGAAATAGTGGGAAAACCCACTGATGTTCCCTGCTCAACAGCCAGGCAGCTGCTAAACTGAAAGTGTTCATGTTTCTGCTGCTCCCATAGAAATCTCATTCAAAAGCTTCAATTAAGTGCCTAAAAAGCAGATAAAAGTTACAGGAGACCAAGCTAAGTAATTTTAAAATACTTTTTCCTTAATTTTTGGAATATTCTGTAGTGTGCAGTTAGAAATGCTGGTCTGTGCCCAGCTGAGACTTTGGGAAGAGTTGGTGTTGTTTATGGGAAGCTTTTTGAAGGAGGAAGGAAACAATTTCAGGTGGAGGGGATTGAGAGAAAATGAGAATTAATAAAAACAAATAAACTTACTCTTAATGTGATTGCTGTTGTGTTTTTCATGTTTCAGTTTGCAAGACATATAAAGAAATCTGAAGGCCAAAAGACGCCCAAAGTTGAGTTACAAATCTCAATCTATGGTGTAAAAATTCTAGATCCAAAAACAAAGGTAAGAAACTTAGATGGGTTTCTTTCATGCTAAACTAGTAAATATTTGTTTCACTGTTTTTATTGTTTTATAGTTTTTAAAGTATTATAACAAAAAAAATGGAAATAATGTTGATGGGAAAAATCTTCTAAAATACCATGTTTTGTTATAACACATGGGTGACATCTTCCCAGGAAGGTACATGATAGTCCTGAAGGCACACTGTAGCTAACGTGGTACTCAGTTTTTTTAATCCTTTCACAGCAGGACTTTTACACTTTGAGGAAGATGAGAACAATGTGCTAGATAAATGTTAACATTGTGTATGGTAGAAACCTTTCCGTACATACATTGAATGTTGAATTTGAAAGAACCTTTTGTTCCTGCTTCTTAATGATGGAGTAATTGCTGCATTAAGGCAGTGGCACTGCCTTTTATCAAATGGTACCTGCAGTTCAAAGCTCCAGCTCCTTGCAGCCCAGTTTTGCTTCAGACTCTTGATGCAACCAGAACTCAGCAGTTCTTGCGTAAGGAGGTGGGACAAGAAATATCCATGTCAACTTTAATTGGAGTTTTTGCATCTTCCTTTTGCTGTAGGGCAGATAGGGGTGCTAAACCCCACATCCTGGAAAAAACTGTTTTAAAATAACAGTTTTAAATGCCAGAAGATCTTAGCCTTCCTGCAGAGATTAGCAGAAAGCTGTGGGATATATGTTCCTGGGGGAGTAGGAACATTGTAATCTCTTAGCAATGTTGTTATTGCAACTCGAGTCATAATCAACTGTGAGCAGTCTTGTTATCTCCTCCACTTAGTTTCTTGTAGCTGCATGTAAATTTGAATCAAATTCTTCTTCTTTTTGCACAGTTTATAAATGCTTTATGAAATTCAATTTCATGTTATCAGCACTAGTTAAAGTCTTTTTTGCAGTGTGTTTTTGAAACAAAGCACTTCAGTGTGTTACAGAGGAATATTGCTCTTCAGTCACAAAGTGACTATAAATGGCAGTAGGAACAAGAGGCCAGCTCATATATCAGGACCTGATTCTATACCTGACACTCAGAAAAAGGATTGTAGAAAAGTGGTTTTGTCCTTAAATGATATAGAATAATTTCATGGATGTGTAAACCTCACAGTGCCAGGGAGAGCACACATTATTATTTCTGTGTGTTGAAGAGCTACAACAGGACAGAGATTTGGGACATGGGAGAAATGGAATACTCAGGAGAACAGCTGTAAAGAGTGAGAAAATGAACTCAGTTGGGGCAAGGGGAAAAGACTGCCTGTAGGGTGCATTTTTTGGCTATGTGGTTGTGTTCAGAGAGGGCATGGCCTTGTTTATGGGCTTACAGCAGGCTGGGAACCCCAGTGCTGCACTGAGACTTTCTTTTTTAATAGATAATAGTTCACATCTAAGTGACATATTTTCCTTTTAAGCAAATACTGCTTTCCCATGTAATAAGCCAAATAAAATAAAATACCAAGAAGAGACTTGTTGAAGAAAAACAACAAAAAAAATACAGTTGAGATAGTTTATTTCAGTCTTGTCAAGGTCTCTCAGCTGAAGAGCATTGCCATTGCATTTTTCAAAAGCTGGAACTTGCTTTTTGATGGAAAGTGAAATACATTAGCAAAAATATACAAATAATAATGCTTAAAAGTTGCTTATGTGGCACCTCAAGTAAACAATATTTTGTGTGTCAGATTTATTTCTCTTTATTTGGTTAGCAAAGTAATTTCTGTTTTCTATATTTACTGTAGAAAAGTAAGGATTCGTTTCAGTAAATCCATTTTAACAAACCTTCAGAGATGAAATTTAAAGATGTTGTGCACCTGGAAAAAGAACATATTATTTTACATAATCAGGCCCTAAATAAATTGCAGAGGGATGCAAGACAGCAGTAAAATCAATTTTCTAGAACAGAAATTACTGTTCAAATAAATGCTTGCAGATAAATGCTGTGCAAATAAAAACTTCCTGTTTACTTTCAGTAAAAACAGGAGCATCTTTTAGGAGATGAGTTTGCTTACTTCTGTTATACTTTAAATCCATTTTTGGGTGCTCTCATGTACAATAAGACATTCAAAAATGTTGCTGCAGCTTGCCTGCTCTTATGAGGAAATCCAGAGCTTTCCTTTGTGCATCTTCATCCTAAGCAGGTGTAGTAATTTCTTAAAAATCATCTTTCTGTTTGTTTGCAGGAGGTCCAGCACAACTGTCAGCTCCACAGGATATCCTTTTGCGCTGATGACAAAACTGACAAAAGAATATTTACTTTCATATGCAAAGACTCAGAATCTAATAAGCACCTGTGCTACGTGTTTGACAGTGAGAAGTGTGTAAGTACTCGGGGAGCTCTGCAGGGCTCGAGGTCGCTTCTGCTGATGGGTCTGCCCTGAAGTGAGGCAGGAATGGTTAATTAGAGACACACAGCCTGTTTTTCCATTGGGACACAATTAGTCATGCCAACGAGGTGTCTTGTGACTTAGATGCAGTAAATTAACCAAGAGTCTCTTTCTTCAGTGACCTGAGGTGGTGTTCTGGGATAATTTCTCTTACTGCCCAGCTCAATATCCTGGGGGAAGCATCTGCAATACTCTCGGAGAACAGGCTCCATCCCACCAGGCTGGAGATGTTTGCACAGCTGTTTTCTGAGATTACTGCAACTCTGGGGCCTAGATACCCTTGCAGGCTCTTCTGCTGATGTGTCTGTCTCTGGTTTTTAGTGTTGGGGTTTTTTGTGTGTTGTTTGTTTTGGGGTTTTTTTTTAATAAGTTGATCACAGCAAGATCCTCCCTTCTTTGTCCACCCCCTTCCCCTCCTCCTCTCTCAAGTTTAACACCACAAAGCACTCCCAGACAACTCATTGCGCCCAGCAGTGACATTCTGTGGTGTCTGAGACAGAACAGTTATTCCTTACTGTATTTACTTTCTCTACTAAAGTCCTAAGCAAGTGGTGTATCCATATGTTCACCTTTTACTGGTCCTGCTTTGACATCATTTTTTTCTGAAACCTTGGTGTCCTCCGTCAGCTTCTTGTAGGCTTATTTCACCCCCCATCATTTTTGAAATAAATATACTGCATTGGCTGTATAAAGACATCATAACATAGGATATGAATAGCATAGAACTAGTAAGTTATTATATTTGTCACATAAAAATGCAGTTTCTGGTTTGGGTGTTGTTTGGGTTTTTTTTTCTGGATTTGTGTAGTTGGAAATAATTGTGCAGATTAATATTTATCTGCTGTATTCTGAGTGGGATTTTATAGTACTTGAAAAAGTAAGTGTTGAAATCCAGATTTAAAACCAATAGGGTTCAAAACATCCATTAGTGTGAAAACATTATTTTATTAAATCTAAAAGAATTTATTTAATGATTGAACAGGCTGTATTTGCTTCAGAAATCATCAGGAAAATCCATTTTGCAGCATGGTATCTGTGTTTATGGTAACTGAAGACATAATTTATACTGTCCAGTCTCCCCTCCTTTATGCAAAGTATTTTTATGTTCTTTCATAGCACTTTGCCAAGGTATGTTGCTGAGGGGTGCTTGTCAAGCTCCTTCCTAGTGTTGGCTTCATGGTGGATGGGGTAAAGCCTTTGGATGTGATAGATGGTGTAAAGTCTTTTGTGATCCTCTGAAATGAAAGCAGCTCTAGCAAATATTCATAATGTACTAATTTCAGTCTTATGTTTTATGTAAAGGCGGAAGAGATAACTTTAACAATTGGTCAAGCATTTGACTTAGCTTACAGGAAATTTCTGGAATCCGGAGGAAAAGATGTTGAAACAAGGAAACAAATTGCAGGTTTACAGAAAAGAGTAAGTTCTGAACTATATTGTTCTTTTTAAGAGATAAAAGTACATGCTGCTGTATTTGTATTATCTGCTTTTTATGAAATCATAATTTCCAGCATTATTCTCTTATTGCTAACGTAAAAAAAAAAAAGACTGGGAAAAAAAAAGTTAAAAAGTACTTTATGTGTTGCTGTCTTGCAAGGATACTAAAAAACAAGATTGAAATATGAAGGATACTGAAATTTAATTGTTTTTTGTAGTCAGATAACGAGTTAAACCTTGATTCTAAATCACCAGATCTCTGATGAAACTAATGCTCAGTGGATGCTGTTGTTGAAATCCATGACTATCCCAATAGCTGTTGAATAACCACTTGCTTTGTAGATTCAAGAATTAGAAACTGAAAATGCAGAACTGAAAAATAAAGTTCAAGATTTGGAAAACCAGCTAAGAATAACACAAGTACATGCACCTCCAGTAAGTACCTAACGTAGCTCTCGTGTCTGAAGTCACTCTGTATTTAAAATCACTTTCTGATCATTCTGAGCACCCCTGCTGTTCCCAGAGATTGCCCTTAACATGCAGTGATCACATAACCTGTCTCTTGAAGAGCAATGTTGAACTAACAGTGAGATTGTGACAAGCCAGCAGAAGTGCAAATTGCAGACTCTCCAATTGTGGCACTTTCATCCCCTGTCATACCTATTTGTTGCTGCCTAGGGACAGTCAGTGCTCACTAGAGTAGAGATCTGAACTGGGGGTGAAAAACCATCCTGCACTGAGAGGTCTGGTTCCTAAATGCTGCTTGGGAGCTCCTCACAACTTTGTCACAAGCACATGGTCGCCTGTGACTGCCAATCCGCCTGCCTAGGAGTCATTAGGTCTTGGTAACTAATGGTGGGTGATAGGGAAACAGGAGCAAGTGTGGGTTCCTCGCTGGAAATTCTGACTGCTCTGCAGTCCCTGTAGATGGTGAGCACAGAAGTGTGTTTAAATTGCTGGCTGGCAGTTCTTCACACCCAGGCAGAACCTCCAAAAATGCAGGTTGCACTGCAGACCAGTCCCAATGACTTCCCTCTTCTTACAAGTGTGTTCCATCTGTACAGCTTTAGGCAGCTGCGAAAATAAATCAAATTCCTTAATGTATGTGCTGCACAATCTTAGAAAAAGAGGAACTGCTTTTCAGCTGTGCATTTTGGACCACCTTGTTCCTGCCCTGAATGTTCACCATTTCCCCTTAAATGGATGTTTAGAAGTTTGGGCAATGCAGAAGAGTGTTTGCAGTGGTGCTGACAGTTTCTCAGTAGTGTCTGTACGCTCTCTTTATGTTGATTAGATGGTTGTTCTCATGAGGAACTGCCATTTCATTCTATGAAATCTACTTAGAGGAGAGAGCTCCATGAATTATAAATACTGTGTAACTACCACAGTGAACATTTAAATTATGAATGTCTTCTCACTTATGAAGCATTCAGTGATAGGTAATCAATTTTAATGCTCGATTTAATATCAAGTTAGTAAATTATTTAATATTTTCTTTTCCTCAATTGGGATGGCAGTTTGTTTTTATTTATGAATATAATAGCTAAATGTATATGTGGCTGCAAATAAACAGGCTTGTAAATCCATTGCAATCAAGGATTTTCTTTCATTTAAATTTGTAATTTCATCAAGAAAATGAAATTTTGTAATGAAATTTGTAATTTCATAAAGCAAAAAAATTAAAGGATTATTAATAATGCCTCAAAAAAATCCCATAGTTTGTGATTTATTGTGTCTTTTAAGACAATGATGTCTCATTCCTTCTTAAAGGGTTAAGGTCTAAATTTGTTAAAATCTAATTTGTCACTTGTAAACTCTCTCCCTAGATGGTGTTTTATTGTTAATTACTATTGCTACAATGAATAACCATATTGCTTAAATAGCATTTGTGCTGCAACAAATCTATAGAATATTGGAAATTATTGACATTAGCTAATTCATTTCAATAATCACTGTCAGCTATTAATTTGCCCTTTAACTTGCTATTATTACTCTTTAATCTTTAAAATGAAACCCCCAGTCATTTCCTGTCATGAATGATTAGAATTGCAGTAAGAGCCACCTAAGAGCCTGTTCAACATCTGCATCCATTCTGACAAGAAAGGGATTTCTATAAATGGATGAGCACGGGGACAGGATGCCCAGAGGCTGGAGATGCTGAACCTTCCCGGAGCATGGTCCTCAGCAGCCTCAGCTAACTGGATCCTGCTTCAAGCAGGAGTTTCAATTAAGCTCCTTTCCTTTTGTAGGGTTCTTCCATCAAAAATTAGAACAAAACAAAATCAACAAACCAACCAACCAAAACCAACAAACCAGCCATCCAAAACCAAGCACAATTTTTAGGAAAATGTCTTTCTCAACTGCAGCCCCACAGCAGTACCCACCAAGCACTATCAGCTTGGGTGCCTCACCAGGAGACATCTTTCAGGCAGGTCCTTTTTAAAGCAGACCTTGTGGAGATGGTAAAGCAGAGCTCTCAAGTGTGCTGGTGTAAGAATAACTCCATGAAAATGCAGCTGTTAGGTTGAGAAGGAATGAAGGAATGGACTGGCGAGGTTGTCAAGTGACTTCAGAGCAGAGAAAAAGAAGCATAAATATTTTTAGGGCAGTTTGAGTCCATTATGATGATTATCAGTGTGCCTGGAATAGCAGTGAATGTAATGACACCTATCTCCTTTTTTACTATATGAGCAACAAATATGTATGAAGGAACAAAATTACAAACATAAGACATTGATTACCTGTTATAGTTTGCAATTAATTTTTTTACACTTTTCATTCAAATCAACTGTAATTTCAAGTATGATTGTGTAGAATCAATTCCTTTTATAAAATAAGTGGTGCAAAATTTTTTCCCCTGTTTCCACATAATTTCTGCAATGAAAATGGTCATTTTAGTTTTAATTGAAATAATTAGAGATTTTTTTCTGAATTTAAACTGAAAATATCTGTACTACTGCTGCTCTGTCTTCAAAATTAAAGTAACAGATCTATATTGTGATCGTTTTATCAGAGTAAACTTTTCAGATCTGCTATAATATTTTCTGAAATAAAATAGCTTTAATGAAGCTGAATATCCAACATGGCGAATAATACCTTGTCTGGGCCCCTTTCTAAGCACTTTTGGGTGGATGGGGGAAATCTTCCTTCCCTGCAGATAGTCTTGGTATTACCTGCTGTGAACATAAGATAATCATTCTCTTGTGATTTAAAACAGATTTATTAGTCTATAAATTTTTAGTTTTCTTGCAGTTTTAATATCACACTGTTGAATTATACAGAGAAGCCAGTGCCATACAACAGCTTTCTGAAGTTTTTCTTAGACATAATAAACATTTTGATTTATTTATATTTTGTGAATCTTCTACGGCTGGAGCTCCTTATCTGGCAGTCCAGCTCATCTGAGTGTGCCAAGTTCTAGGCAAGGGATTTTTCAGTGGTCAATGGAAGATCTAAGCCCTGATCTTGGACACCTAGTATGATAAAAGAACACGTGCCTTTAACTGGTGTCACAGCAGTTTGTAAAGAAATGTTCCGTTTCAGGAGCCAGCTACAGATGGTTAAAAGTTGCTTCCGTTTGTGCTTAAACAGTACCTTGGAGTTTTATGTCTTGTGCTTCCCTTTTTTGTATTTGGTTGTTTGCATGCTGTTGGTGCTCTCCCAGCGTGTGCAGATGTGCTGAAGTGCCTTTGCTTGCCGAGCTCCTGCTGCAGTGATCGCTGCATGGCCACCGCAGCCCCTGGCAGCCAGCAGGGATGGAGCACTGCAAGCTCCCACCAGGAACAGGCTCAAACAAGGATCCCCTTACAGAGCAGGGGGTGCTGCAAGGGCCTGAGCTGGCACTGCAAACATTGACACCCCCCTGTGCTGTGCCCTCGTCTCCCTCAGAGAGGGATCCCCATGCCCACCCCCATGGAAGGGGACAGGAGGCCATGGGGCCTAAGCAGGCCTAGGGTTTTTCCTATGGGGGTGTGTTTTCCTTACTCAGGAGAGGAGACTTAGGGGCCTTTAGAATTTACTGCACCTCTAGTGTGCCACGGTGCTGTGACAGACAGCACGTGATGTCACTGGCATGCTTTATTTGTTAAGATCACAAATCCTTGTCCTGATCCAGGACAGGAGGCCTTTCGCACCTGTCAGTAACTGGGAAGCCGTGGCATCATTTTCATGCAGTGCCAGTCTATCATTTTCTTATTCCTCCTTCTTCCTTCTGAGGTGCATTGATTTCTATGTCTTTAATCATTCTAGACACATTAGTCTTCCCATTAGTTTTTCATGAAATGAAGAAGGCAGAAAACACTTCGGGAAATTTGAAGTGCAGCAGGTTTTTTTGTATTCTATCACTGGCCCTTGACATTGTTGGTTGTCTGTGTGGTTTGGAGTTGTTTGGGTTTTTTTAAATAAAAGGAAGCCAATTTGGCTTTTTTTGACAGCTCCATCTTCTGATTCCCAGATCTTTTCCCACAAACAGGACCAGATTACATTTCCTGTTCTCACTTCAGTATCGAAAGAAAATAGAATGCGAGAGCATCTTTAAACTGTGGATGGATGACTGAATATGTGTGTGGTTTTAAACATCTGGTTCACTGCACATTTAAAACTAGTCTCAACATGTTTCAGTTCTAAGTAGATACATTCAGGCTGTCATTTAAAATAATTTTTCCAACTTCCTGTTGTCATTGAAAATAGGCTTGTAGCTAAATATGAAATAAAGCCTTTTGCTCAGGATCAAATATAATACTATCAAGACTTAAAATTCAGATCCGCTTTTACTTCCAAAATGTTTTAAAAACATTTTGTCTATAGTTTCTGAAACTATAGATAAAATGAGATCTGCCAGGCTGGACTGCAATAGGTGGCTTTGCTGGCAGATTTACTTCTCTAAAAGGAGTTGGCCCTGTGCTCACATACTGTATTATTGCATAGTACTGTTGAACACTTTCTTTGCAAAACATAATACTAAAAACACCTTAATTTGTTGATCCTTCACATGAAAGTGATTAAATTGGTGACTTAGCCAAAAATCCATCCATGGTCTAAGAGAAGAAACTGCAAGCAGTGAATTGTAAGCTTGAAGCTTCATTTTAAGCACAGAATCAAAAATATTTTGAGTTGATAATTTCATAAGAGAATATTTTTCCAGCTAAAATATCTGTTATTACTTTTTTTAATTAATTTTTTAAGTAATAATAATGAATTGGAGTATTAATAATTAATTGGTGTTTATTGTGAGTCCTCAGTTGCTCTATTAAAAAAAAAAAACACAAACCAAAACCACTTCCATATGAAAATTGAAAGTAGTAATAATTTAAAAATTTAGATATTATTTTCTCTCTCCAGTTTATAAGTAGTGAAAGTCAAAGGCTTGTTTGGGAAATACAAACGGAAATCTAGTCTAAAACTGCTTTTCGAATGATTCTTGCTTGTATTGCAGTTTTTTTGCAGGCTAACCAAGGGTTTATTTAAGGACATATTTTAAAATAATACTGACAGACTGAAATGGGTGCAAAATGCATGTATGAATAAGGGCAATTACTTACCCTTTGCATTTTTGCAGTGTGTAAATTGGTGAAAAGCATTGACAGCAATAAAGTTCTGCTTTTGAGGGATACAATTGCATCAGAATTCTCTCCTCGCTTGGTTATTAGTATAGCTATGAAAATTTTTCTGGAGCTGTTCTAAATCTAGCCATATGGCCAAATCAACATCAATCTAATTTAGGTGCTTTTTCTGTCAGTTTATAAACTCTATGGGAAAAATAAAATCTCTTTCTAAACCTATAAAAGAAGCCATTAAGGCAATGAGATCATAGTTGGAATTGAAAGAGAGAAAACTGGATTGTATAATGTAATACTTTTGCATAAAATATATTGTGAAAGTTGAACATCAAATTATCAATCTTCACGCTTTTTCTCTCAGGATATTGTAACTAATTAGACTTATGTTTGCTCAGCACATTCAGTAAATAATAAACTGCTTAGTGATCATTTTTTCTGCATTCGGGTCGATGGATTTGAGTAGTCTTCCCAGAACTTTGAAAAGTTAGTCCCTGAAATGACTGTGTTTGCCAATGCAGAAGTGTTATGCAACAGAAACTATCACTTTTTTTCATGTCCTGAGTGGCTCTGTCGAGGACATGCAATCCCAAACTAAGAGTTTCCTTAGTTTGCCTTTCGAGCTGTGCTTCCATGTGCCATGGGAAATGTTGGCATGGGATCTTTCCTTTGTCTTGCTCCTTTGCATGCGCTGCTAAAGTTTCTGTGCCTTGCGTATCTGTTGTTTACTTTTCATCTGTTTTAGTGGCTTGGCAGTGCTTTAGTCACTGGTCTTTTTGCATTTGGTCTTGATTATGTGAGGACCATTGGATTTTCAGCTCGTTGTTTGCCTGTGGGGACACTGCTCTGGTTTGTATCGCAGGGAGGCTTTGGGTGCTGCTGCTGGGTGTAAATGCAGCCTCCAGAGCTGGGTGCAGCCCTGGCAGAGTGGGTTCACATCATGGCTTACTTGCTGCTCTTTCCATTGCTGGTGCTGCCCAAAGCTGCCTGTGGTCCCTGAGGTCACTGAAATGTGGGAGAAGCAGAACTGAAAGGCAGCAGGAAAAGGTGTTGGGAGAAGCATCCCCAGAAGGAGCAGTGTTCTTCCTGTGCCATAAAGATTACCAAAGAAGCAGTATGGAATACATACTCCTACATGGAGGTGCTGCAAAACCCCTCAATTTTTAAGCAGAGCATTAAAGATACTGATTGATCAGACCTTTCCTCCAAGGTTTTGTTGTGACCTGGAAGCACAGGCCGCTTGCACCAGTTGCCCTCATTGGAAAGCTTTATCATGCTCATGGGAAAACCCCAAGATAGACATTGGAACTGTATGCAGGTTTCAAAAACCATTTTGGAAAGTGTTTTCATATCACTTGATTCCTGTTTCCACCAAGATTGCCAAGTAGGGAAATGCACATGGGTTTTTTTGCCTATCTTCAGCTTTTTTAGATTTATAATATTCTGTGTTCAGTTGTTTGAGCACTTCTTCATGAGGGTATAAAATTCTGTTACATTTGTGATGTTAAAGAAAATTAATTTCAAATTGCCTATGGCATACTTCATGTCACTGAAAAAGTACTAAATGAACTCGAAGATGTAGCAGTTCATTAATGAAACTGTTACTACTTATACAGTATTTTATGAATTAGTAGGTTATGGATTAGTGTGTTCTTAGTACTCCCAAATCTCAGGAAATGAGCAGATTCTTAACTAAATGCATAATTTTCAATTCAAGGTCACTCACCATATCCTGGAACATCACTGCAGTTACCTGCTGTGGTGTTTCTGTATATTACCAATTTGAATGTTCTAAGGAACAAAAACATTTTCTAATTTATTCTAATTCACACTTAGGTGATTCCTATGTGGGTATGACATGAGATTGCAATCAGTGTCTGGAGACACCTTGTAAAAAGAAACAATTTTGAAGTTATTTCCTAATTAACAAAATCTCAGTCACATTGCATTTTCTAGTACCATGCAGCCCAACAGTGCATCTTCAGCACCATTCCCAGTAGAATGAGTCAAAAATAAATCCTTTGCTGGCACATAGATATATCTAGACCAAGTCCACAGAACTAGTATGATAATTTCATGAAGTCCCATTTCTTGCTGTTTTCTTGTGTTAATGAAATGAGGCCCAAATTGGGACATATTTTATCAATGCCACTATTACTACAAGTGTTACAGAGGGGGAGCCTCAGACAAAACACAATTACCATAAAAAATGACAATTTAATTATTTTTACTCTATTTTCTTCCTTTCTAATTTTGTGTAAGAGCATTAATTTTCAGAAGCTACATCCTTTTTTGGTAGTATTCTTTAGAGTAAGGGTCCCTTCCTTTCTCGGCCAGCACTTTGTGCATCTGGTGATATTCCCTGTTTTCCATTGTTGAATACACTTCCCAGCTGGCCCTGTGGTGTCTGTGGGCTGCTTGGATCCAGAGGGCTGTGAGCAGAAAGTCCATCAGCCTTGCAGGTCTTTCTGGTCCATGGGATAAGATGCAGAGGAACACTCCCAGCACAGGTCCCAGCACCTGATGGGGTCTGTGCTGCTCTGCAAATGAAGAATTCCGAGGGAAAATTCATTTCCTGAGCAGGTGCATTCCCCAAACTGTTGTAGGAGGCTTGACACCCCATATGGTGTGAAGTGTCCTAAGTCTCCTCTGGTGAGCCCTGTGACTTCTCCATGTTCAGGGCTCAGATGACACCAGGGGTGGATATTCTGGTTTGGTGGTGAATTTTTCCATTGCCAGGATTTGATGTATGTTAGTCATCCTCATAGCTTTGCTGCTTGGTGTCCTCTGTGCATTTTGCTGGTTTCTGTGTGATTTTTCATGTGACATCTATGCCTTCTTATGAAAACTACTTATCCTTTGCTGTTTTGCATTTCAGGGGAGTATTTGGCTTTCTTGATCAGACTGTATTTAATCTCTTTGAGAGTTTGTTATTACGAGGGCTTTTTTTCCCCATGGTTATGTATAGCAGCAAGGATTCCATGGCAGTAATGCACAGTAGCACTGCAACTCTTCTACCTGTAGTCTGGTGATACTCTTGAAATCATAATCAAAATTCTGTCCTGTAGGTTTTTTGGTTTCTTTTTTATTGATTACCATTCCAAACCCTCCATTTTAAAATTCCAGTATGGAAATTTTTGAAGTTGGGATGAAAACCTTTTTTTTTTCCTTTAATGCTGAATTGCAAGTTTTGAGTAGGTAATCTTGTGGGTTGTTTTTGGTGTATTCCCAAGTATGTTTTTGTTACTGCATTTGGTCACCTGTACCCTTAGCCTGGGTAATGTGTAAAGAAAGAGAAGAAAGAAGCTGAGACTCATTTTAAAAGGATTTGAAATGTTGGGGTTTTTTTCTGCATAACGCTGAAAAAAATGTTTAAGATAATTTATTGAATCCTGATCTAATGAGTTATGCAAACTGATGAAATAATCCTGACATACAAATGTTGTAACACTACAAAGGGAGTAAAAGCAGACTTCAGAATTTTTGCTGCACTCATCTGCCACTGCCTCAGCCTAGGCCAGTCACAGAGGGTTTAGGCAAGACACCTCCAGCCCAGGTGCCATTCCTGCCTTCTCCATGTGGAACTTCTGGCTGTGGCCAGAAAGAACTTTCTGCACAAGTGTGCAGTCCCTTCAGTTAAGATCCAAAGTTTAATCGATCCTCTAAAGATTTTAGTTCAATAATGAGCTGCTCTTTCAGCACTGGTAGGTTTTTATAAATGGTGGTTTTTTATAAATGGTAGCTTTTTCCTCGATCAGTTACAGAAAATTCTGACTGTGCATTAACCAGCACAGTAACTCTTCCTCCCAGACTTGTGCCTGCTAATTTACAAGTGCAAATGTGAGAGATTGCTGATCCCTTGCTGGGTTTAGACATTTCTTAGCATCTCACACACACACCCCACTGGAAAGATGCCTGACTTCATTTAATTTGGTGAAATGATAAGGAGCAAGTTGTCTTTGTTCCAGTTGGTACTGGGTTACCTTTAATATGGCATGTTCTTACATTGTGTTTTGAAGTATTTTCAAGTTCTGTATCTTGTAACTATAGCACCGAATAGCAAGTTGCTGAAAAGCTTTTTCAAAGTATGAAATGTGGTTTTTTTTCTTCTTTCCCTGATGTTACCACGTTCTGTTCCTCAGAATGTTTTCTCTTTCTGTGATTCCTTTTCAGCTGCTGCACATAAAGTGTGATAATGATGAACATATGTTTCAAAGACCCTCTACTTTTTTCTGGTGTAACAATGAGGATTCACCTCCTTGTTTAGATATCTCTTCCATTACGCTTACTCCTAGGAGTTCTCCTGACTCTAGACTACCACCTGGATTGTTAATACCACCACCTTCAAAAAGTGGTCTTCCAAAGCCTGCCAGTGAATACAGCTGCCCAAGACCTCGTGTAATCTTGCTGTGCAAAAGCTTTTTCAGTTTTGTTTTGGTTTTGGTTTTTTTTTGGCTTTCTTTTGTTCTCTGTTGTATATTAACTTGTATTAAAAATGTGCATTTTGTACAGTGGCTAAAGGATAGGGCAGAGGAATCTTAGGCTCTCTAGGGGCACTCTTAAAATAAGGAATTTGTGAAGATTTACTCTTATTTCTACAGAACTTTTTCTCTCCCATCCCCAAAACTAAATTCTTATTTTTCCAACATGTTTAAATTAGTCCATTAATTAATGATCTCTGTGTTATCTGTCAATCTTTTGTTAAATTTTTTATATGAACAATAGCAATTCAAAACAATTCTAAAGGTCCAACTTCAAGGGCTTCTCCCCCCCTGCCCCCATAGATTAATAGAAAAGCAATCTTAGATAACTTTTAGCATACTTTATAAAAACTGTGCAAAATGAAGGTTGAAAATTATTCTTAAATATGAAATGGGCATATTGCCTGCTTTTTCATCTCAATGTGCTTGTCCTCTCAACTTTTCTTCCATTTCCAAGTAATATTTGGCTTTATTTGGCGACCATCCTGGCTTTCTGCATGTGTTCACTAAATAAAAATGCTTCTTGTGCTCATATGTATTCAAAATACACATTTCTTCATTCGCTTATAGTTTTAGCTAAACTGTATCAGTAGTATCAAAATGCCCAGTCAGTGACTTCAACAAAAGGGAATATAATTGGGAAATGAGTCTAGAGTTTAGATTTGCTCTTTTTGCTTAAAAGACACATTTATATCTAAATATAAGTGCTGGTTATCTGTCTTCTAGGGAGCCATAAATATTTAACAAATAATAAGAGTCTCCATTAGCACATATGATCTCCAAGACATTCTAGGATTATCCATGGATGTTGATGGAAATGTAGGTTGATATAAGCATTCATTTATGCCCTAAACCTGATCCCACCTTCCTGAAGCTGACAAAAGCTGTCTACAGTCAGAGTGAGGTTCAGATGAAGGAAGGGATGTGCTTCTTTATTAGGTTTATTTTGGGTCCAGCCCATCCCTTGCCCTGCTTTGAGCAGGAGCAGAGGGCATCCAGCAATCTGCCAGAGTCAGATTATCCTGGTTCTCTGCAGGGTTAATGCAAGGTCCATGGGCACTAACAGGAGCCTATGGTGTTTAAACCCTGAACTGAAATCTTTCCGCAACACATCATCTTTGACATTCTAATGGTAACTCATGTTGAGTACAGTTAGAGTTCTGGATGTGTTGAAATCTTGAAAACTGGTTCTTTTATGAAGTTGATTCACCTATGGTCATGCTTGGGAATAGCAATGACTGACACTACTTTTTTTTAAAAAGGCAAAAAAATAAAAGCAGCATGTTAAATGCAGATTTTTTTGTTGTTGTTATCCTTCTCTATATCTGGGATGAAATACTCCAGGTTCTTTTAGATATTGAAAAGTTATAGATGCCTCTTAATCAAATTTTAAAATATGAATCCAAATTGAAAATATTAATTCAAAAATCCTAAGAATCATGGAATCACAGAACCTCTAAGAAATAGGAAATATAGGACTTAAGAGCTCGGTGTTTTTTCCTCTTCAAGCAGTACATTAGAGGAAGGCTGTGGATCAATATTGCTTCTCAGCAGCCACTGCAGAGAACCTCCAGAGAGAAACAGGGGTGGTTCAGGGCCACCTGTAGACCCAGGTTAGAAATCTGTGACATGAGCTGTCCCAGGGCAGCTGCAGCACTGCAGTACAGGCAGTGAAGAAAGCAGCATTCCAAAGTAAGGCTTTATCCATGGAAATCTCATGGATAAGCAGTGCTAAAGACTACCTGCCTGCCAGGTTGTCATGTTTGTGTATTCTGAATAAAATGATCCATGTGACTAATTGAAGTTGTGCTTCAAAATTTCCGTGCGGATAGTTTGGGCAAACTGAATCTTGTTTAAAAGCTGCAGGCGTTCCCTGTGCCTGGCTGGCCTTTCTAATACACAGTGTGTGGGGGTTTCTGTATTGTCTCAGCAATAACATGAACATGCAAACTAGCTTTGCCTCTGGCTTGTCAGTCTCAGTTTTACTCTGTTTCATCCTCTGTCTTTAGTGTTCAGTGTATTTTGACTTGACTGTGCCTCGCTTGTGCCCTGAAGTGGTGGACTGCTGGCAGGAGGAATGAACCATTCAAAAACAAATATGGCTGTAGAACTATAGTATTTGGTGGGTTTGGGGTTTCTTGCTTGCCCAGTATTTTTTTGAAGCCTTCCAAATTCCTGGGCCTTTTGAATAAAATCTCTTCAGTTTCACCTTTGAGAGCAGTAATTTTGGATATTAATATACAGTATATCATGTCTAGGTTATTACTTATGGGAAAACACATTTAAAGCTTTGCTCATACCTCTCTAGGCTGCTAAATAAGAGAATGTGTAAAGAGGAATTAGTAAACAAAAAATACTGAGGTTGTATCTTTTAACTTGGTTCTGTGCTCTGCAGAGCACATTGTTGTTGCTATATTACACGGACTGGGTCTCGTGAAGGTGTCTGTGCTCGTACGTTTGCAAGAGGGAACTGCTTGTCACAGCTTTGTCAGGTGTAACTGTGGTACATTTTCGACTGAAAATGGAAAAATTACAATGCTGCTTTTGTACTGGGGAGTGTCAGCATGTGTCAGAGTCTGTACTGCAAATGCCATTTGCTTGGTGTCAGGAGCTGGGGTTTGCATGCTGATGGTTGTTTTTTAACTTTTCTTGAAAATGTGACTCTTATCTGCATGCTCAAGAATTCAGTATTGTGATCTTTTTCATGTGAAACATTGCCCTAATATTTATTGTCCTTATTGTAGGCAGGCAGTGTGACACCTAAATCACCCTCCACTGACATCTTTGATATGGTTCCCTTTTCTCCCATATCCCCTCAGTCATCAACACCTACTCGCAATGGTACACAGCCTCCTCCAGTACCCAGTAGATCTACAGAGATCAGTAAGTTCTGTAAAAACTGACCTACTTTTTGCTTACATTACTTTTTTTAATAAAGCATCTTTAAAGTTTTACGTACGTTTTGCATGAAAAGCCAAATGCAGTTTTTGTAAATCACATTCAGTAATGCCGTTTCATCTTTATACCATCTTCCCAAAGTCCTTGATGTTGCTGCCAAGTTGCATTATAAACAAACTAGCTGTGAAACTATGACATATACACTTGGAAGGAGTTGGGTTGGGGATTTTAACTTGGCTTTTCTTTTACAGTCTCTTTTCTGTACTTCAAGGAATACTTTTACTTCATGTTAGTTCTTTCCTTGTCAAGCCACAGTTGTAGCACCCAGAGCCTGCATTTCTGGGGAAGGCAGCAGGTGGAGTAAGTATGGTGATGGTGATGTTCGAGGGAGAGCCGAAGAAGTCCCTCAAGGAGATTGTCTCAGAATGCTTTTTTCAGTTCTACTTTTTGTATCGTGCACAGCTTTCAGTTTTTCAATTATATATATATCTCCAGATCTGTCAACCACTCCTAAAAGGTCTGCGAAAGGTTATTAACAACAGCAATTTTATTTTGCAAAGGCTTGAAAGCATCTAGGGTAAGGTTCTTGACTTCACTGGAAATCTTTAAGGAGTCTAGAAAGTCTTTTTAAGAGCTTTGAGCATCCCTTGAGGGAGAGGAGAGTGGAGCATGCACAAGTGATGTTAGAGGTTGTAGAAATTCCAGTCTGTGTTTGTATTGTCTGTTCCTGATACCTATTTTAGAGTGGATAAGGATCATTGATGTTACTGCCTGCCACCATATGGAACACATTTGAGGAGATTGTGCCCTGTTTTGGGGCACACCTCTAGGATGCAGAATTTTCAGCTGTGAATGGGAGTTGTGCACAAAAACAAAAAGGCATTTGATAACTTTGGTCAGTGAATGTCTTCCCTTCCCAAACCCATATCCAATGCACTGTTTGGTTCTGTTGCTCAGAATGTCTGTCACCTTCTAAAGAGAAAGTAGATGGTGAGGCTCTTAATTCAGTAAAGAAACCTGTTCTTTTAAAAGAGAATATTTTTTAAATAATTAATGAATTTCACAAAAGGTATACTAATAGAATTTTACTTCTATCAAGTATAGTTAATATTAACTATTTTCATATAGTTTAAAAGAATATTAGAGTATTCAAATAGAATATTAGAATAGAACTGCTCAATTGAGAGAATTTTATGTCTTTATAACAAATAATTGAACCTTCTTCTCTGAAACTACAAGCAATGCCATAAAATAAATCTAAATGTGCATATCTAACTTCAAGAATGGCAACTTAACTTGAATTATAGGTCAAGATCTTATTTTTTTACCTATTGTCGTACCTCAGTTCCATTGAAATTGTGGCTAGAAATCTTGGAGTCAGCACTCCATCCTAAGGGATCTTGGAAATTCCAGCTATAAAGTGTTTGCAATTGTTTAGGCAGTGGGTTTTGTAATATAAAAGTTGCTTATTAACAGTGATATGTGTTGTTTAAATTAGTTGCTGCTTCTGCACTTCATCTATTTGGATTCAGTTGAGATGGTGTAGTTCAGAGATGCTGCTTCAGGGAGAGATTACAAACCCTGTCATGGTCTTTATACTTTTGATCCCTGCTCTTTCAGTCTGTGTCGTGGTACTTTCTATGTTGGAAATTACTGTGTTCATCAGCTATTAACACTTTTTGGCATATTTCAGAGTGGCACTGAAACAGGAGAGGAATATTTTATAATCAAACAAAGGCTTTACTGTCCCAGATGAGAAAGTTCAGCTCCCATAAGAACCTTGTTCAGGCTATGCGATGTCCCATCCCTATAACAATGTATAATAATAATGCATTTAATGCTTTGTGGTGTCACTGCTGCCAGCACCAGCAAGCTGGCATTTCTTTCTCCAGTACAAGTCAGAGGGCTGGCAACCAAGAGGAGCCAAAGTTTGGGGTCTCCATTTTCTGAGATCATCTCTTCCTGTTCCTATCTCTCCTTTCTTTGTCACTGCACTCAAGCAGGGTTGTTTTGGTGAAATTACAGGGTGATTTTGTCAGGTTTTATAATTTTGGAACTTCCACCTTTATCCCATTCAGTAGTAAAGCAGAAGAAAGTTGAGGATGTGCCATCTGTTTGTTAGTGTCACCTCATTTATTCCTTTTGCCTTTGTGGGGCTCATCTGCCTGTTACACAGGGAGGGCATTTGTGCTGCTCAAGCAAAATGTGCTTTTAAAAGCCAAAGCTCATCATATTCATCCACGGGCCAGTTTGACAAGTCAGCCAAAAGCAGCAGTGCCCAAGAAAGGCATGGACACTCGTAGGAAGCCTGTAACAACACCGAGCACTTTGCATTCCTCCAAGGCTGAGAGCTCCATAGGGAACTGCTGGCACCAGGATGACAGTTCAGCTTCCCATAAAGAGAAACACCTTGAGTTAGAATTTCACTTACCAGTTCTTCCTTTGGTAATTTCCCAGAAAAAAAACTGTGGTGTTATCAGAGGTACCTCTGGCATTGCTGAGCTCGCAGCATGTAGTTTAAGAAACCCTGCCTTTGAATACCAGAGGAGAGCAACAGTGACTTTTTTTTTTTGTGGAAAGAGAGTTATTTCCAAGGCATTTAAGCTTTAAAAATGAATTAATTATTGAGATTTTGAGTTCATATTTAGTGTTCCAACAGGGGTACTCAGTAAATGTCTGCTCACTACTGGCTGTATCAGGAATAGCAAATAGATGGGGTTTACCTATTTAAAGGAGGAAATGGCATCATTTTTGTACATGAGGTTGAAGATTGGACAAATACACACTGACTCTTTAGGTAATATTTGCAAAATAGTGAAATGCAACCAAAAATGCAATGCTGGAGACCATGCTGCTTCTTCCTCATGGGGTAAGGGATTGTAAATGTTCTTGTAAATTATCTGCATGGGCAGAATTAATTTATTAATTTTATTTAATTAAAGGAGCAATTAACTTATAGTTTCTTGTTGGCACAGCATTATTTTCATACCTTCAAAAAGAACTGGAGAGGATTATTCTTTATTGAGTTGGTCAATATTTATTTCACACAAATGCATCATGGACAAGGTCACAACTGGCAGATGTAGAAATCTGCTCCAAGGTTCTCTTTCTCTGCAGATATTTAAGAGTATTTTGTCAGAATAATGGCTGTAATAATTTCAAAAGAAAAAAAATATGGAGTAGCCTGCAGCTAAAGGAAAGGCTTTCTGGATTAACCTGTCTCAGTTTATTCCAAATATTTCTTTGGGTGCTTGTCTCAGTGTGATTCATTTCTGTAATCACAGCTGCTCCAGTCCATCTGGGGAAAGCATATATCAGCATAGCTGTGTGCCTGGATGATAGCTAAGGTAGAGAGTGGGATGCCAAGTGCAGCACAAAAGCCAAATATTTATATTTTTGCTTTAGTAATTGCTAATTTTGAATTTATGTGTGCATAATGTGTGCCTTATGGGTTGCAATTATGAGTGCAGGTTGCTGTCCTCCAGTGTTATGTGTTTGTTCTCCTGAATGTCAGATAAATCCCAGAATTTATTACTTGTTCATGTTATCCTGTGGTTTGAGCTGGGGATCTAAAACATCAACATTTCATGGCTTTTGAATTTGTGGGTCAGTTTTGCAGGCTGTGAATTTATTTGCATCCTGGAAAGGAATGAGAAAGGGAAAGGAGATTATTTGTATCATTTAAAAGGATCATTTTCAAAGGCTTCTTGGTTGCTGTTATTGGAGAAAGAAATGCCTGCCTATCCTGCAGTAATTTGGGGGAGTGTGCCAGGCAAGATATTCTTGTTATAGCTAATTTTAATGCAAATACTCTGCCCTGAAATAAAAAGTTATCAATTTATCCCATCTCTGCTAAATAGGAGCCCCCCCTCCATCATGAGTGGAGTGATCACTGGCAGATAAGCTTATGGATACCTCATGCAATAGTGCAGCTCTGCAGGGATGAAATCTTCATATTTCTCCATTTTCCTCATGTTCTTCAGCTTTTGTTCCCAAGGCAAATACTGACAGTGCTTTTGAAGATATTCCGCTTTGTCCCTCCCTGACTCTCAGCAGTGCAGTGCCTCTTCTAACACTCAAACTTTAAATGCAGAAAAGCAGTTGTTCTGTGGTCTTGTTCACCTGAAATGCATAGCAAGTCATGACAGAGATCGTTTCCCAAGTAATAGCTTTCCGCAGAAACCCAACTAGGTAATACTTCTTTATTTTGAGTTTGATTCTGTGCAGGGTTTATTAGGCTCTGTCACTTGGAATAAGTCACACTCTGGTTGATTTTAAATTTGCCTTGTATACAGTATAAATTCAGAAATCTTCCACATTAAAGGAAAGAGTGACATTAAAGGAGCTAAAACTTCTGCTGTTCTCCTACTAATAAGCTCAAAAGTGCTTTCATTAATAAAAGCCCAATAATAAGGCATGAGTGATATAATATCCATAATAGTGTACAAAATACTTGCATTTAAAAATAGTCATCAGTTATAATTCAGTGCAAATAAGTGCAGGAGTTTTGCCCTTCACCTTTTTTTCCTAAATACATTCCTAGAATGTTTGCTAAGCCTTGGTGTTGGAACAATTGTCTGACCACAGAGAAAACTGACAACTCCTTTTAAAGGTAAATAAAAAGAAAATGGACCTACATAATGAACAAATAGACAGTTGAGGGTTATGAAGTAGAATCACTTTTTTGCCCAGTAGAGGTTAGACTGCAAGTCAAAGCTGTTACACATCTGAAGGATATTTGCTAGGAGCATCAGAGCATTTCAGGACACTGATTATACTGGAGCAGACCCATTTTGGCTGTGAAAGAGGCAAAGGATGAGGGAGAACCTAATTTTTACATTAGATTGTCCGAGTTAAAGTCTTTCTTGCACGCAGGTGGTCTGCCTTTGCCAGGAAAGACTGGATTTCTTCTTGGCTCCAGTGGACTCTTGGAATAAGGCTCTCTGATCTAGGGCCATCTCCTGGTCTCATGTGACAGCTTGTAGCTATTTAGCCACAGTTTTTGAAATATGTAATCAATCAAGTTCCTGCTCAAGTTCCTGTACTTTATGGTGGGAATTTCTGTACTCTATTGTGGGAGCAGAGGATGATGGTTGCCAGTTATTTAAAATGCCTGGTGTGAAGCCTGATAACCCCTTACTGATAAGGGCAAAGCCCTGACAGACTGATATGCACAATAAATGTTGAAGAGCCTAAAGAACACAGGTATAGAATTCTGCCTCTAAGGATGCCAAAATAAAGCCATCAGTGCAGCTGTAGGCACGTGCTGCACCACTGGTAGTGGGACTGGGAACACTGAAGTGGGGTTTGGGTCAAGCAGTTAATTGCCACCCAGACCTCAGGTGTTCAGGGTCAATTTTGTGCTTAACTGTAGAATCACTTCAGATTGCCCCCCTTACTGTCATGCTCTAAAACTAAAATAGTTTTGAGGCAGGTAGAATGCTTGTGAGGTTTCTTGCTAGGCAGCCATGAAAGTTAGGAGAGAGGATATCTCCTAGTGGTCCCAGTTTTCTCTCCACCAATGACAAGGCTGTAGCGACTTGGTTCTGTGAATTCTGCATACAGTGGGGTTGGGTTGGGTTAGCAAAATTATGTTTGTAACTGCTTTCATTTAATCCAATGTGAGATAGGAAAAAGTGTGTAACCTTTTCATGTAGGAAAGAAAAATCGGTTACTAAGATGGAGGAAAAACCACCCAAAACCTGTAAAACCAAAAAAAATATTTGAGCAGGCAGATATGAAGGACTATATGGTCTAGTAAGAAGAAAGAACCCAATTGTATTGGAGGTGTTTCTTCTTGCCTAGAAGAAAAAAAGAAACACCCCTCTCCTGCTGACCACTAGAATGCAAACTGCAGGTAAGAAAAAGTGAGAATCCTTTGGTATTGAGAGAGGGAAATTTGACATTGTTTAATGTACCCAAATTTAGCGGAATTTTAATGTGTCAATTCATGGTCCTGTTGTGGTTTTGGGGTTTTTTTTTTATTTTTTATTCCTTGATGTGATCATATTCAGGATTTTAAAACTCTGACAACTTTTAGTTTTAGTTACTGCCAGCTGTAATTGAAGAACTGTATCAAACAAAGACCTTGCCTTGCCTGAGTAAGAGTAGTTGCTTTTCTCACAAAAACGTCCTTAACCTGGGGAGTGGCAGACAGGGGACACAAAGGTTTGTTGGTGGTAATTTGTTGTTGACATAATGTAGAGATGAAATTTGGCAATTCATGTGCAGTTGTTTCTCTTCACTTTTGAAACTCCTTACACACACAGACTCCAGAGCACACGTCGGTAGATGATGCCCTCTTCAAATGGCAGCAATTTCCTGTAGGATCTCTAGCAGGCACAAGCATTAAAGGAAGCTGAAGAGAGGCTTAAACAGAAGTTTGGTGGTGTTCTTGGAAAAATATTTGCGTGTTAAATTTTGGAAAACTGCCCAAGACCTGGCTTTCAAACTGGGATGTTAAAAGCTGTGGTTGGTCAGTGGCGTATCTGGTGGTGCTGTTACTCAGCTCAGAAGATGTAAGGTGGCTTTTTCAGAGCACTGTAGTCGTAGCCCATACCTGTTCTCCCAGTGACTCACTTTTCTGTTGTTCCAGAGAGAGACCTTTTTGGAGCAGAACCTTTTGACCCTTTTAGCTGTGGAGCAGGAGATTTCCCTCCAGACATTCAATCCAAACTAGATGAGATGCAGGTAACTACTTACTTACGTGGTTTTTGTTGGCTGTGTGCCTATTCTTGAAATGCATGCTTACTGTATTCTGAAAACGTGTTCCATGTGCTAATGCACAGAAAACTCCCTATTTCTGGCCATTCCTTTTGTAAGTTTATCTCCTGGTCTTTGAGCTGGAGTTTGGGTTTGCCTCAAGAGCCCTACCTGGTACCACTGCAGTCAGCTACACTAATGTAGGGCTTCTTGGCAGTGTAACCAACATGGTTTGGCAACCATTCCCTGGGAAGGGACTGAGAGAGCTGAAGAAGAGAGCTGAGCTAAGAGCCCTCCGGATCCCCTGATCCTGTTACTGTTCAGTTCAGCAATCTCCCCCATCCCTGTGTAACCTCCTCTTTCCCTCAGTGCTATCACTTTGGTTTCTCACTGCATCAGGCAGACTTAGGTGCTTACAGGGCCATGGAAATTTTCTGCTGCCTTTAAAAACAGCTGTATGGAACTCTGGGGCAATTAAACTTTTGAGAATTGATTCAAGAATTCTGAATTGATGTGTTTATATCAGAAGATGTTTGTTGATTCTGAAACACTCAACAGTATCCGTTCAGTTATTGACCCAATTGTGAAACAATTCTAGGAGAAAGTCCTCAAGTTTTAGAACAAATAGTGCTCTGCAGTTAGACTTTCAAAACTTCTAGTTCCTTGCCAGCTTGCTTATCTCTAGTCTTTTTTAAGCAGCCTGCCAGCAAAAGAAAAGGCTGAAAACAATGGAAACTTGAATTTCTAGGATCCTAGCTCCTCAGTAGAAAGCGTTCCCAGGATTTCCAGCCCTCTTGTCTCTTAGGAACCCACAAAGTCCAAGAACAATTGCTCTCAGGCTCCTTATGTTCCTCTCTCCTGCCTAGAGAGCAGAAGAGGCTTTTTTAAATGGGCTAAACAAGATTTAAATACAATTTAATTTTCCTGAGTACATTTTATTTTTCATATCAGTTTAGGATGGTTCCACTGATAAACTACTCCATTAGTAGGAAATTTAAGTAAGAAATTTAGCTCCTTAGACCCCCACATAATTTCAAAGAGCAGCTAAAAGCCAAAACTGTCTTCTTTGCAGTGCCAACAACATGCTTGTGTTTTGTGAATGCTATAATGTTGTTACCAAGCTCTTGAACAAAAACCCCAAGTCTTACAACACCTCACATTGATATATTACCAACATTTCCATTGTTTTAGGGAAAAATAAATTGTAGCAACTGTGGTTACCACTGCAAATGGTATGTCAATATTTAAATGTCACATATTAAGGGTTCCTATTACAGGTAATATTTTGACAATATTTGGAATTGTTAACCTATAGCACTACAGAGTGCTGTCACCTCATAAAACTTCAGAGAATGGAGTAGTTAACATCTTTATCAAAGATGTTTGAAGTCATGAAATGAAAATCTCCCATCGTTTGTACTCTCTTGATCTAAAAAAAGGAGACAACCAACCAAAAAGAAAACCTCCAAGCATTAGGGAGTTGCCATGTCCTGTTGCAGAGAAAGACACTCCCCCCTAGCATATCAACTATTCACTGAAAATTAATTAGTGGCCCTTTATGTAGGCACAGAACTTGTCATGTATGATCCAACTGAGAACAAGTGTAAAGCTGAAAGGGTATGAAAAACTCCCATATTCTAACCTGAGCCGAAGCAAAGGCTGTGTGCAGTTATTTTACTGTGTGGTTGGTGCAAAATACAGATTGAAACATGTTTTTCCTAATGTCTCTTTTATCTTCTTGTGCTTTCCTGGGTGCACAGCGTCAGCGATGGTTGGTATATCATATTTTAATAATGGTATTTAAAGCATTTACAATTGAAATGTGCATGTGTTTGTCTTGTGTTTCTATTTTTATGTATAAGTGTTTATTTATAAAATTTTTTAAGATTTATGTTTTGTATATACAACTCTGAGTCAGGGCCATTTTCATTTTTAGGGGCCTACAATCTCTAAGTTAGGGACAGCTGATGGTAGTTTTCTTTAGTCTGTCTTGCCAGGTGCTAATACTAAGCCTTTGTTTTCACTGCTGTTTGTTTTCCATGTGCACTAGTGAAATCTCCAGTTGACATTACCAGGTTGTCACTAGTGAAATGGTTTAAGCAAAACCTCTGGTACATAGATTGTGTCAGTACAATCACATTTGTGAGCAAGTCTTTATTTGGACATAATAATTTAAAGCTCAACGAGCAGAAGCAGCTGTGCTAGACTCAACAGTTGTCAGACACAGCCTGTGAGGAAGGTGAGAGCACAGAATGTGTAGCATGCTCCAGAAATCGACGTTAAGAAACATGGAAGAGAAATGTGAGCATCTCTCCTTCTCTGAAATGCAAAGCCAAGGAGTCTGTTGTCTTTGCATTATGGAAGTACAGCCTGAGTTTCAGTAATTAGGTACTCCATTAAATCTGTAAAGGTAAGTTTTTTTACAGACACCTATAAAATAGTTGCAGGTATAAACTTCCTCCAAGAGGTTGTTGAATACAGATCACCCTGCAGTGAGGATGGCAAGCAAAGCTGTGACAGCCTGACTGGAGCAGCCCTGTCCAGACTCTCTTGCCCTTTTTCTCGTGGGGAACATGTAAGGTGTCTCAGCACACACACCTGTGTGCAAAAAAGCTGATCTAGCCTTGTGCTGGAGGTGATTTGTGAACAAAGTGGAAGAGGAGAGCACAGCACAGAAGAGGCACAGAATAAACCCTTGAGTAGTGGGTGCTTTGCCTTTGCATCCTGTGTTCTGAACTTAATGAGATCAGATAAAGTTCCCTGACCTCTAGGGGAACACTCTTATTTTTAAACTTCAGTGAGGATCCAAATTTCACACTTAAGCTTTCTATTCCATTTCTCAGTCCAATCTCTGTTGATCTTTTTGGAGAGCTTAAAACTCAAACATATGCCGAGATGTGACTTTTACAGCTCAGGCCTCTCTCTGATGACTGTCCAACCTCCTGTTTCCCTGCACCCTTATGCCGAAACATATTTTCATCTCTATTTTGACTTTATCCAGACATTAATAAAATGAATGTCTATTTTCCCAGAAATCTTGCAGTGAGGAGAAGTTTCCCTGGATCATGAATCATACCAGCAGCAGCTGCTATGATTTATTAAAATCTCAAGGTAGTTAATATCAGAAAGCTTCCAGGAGCTGCAAGCCATTCTCCCTGCATGACCTGAAGCAGTCAGTAGACTTGATGTCTTTCCATCTGAAATAAGTTATGCTCAGCCCTCTAAATAATCTTCTCAGAGATATGTAAATTTGTCATTGCTTCGTTGGGTTTGTGCTGACTTGAGCTCATTGAGTGAAGTCACTGTGAAGTGATAAGTGAGTTAACTTCTAAGACATAAGGTTGACTCTGGCAAATTTATCTCCTGATAAAGTGGGAGTTCTTTGTCTTGTACTGCTTACTGGTTTAAACCAGAATAGCTCACATCTTTTTATCCTTGACACCAAGAAGAGGCTGGTTTTGGAAGAGGGATTGTTTTTAAGCTGTTGCTAGTAAAAACAAGCTCTGCTCCTCTCTTTAAGGTATCAATCACATCCCTTAGTACAATACCATTACTTTCCAGGGTAACTAAGCTGCTCAGTCCTTGTGTTAAAATGCCTCTAAAGTAAAAAAAGCTACTTGAGGAGGACATAACACAGAAAAAACAAGGCACAATATAGATGCACACTTCACAGCCCTTCTTGTTTCCTCTCCTGGCCAGTACCATGGGATGGCCTTTTTCTGCATTCCCTGAAAATCAGCAGATCAGAGAAATTTTTTTGACTGGATGAGGAGTTTCTGTTTCCTGAACCTTTAAAGTACAGGAAGCCATAGCACACATGTGTGCTTTAATGAACAGGCAGAGTTACACTAAGAACACACATTATTAGAAGCTGAAGTGTCTGTATTTCATAAGGCAAAATATTTTAAGTGCTATGCATTAAAATTAGTGATGCATGAGATATATATGTATGGAGAAAGAGCGAGCACATAATTTTTACCAAGAAGCTGACTCCCTATGTCATTAAAAAAAAAAAATTATCTAACACATTAGTCAAGTTTATTAGGAAAAAAAGTCATAATTGCAACTGATTTCATTACTATTACAGCTGTGGATGCTGAGACTCAAAAGCTGGAATGTGCTGTTCTGTAGTGATCAGAGAGCAGCCTCCCCTGGTCCAGGGTGCTGGACAGCCCTGTGCAGCTCAGGTGTAGATCTGAAGTCCCAGAAGCACGTGTGGCACTCAGTGTTCTGCACTGCTGGGAGAACTGCACCATGCAACTTGCATCAGCAACAGCTCTGCTCTGCATGTAAAGGAGAACCTACTCCTAAAGCCTTCCCATGGCTTCCTGGACTGCAGCTGATTGGAAGTTATTTTTTAATTATATGTTTGCCAAAGTATAGATTTGGAGACTACAAAAATTAGCTGAGAATTTAGAGTTATGTTGCAGAACCTGAGGGATTAGGAATAGTGATGGCTGTGGGAGATCTGAAGTCTGAGCATTCCTCATGTTTGGAAATTTGATTGCAATCACTTTGCCAAGGAGTCTGCTCCATGGAGATACTCTGATTATTTTTTTCCCTTTTGAGCAATTAATATTTTAGGAATATTGGTTAAGGCAATTCAGCTTTCCTTTGTTTATACTCCTACACACTTCTTCTATATCTAAGTCCTCCACTTAGATATTCAAGAGGAAACAATCTGGATTTTACATTCTTTTAAGGAAAAGAATGCCCAGCAAGCCATCTGGATTGCTTTGCTGTCCTCTCTATGCTCGTGGGCCTTTTGGCCTTGTGGTTGTCATGGAAGTTTGAGGCTGCTTGTACCTGCAGAATCTGACATTGATGGTCGTGGGCTTGGTGTGCCTTAGAAGTGGCCATGGAAATGCCATGTCCCTGTTACAGACAGGAATGTGCAGGAGCCATTGTTCTCAGGAACGCAGCTGGCAACAGCACCTGGCAACCACATCACTGATTTTTTTTTTAGGACAGACAGTAGTTCATTTTGATAATAAAGTTTAAAAGCTTTTTCAATAATTATGATCCATAGAGAGCAGCACTCTTAATGGATTAGCATTGATCACGCTGAAAATTTGTGGAAATGTTTTAAATGTAAAATTCTCACAGCTTGAGAAGGGCTAAATGAGGGTGGGGGGAATGGCTGGAGTGAAGCTGCAGATGGAAAGGTCAAGGAAGCCACAGTTCTTCAAGAAAGTGGAAAAAGTTCTAAGTCAAGTCACAGCAAACACAAGTGCTAAGTGACAAAGTATCAGCTTGTTTGGAAAAAACTCAGCATGCTCAACATGAGAGCAGTGAGTTGAGCATTCTTCAAAATCCATCATCTGATTTGCTCTTCTCTTGCTGGAAAAAGGGTATGGGAAGTGAAACTGCTTAAGACTCCAGCAAACTATGCTTAAATTGATAGGATAAAAATAAGAGCATTGTTGTGGGTTGACCCTGGCTGGGTGCCAGGTGCCCACTCAGTTGCTCTATCACTCCCTTTCCCACTGGGACAGGGGAGAGACTAAGATGGAGGAAAATAAAAACCAGCAGGGTGAGATAAGGCAGTTTTATTACAGCGAAAAGAAAGAAACAAGTGGAGATCTGTGTGCGAAGAGCTAAAGAGAAAAAAATCCACCTCTACTTCCCATCAGCAGCAATGTTCGGACACTTCCTGGGAAGCAGGGCTTCAGCACACGTAATGGTTCCTCCTCCCCTCCTAGATTATATATCTGAGCTGATGTCATATGGTATGGAATATCCCTTTGGCTGATTTGGGTCAGCTGGCCTGCTTGTGTCCCCTCCCAGGACCTTGCCCACTCCCATCCCCTCTGGTGGGCGAAGGAACGTCAGAGGGACAGCTCTGCTCAGCAGTAGCCAAATCACTGCTCTGTTATCAACACCTGTCCAGCTGCCAGTGCAAAGCACAGCTCTGTGAGGGCTCTGAGCCTTACCTCAGCCAGACCCAATACCAGCATGCAGCACAGGAATGGGATGGATGTTCAGTGAAGGCTCTGGCTGGCCCAGGATGAAAGTCACTGTCCTGGTCAAGCCAGTTGCTGTTATTGTTCTGCTATTGGAGCTCCATCCTCAGGTTGAAGCACCAACAACAATCCCTTGTTGTTATATCCCTTTACAAGCTCAAAACTGGAAGCAGCCTTCAGATACTTGAAAAGTTTGGCATCCTAGGCACACTCCAACTGCAGGGTCTAAAATGTAACAGATTAGGCTGTAGGGCTAATTCTCTGAATTCTCCTTCTGGGTAAGCAGTCCTCCTTTGTCTACAGTTACTTCAATTAATAGCAGCCTTTGGGTAAATGAATGCTGTCTGACTATAACAGGATGCGTTTCACTTGGAGTTCGAGCTACCATTTGCTTGAAATATCTTCTGCAGTGAATGTTCTTCCTTTTAATCCTTTGGAAAATACAGAGAAAACAAAAAAAGGAAAAATCTTAAATAGATTAGTGAGCCTTGGCAGCCCTGTGTCACCCAGGTGGAGCAAACTGGGTAGCACAGCTGGGGAATGTTTGCACCACAGTGCTGCTACTGGCTCAGCATCTCATGGTATGGATCTGCCTCTAAGAAAATGCAGCTCTTACTCAGAAATTCTCAGACCATCTAGTAACTATTGCCAGGAGGTGTGTTTGGTTTCTCCACATTACTTTCCTGATAGCAGTAGCTGGCAGGGTTATTAGATATTCATGCACTTTTCAAATGTTAGCCTGTGGTTTGAATTTGTTTGAAATTAAGCTGGTTTGACCTGGGATTTATCTTCTAAACCCAAAAGGTATGGTCTTGAGGTACTGCTGTGCATATGAGAGAAAGACTTGAGTTTGTGCCTAATCCCCATACAGATTGTTTTACAAAAAGATTTATTTTGTTTACAATATATTTTCTTGGTGAAAGGACCTGTTATAGATTTGATAGCACACAATCAGCATTCTCTCACTGAACTGAGCACTGTGAGAGCTGCTACTTGGGTTGATGTTCTCATGGCATTTCTAGTCAGAGCCCCGTTGCCAACTGCTTAAACCTTCAAGGTACTTTCATCCAACAGACTGAAATTTTATTGACTCTGAGGTGACTTCTGAGGATCAAGCCACCATCATTCAGCTCCTTTTAATGTAAAGAGAAATGAAAATAAGAGTGGTTTTCCTGTATTAAAAGTGCAGTTGTTACTTTAGGATTGGTGTGAACTAAGTACCTTTAGCAAGCCAAGCGTGTATAAACACGTGCAAATAAAAGTACTTGTAGAATGAATTTCTTTTCCACAGAGGAGGTGGCAGCATCTAGCTTATAACCTTTTCTACTAATAAAATGGGTATGAGTAAATTCCAGAATTTAGGTCTGAACTTTTAAAGCAACTCATAGCACTTGCTAAATACCACTGTATTTTATTTTACTGAGTTACATGCCTTTAAAGTGCACAGTTTTTTCATTTGCAGTAGAGCAAGGACGATTTTGTTTGCCTTTTTAGTGAAGCTCAGATGGCAGTGGGCAGTAAAGCCCTGTCAGTTTAACCACACTGGGAGCCATTCAGAACAACCCCCAGAGGTGAGGTAGTACTGCACTTTTTGTTGGGCTGCTCTTAAGGCACCACAGAACATAGGAGACACCTGGTATCAGTAACAATGTCCATGTCTTACCTGTATTTTTCAATAGAAATATAGTGAACTCTTTGCTCACACAGCCCTAATCTTTCCTGCTTATAAATCCTCTCAAATTTTACTCAGGAACAACAGGGTGCACGTCAAACTTGTTTGGATTTTTGTCGACTTATATACATGAATATTCAATGCTGTTATTCTATAGTATTTCCTTCACTTGATGTACCTATTGTAGCTATGCTGTTGCATGGCATATGCCTTTTATGAGTTAACCACTGAGACTTATTAATTAATAAGTGTCTGACCAAATAAAGTAAGTGTTTGTCAATTCAGGCTGAAGTACTGCTACAGTTTGTCTTCCTGAAGATAGGCTTGAATTTAAATGTTTTTAAAAAGAGAGTGTAATCCTCCAGAACTCACTTAGCTTTTTCCTAATGATGTCTTGTTTCATTGCAGGAGGGGTTCAAAATGGGATTAACTCTTGAAGGCACAGTATTTTGTCTTGACCCACTAGACAGCAGATGCTGATGCCAAGAAAGTCAATGTGAAACTCCTCCGCAGTGGGTTTTTTATTTCTGAACACATACTCACAGATACTATTCATGTGCCAAAAATTGCTTTTTTCAACATGTAAACTCTTGTGAGGATTGCTTCTGTAAAAATCCAACTTAGTTCCAGTCTTTCCCTGTACAAATGTAAAAAGCTGTATTTGTTTATGAATTATGAATTAAATTACGCTGTTGTGTTTCTTTCTCTCACATTCTGGCCCGAGTTTACTATGCTTAATTATTATTAGCTTGGAGAAGTTCTTCAGAAAGGTCACACATACTCTCCCTCTCTCTCTCTCTCTCTGCAAATGTGCAGGCATGGTTTTTACATAATACTTTACCTGGCAGCATTTTGAAATTATGCTTTTAAGGCATTATTTAATATTCAGCAGTAAAATTATTAATATCTACTACAAAAAATTTCAATTTGCCGTGAAAAAACATAAAATACTAACCATTACTATATGCTTCAAAAGTAAATCTGGATGCAGTGTGATTGATTTCCATGACTGTCTGTGGTTACAATGCTGTACATATGTTGTCATTGGTTTATACATTGACATATACAATCCAGATTTTAGGTCCTTCATTCATGTTTTAGAAACAAACAAGTTGTTAGTCTGCTAATTAGTGCTTAATGAGCCTAGAAGAACTGCTAAATTGCAGAATGAACAAAGGAACTGCCCTTTATTTTGCTCTTTTATAGCTGAGGTGTAAAGTATGTACCTTGGAATCCATTCCATGCTAGCCATAACTTAAAAGGAAGATGATGATTGCATTTACTTAGAAACTTAGGAAGTTTTGTGTATAAGCAGGCTCATATATTGGGCTCAGTTCTGGAATTACTTTCAACACCTGGGTGTTTACAGCCAGGCTCTGTTGAGCATTATTTTTTTTTACTCTCTGCTTTAGTGTTCCATGTCTTTAATTTTGAGGCTTTCTGCAAGAATGCACTAGAAGTGAGTAAGTCCTTTGTACCCACTGGTTGTTCATGTTACAGAAATACCTGCACACCAAAATTCTCAGCTGCTGGTGAGATAAATGCTGACATGTCTATGCATACTCTTCATTAATCTTTCTCATAAGCAATAAAACACCCTCTTAAACCTATCTCAGAAAATTAGTGTCATTAGTTCAACTCAAAAACTTTAAAACCTCTTGTATTTTCCCCTCAAAACATACAAATGTGGAAAACCCCCCAAAATTTTCAGATTCTTTTTTATGAGAGGTTTTTTTGGTGATACTTACGATTTTGTCCTTAACAGTCACAGTTTACACCAAAAACACATTTTTCAGATTTGTTATCATGTGTATCTTTATGCCTTGTTCAACAAAGTACTTGTGCATGTACCTTTGTAGTGCACTAAAAGAATGGGATTATTCTTTTGCTGGGTTTGACACATCCTCAGGTACCTTGCTGAATTGGGGCCTTAACATCCCACATTACATTAGTCTTCCTCTCTCTTATTCTGTGTTCATCATTCATATAGAGTATTATAGAGAAATATATATATAAAAATATATGAAATCACTAACAAATAGAATAGTATATGTTTCATAAAGAAAAGTCTTTATAATTTTGTTTGTCATATAGTATTTTCGAATTTGTATAATAAGGATGTTTAGTAGCCATAGCAATGGCCTTTTTTAACAAATAGAATTTGTATTTTTATTGTACTTTAAAAAGCTTTACATAATAAGCATCTATTTAGTGGTCATTTATTATCAATGGTAACACTAAGATAATATTTGCACATTTTAAGAAACCTTTTTCGTTACTGATTTTTATGATAGTTGACTGCAAATGGCATGGTTAAATCCTACATACCTGGTCAATACATACAAAAATACTTAAATCAACACAACAGTGCATTTTTAATTTTTATGTGATCCAGTTGGAAACTGTATTTCTATGTAATCTCAAATGTCTGTTTAATTTTGCCTAAAATAAATGTTTTTAAATAAATTGCATCCTAGAACACAGTGTTCATTCCCTGCGATGCCCAGTTGGAAGGGAGGGTGGGGAGGTGCTTGAATGTTGGGCTGGACCTGCTGCAAATGAGGGTTTAGTGCTGGAATGGGTAAAAAATTAACCTTTGGAAAGGATCTGATCTCAGACAGGGTAGAATGACTCCAATCACTTTTATTACTGAGCTTGGGCTAATCTGCAATCAGCAGAGAATAATCTTGTTCTATATGCAGCTGTTTAATACTGATAATTAGGGAGTAACTCTCTCTCCAGTGCTTTCTGGATTAAATTGACTTTTCTTTTTGCCTTTTTTTCCCCCATACTTCTCTGCTTGATACACTTGGCTGCTGACTGACTGTTTAAGGAGGGAAGGATGTAACTGAAGTTTTCCTGAGCCTTAGAAAACAATCTCTGTACCCAGCTCTGTTAAAGGGACAGGCTGCTGCAGATGGTGTTGACGCTTTTGAGAAGAGAAAACTGATCCTAAACCATCTGGTCATTTCTTCCCTTGTAAAACTTCCCTCCAAACTAATGCTCAAAACCCATCTAAGCACCTGCATTTGTGGGAATGGTGCTTGAACAGCCCATGGGAATGGGTGCTGGCAGGTATGGAGCATGTGTCATCACCTCCTGTGAGCTGTAACCACGAGCTGTGTTCTCTCACAGGCAGCACAGTAACAGCTTTTGCTGCATCTTCACACTGTTGCTCTCAAAATTCCAGATTGGGAGCAGCCAGGGGAGCCCAGAGGATTGCTCCTGCTCTGGTCAGAGTGAGTGTGGTGCTGCTGCTGCTCACAGCACAGTGTTGGTTGTGGAAGTTTTCTTGTTTCAGGGAGAGTAACACCACCTGCTAGGTTAGAGATATGGTGCTAGTGAGTCAAGAACTTTTTGCCTTGTAAATTTGCCCTCCAACAAAAATAAATACCAGTGCAGCTTTATGCTGCTCATTCCATCGACACTTTTTTCTTTCTTTTGAATGCCTTTTCTTTCCCTTTCTATTTTTTTCTTCTTTAACCTGTGATCACCCTGCTAACTGTGGCTGTATCACATCTGGACTTGTAATAGTAGATTTTGGTTCTACTTGACTGCCCAGCAACTGTCCTGGCCTGCCAAAGCAAGCTATATTAACACCTAGAAACAGAATTCCTTGTTTTAGGTTCCTTTTTTTCCTATGAAATGAACTATTTTTTCTTCCTACCTGCATATTACGGTATACCTGGGTAAATGAGCTACTGAGGCTAGAATTCTGAAGTCAAACAGCTGAAATAATAAAAAAAAAAAAAATGAGTTTTTGTTTTCTTTTTTTAACCTTTGATAAATCACTGGGCATCACTGCAGGATGTTCTTGGCCTAACTCTACTTCCCATGAGTCTGCAAGTGGCTCTTGCCCTTCCATGTGACAGATGGGATTTGTGCTAAACATACAATTGCTCAAATTGCTCAAATTGGCAAAGATCAAATTCTTCATGTGGTGAAAGGAATTATATTCCATTCTGGCTTCACAGATGGAAAGGAAGAAAAGAAAGAGAAATTCTCACACTTGCAGAAGTGTGGTTGTGTAATCCCAGAGGTGACTGAACGTGCCAGGGAATGGGGCTGGCTCTGAGACTTCATTGTGATGATTAATTTTCAATTTGTGGAACTAAGTATGGTCTCATTCTCACCGAGCAACTCTGTTTCACAAAAAGAGTCCCTTCTGCAAAGGAGGAGAGTGTCACTGCCTGAGAAATCTCTGCTTAAACACCCAGAGCCCCTATTTGCACTGTATCTCATTTGTCACTAGAGATGTTACCCTTTGGACACCCTCTTAAGGCAGGAGATGTGTTAAGAATTGCAGGCAAGCTCTCAGCTTTCTTATTTTCACGCTTTTTGGTTTTGTTGTTGTTTTTTAAAATTAGAGGATGCAGAAGTCACACTTAAAAAAAGAAAATCACAATAATTGACCGTATGTTTTAAAATGCAACCGAAAATGCCTACTGATAGGTGTTTGGTGAGCTTCAGCTGAAAGGCAGCAAGGGAGCTTTGGTACTCAATTAGCCTGCTTTTCCTCCTTTCTTTTTAAGACAAATTCTTTATGAGAGACTGAGGCTGCATGAAAAGTGCACTTTTCAGCTGGTGAAAAGTACTGGTGAGCAGCTCTCATCAATGAAATAAAGACCAGGATTTCAAATACCTGGTTTTGTCCAGTTGTTTCAGAAGGGTAAGGCAGAGCTTTGTCCAAGGGAAAGCCTGACATTTGTAACACATTCTGCCTTCTTGGGGTGCTTCAGCATTCAGCCTGTGGTGGTACACAGATTAAAGAAACTGCATGTTTATTTATTCATCAGACCAAAACACTTTCTGGAATTACAAGACGCAGTGGGATTCGTGGAGTGAATGTGTAAGTCTTGTGTGTGGTGGGGTAAAGGTTTCCAAAGGTATGAATATGCAATTTAACTCTTATGTTTAAGAAATTTCCCAAAAATCTAATTACTATAACATTAGGAATAACAAACCCTGCAGGTTAAGTTTCCTGAAGTGGATTCTGGAATGGACTGAATTTGTTTTGTCTTGTATCAATGACACCAACCAAAGTCAGCAGATTTCAGCCTTTAGACTCTTCTTTTCTTCCTTTTTTAATTTTCCCTCACATTTTCCATTGTTTGTTTCAGCAAAGCTTATGCCCTGCAATAAAAATTAAGATGGAGCAGAAACAGATTAGGAAGGAAGTATAGAAGAAAATTAAAAGGGAACAAAATATCATCTTGTGCCAACATCAAGCAGTTTAGTCAGACTGTATTTTTTTGTGAAACTTAACTGATGCGAGAACTTCTCTCGTTCTGCCCCATCACCTTTTATACCTGTCTCAGAATTGCACGAGGGCTGCCAAGAAGCAGAATTGCTATGTCTGCAGTCCCCAGGAAATGCTCTTGGAGCTGTTGGAGTGTGCTGGAAGCAAGGAATATTGCCTCACACAGAGCAGGTAACTCAGTGAGCCTTGTCCAAGATGCTGCTTGCTGCAAGCTCCAGCTTCCATTCATTGATCCTAATTTCTAGTAGTTTGTACCATATTAAAAACCTGGCTAAGGTGCATATCTGGCAAAGGCTTCCAGAAAGAAGCTGTACTAAGCCATTACAAAAGTGCTTTAGCTTTTAATTGCCTTTATTCTAATATTGATTGGAAAGCATGACAGTCATCCATATTTTCTAAATGCCTTTTAATAAAAACTTTATATAAATTAACCTCCTTATAAAAGCTTTCCCAAAAGGGGAGTCTTAGAACAGATCCTTTAGAATTTTCGTCGAATTTCAGAATTTCAGTTTCCTTTGCAGCTTCATGCTACACACAAGCTTCTCTGACCAAAAAGAAACTCAGAAATTGTTCAACTTGAGTACTTCTAAAAGCTACCTCTGGTTTTACCATGCGTGACATTTAAATCGTGGCAAGTTTTATTTATTTTATGATTGTATTCTGTAAGCATTTGATTCAGTAAAAATAAGATGCTTTTTGAAGCTTCTGCACCATATTAGAATTGGAATATTTTGAGCATGTTTCACTGAAAATAACTGAATGAGTTCTCTAGGGGTCTAAACTGATTGCCTTGGGAAACTATTGTGCATTTTAAATATTTTGGTGTTCTTGTATTTTGGACTTTTTTTTAAGGAACTTCTTTGTTTTCAAATAAAGCAATCCTTGACACTGTAAAAAGACAGAAAATCCTTAGCCTGTGCACTGCTGTAGGATAAGGTTCTAAAGATAATATGGTTCTTGAGGGGAAAAAAACAAAACCTATTTGAAGGGCCTTGATAGACTAAAAAGCTGGGCTTTTTTTCCTCTTCATCATTAATATTCAGAGTATGTTAGAACATTGTCATTCATGTACATACTTTGCCAAAGTTTTTGTGGTGGAAGAGAGCCACCATAAAGACAGATTAAAGTCACTTACAGTGTAAACAATGCAGGAATGGGTTTTGCCTGTTTTTGCAACCTTATATGCATTAGAATACTATGAAAAAGCCAGAATAAATCTGAGTTTTTGAAACACTTCACCCCTGTAAAATAGTGACATGATCACATACAATTTGTAGTAGATAAACCTGGGGTGCAAAATAAGCAACTACACTTGGCAATAAAGGCAAGAGTTTTCGAGGTAAGTGAGAGAGAATGAGGAATTGTGCAGGAGCAGGGAAATGCTCTGTGGGATTCCTCTGTGTGACTGGGCTTAGCTGTGCTGCACTCTTGAACCAGGCTGTGTTTCTGTAGCTTAGCTGATGATCTGCCATACTGCTGCTGAGAAGCAAACAAAAATTAAAAAAAATTAAGATGCTTGATGCTGTCTCCAGATTTTGAGTCAAAGTGTCTCCTGATGAAAAGTTTTAATGTTGAGTTTACAAGTTGCATGTCTGTTTTCACATCTTTTAGGCTTTAGTGAGTCTACTCTAAAATCTGTCCCTCAGGGTGTTAAGGGTTTTTAGCACTCACTGTGTGTATTTTGCTAGAACCTGTAGATTGCCACAATATTTGATGTAAAGAGATTGAACAAGGCTGTGATGTCTTCACAATTGCATGCTGTGGTAACGTGCATGTATAAAATTTGGAGTAATATAATCTCATAGAAGATTCCATTATTTAATAGCCCTGTTAAAAGTAGGTATTTTAAAAGAATGGAATCTTATTTAAAAGTCTGAAATATGTGACTAGAGAGCTAAGTAAACAAGATAAATTGCCTCTTGGCACTCTAATAAATAAACCAGTAAGGCCATTAAAGCCACATGAGTCATAGAGCCATAATGAATTTACTTGAAACTTAGGAAAACAGTGATTTGCTTTCTCAGGACCACTGATTAAGTCTCTTACAGACCTCCCTGGCTAAAATGTTGAATGCCAAAGGGAAAAAAATCCCACAAAATACTTTTAGCAATATTTGATGCAAGGGTGATCCTGAATCTTGGTGTGTGCTCATAAGCAAACTGTTGTGGTCACAAAAGGTACAGGGAGGCAGTGAGAAAGATAATAGAAAATGAGAAAGTTAGTGTGAGATTATCAGCAGGGAAAACCTCAAATTGCATGACAGCATGGCCCACAGAAAACACTCATCTGATGCTTAACTGCTCTGAAAGACATTTTGAGCATCTGTGAATGCATAGCTGATGCAGAAAATGCTACTGAGTGATATCTGTCAATACGGTGTGGCAGATGGCTTTCAGTGTTCAGAAGAATGTGTGGACAAACTGTTTACAAAATTTCTAGTGGTATTTGCTTGTTGATCTGTTCACACTGGAATGGGACTGCTGCACACATGCCCAGTGTGTGGTGCTGTGCAAGCTGAGGGAGCTGAGAGCTTTTCCTCCAGAGACTGGTGCTTCCAGAGGTGCCTCTGGAGTCAGGAGGGGGAGTTTGGGGAGGCTGAATGGGGAGGTGCTTCAGACCCCCCTGCTGCTGAACAAGAATACAGATTAACGGAGCTGACAGAGTTTGTGGAAATGTCAAGTCAATCTCCATCAGGATTTCAAGCACAAGGCAAACAGGAGCAGACAGACATTGAATGCATTCCAGACATTGGCCCCTCTCTCAGCTGTTACAGAGCAGAGAACATTTTAAAATTGCTTTTTCTCAGCCTGAGAGGAAACCCATGGGAAAAGGTACCTTCAGATGCATTCTGACAGAATTTAGATTAAATAGGGACACTTTCTCACTCCCCAAATTTAATTAAAAAGCAACAAGACAATAAGTAAGAGAGAGTTTAATGAAATGTATAAAAAATGCATTATCCCCATGTTTTATAAATACGAGCCCTTATTTACAAGCCCAGAGAGTATTCTAACTTTGATCTGTTTGAATACTACTAACTTTTCTTATAATTTCTTAGATTTTGTGAATTCATTTTTATTTTTCATAATTTCAGTCTCCCTAGAGAACTTTCTGGAAAGCTGTGAAATATGTAGTGGGTGTATATTTCAACATTCTGACATTTCTGCCACAAGAAATAGTGGCAAGTCTGTTTTTTCTTGAAACCTAACATCCAGCCTTCTTCCTGGGAATCACAAATTGCATGTTGGTGTTTCAAAGGGCAAATAAGCCTCCAAGAAAAGTTGAAAAAACCCCTGTGGTTGGCCCCAAGGAGCCTGCTGTTTTCCAGGAATGCTGCATTAGTTTGTGATCCACAGCTCCCTGTGTCCTTACAGTTGTGCTCTTCCCCCCACACCTTATGCAAGAGAATCACTCGAGTTGAGCTCTGACTGGAGCTGACCCAGGGTTCCACTCCTGGAAAGCAGCACTTTAGGGCACTTTCAGGAGAACACTGCTGTAAGCAGGAGTTTGTGGAGAGTTTGTTCCTAGGGGCACCCGGAGAAGCAGTTCTGTGCATACTGAGACCTGACCAAAGGCAGGGAAAATTCAATATGTAGTAATGCCTCAAACTCTTTTTTTTTAGGGTAATGTTGATACAACCTTGTAGTATATCTTTTTTTATCCAACCAGCTATTGACTGTTATTTTTATTCTGGTGTTAGAGTTTTTGTTCCATCAGTGCATAATAAGTATATGCTAGAAAAACCTTGCCAAATTTAGAAAGCAGATAAAGTGTACCGTAAATTTATTTTTTAAAAATAATTTCTTACCAAAATTCTTGTGTGCTGCTCTGAAATGGTCTTCTACAAACTGCCTTTTCAAAGCTGATTTGTTAAGGGAAAGTGTTTACCTTTCAGTTACACTGCTATATTGGATCTTCCAAGTTTTTACCGCTGTAGGTATGGTGAGATAAAAACAGAAAAATACTTCCATATCTTTTTCAGTCTCTTAGTGTCGTTGGATGTCAGGCCATTCCTTATATCTTCATATTGAGATTTAGACATAAATAAGATTTTATGTATAAATTGTATCTTTTTAATATTCCACTGCAGTGATCCTTTTCCTTTGAACTGTCAGCAGTATGGGATTAGGGCATTCAAGATTCCATCAGGCCCAGGTGAGAAGGAGCTTCACTCTGGGCTTTGGAACCCCAGTGCACACCTTGAGGGCAGCTGTAGGGTGTGACCTCAGGATGTGTCCCCTCAGGTGACCTCTGGAGCTCAGCACGATGGTGTCCAGCTCTGCAGGAGAGGACGAGGAGGCTCAGAAATGCCAGCCTTGCTTGTGGACTCTGACACCCTTATGTGCTATGGTGCCTTGCATAAACTCCTGGGGTGTCTGTACCCCACTCTGAACATGCCTTTGGTATTTCAAGTCTGGATTCCTCTCTTCTCTTCCAGCTCTCCTCTTCCTTACCCCAGCAGTCCCTGTGCCCACACCAGAATCGTGTTTACATAGTTGCAGCCACATTCATTAGTTGGGGCTCTTGAACAGTTTACACAGGACTTGCTTGTCTTCTCTAGAAAAGAAATCCTGTACTGAATCTCACTTGATAGGCCTTAGTTGGGGTTTTTTCCCTCAAGCTTAAATTGGTTCCTGTGGAGTGTCTGCTGAGGGAGACACGAGGCTTCCAAGCACCACTGCTGTAGGACTTGTTTGAAGCATGAACATTTAAACCTCATGAAAGGCAGACTAAATACTTCTGATGAATCAGTCCCAGCTTCCCACTGAAGTCTGTCTGGAAGGACTTTCTTTGTGTGGCTGCTGTCATGTTCCTCAGCAGTTCACTGATGAGGAGATGCTGCTTGAGGCCAAGCCAAATGTACTCCTGCTCTCCACAGGGCTGTCTCAGGAACAGTCTGTGGCTATGGAAGATTGAATGCACATGGAAAAGGGAATTGCTGCCCTACAGACTTGGCTGCCTCCACTATCCCAACTCTGCCACCCACATGATTCCCCATGACCAATAGTCCTGTTAATACTTTCATCCTCCTGTGTACTGCTGAAGGCCCCCATGCCATTTCCTAGGAATTCCAGAAAAATGACCAACAGCAGTGCATCTTTCAAATTTATGTTTTAAGTCAGGGTAAGGCCACCCATCCAAGCAGACTGTAAATCTTCCAGCTTCATCTCCAGCACTGATTGATGAATTAATTCCCATATGGGCCGCTGCCTCTGTGATAGCAGTCTCAATTCCTGGTAACTCCAGGAGTCTCAGGATCTGGTGTGAGTAGTTCTTAGAAGGTTTTTGTGGTCCAGGTCTTTGCCCAATCTTCTTTCCTCTTCAGCTGCATTAGGTAAAGTAGCTTTTCTTTGGAGTCTCTGCCGGTGTGGCCAAGGGCTTTCCTGACCTCTGCTGTGGGTAAAACACTCTTCAGTCAGAGGTGTCTCTGTGGAGAAAAGGGCCATGTGTGCCACAGGGATGCCACATGTCCATGCACAGACAGGTTCCGACAGCTTGGTCAGTTCCCTTTGGAAGCCGCTGCTGGAGCTGGTGTCTGCACAGTCTGCTGGGCAAACAAGTGTAAGCACAGAGCTTGGCTGGAGGGGTTGGGATGGGGACAAGCATGATGAGCTCTCACATTAGCAGCCTGTTAGTGTAGTTAAAAGGGAGAGGCACAGGGAAGGCACAGGGAAGACACAGTGCAGGGAAAGGCAGGAGGGAAAGCTGTGCAGTTCTGTTGTTCAGTCACTTTCCACCTTGTGCCAGCATAGGTTATATGTGCACAGCACGGGTATGTTGGACTTCTGTGGCACTGGGGCATCCATCCTCTCTGGGTTCCCAATTCTTGCTGCCTGACTTCATATCCAGTGATGGATGTGTGTAGAGCAATGCATGGAGAAAGCATTTCTTCTCCAGTCAGTCTGTGCATCCAAATCATGGAAATTATTAACTGAGAGGAACTCCTTGCTCAGAGGGACACAGATTTATGGTGGTGAATGGGAGTATGTTTTTATGTGACCCTTTCATGGATTGTTATGAATTTCATTTAATTGTTATTGTTTCACAATAGCCTTTATTGTCAGAGTACAATAAATTTCAGTGTGACAGTGGTTCTCCCTGTGACTGTCCCATAGGTGCCCTTAGATACTTGACAGATAATGCAGACACTTAGCTTCCACAGGGTTGGCAGACAGCTCCTCCCTGGAATAATTAGCAAAACATGGTTTTAATCCTATCTTCAGGAAATGTAGTTAGTTCTTGTTTTCCACCTCTGAAATAAAGAAAAAATAAGTATACATTTCATAATTATATAATTATCTCTGCCTATGTGAAATCAACCTGCAGTTTGGAAAAGAAAAAGAACGTTTCCCCTTTCTAAGAATATGGCAAGACTGGCTTATCAACACAGAAAACATCAGTTCTTGCCTTTAATCATGCAAATGTTTATATATGCATGTATTTAAGTGGAGATGCTCATATATAGGTCTATATATGTGTCTTCAAACAAAAAAACCCACAAAAATCTTGTAGAACAGCCCACAACAGCAGAACAAGTAACCAGATGAAAGAGATGTAAGAGCTGTAGTTTTCCTTGCTGCCACATTAGTGATGGTGTGATCTACCAGCTTATAAACCCTAATGACTTGATTTAAATACACATATGCTTATATGCATTTATTATATTAATTTGATACATAGTTTATGCCAACTTTATTTTTTGGATATGGAAAGAGTAGGAGAAAATAGAAATATTTTTATTTACCCCAGCATTTTCAGTGAAGAACAAAGGGAATTTTCAAAGAAAGGGATCAAGGATGCAAAGTTCTTGCTATGGGTGGGGAGGTGTTGTGATAGATGTGTGACATATGTTGTTATTCCAAAAGGGCTAAGGCAACCTTATGTAGAAAAAAAAAACACATCAGGGAGTTACAGTGAAAGGGCAATTTTGTCAAAATTAGCATTTGAATCTACATTTTTAAAAGGTTTTTTTGGAAGGCAAGTCAATCCCTTACACGACTTAAGCAAAGCTAGCTCTAATAATGTGCAGGATGTGTTTTCTCTTCCCTGTGTCTGTGTTTTCAGATATCCAAGTACTTGGGTTTTATTAGACAAATTGTTGCATTAGAAAGAGTTACTTGCTAATTTTCTCACTCAAATCATCCTGAGAGTCTTGTGTTCCAAATAGCCTGTGTTGTGGTGAGGCAGGGGTGTGTCACAGAGAAGTGAATGAACGCCTCAATGTGACTGCCTTGTAAATCTGCCAGAATCAGCTTCTAAATGTACCATATTGTAAGTCCTAGACCTCCTTTACTAAGTTTGTTCTTTCCCATTCACACGAGGCTGCCACTGAAAGGACAGAGTAATAGAGCAAACAAAAGGGGGGAAGAGGTGTTTTAGGAAAATAGGAAAATAACATGATTAATATGTTATTCTTCCTTCAAATATACCCAGAGCCACATCATCTAAAGCCACCATACAAAGAGTTAAAAATTGCTCAGAAAGCTTTTTTTATAATATAAGAGCATTAACATAATTTTAGTTTTATTCTTTACCAGTACATTTGATCTAATGTTGATCTTGATAAAATTTGATCTTGATAAAATTATGTAGATCATTGGCAGCCAGAATTTTCAAGGTAAAAAAGCCCGAACCATTGAAAGTGATGGAGGAGTTCCTTGGTGGTTTTTTCTGTTGAGCTGAATTACTTTGCTCTGAGTTGATGTTTTAGCTGTCTTTAGATATCTATTTAGCAAACTTTAACTTAATTTCATTAATACTTCTAGGCTGCAATGTTTTCTGGTCAGATATTGGAGAGCTTTTTTACTTCTCATGATAGCTGACCTCAGCTATGAGTAAAGCTTTCAGTGTGGTCACTGGTAATCTGACCTCCTTTCACATGACATGACCACAAACTGAACTCTGCAATGAAGATTTTACTTCTTTGTTTCATCTCTGATCTGCAGTGATACCAAGTTTCCGTCGTTTCTGGAAAAGCTCAAATCCAAGCTTGACTCCAGCATGCTCTGTGGTTTTGATCTAAGTCAGAACATGCAGTTTGCAAATCTCAGGCTGCTCTGCTAGGAAAACCTTGACAAGCATCTGCTTCATTTTACTTAACAAAATCCTAGATTAATTTTAGTCACTGCCCAAGCTTTTGGCACACTGGGGGAGTCAAATCAGGCTTGTCCCATTTCTGTACTCTTTTAGCAGCTTGGCAGAGAGAGAAGCTCATACTGAATTGGTCATCATTCACTCTATGGCCATGCCACAACAGCAGTGATTTGTTATTTTTTGGGATGTCCCATCCCATCTGTGCACATAGCAGGAGGCTGAAGAGGGCTTATATACCTCCATGTGAAAGCAGAGCACAGAAACCCTTCCCAACCACTCAGGTGCCACAGGCTCTCTGCCCTCCAACGCCTGCAAACAGAAATTAGTGTCCCAGCCGAGCAAGAAGGGTTTCATCCTCCTCCCAGTGCCATTCCCAGGCTGAGACAGGGTGGGAGGCCCTGCAGGACCTGTCCCTGGCAAACACATAAAACCTGGGTGGCTTTGTGTTAGTCCAGAGCACAGCAGCAGTGCTCAAAGGCACGGGGGAATTTAGGGGAAGGGAAGAGGGATGAGGAAAGACGTCACCTTCTCAGGCTCCTGACCTTTGCAGGGTGGTATGGAGCATGTCCCTGGGGAGTGACAGTAACATCCTGTGGCTCAGGGGGACTGTGCTGACTGCCTTGGGGGATATTGGGAAGCAGCAATATCCTTTCTCATCAGGTTTGCTAATGCTGCAATGGTGGGGTGGGTTGGTTGGTTGATTTGGCATTTGGGGTAGGGTTTTTGTTTGTTTTAACAGATGAGGAAGGGATCTTCCCGTGGGATTAGGAGTGAAGCAGTCTGAAGGGAGGGAAGGTGAGCAGGAATATTTCCTTTAGAGGATGGGAGGACAGAAAGGAAGAAATATGAGAGTTGGAGAAGATAGCTAGGAAAAGCTCTGGGAAAAACAGTATTGCATCTAATCTATGGATCTCACTAGAGCCGTAAACAAGATAATTCAAACCATTTGCTATTAAACAAGGAAATTTAAATCCTTTTAAAGACAGCAGCTTATGAAGTTAGGGAAAAGTAAAATAAAAAAGTGTCATGATAACATATCTTATGATTTTATGCTGCTTTAAAATACTTGTGCTTCCTGTCATTATTTTATTGCAGATTGAACAGGAATTAGTAAGAAATACTCCTATTGGAAGAGGCCAGTTCTGGTTGTTTCAAGACACTGAAATGTCTGTAGGCCACTTTGCCCTACCACTTTAAAGTGTGGGTGTAAAATCCCTGTAATGTGTGAGCAGAGTACTGTTTATCTTCACACTGAAACCCTCTTGAAGGCTCAGTAAGAGGCTACACAGTTGTGAACAGCAGGGAAAAAAGTGGAAGGAGCAGTTTTCAGTTCTGCTCTCTGAGTCCTAAACTGACCGAGGATCTTCAGTCCTTTCTGCTCATTGCTCTGGGTGGATTGCCCATTCCATTCCACCCCACTGCTGTACAAACATCTCTGCAGTAAAGCACATCACACAGCTGCAGTCCTAAACAATTGCAGGGGTGGCACAATCCCAGCAGGAGCCTGCAGTGCTCCAGAGCAGCCTTTCTAAAGGATTGCCTGGTGAAATGCTAACCAAGGGAAAGTCGATTTAATTTCTATCACATGCAGATGGCTCTTGTTGTGAGGTTTCCTTTGCTGCAGCAGCATTCTGTGTCAAGGTGACACTGCACCGAACTGCCACATGAATTGGCAAAAAAATGTAGTGATGTGCTGATTAGCCTCTTCTATTTGGGTGTTAGTTCATTTTTATTTTATTGATGTCCTTGGGGGAAATCCAATGTGCTTTTTCTCAGACTACTTTGGATCTAAAACTAATAATTGCCACAGATTAATTAAATTTTCTGAGCACATCTGCTGTTTCCATCTGTTAAGAGGAAGTGCAACTTCATGCTTGTATTCTTTATAAGTGACATTATGTGGTTCACTCTGAAAGTTTTCTATCTGGATGTCCCAGTTTGAGACAAATTTAGAGGAGACTCAGTCCTTTTTTTACAGACCTGAGACATTTGAAAATTTACCATCATCAAAACTGCATTAAAAGATACACTTTTAAGGTGTGATAGCCTTACTATGTAGATTGTACTGTAGATGTAGATTGTATCCACTTAGATATCCTTACTATGTAGATTGATTTTTTCCTATGTTTTTAAAGGGGTTTTCTTCAGAATTTAGTATCCAAATTCCACAGAAATTCTGTGGATTTCTGTTGCAGATTGTGCAACTAAGTTTAGGTGGGGCAGTGGAGAGACAGAGGTGCAACTCAGAGGTCTGCAGGATGGATGGACCTGTGTATTTGTGGGTACTTTGAGCCATTTGATCCCTTTCAGTCCTTGCCTGATCCCTGGATTTAATCTGACTGCCTCGAAGACTGGCTTGTGCAGCCTCCTGCCATGTTGTCTTTTCCCTGAGTGCTCTGGGCTGGGGATTTAACCCCATCCTCTTCTCCCACGCTGACTGCAAGCACCCAGCCCATGCCAGGCCCTCCAAGGAGATGCTTGAATGAGGTGTTTTGGCCATCTTGTTCCATGCCTGGACAGAGGGAATTGAAGCCTGATCAGAATCCTTGGATTTGTGCAAAAGCTTTGAGGGTCACTCTCAAAGATTCAGAATTTGTAGGCTCCCCTAAACCTGCTGGAGGTGATATCAATTCTTCTGTATCTGATCATGAGTTCCCACTGGGAAAATGAAAATTTAAAACAAAACAATAATAGTTCCTGTGTAGAGAATACAGCTGGAAGTAGATAAAGCTGGACACTTTGATTTTTGATATTGAGGGAAAGCTTCAGGAAAAAATGCATCTGCAATAAGGAGTCTTCTAAAACCCAGCCTTACAGGGTGTCATAGTACCAAGAGTTGGGTTTTCCTGATAGTACCAAAGGAAGTATGATTTATTTATTTGCTTTAAATCCATGCAGAGAAAAGGGTCTTTTCCCATCTATTTTGATAAATAGCGGATTTCCTCGTTGTATGGCAGAGACGGAGTATTATGCCACAAATCAAATTACTGAAGTGTAATTGAAAAACCAGCAGTGCCACTCATCTGTACCTTTTACTAGAACTGTAAACAAGATAATTAAGACCACCTTGCTATTAAACAAGAAATTAAAAAAATAATAATAATGGCAGCAGCTCATGGAGTTAAAAAATAAAAAGTGATATGATAAAATAGTTATGCTTAGAGATACTTTACCAGGGTTTTCTTGATTTGGACATCTGTAGAAGAAAACTCCCCCATGACATATCATAATTTCCAATTTCTTTTCTCAAGTAATCATTATCAGGGACTCCAAGGAATTCTGTCTTCTCTACATATTGTGAATCTCACAGGGTAAACTATTGTCTTAATGAACCTGTCATACTGTTCTATAGCAATATATCACTCACATCCATGGTTCTACCAATACATGACAGAGCCATTAAATAATAATTTTGTTCATATTTTTTCATTATTTTCCATCTCTTATTTCCCACTTAACTTGAACCAGAATACTTGACCCAAAGTGTCCCAGTAATCCACTTTCAGGTTGATGTCATGGCATTATTGCATGTAAGTGACTCTGTGAGCCAGAGGACACATACTGGGAGAAACCCAAGCAGAAAACATGGGCAGTGATGAGTAACATCCGGAGAGTACTAAAAAATAGATGATGTAAAATAAGGTAAGCAAATATAATGATTGCAGTCTTATAGTTGCATCTACTTTCAACTTAAGTACTGTAAGTGAATGCAGTAAGTACCTAAAATCACAAGTGAGATAATAAATATAGTCATTCCAAGGACAATTGCCTTTCCATGCTTCTAGAAAACTGGTCTGTACTTGTTATGCTATTTCAGTTTTATAAGATATCTTATAACTAAAACAGGAACTCTGCATAACTGTGTATTTAAATATGTCAGCAAAAATATGCAAGAATTAAATCCTCTAGGATTATCTAAATTAAATTCTGTAGATTCTTATAAGATTTCTGTTGAACCTTATTATTCTTTTAATAAAACCACTGAAAGTTCCCATAGGGAGTCAGTTGTAGAAAAACTCCACAGCATTGCAGAGGTTACCACAGATAATAACAGCCATCCTATACAATCTTTCATCCTCATCCAGACCTTCATTTCGAGATTGAATACTTGGAGGAGTTTTAGACAGCTATGAAGAAAATTTTCAGTTTCTGGGTCATGGTTTCTCTTCTTTTCTTCTCATGGTTCAATTTAAATAATTTATTTTCCAGTTTTCTCTTGCCTCTTAAAAATTTTGTTCATGAAAATCATCAAGCTAATTCCTTATGAAAGCAATGATCTCTTTCCAGAAGATTCCTTACTAAACAAATGAACACAGTCCATTTTTCTTTTTTGAATAACTGTTTTCTGTGTGTCGTTCAAGAATTATGTGACGTCAATCAGGGAAGGGAAAGAAGAGGAGGAAAGCTATAAAAGGCAGAGATCTCTAAACACCATGTGAAAAGAGGGTGCTGAAATTCTAACAAAAGACAGGAACTGGGATCTAGGACAAAATTTTATTGGATACTACTGCAGGACCAGAACAAACCCTGATAAAATAATTAGAGGTTGGCCAGTCAGTGCACTTCAAAATAAATGTGTAGAAAGCAGATTATCTTCTCACATCCAGGAGATGATAGAGACACTAAAACAGTCCAGTTGAAGAAATTTGAGAACACAACACAAAACATATCACATGTCATGTTTGTCACAGCATATACCAACCAGAACAGTGGTCACCCTCCGTAGGAAGGGTGTGGTGGTTTGGCAGTGACAGAAGAGGGATCAGTGCATTGGCAGATGGGTGACAAGAGCACTTTTAGCTTAGGAAGGGTGACAGGATACCAAGTCAGCCAAGATTTTGAGATCTGTCTGCACCCTTGTTCAAAGCAAACAGACAAAAAAGAGAATCAGATTTGTTTGTATAATATCTGGAACAAGGTCATATATGAAACAGAGGAAATTCGAAAGAAAGCAGATAAAAATAAAAGGATTTGAACACAGCCTTTGCCAGCCCTCTTTGACTTTGAAAGAGAGCATGTGTGACCCTTCCCTGCTCTCAGTTAAAAAACTTTCTGTAGCAAGAAATTTTACTGAGTTCCCTTGGAGAAAAAGCTTCTTTATATCCCCCCTAAGCCCTTTCCACGGCTCAGTGTCCTGCCTTTACCCCACATCTGCTGCCTTGCCCCAGCCCCCTCTCTGTTCAGCCTGTGCTCCAATGCTTCCCTGTGGCACCCAGCAAGCTGCTCACAACTCCAAACCTCCGGAGGGACCAGGAACCCTGGGACCAGGGCATCCACAGGGGTCGATGGACATGAGCTCCAGGCCATGGGGGAATTGTTATTCCAGCAGAAAAGGGAAAGTTTCTTAATTTTAAACTGAGCAGAGGTTCATAACCCCAAGTAATGTCAGTGATGCCGAGAACAATGAAATTTAGAGGACAAAAAGAATCAGAAAGTCATCAGATACAGGGGTTTGGAGCGCTGGAACAGAAGGACTGTGGGGTCTAAGCGAGCTTTGGGCATCTGGCAAAAAAACTCATAAAAACATAGCTTTTTAGCCCCAACTGTGGAAATTTCAAGTTGAATAAAAGGACGTGAGATACCTGATAGCTGAAGGAACACTCTTCCTTGCATGTAGCAAAAATGTACTGATTTGAGGAGGGAAAAACTACATGTCTCAAGTTCATGAAAAAAACCAAACCTGTCTAGACACCAAGCTGCAATTTTAGGAACCCCTGTGAAGGACAAAACACAGTAAAAGGGACTGAATTTATTAGAGTAGTCATAGTCATTAGACTACAATATTAGTCCTTAGCAATCCTAGATGGATTTTTTGCCAACAACAGTATTGATTCTGAGAAAAAAATGTGATTAAATTGCCATTTAAGGGTCATTTAAGGATTGGGATATATAATAGATGGCTTACATTGGCCCTAAATAAACAGCAAATGTCATGGAAATTATTAAGGCTTTTGCTTGTGCCAAAAATTATAAAAAAATCTCTAAGGAGACCATGTCAGTACAGATCCTTGGAATAAGTACAGATAAGCTTAGTTGGGGGGGGTGGTGGTGGAAAGAAGTATTTGGCTTAATCTCAGAGAGTAAGAATATATTTTCAAGACCTTTAATCAAATCCACTTTTGCTATATGCAGTGTATTTAAATGAGTGTCTGGCAGACGGCAGCAGTTTAGTGAACAACTTCACAGCTTTCTGTGTAGCATGGGGTAAATTTTAGGTATTTTTGACTTCAATCTAGCAGGTTGGTAAGAAAAAGGTGTTCAAATATTTGCTTACCAAAATATAAAAACGCAACAAGACAACATGAATATTTTGGTTAGCACTGAGTCACAGTGTCAGCACTATTAAAATGTTCTGCACAATCCCCCAGGGGGTGCAGCAGCAAGAGACAGATCCAGCAGAGGAAAACACAAGAGGCTGAGGTCCAGGAGCTTCTGTTTGATGGAAGTTGTATCTCTGCCAGCCTGGTGGGCAGCAGCTGTGCTTTGTCTCAGGGTGTGAGGGTGCCACCAAAGGGCCCCTGGGGCTGGGACACAGAGGTGCCTGGCAGAGGCTCTTTGGAGTGAAGCCAAGGGCACAGGGAGCTGCAGGGTGCTGGGGCCACGGCGTGTGCTCCTCTCTGTCTGTCAGCACTGGTGCTTGGAGGTCTTGTGGGAGATGCATCCTGCAGTGCTTTGTGCTGTAGGGTATTCACAGTGACCAGTCTGGGTAGGAGCATTTAGCATGTTTGCTGTGGTAACAGTGACTCACTGCTAACCCAAATATTAATGAGCTGCTTGGCAAGAATCAGGTCCTCTGGGTGCCATCTGGGCCTTTGGAATGGCACTGGAAGGGAGCAGGTGGAGGCCTCTCCAGTAAGGGGTGCAGGGTAAGTGGATGTTTCACAGAGTGCTGCAGGCCAGCCTGTGCTCGTGGCTGCAGGTGCAGAGAGCTTGGTGGTGGATGAACGGGACAGGGAGTGGAAGGGCAATGAGGACAGAAAGCAAGGTTCTGGCAAACTTCTTGAATGCACACTCTTCTAAGATCTCATTTTCTGTTGCCTACCAAGTGTGTTGCTCCTGCATCGAAATTTCTTCTCTTCCTTCATTTCTTTTAGAGCTTTCACACCCCTCTCCCTTTGCCTGGTCTCTCCTTGTCCCAAATGATCACATCCCCTTCCTTTCTCACGTCCCAAATTTTCTCCACCTCTCCAAGCACATTTCCTCAAAGCCTTCAGCCTTGCACCATGGTAGAGACTTTTAGTTCAGGGATGACTTTTTAATGTTACTAACCTCTTTTAAATAGGGCAGACAAGAAGGATATAGCATTTAGACCAATTTTCTTATTTTCTTTCCGGGAATAAAAATCGTATGATCACCCACAGTGCGAAATCAAGCAGCTTAATGATTTCCCTGGCTGAATAACCTTGGATCATTTTTTAATATGACCAGTTGATGCATTGCACATCCCTCTGTCCAAATGGAAAACAAGGGAGATGCCAGATTTGCAGCTGATTTAAATTGGCTTGGTTTGATTTTATTCAGCTTAGTTTTGAACAGGGTCTAGCTATGCATCTAGAACTTAGTATCTCTCCATCCTACTTCCTGCTATCAAAACATTAATTTCAAAAAAAAATAGATATATAATTCTATATTTTCCAATTAACAGACCAAATTAGATTAAGGTGAGACCATGCCATTTTTAATTCTATAATTTTTATTGGTAGAATAAAAATTTCATTAAAATAGAGTATTAAATTTTAATAATAGTCCAAATATTATTTCATAATCATATTTTAAGTACATACAATTAATTAACACAAAACACAGCAGGGAATTCAGTTCTCAGAAATTTTTAACAAGATCTCTGCAACTGAGCAAGCAAAGGAATATAATTTTATCATGTTGAAATAAATTCTACACTCATACTGATTTGCTTAGTGGAAATCTAGGGAAAATGTTCTATGGGAGTTGTAAGAGAGTGCCTGCTGGATTATCTGCATTCAAAATACTGTGCAGTTTCCTCCTCCTTCTCAGGGAGGTGCTGATGCCTCAAAGAAGCATCAGACAAATTAGATCATTATATTTTGTCAGGAGGAAGTTCTGTTCCTTTCCAATATTCAGCAACCATTAATTTTGTGTAAAAATAGGATCTCCTGCTTGTAATACAGGTTTATGCCTTTCCAATTCTTATTTTCTATGTCACTCTTGAGCTGTCCCTTTGTGACATCAAACTCAGCAATCAGCTTCATATTAAGATGTCAGTTGCTGGGTAAGGAGTGGGACCACTAGGACTGGAAAATTTCTTCCAAACTGCAGTGAAGGAAAGCGAGAAACCTGGGAACAACCTCCCCCCTTGTGCTTACACACCATTACAGGCTATGTTTGGGTGTTCCATGAAATATGAGCCCTAGGATCCATGCATGCAGAAAGGGGAAGGGAATAAACAACTGGTTTACTTACTGCAGCTTAACTTTTGTTAGGCTTGGGGTTTTTGTTCTTTCCCTGCAGAACAGCCAATGGAAAATAAAAACAGTGTTTATGTGTTCAGCTGTAAAAAAATTACCATTATTTGCCATGGGAAGGTCAATGTGTCCTGGAGAGGAACTAAGCTAGCAAAGATTGTCTGCTGTCCTCCTTTCCCACCACCATGGGAAAGCTGTCATTAAGAGTCTGGATTTGTTCCTGCCCAGGCACAGGACCAGAGTGGATACCCTCACATCCATCTCGGGTAATACCTCTCAAAGAACATCACACAGTTAAAGACCCCCTTTCAACCACACCTGCTGAGGAGAAAAGTCACAGTAAAGACATGTGGATTTTCTTGTACATGTCAATACTTTAAGGGTCATTACATAAGCTGGCACCAATGTCTTGGCTTTCTAGTCCCTGAGAATTGTGGTCACCATCTGTAAGATCTGAATTTTGCAGCTGTATTCAATAAGACAGTGTTGGACTAAATCTTGGAAAAAAGTGCCTAATGCCAAACTGTCTATCACTGTCAATTTGGCTGTGTTTTAAACTTACAAATATAAATTTCCCTGAACAGTTGGGAAAGAGTAATAAAGTCAAAATGTCTTGTTATGCAATACATGCTTCGGCCTAATGAATGTATCACGCAGGAGATAAAGGATGAAGCATAATTAAGGACACGTGATAACACAGAGATTGTCTGGACCACACTGACCTGTCCTTCAACTTCAACTCTTAAAAGAGGTTGCTTTACATAAAAAGGGCAAGTGCATCCAGGGCTTGTCCAGACCAGCACTGCCAAATAAACCAGATGATGATGGTGTCATGCAGATAGCAACTTTCTGTGAGCTGGCCTTCCATAAATTCGTTAGATATGAGAAGGTTTCTAATATACTTGAGGCAGATAGGGGAACTGCAGTCAAAATCAAATGCAGCGACCAAGTGCCTTCAAATAATACAGGCTCAAACCAGTTCTTGAGACCCTGGGGAAAAAAAAAAGCGTATAAGGAAACAAATCTTGAAAGTAGTCTTACTCAATATTGATGAAATTTAAGGTTGTCAGATGTCTACAGGAAGGTGGGAATGAGGCTGATCCTGAAGCATTCAATACCAATGAGACTTTGTCTATTGACTTTCTGGCCTCAAATTTAAACACAGCAGTTTTTGCCTTCTGATGGTTTCAGTTACAGCTGTCAATTCTAACATAAAACAGTCATTTAGTAAAACTCACTGGGGAAAAGAAAACTGAGTGAAATGTTCTTGCTTACTGTAAAAACCTGTGCTGGCAAATATTTTCTATTTTACCCTGTAAGTTGTAAATCTTAAAATAAGAAGGAAATTAATACTGGTAGATGGAAGCATAAAAGCTAATGTAATATTGACCCTTTTTTTCCTTTCAATTGGTATTTAAATTATGTATGATGTTTCTTTGAAAATGCTGCTGCTATTGAAACTTAATTAGCAAGATTAGCCTAAAGTGAAATGGTAAAAAAAGTAAACAAATGCAAAGTAATTAATTTTTTCTATTACTTAATCATCATATTCATGTTATAAAACTGTTAACAAATACTTCAATTTTGGAAATTTGAACAAAGCAAGAAGGCTAGCTTTTAAAAAATAGAAATATAAACTGCCATAGGGGGAACTGCACCTTGCATTAATCTGTGCTTGTGGGTTGTTTAGGTTGCTCCAAAACATTCAGCTTGAGGTGCAGTTCTGATGTTTTATAGCTGCATTTTATAGCAAAGGTCAGACAAAAATATTTTAAAACTTTTATGTACATATATGTGTGTATATATATATTCATGCCTCAAATATGTAACGAGTGGAGATTGTTTCTAACTGAGCCAAAATCAAACCTGGCATTAAGGACAGTAAAATTTGCAGTGCAGGCATTCTGACTCTGACTAATGCAATGAAGAAATCTTTCACTGTTCTGCAGTTTTCTCATGACAACCCTCATATCCCTGGAAGTTTGATTCTAACCAGCAGCCCAATAATCCCTCCAAGCCATCCTGCGATTTCCTCTCCCTTGCCTGTGAGACCTGCAGCCCTGTGATGCACAGAACTTTGCTGGGGCTTTGGTAAGCCCTAGCTGCCTCTCCCCTGCCCTTGTTGCCCCTCAGGCGTGTGCAGCCCAAAGCCTCCCAGGCACAGCAGGAACAGCCTGTGGAGCATCTGTTTGGGAGCCTTCCTAGAGGCACATCCCTGCCGGCTGCGGATGGGAATCATCTGCAGGAACGCGGAGGGCGTGAGCCATGTGACCTCTTGGGGCTTCATTACTGAGAAGCAAATTGCCTGGGTCCTCTCGCTCGCCAGCTGCTTTTACAAAACAACAGCCGGAACGTGAACCAGAGAGGCACTTCCCAAACACCGAGCGGCTTCTGCTCCAGACGTGTGTCTCTAATTTGTATGGGCCCAAATGATGGCCCACTTGTGCCTGTGGAACAGGAAACAGTGAAAAAAGTGAACAACTCTGTGTCTGCACAGCAGGAAAGCAGGTAGTACAAAGGGGATATTCACAGCTTTCAAACTAGAGCACAGGTATGGGACATAGTTGGTAGACAAAAGTAGCTTTAACATGGCAAATCTTTTGGAGGAAGCCAACATGACTGTCTGCACTAGAATTTACTCCAACAGCATTATAAATAAGCATGGCTGTTTTCTAAATAAATGAAAACTGCTGGCTTAAGATAATACCAGCAGCACTTTACAGGGCCAGCATTGTATCAAAAAACCCGCAAAACGTGGTGCAAGATTTATATAACCATGATTATATGACCATGCATGTTCATCCCATGCATGACAAAATGAAGCTCTGCCAGGTACTGGGCTAGGCTTTCTGTCCACAGAACAGGGCTGAGTGTATGGGCATTGCTTTTGTCACATTAATGTTAACAAGAAAACTACAATTATCTTGCAGAGTTGTGTTTCTGCATTTAGGAGAGAGATGCTTTAGCTTGTGAAGAAACAACTTGCTGGTGAAGCGGGGACAGATTTTGTTCAGATCTCAGTATCAACAGCAAGGACACATTGCAAAAACATTGCATTTACTGCACATCTGAGATGTGTTTTGTGTGTAGTAATACAGGAATACATTTCATCCATTTCTGTTGCAAGACTTTTCTGAAGCAACTCACCACAGATGAGCACAGTACCTATTTTCCATTACTCCTTCCTAAGGTCCTCCATACCAACAAAAACACATGTATCAGATTAACGGAGTTTCTGTGGTTTGAAGCCAGGATGAATATAGCAACTTGGTGACTATCCAAGAGTATTAAAAATTAAGACCTTAGAAAAGTTTTTCGTATGGCAATAGATGAGATACCACAGAATTTCCTGTTTCTAATGCAAGGGGACTGTGTAGAAGCTGTTCACAAACATTGTTTTTGTACTCGGAACCCCTGCATTATGTCTGGATTTTGAGCTAAGTCCTCCCATGGTTTAGCACAAACATGTGAAGCGTGGCCATGAAGTGAGCATGTCAGTCATTTACAATTTCTGGGCTACACTTTGTAGCATGACTACAAAGTATATGATGAGGCTGGGATCCTGTCAGATAGATGAAAGTTAAAAATTAGTGTCATTGAGGAGTCACTCCAGAAGGGATAGGCCAGAGGTCAGGCTGGAGGAAAAGAAAAATTGCTGGAACGCCAAGGCAGGAGGCAGATAGGGAGAAGCTTTTCTTTTTTTACAAAATGCTGGAAGACACACTGAAAGAAAAGCTGAGGACACAGAGGCTGGCCTGTGGCCCAGGCTGACTCCCAGACCCTCAAGGAGCCTAAAACAGACAACATTTGGAGTTGAGGGAAGTCATTGCTCCTTTCCACGTGGCACTCATGGAGTCACATCATAAGTAGTGTGTCCTGTCTGGGGCATTCCAGGGCAGGAGGGATGCTGACAAGTGAAGAGGTTCACCAAGAGGGTTTTGATTGGACCATGTCCACACACAGAGGGGCTGAGGGAGATGGGTTTGCTCAGCACAGAGAGCAGAAGGCAGAGAGCAATTCATTGCTGCCTTCACTTCCCTTGGAGGTCAGTGTTACAGGGAGGACAGAGCCAGACTGCTCAGGGATGCAAAGCCAAGGAATGAGACTGAAAAGTCACACATTGCAGCTAGGGAAACTCTAAACACTGCCTGTGCCATACTCCCCCGTGGGTGAGTGGGGAATGAGACTTACTACATGTGGTAACCAAGGGGTAAATGTCTCAGCATTTGGGGTAAGCTTTGCATTGCTCCCAGGGCCAGGGAGGAGGAATGACGAGTAAAGCTCTTAAAACTTGCCATATTTTTGGGTATGTTATCTTATTTTTATACTTCAACACCAGAAATAAAACACCCTTATCTTCCTCTCACAAAGTCAACCACCTGGCTCTGTTTGTGGTTGTGTTTCAAATGGGGATTGGGCATCTTTGAGGGATGGTCACCAGCTCTAATTTGTCAAAAAAGATGAAAAAAAAAATCCAGATTTGTAATAGTCAGATTGTCAGAGTATTTGTACTGCAGGTTGCTTGTTGCAGTATTTCTATGCTTGCAGATGGAAAGCCCAAATAGGGCCTTGGCTCTGCTTTGGACACGAGTGCAGATATCAAAATTATCTGTAGGCAATTTCTAATGTGGCCAAAGAATGCTCTCTATAAATGTACACAGTTATTTCACTGGTATTTAGGCTATTGTTTATAAAGAAATAGATAACAGTATGAGAATTTACATGTTTATAATTTGTTGGCCTGTAGAAAACTGTTTAAGGGGAAAATTAAGAAGGCTGTGTAATAAGCCTGTTCCATTTTATTTCTCAGATTTCATTTGAGTTGATTATTTATTTTCCCCCTCAGCTGTACTTACTGGAAAATACTCACGAGATGTATGTTCTGAATGCTTTTGTTTGCCCTTAGCTGACACGGCCATCTCTAACACGCACACACTTGCAAGTGGATAGACCTGATGTACATCAAACTTGGTGGCTTTGAAAGTCACATGTATCACTCTGAGAGGGTAATTCAAAAACCTGTTTGTGCTTTACTGAGAGCCTGGTGTGGTATCTCACTCTTTCGGTGAGTTTTGTTTGAAGACTGGCTTCCTTTCCTGTGTTTTGTTTTGCTTATTCATAAGCCAAAGTAATACTTCTGCTTAATTGAGTTCCTTTGTTAAAGAAACAAGAAGGTTTTTTAATTTACATGTTCGTATTTATAAAATAGGCTAGTGTTTATTGTCTTCAGCTGTAGTGTCCCATGTTGTGAACTGCAGCCACTAACAGCTTCTTCTCCTGCTTAGTCCTTTCTTACTGGCACAACTCACACCAGCACGTTTGGGGGGCTGAGGCAAATGGCTTTGGCTTAGGGGTCAGTTTGGAAGCACATTCTTAAAATTTGAGTGTTTTCCATCACAGACTAAAATAAACAAAGAGCCTGTCCACTTGCATGCATGCTACTCATTTGAGTAAGGGATTGTAAAAGGTCTATTTCTCTTTGTAAATCGGTTTTATGCAACCCAAAGGGAACTGTGGATTTTATCCTTGTGCTAAATACAGTGACTCCATGGTCTTAAGTCTGTAGATTCAATTAAACTTTCTTAAAATCTTCAGTTAATTTTATTTGAGCTACATGAGGACTTATAGCTATAAGCACTGTTGGTCAGGAAAATATTTTCCTCCAAGTTTGATCAAAAGATAAGGAAATGTATTTGTGAGAGGTTGCATATATTCACGATAGCAATTATTTCTGTCAACCACAGCTCGGTAAAATATGGTGTCTATTTTCTGAAAGACATCATTATCAAGCAAAGCTATGATTTTCTGCTTCAGCATCCAACAGTGCCTGGATACATTAATGGCTTGTATTGAGTGCAGATCATTTAATTCCAGATCCTTTTGGCTTTCATAGAAAACTGGCAAACGGAGTAAATATAAAACACTTTCCTAAAAGCTATTTAGGAGTAGATATGCATAAACATGCAAGTCTCTTTTGATGGAATTCCTCCCTAAACATGTCAGTCTCATCGAAGAGGGTCAGACCATATGGAAAATGGGCAAGAATTTGAACCAACAAACCCCATAATTGTCCTGATTGTGTAGGAGGCCAGACCCAGCAATGGGAAAGATGAGGTACTTTGTGCCAGCTTGGATTGCTGAGACCAAATGCAACATCTAATAGGCAAAAAAATAGAGAAAATCCTCCTCATCCCCAGAATCCTGCACATATTGCAACTTCCACTAAAATTGCTTTAAGGGACACAGTTCACCCCCTATCAACTCCTAGAAAAGACCCATATTGAAAGCTCCAGTTATATACAAACATCCTGGAACAGTGAATTCAATCTTTTTTCATCTATGCTCATTTTTGTGCTTTACTTAATTCACATTTTAAGTTATTACATTGATGGATATAAAAATACACTCTATTAACTCTATTTTACTAGCAAACTGAATACTTCAGCTTTATTCTTTAAAAAAAAAACAAAACCAAAAAAAACACCAAAACAAAAAAAAAAACCCAAAACCAGATAATCTCAAAAAAACCAAACCTGCCATCTGGAATGATTGTTATTGTTTATAAAACTTAAGTAGTTTAGCACAGTAAAAGCCAATCAGATACTTCGTTTTAATCTTGTCCTAGAGCTGAGAGAAGTCTTGGCTACAAACTAAAACCTCTGAATCAAGATCCTCTTTAGCTGATTTCTTTTATGTATAGGGAATTTCAGTAGGGATGAAAAAAAATCTACCCATTCATCTTCCATTCATGACAAAATCCACATGTTCATCTCCAGTTTGTTGTTTCGTTAAGAGTGCAAAGAAATGTGGATAAAAACTGTAAAGATGTAAAATGGATAATCGAGCCACCAGCGGCAGAGCAGGACACAGGGATTTGTTTGCCTTTGGTTTTCAAAAATAACATTTCTTTAATCCTGTGCATTGCTTGTGTTGAAATCACATTCAAGACGCTGGTGTGTGCACACACAGTTACAGGCCTCCCCACACTGCTCCAGTCAGAGAAGAGATTAAGAGGCATTACACACAAGAAGTGATAACTGGACCATTGAGGGTGCTTGTAGGACCTGCTCAAACTCCAAGGTGAGAGAATAGGGCATTTTTTCCTCCCCCATTTCAGACTGAATGCTGTCACAGATTGGTGACATGCAGCAGTAAAATACAAAAATAAGACAAAAAAAAAAATATTAGGAAAGATGGATCTGTGGACACAACCGTGTCCTGTAATGACTCTGGAATAATCCATGGCTTACAGCTAGTAAAAAACTATGAGGAGAGAATGAGATCTTGATGAGAAAATTTTTTTACAGCGAGAATTACAAGCTGACCTGAGGGAGTTTTCTTTACAGGAATTGGTGAACATGGGATTCACTGGCTGTACAGTGAGCACATTGCTGAGTGCTGGGTATGTGACAAACAATGTGTGATAAAGTCATCCAGTTCCCCAGATAATCTCTGCCAACCCTAATGAACAATAGGATAAGAAAAGAACAATAGGATAAGAAAAGAACAATAGCTGGCCATGTGTAAAGAATATTTGGCTTATTGCTTCTTCTAACTCAATTGTGTGTGAGATTTTATAATTTTGAGCTATAAAAGTAAGGCTTAAATGTGCAACTCCCTTAAAGGCTGGAAGCACATGCAGGTGGCTACTTTGGCCAGTGTGAGAGATGGAGCCTGGACTTGCAGAGTTGTCAGTGCCCCAGGGCTGGGCATCTGTTCCTGGTGCCCACAGACATGGTGTGGGTTATTCACCTGCTCACTCAATGGGGCACTTGAATTTTCCAGGTTGCAACACTGTGCCTGCCAATCTGAGTGACACTGAAGTTTCTTGTGTTGGCAGGTCCCCTGTTTAGTGGCCTGCTTTCACCTCAGAAACCTGTGCATGATTTTGTGCTTGAGCTGGTGTTTTAAAGTGCCCAGTTTAACCTCAATGTATCTTCTCGGCTGCCTCTGAGGTCTCACAGGGTGCACTGATCACTGCACTGATCCTGAGTTTGTTCTGTATCATGCTTTTCCATTACAACCACTGAATACTGAATTTCTAGCAGCACACTTAGCAACATCAGACTATTTCAAATCTGGTTTAAGAGCCTCCTTGTTAAAGCAGTGCTTCATGGTCTTCAGCATCTTGCACGACAAGGCTGCTAGCTGAAAAGGTGATCCATTATTCATTTGGGTAGTATTTTGCTCAGAGAACATGCATAGGACAGCTATGTTTGGCATGATCCTGGAATTTTTCACAGCAGTTGCATTTCTATCCAGGTGCCTATCAGCCAAAGAGATGAGTGTGGATCAGCACATGCTGTTGCCTTGTATAACTGAATAGGTCCTGAAGCCGTGAGTTCCTTGCTTTCCTTAAAACAAGATGATCACATGGGAGGCATCTTCATCACCCTGGATTTCTTGACTTAAATCAGCCAAGGAAGCCTCACACAGGTAGGTGTGAAAGCACCTGGCAAAGGGCTCTGTGCCAGACTCCTGGGAGCAATGGGGAAGTTATCCACTGGATACATAAGCAGGAGCTATGGAGAGATAGAAAAGAAGTGCTTAGGGTAGGAATCACCTCTGTTCATCTGCAGAGCACCAGTAAGATGTAATAGATAATGGTTGTTGTATCAGTTGACGACACTTCATGATTTTGTATTTGGGACAGCAATGTGCTGCCTACTGGCCTGAGCCTCTCACACAGCCCCCTCTTGGCAGTGCTAGAGGTGGCTAGAAGGGTGGCTTCTGCTGGTTGAACCCCTTGTCCCAGGAATGTCATCACACTCAGCAGGAGCATCCATCAAAATCAGCAAATGACACTTCCCCAGGTACTCATTGCAATTCACTCGCCTAGTTAAATGAGCAGAATTGCTTCATTCCACTTCTGGTGTAAATCTGTGATAGTTTGATCAGGATCATGCCATCAACTTTAATGCTGTGATCAGCAGAGAACATATCTGCCTATTTCCAGAGCATTTGAAGGGCCCAAATGTTACATTTTTATTTGCAGTTGGTTAAATCACTCTCACAGCCTCTTATCTAAATGGTACTTTATTGCAATTTTAGTTTCTCAAGACATCCTCCAGTTGCTAGTGAGTGTTAATTTAATTAAAGCAAGATTTTTTCCTATATTTCCCTGCATTTTTTTGAGTAAAAGTCAAATTCACTAGCTAGTGGTGTCAGGGATACTATTTGTTGACAGTTCTATACAAGGGTTAAACCTGCAAACTGCAGGCTCATTAAGGAATAAATCATTTCAGTGTAGGAGCTGTAGATGATGAGATCTTTTTGTCCACTCTGACCTTTCCACATGTAGGGGAACACTCGCTCTCTCCTTTGTTCTGCTACCATTGCAGAAAATTCTTTCACAAAGGAGATGTTTGGGTTCTCCAATCTATAATTTCCTCTCAAAATGAACAGAGATCTTAGAGATCATAGATTGATCTCAAAGATCAATAATATCCATACAAAAAACTATCCTAATAATTTATTTTAAATCATGTTGTTCAACTGTTTGAAGCAATTATGGTACCTAAAGAGAATTCCAGGCACTTGGATTACATCTTTTCTTTCTGTTCTGTCATCTTAGTTAAATCTAGTCTTCATTTTTACCTTTTAATGACAATTTTATTTCTCTCACGACTTTGTGAGATGAATAATAAGTCTTGATAAATGAAAACAGTAGTAGTATAAACACAGCCAGGCAGCCAAGACATAATCTATCATGACCATTCAAGAGGAAATATAAAGTAACAATATATGATTTTTTGGGGTGGGTTGGTTGATTGGTTCATTGGTGGGGTGGTTTTTTTAGTGGAAGAGCATGCACATGGTTTAAATACTTTCACAGGATATATATATATACAAATATGTATATTTAAATACCTTCACAGGAGCTTCCAACTCACAAGAAAATTCTAGTCATGCAATCAAGGGAAAAAGTACTTCTCAGTCTGGATTGCTTTTAGCTAGCAAACAACTCCTAAGAGACTCAGCTGCTTAAGCCTAAATAACCTTGGAGGTGTCAGCTTTGACTAGTAGAGGTGTGAACCCACATTCGTATGGGTCCAGTGCAGATAACCTCTTTGAGAAGTCAGGGACAGGATTTGCTGATACATTCTGAGGTGCTGATAAGTGAGATCTCAGAGTATATGCTTTTGAGCAGGGTGAATCCCAAATATATCTATGTTAGAGTTGAAGAAAAAGCTTGGGAGGGCATCCTTAGCTGTATATTTTAACATAATAAAATAAAAAGGTGAAAGATTAAAGAGCAAAAAGGGATAAACAAGGGTAAAGCAGAATTTTAACGTGAATTTAAAAAGAAGAACATGCTTAAAAAACTGAAAAGTAATGGCCAAATTAAGAAGTTGCAATTTGAACTGCAATATATATAGCATATATAATATGTTTCTGGTCAGGATATGTGCTGCTCCCCTCTTGTCTCAGCTTTATCAAAAATGTCTTTCTCTGCACATTAAACAGACTGCCTCCATTAAAGCACAGTAAGGTGAAATTCCCTAGCTGCAAGAAATCCTTGCTTGAACCTCAGTTAATGCTGAAAAAACACATAAAAATTTTGTAAATCATTTCCCATTATGTATTAAGAAAAAAATTATCTATGAAGGTGTACATTATAAATAAATTTAACCCAGTAAAATGATCCATGTCTGAAGTGCATTGCCCAGCACTCTTTAAAAGTAAAGTAAAAGGGCACTTGTTTCTTAGGCAAACTAATTACCAACTCTGGTCATGCCTTGAATGATGTGGCACAGATTTTTTCATTCCTGGTATAGAGTTTTTCAATGCTGCATTGAAAGATCATAAATTTAAATACTCGTGTTTTATTATCAAGTGTATCTTATTTTTTCCTTGGTCTTTCATTTATTTCCTCACTCTAAAAATATCTTATAAAGGATTTGAGTTATACTGCAGCTCCAAGCTGCTTTACCTTTAATTTAGTTTCCACCAATTCTCTGTAGTCAAGGGCTTCAAAGTTCAGGACTTTAATTCTCTTATCTCTTGCCTTATGCATACATAAAAACAAAACCTGTTAACTATCAGAAGGAGGGTCAGAAGAAATGAAAACAAACTTTGTACTTGTGTGTGCTTGCTTCCTTTCCTCCCCAGTGCAAGAGAAATAGGAGAGTCATTCCACACCTCTCTGTTTGACTAAGACAACCATTCCCTGATTAATGTAATAAAACAGATTCCCCAGGGGACAAAACATCAGGCTAACAAAATAAAAATACAAAAGAAATGTGGGGAATGCACAACTGGTGCATACTTTTAAAAACTATGCTCTATTATCCTGTTTTCTGTGATGCTATCTCACGTGGGCCATGAATGAAAATCCAGCGCAACTTACATGTGTACCACTGTTTGTAAATTAATTTACATAAATGCCACAACTGTTTAAAGGTAACATTAAAATAATGTAATGAGGTTTATGAAAGAAATGCTGTAGACTATTATTTTTTTGCATTTGTTTAAACTGTGTGTGACTTACCAATCACATGCTATTTTGAAAGACATTAAATCACTCTACCAATTTTATTAGCCTTTTCCTAATTAATTAGAGTAGCTCACTCAGTAAGAAAAAAGCATTTGTTGGAAACCATCAATGAAACAGTCACAGAGCTGACAGTCATTAAGTGGCTCATCATTTGGGTCTATGCTGTGCATTTGTGCTTCCCCTGGTCTGATTACACATTTACTTGTAATTTGGTGAAAGTGAGCTTAATTTGTTTTATGTGGTAGGGACAGCTCCCTTTGTTAACATCAGAGAATCAGTGGAGGATGGTGTCAAAGATAAAATCTTCTGCTATTGCTGCAGAGGTGACAACCGTGAGGCAGTTGGGTCACAGGAAAAGCCTTGCATCCATCCATCCATCCATCCATCCATCCATCCATCCATCCATCCATCCATCCATCCATCCATCCACACAGCAGAAGTATGGGTCTGCAGCCTGGCACACTTCCCAAACCCAAGCAATACACCTGTCTTCTCCCCAGCCTTAAAGCATAGCTCAGACACATTGAAGTGACAAGTGAACATGAAGCATCACTACAGAGAACAGAGTTAGCTCAAGCTGCAGAGGTGGATTGCCATAAGAAAAATTGTGTTGAGTAAGGCAGATCCCAATAGGATCATGAATGTCATTCTCCTTTTTTTCAATTTTAAAGAGTGAATATGCTTGGCACTTCAAGGAAACCAGAAATCCCTCCAGACACATTAAATTCCAACTCAGCTTTATACTATTAAGTAACTAATGTGATCCAACCATCCCTATAAACACAAGTGCTGAACACAAGCAAAATAGCTTTTTCTACTGCAAATTGTACTTTGTTTTGGACTACATGGTATCTTTCCCTGCAACAGTCTACAGAGGATGTGAATTCCAATAGCCCATTTTCTAAAAATAGTGAAATACACAGTTAATGTAAACATTCTGCTTTCAGTTTTGGGCTGTGCTACCCAGGCAATGACAGATGACACTCTAATGGATATACTTATTCCTCTCTCTTTTCCATTAAAGAAACCTAAACCAAAACAAACCAATATGTTTTGGTATGTAAGGTGTGTTCTACATGCAAAACAGGAAAGCCGGGCAATAGAGGGCAGAGGAGCCCAGTCCTGCAGTAAAAATTATGTCCTGCCTCCCAAGCCTTCCTGTGATAATAGGATTTACAAGCTTCCAAGTCAACCCAAATGAATGCTGAAGAACATTCCTAAGTGCTTTGACCATAACAATTGTCCTGCAACAGGCACCTATCCTGGCCCTTAATGCTCAGCCTGTTTACACTAAGAGGATTTGTCAGAGGTCTTCAGAAAGTTGGGATGCATCTTCAGTCAGAACACTGTGACCCATGTGAGGGTTCCAGACAAGCAAGTGAAGTGTAGGAGGACAAAGAACAGCTCTGACCTCCAGCAGCCAGAAGGAGGGTTTGGGCACAGCCCTGCGGGAATTCAGCTGTGCTGCTTCTGCTCTGAGCTGGGGCAGTTATCCTGCCCCAGGGCTGGATGTGCTGGTTCAAGGCTGTGAGGCTGTGAGCCTTCAGGTGCCACATGCAGCTTGACTTTTTGTGGGCTGTGCAGCTTTTTTCACTTTCATGCTTGCTGACAATCAGAGTTACTTTTGAGTCGAGGATGCTTTTAGCCCTTTAGCTCGAACTGCCCGCTACCAAAAATGAACATGCAACAGATACTTTTACTCAGTTTAACTTGTTCTCTGTCACATTCTTTCCCGGCTGGAAAGGTTATTTCAACATCTTGCTGATTTGTTGCATTTGCTTTTCCTTGCTTACTGTCTGCTCTCAGCACGGGAAAGGCCAATTGCTTTGCTTCACCGAAGCATTTACTGTAAGAAGGCTGAGATCACTTTCCTGAGCGGTATTAGGTGGGAAGCATTGCCTGTGTGCTTTGTGCCCCAGTACTCATTCTCTGCTGCTATTTAAGGACAACTCTAAGTGATGTACTCATGCATAGACTAATCGCCAGCCCTCAAGGCTCTTGCTAATGATTTATACACTCTGCCAGTATAGTTAGAGCACTTCTATTACAAAACCTTATTTTTATTACCCAGATACTCATAAATCTATCTGCCTTATTTTTAAAATTGCTCTTCTTTTCAGGTAGCAAAGGTTCACCAAAGTAACAGTGCATTTTAATGACTGATTTTGTAGAATTAACCTACGAAATAATCATCCCAGTTATCTGGTTTTAAGGATCTGCTCCTTTAAGAATTGAGACCAAATTGCACAATATTTTGTTTCAACTCCTAATCTATATTTTCTTCAGTTCCAATCTCCCCACTCCTATGCTGCAAATGTAATGAATAGGTCTGATTTACAAAATGGATCATGAGAAAGCAGAAAAGGTCTTCCTGCTGCTGTCTGCTGGTCACAGACTATTCCACTACAGTCTTCCATTCAAAACAGAACAAGCTACAGAAAATAAGTGTTTCCATGAAAATAGGCGGAGAAACATCTGCCATGGAAAACAAGACATGCCAGTAAATAAAGAAGCTTCAAAAGAAGCTGTCCATCCTCTTTCATCAGAGAGAGGAACAAAGAATATTTGCATTTCTATACAGTTAAAGTAAATGAAAGACTATGCTTTTATAAAAACTTAATGTCCGCTATAATTTCTGAAGTCTTCCTCATTCTGATGAAGGAAAAAATGCCTTTTTCCAAGCACCCAGCAGTTAAAGCTCTCACCCCACCATGATTAAACTCAGAAACATTTATCTCATACATGAAATTCTATTCCGGTTTTAGCAATACATTTTCTCCAAGATCATATTTTTCACCCCAGAAAAGATGGACAGATGTGATCAAGAAGAGTCAGAGCAAACCAGCTCTGTGTAGTGACATGACATGTTGCAGAGTATGGGTAGCAAAGAACTTCCTGCTCCTTTTTGATTGCAATTTGTGCGACTGCCAGAAGAGCAGATTAATCATATGGTTACACTTGCTGCATGTGGAGGAGCTGTAGAGCAAATAAAAGTTTTACTGAATCAGCAGGCAGCTCTCTAATGCTGTTACTTCTGCTCCTGAGGTTTCTCCCAAGACAAGAGTTATAATTTATGCACAAGGAGAGTAATCAGAAGCCCCCAGATCTGTAGAAGTAATGTGATAGGGCACAAAAAGAATGGTCTTAAAATCCCATCTACAAACTAATGTGTATTGATTTTTAATAAAGTAAAAATTAGATGCAATGCTATTTTTCCATTCTTTGTTACTGCATCTTCCTAAGGAGATAAATTTTAATTCAAATGCAAAGATAATTCAAGTAGAGATTTCAGTTTGTTCTCCAGTAATTCAGTGTTTGGGAAATATGATCTGTCCCATATTTGAAAATGAGTTGTTTGTGTACCAAACACACGAGGTGTTATTTCATCCTACAAGGCAATACCAAAGTCACTCACCAGAGTCAGAATGTTTGTATATTGGCGATGACCTGGTTTTTAAAGTGGAAACCATTATAGCAGAAATTGAGGTTTCCTCATAGGATTTTATGATTCAGAAACACAATTCATGCCATATAAACAAAAATGCTTCCAGCCTAAAAGCATGTGTATCAGTTTTATAGAATGATGATCCTAAAATGACAAATGGAAATAAAGATTTATAGTAGACATCAATCTTATAAACTATTTTTATTATACTAATCAGAAGTTTTATAGTATGTAAATGTCATATATAACAAAAGGAACAAAATATATTTTAGTAGCTGGATTATGCCAGAACAATACAATTTATATAAATAGTTTGTCTCAGCTAGAAAGAATTCAGCAGTGTTCTCAGAAGAATTTTTGTTCTATACAAATCAAGTTGGATGTAGAAGACAAACCAAATTGGATGCAGAGAGCTATAGCATCTCTTTCTGCATCAATCTTGTTTCCCCGTGCCCGAAGCCTCTCAGCACTGTACGTGTCTGAGGCAGTGTCCAGGCACGCCGGATCCCTGGCAGACAGTCAAGGACTCAATCCGACATGGAATTTCTCAGTGACTGCACCCACTGGCAAGCTCTGTCTAGCTCGGCTCCTTCTCATCAGCTTCCCCTCCTAGGGTCACTTGAGGCCACAGGGAGCTGGTTCAGAACAGGCTTCTGCCTCCCTTGGCCACAAGGGGAAAAAGGGTGGAGAGGCTCTCAGGTACCTTTCTTGTGTATGAGAAACCAGCTGCTCCTTCCACCGCGACCTCGAGGCTTTGCGGGAACTATCTTCTTTAGATTCCTTTAGTTTCCTCTCACCATGTGGTTATTCCCTCTGGCAATCAGCACTTGCTCTTGGCCACATCTCTGACTGCCTTGGCAAGGCAGAAGTGCAGGAATGGTCAAGGCCTGTCCTGCTCCTTCTTAATGCTCTTCTTCAGGGTGTGACCTTATCTTTTTGAACGTGTGGTGTTCCTTCATATTCAGATGGTCCTTCTGTTGGACAGACTGCATCTTGCTGTTTATTTGGGGTTCACTGCCTCTGCATAGAGTAAGGTCAAAAGTGAATACTGTGAAAATTCTGGCTTGCAACCTGTTCTGAGTGAGCTTGGTAGTGCTTAGTAGCAAATTCATGATTTCTGCTGCAGCTTTATCAGCTCTAGGAGATACCAAGTCCTGCTGGAAAATCTCCAAGGACCTGACAATATGTTTAAAAAAAAAAAAAAAAGAAAAACAGTTCTTATAGCCAATTTTATTACTAATTTTTATCCTTTTTTTTTTTTTTAATGTTTTAAAAGTCACTTATTAGACCTTATTTTGCATTTATCTGTATTTCCTATCCTGTTGTTACTTTATTAAGTGATTGAGGAATAGTCTTCTGGAAATTAGGTGCTGCACAACTTTGAACATGTTGTCTTCTATTCCTGTTACTTTGATAGCCTGTTTGGAGTAGGGAGGCAGTGCTGGGGTAAAAGGGGAGAGCACATGAGTGAGAAGTGTTTTTATAGAGAGATAGAAACTAAAATGATTTTTAGGAGGATAGTCCTGTAGGATGTCAGGAGGATGAGCTATAATGGTTTTTTTTTGTTTTTAAGATGTTCTTCTCAAGCATATTCACCAATGGTGTTTATACCAGCAAAGAAATCTGTAATCAATGAAATAGAAAATATAAGGACTATGTTATTTCAAAATAAGCTAACACCTTCTTAAGACAAATTTTGAAAATTGTTGGATTTGTATGTCTCTTTCTTTGGTTCTTACGGTCTCTATTGCTGTTGGTTCAAGTTAGGTGAGTTGATTTTTGATGACCCAGTTTGGGTGAGAGACAAGCATGCCAGAAGCTCATAAAAGCATTAATTTAATTGCACCATTCTCCCCAGATCACTGGCAGGGCACAATGTGTAGCAAAAAATACTCCTTTTTCAGCTTATAATTATGTCTTGTGTAAACACAGACCTTCAGGTTTCAAGTATCCATCCTGAAAGAAATATAAAGTGAATAATTTACAAGATTTGATTTTGAAGGGGAAGCCGAAATGATGACAAAATACAGTTGTTTCAAAAGTTTGCTTAGAGTAACCACCACTAAACAGAGTAACTGCCTCTGGAAAAGGGGACAAGCTTCTCAACTTGCTCTTGCATCTGGATCACCCAAATGATCACCAATGTGCCTGCACAGGCTGGCTGAGCAATGGGTGCTGCATCAGCCCTGTAATTCTAAGCCAGGCTCCAGTGAAAGTGCAGCTTCTCCAGCTTCAGTGCAGATGTTTTCCATACAGGAAGCCTCTAATCCAAACATTCCCTTCTCTCCTCTTGCTGGCCTCACATGGCCTTGTCGTGCTCTTTGCTCATTCTGAAACAATTATATACGTTTGGATGGCAGCCAGACTGATTGCAGCCTGTTTTTCAAAAAATTAGCCTGTTTTTCTGACAATTGCACTTATCACAACATTCAAATCAACGAGGCTGTAGGTAGAAAATAATTTAATTTTTCTTGTTAATAAGTTTAAGTATGATGATCCACTAAGCAAGTCCTGTTTCTTCTTCAGCCACTTCCCATAGGTCCCACTCTCAGGCACAAACCATATATATGCATGTCTTTATTCATACTAGAAAATTTCCAAAATGCACCAAGGAGGCTTTGCCAAAGGATTTCTCTGAAGAGCTTCTACTTTTGAAAAAAAATTAAAGGTGAATCTTGAAAGATGCTGTGCAGCACTTTGCTTATGTTATCACTTGTAAAACCCAATTCAACAAACCAGTTTTCCTGTGATGAAATATTACATTCTTGCTTTGAAGTGACAGGGTGTCAGGGTGACATGAATTCCTTAAAAAGGTTCATAGCAGAGCTCAAGAGAATTTTTTTCAAGGACTTGCATATTCCTTGTGTTTGCACAATTAAGAGACAGATTTGTATTTTTTTTCCTGGTGCCAAAACACACAGGAAAGTACACATAATTTACTGGAATACAATGGGATAAGGGAACCTTCTGATGTATTTTATTTAGGTTTCTGTTCTGGTTTATATTTGCTGCTCTTTTTTTAGTGTTTTTTTCTGGCACTTGGAATGGATCTGAATTTGCACTATCCCAAAATTTATAGAGCCTGTGAGCATGTGTGTGGCGTGGGTGGCTTAGCAGTATTTGCTGGATCCACAAAAGGAAACTTTTGCATGTATTAAGATGATAAATTTCACAACTGCTTTGAAGGTGAGCAGGAACAATCTTGGTACTTGATTGATTGAGAAGACAAGTTTAATGCCCACTATCAATCACATTTTTTTTAATTTGCAGATTTCTAATTTGCCTATTGTGTGGCTTAGTCAGAACATGCTTCATGCAAACTAGGAATTTATTAAAAAGCCTAAACACCCCACATTTGTTTGTTCCCTCCTTTCTGTGTTACACAAAAAATAACACCATTGTATCTTTAGCTGTTCCCATGGAGATTCCAAGGCACCAGTAAGAGAAGATCTACATTACATAAAGGTCATAAAACACATCTCTAACACCATGACACCTTCAGGCTGTGTCTATATGACCAAATCTAAGTGTGCCTGGAAACATTTCTGTGCTCCAGGCTGTGAACATCTGCACTGGTGAACCTGGCATGAATTCATCCTTTTACAAACAGTGCTGTATCCAAACAATTTCTGGGCACTTTTTGGTGCTTTGACGGTAAGACCACTGTAGTGGCCATTCCCCCAGGCAGACCTCCTGGAACATCTCCTTTTAGAGACTGCAAGCAGTTGTTTAGCACTGATATAGGCCATCCCAGTCCACTTGGACCCAAACACAGTCTCAGGCAAAGCTAATTTACTAGAGCAGGTGTAGCCAGAACTTCTACAAGAACCAGAAGAAATTGATATTTCCCCAGGCCTTGTGCTGTCATGGAAGGTTATTTCGGAAACAAGAAAATCCAACACCTAGTGTCTTGGATAAGGAACATCTGCTTCTTTGAGATTTTTATAGTATCAGGTATCATGCCAAACTAACAAAGTGATCTCTCACCAACTTGGTTGCAACCAATCCCTCGTTTTTGGGAACAGATTTTCAGCTGAAATATTTCCATCTCGGCCTCTGTCCCAGTGTGTTTCAGTTTCCCACAGATCTGCTGAGCTCCATTGTTGTTGCAAATGAGAAATAGGGAAAAACCACAATTATGCTGAAGTTTCAGGTCAAGATGTATGTCCCGGTTTGAGACAAATTAAGGGAAAAGCTCTGGAAGGAATGTCTCCTCCAAAGAAGGCAGGTTTCAGCCACCCCTCCCCCACCAGGTTCAGAAAAATTTTCCCCAGAGGAGAAGCGAAAAGACCTATTTCTTTAACAAGTAAAGTGCATGCAGGCATGGAAAAAAGAATAATGCTAAATAATAAAACCTCTCTCGCTGTGAAGAGAAACCTGGTAAATTTCAGAGTCCTGTGGGTGTGGCTCTGCCCTCTCTGGAGCTGGGGTTTGGCATGGGCCCCTCCGGGCTGGAGGGGAGGACCTCCCAGTGATGCTCTGGGGTTGCTGAACAGTCCAGAAGAGAAGAAGAAACCAAATTCCCAGAGCTTGTTTTAGCTAACAAGCAAAAAACTAGCTAAAACCCAAGAGAATTCCACTCTCTTCCCTGCTGCAGAGAGCCAAGAGCTGGCTAAAAGCAGGAAGGTGCTTCCTCCACTCCACAGCAGCAGGAACACAGGGCAGTGTGTATCTGTGTCCTTGAACACAAAACTGCTCAGGTTTCTTTCTCCATTTCTCTCGGACCTAGCTTAAGGACACAGAAAGGCACTGGGTAGACGATAGGGAATACAGTATCATACAGTCACCCCAAGACTATGTATTTGAAAAAGAAACTCATTATTCTGGCTACATGTTGGACCTCAAAGGGGTAGGTCACAGAGTTCTGGAAAGAATAAAAATCACATAAAGTTTTTAGTAGAACTTTGGAGGTTCACAAAGTTATTAGAAACCCTCAGGAAGAAGGAAGATGCTGGCAGACAGTTAACTGATTAAGGACATATTCTACCCGTTACAAAAAGAAATAGTTAAAGAAACAGATTGACCACTTGAAGATTTCTGTCATAAACCAAATGATAAAAACTACCCACAGAAATCAGTGAAGAATCTCATCTTGATATGACAAGGGTAAGTGGATGTACAAGCTTGTGATTTAAACAACACATTATTATTTCAAAATGTTTGCTATATACAAAATTCCCAACTAAAGTCTAGTCTATTGACATGGAATAATTTGTGCCTCAAAGGTGAACAATATTAATGAGAATATTTTGGTAGTGGAAGAAAACCCGAAACATAAGCAGTGTAAGAGGAAGAATTTACAGAGCAAAAAATGGCTTACTTCCACCAAGCTTCCTCCTAGAAAAGACACAATGAGAAATATTTGTAATCACTAATCACTGTAGTAAAAACAATTTAAAAAGGAAAAAAATTGAAATTTTGCAGTGCCACTGTCTAGCTTCCAGACCAAGGGCAAGTCAAATGACTTTTCCTCACACTCATTTTGGTGCTAGCTGGAGTCAGAAATTCTGGGGCCAATAGCAGCATTGACAGTGTAAAGGTCTTTTTCGATCTTCTAAGCAGAGTTGTATTCAATCCTTATTTTTTTTTTACTTTGGACTGCTCTCTGCCATTTTTTTTATTTCTTATTTTCAGGATATGTCAGGATTGCTAATTTCTGCCTTTCACTGTTTTCTGTCTTTCATATATTTTATTACTCCTGTGAATTGCCACTCTCTATTTTTTTTTATTCCAGGAGAATGATTTCCTCCCTCTCTTCTTTAACTGCTTCTCCATCTTTCTCCTAATCTGTGCCTGTCATATCTGCTTTTCCTCATGGAACTCTGTCCAGGTTTCCTTTCTCAAAGGTAAAAGAAATTAGAGAAGTTAGAAACTATTTGTTCTAATATTTCGTAAATGATTTGTTCTTCTGTCTTCCACGTTATCTCTTCCCGCAAACACTTGCACTCTGCCATCTGTTTAATTTATAGGTGCTTTTGCATAATCTCTCTTAAAAAATTCATTATATGCAAAATCTCTTTCAGGATCTTCACTAAGAGAAGGGTGATTAATAACATGTTGGAATAAGCCAGAAGTGACTCAGAGAGTTTTGGAAAGGTGCAAAGTTTTGAATGTGTTCTTGAGCATGTAATACCACCTTGCATATCTGTTGCCTCCTCGAACTGGAATGTGTATAAGTTGCACCAATGCAATCAAGAGATCATCTTTCCCTTTTCCAAAGGGTCCATCACAGCAATTACTGTGAAAGGACTGTTGCATGAGGGAAGAGAGGGAAACCATTGGAGGTTGGTTTAATAGGCACCCTAAAATTCCTACCCTACAATTTTTGTTTTCAACTGAAGGGAGAGGCTCGTTAAATGAGCTTTATGATGGCAGTTTTCCAGACGGGATTTATTCATTAAGACCATGCACATGTGTATTGCCTAATGCAAGCCAAAATGAGACCTTCTTGAGCAAAAACCACAAACTGAAAAGTAGCCCTGTATAAGGGAATATTAAGTCCAAAGACACCAAGCACCTGGCATCTGGTGTTTATCTAAGCATTGCGTTTGGCTTTGGCTCCTAATCTCAGCAATATCTGGGAAGCTGTTGAGAGAGTCCAGTTGTGACACCATGGTTTGGATGACTACTGGCTTTTCATGTGGACAAAATTCTTCTTTTAATTAAACCCTGAAGGTCTGATGATGTTAGGTATGTATAGTGAATGCCAGTAACATTTTCCCTTTGATCTCAATGGGAAGTGTTTCCACTTCCAAGATGAAAGACATACCAAAAAGGACATTCCCCATTAAATAGATGTGCTGTCCATAATGACCTAAAGTTCTACCAAGACTTACTCAATTTTTAGGTTTGGCTACCTACCACCTTTCTGTTGCATAGTCTTAAACAGTACCGAAATTTGTCCTTGTGCATTATTCAGTAATGACATCAGGTCAAAGTAAACTTAGCATTGCTATTACAATAAACCATTTCACTGTGGTTTACTAGAACAGTATGAACCTGGCGTGTGTAACAATTTCTCTGTGGAATGATTAATATCATGTGAGCCAATGGCTGAAAAAATTACGAATGAAGGAAAAGGAACTACAACAAAGGAAATATGGCACTAATTTACCCCAAGGAAAACTGTGATACACCTCAGAAAACAGCTGGGCATTGGATGCAGAAAGCAGCAATCCCACCTCTGAAAAGGTTACAGGACCATCTATTGACCAAGTAGGATACTGTGTAAACATCTCTGTTCTGCCATCCCTGCAGCCTGCAATGGCATCAGCTCCAGGGTTTCCCTCTACAGTGACACTATCCATGGGGTAGCCAATCACCAGAAATGCCCCTAGAGTAATAAAGAGCAAAATGGATCTGAACCTTGCAATGTCTGCAGGGACACTTAGGATTGTGGGGAGGGGAGCAATTAAGGACACCTGAACACAGTTGTATTTTCTACCAGGCCTCTGATTACTCTAGACAAACCATCCAACCTGTATAGCTTTGCTCCCCTGTCACCGCGTTTCAAATTGACTTGGCTTGAATGTTATTATTTAAAGTATTGTTTTCGTTCTCGAGCTCAAGTGATCTGACACTTCAAGGGGCTTGTATACTTTCCTGCAGTTAATTCTACTTCAGTGAATGTAGTTGACTAGAAATTTCATACCTAAAATCTTCCTGTTACAGATCCAAAAGGGCACTGGATATGCTAAGATACGTGGTTTTAACAGAAATAATTATATTTTGTAGTTCTTCTATTTAATGATTCACCTGACCTTATTTAACTTGAATTGTTACTTTGTATACCGAGCTAAGATGTTGCATTTCCATTGAAAAAAAAATACAGCCACGTGTCTCTCAGCTGGTCTGATCAGCACTACTCAAACCGCCAAGAGAAGGAGAAAAAAAAACCCAGTGAGAAATTACCTGAAATCAGAAAGTCACCATGGGAAGCTAAGTTTCCAAGTAGTCACATCTTTGACCCGGCCAGCTGTTATTCATTCTTTGTAAAGCTCCAAGGCGGATCTGGAGGTTTCCAGAGCTGGCTCAGCCCACAGAGCAATGAGTGTTGTCCACTCTGTGGTGCTGAGGTCTCAGCAGCCTGTCCAATACGGGTGTTTCTGTCAGAGGTGGAAAGAAGTGAGATAAATGGCAGTTTTCTTTCATTCCCTCTGCTTAGTTTGTTCACGATTTTGAGTCTGAAATGCAGATTCTTCAAAACAAATAGTTATTTTGATTTGAGTCAATTTATTCAGCTGCTTTAATGAGGGGCCAAGGGTAAGACATTTAACACACATTGTTCAATGAACGTGGGTCAGATTTTGCTGAGGTTTTGGATTCAAATGGCAGGAGATTATAAACTAAGGTTATTATATAGGTTTAGGAACAGACAACTGTAGGGCTGGTTCTAGCTTATGTCCTATAGAGGACTAGTGAAATAAAGCTTTGTCTTCGGGCTAGTGATCAAATCTGGGTCAGTGCTTGAGCTGAGAGGAGCCTCAAAACTAGATTTTATTTTTCAGAATGAGATTATACCTTTATTTAGGACCCAATGAGTTTATTCTGTCTGTTGTGGTAGCAGCTACTGGCCTATGATTAAGGTTAAAGCAAAGATTAGCATTAGGGTTAAGTTTAATGCCGACAAGAGCCAAGGAGAAGCTCCATATGAAGCTGCTTGCCTAGTTCGGTGTCAAAATGTTGGATTTATAACTAATTCCATTGCCCAGAGAGGATGATCAGTTAGGTTCAAATTTGTATTTTAACTGGCAGTGTTTAAGGAGCTTGAACTACACAAAACAGAAATATGTTTCCCTCTCACAGAAAAAGAACAAGTGCCAAGAGAAACACCCTAATTAGGTTCTTTTAGTGGCCAAGAATTTCAGATTAGAGGAAAATTGATATATTGCTGGATTGAAATTAGTGTTCAGACAAGTCACATGCTACAGAATTATAACTCCACAAAAGGGAAAAGCTTTCCACGTGGATAAATCAGGCGTCTTGCCCGAATTTAGTCTCTCTAGTTTATCTGCAATGCTATGGTTAAAGGCTCAGGACAGCAACGACCTAACCAGTATTGTGAAAGACTTGGGAAGCCACTGGAGGTTGATGTGAACCAGTGCCAAACTCAGGTCTCGTGACAGAGTAAGTGGTTTATGGATAAATGCAACAACTAGGGGTCAGAATTTCACTTGCTGGGCGAACTAAGAACTATCTTCTGAATTAGCAACATTGTGTTGTAGCTAATGAGCTTTCAGGGGCTAGTGGGTGTGGGTCAACAGTGTCAGCAAGGGCTGGTGCTATGGGGTTAGATGTGGGTGATAGAAAGAGATGTTCCTAACGCAGGCTGAGTCATAGCTACTTGGCTTTCCTTTTTATCATTTCTGCCTGACCAGAGATCTTAAGCTCAGGGCTAGCTGTAGTGCTGGCACAGGGCCTAGAAGGGCTTTTGAATCAGTGTTGCATAGTAGGCAGCAGCACTGGGGATTTCACGTGGGAAGGAGTTTCTGTGAGCCACACGCTCTGCTATCTCATCCGGAGTAAAAGGGCCAAGGTTAGGCAATGGCCTAGCATTGTCTGAGTGAAAATGCAGATTTAGAACTAGTGCTGAGAGGGCCAAGTGTATTTGTGTCAGACAGGACTTGCAAAAGTTACCATTTTATGCACATAGCCAAGTTTTATAATTTCTTTGGTGAATCTAGAAGAAAGAAGGTTTTCACTAGAAATACTGCTAGCTTGGATATGTGATATTCCCTTCCCAAGGCAGTGATACTAGTCAAACATAACCAGTCTTCACATTTATGTGAATTATGTAAAAAAAATTCTGTGGTATTAGGTAATTATTTACAGCTTTCTGAATTACAGTTTTTATGTAGTTAAATTGAGTTATAAGAGTAGATTCTCTCTATTAAGTCAGAGCATGAGGGGCAGGTTTACACTGTGTAGGGTTCACCTGAGACAAAAGTTCTCCTCTGTGTGGGTATTGTGTTTCTCCATGCAGATGCATTAGAATTACTGTGCCAGATGGGTGATAGAAGTACAATCCTCTTGCTTCCCTATGAGAAGAATCATGGGCTCAGGAAGCAATTTTGAGAAAGAAGTTTGGATGTATGTCCTCTTCCTGTTCTTGGTATAGAGAGAAACAACATAATTTAGCAGCAGCAGAAGAGTTCTCACCATAATCCCTTCTCACAATAAACAGAGTTATCTTGTTTCTTGACTTAAATTTGCACCAACAAACATACAATAGGTTCCCACAAGAATATGCCCAAGGCAGTCCTCCAGAGTCTAAAAATCATCCTAAAAACTATCTGAAAAATGCCCGAAGTACAGGAATTATCAGATTTTTGTACTTGTCCTGCAGCCTAAGAGTTCACTTCTAATGTGAAGTTTCTAACCCCAGGGATGTCCAGAGTACTCCTAAGCATCTGTAACCTCAGAGTTGCTATTTATTTTTATTTATTTACTATAATTTTATTCCGTCTCATATATGTTTCAGGCTTGAAATCTTTTATCATTTTGATGACACTATGACAAAAATGAGAAGTTGCTGAGAGTGAAATGCAGAAGCATGTGATAAGATTTTTTCACATATGTGAGAATAGCAGTCATGTTGACAAGATGGGAACTATTCAAGCGTATAAGATTTTGTATATAAAGTATCAGTGGGGCTGATAATGTAATGCTGAAAAAGGTCGTATAGATGTTCATTAGAAAATAGGTCTCATTACAGGCTAGTCCCTCAAAATCAAACTGTTCACAATTTTCTGTATCTCATTTTGATGCCAAAAGGTTCAGATGATGCTAAAACACTTTTGTCTTCTATAGGACAGAACCTTTTATTTTCTTGCCTTATTCCCAACCATGAAATCTCCCTACATTCAGAGCTCCCTTTTTTCTGAGGAATTCTGTGGCACTTGGCATGCCTTTTATATTTTAATTCTGTTTTAAGATGATGGCATAGCTAGCAGTAAATGCTTCAGTTTTTCCACAGCTGCACACAAAGCTGGTATTTTCAGTAACATTTAGGGGAAATAGACAGTCAAATCTCAATAGATTTCAGTAGATGCTGGACACAGAACTGGCTCTGCTGCCTTGAAAATCTCAAGAGAGTTGTAATATTCCTTGCTTTTACTAAGTAAATATATCAATCTTTTTATGTGAAATGTTTAGAAATGAACTGAAACACCTGTTCTGAATATATCTAAATATTACAAAAATCTAGCAGTATAGATTTTGTAACTGTGTGCATACTCTCTTTTCCATCACTCCTCCCTTTGTAAACTAAGGACCTGAGCAGCCAGCAACTGAAGTCAATGGAAAGTGAAGCTGCTGAGCAACTCTGTAAACAAACTCTCCCAGCTCAGTGAGGTATTCACAGAAAGGCATCCAAAAATGTGCTTTGTGTTTGTGTAATGTCTAAGTGCTCCATGGCTGATACCAGCTCTAAGTGCAACTGCAGTGCACTCTGGAATGAAGGGAGGTGTGTTAGCCCCAGGGTTCTTTCAGCCTCCCAGACCTCAGGTGTACAGCAGAAATAACTGTGATGTGAGCATGGGGAGTCTCAGCTCTAAAGGTAAAGGCATGAATAGTTATGGGTACTCATTAATTCCAAACCAAAACTAAGGCAGAGCATGATTCCTTTATCCCAGAAGTTATCACTGCTTTTTCTTTAATAAAGTTTAATATATGCTGTAGGATATATTCATGTCAGTTTGTGTGTTCTGTTCATTTTCAGAAGTGCTATAGTATTTCTCTAGTCTCAGTGCAGAGCATTTTCATAGGTTAAAATTAGAAAGCTATTCAAATTAAGTAATGTCAGCATTTTACTTCATAACTGTTTTTTTTTAATTTTTAAAAATGCATGTAACACATTCTGCACATTTTATCTATCCTCACCAAGCAGAAAATGTTCCTCTTAGTATGCAGAGATTTTTAAAGGGTGGTTTCACTCAAGTAATAGATTCAAATGCTTTGTTACTTTAATGGAATAAAACTGGTTTCAAAATATTCCAGAATCTTAGCCCTGGAGAAATCTATTTCCCTGTTCTGATTGCCATACAGTGACAAATCCATTTCCTCAGTAGCCATCAGATGGTGCATCTTTGAATGGCCATGACCGAGTATCTGTGGGTGAGAAATCCTTGTTTTTTACATCTTCTCAGCCATTCTTGACTGATCTACTTAGAGTGCTCCAAAGACTGAGGAGACACAACATGACACCAAGGAAAGCAGCTGACATGGTGCAGGGCTGTGACTTGCCACAACTGTGCAAGAAAACAAAATCTGAAGAATTGGAAGGAAAAATATGCTGATAATAAAATGGATTATGCATGTTCTTCTTCACAATTGCTGGTTGTGGGAGGTGTCAGACAATTCTGAGAGGACAATTTTGGGACAGAGATTATACACAGTATGTGTGGGAGAGCTACAAGATGCCAACTTCTCCCACCCTGTCTTGGCTTCTCTAACAAGTTGGTCAGCTGCAGATCCAAGTCATGCAGAAAGAGAAAAGTACATTTATTTAGGCCCAGGTCCATGACTTAAAATGCTAATTTTTTTTTTTCTGTGAATTCAGGGAACCCTGATGATTTAATTTTTATTTAATGGCCATATTGCTCTGACCTCTCCACACCTGTTATGACTCAGCTAACTTAGAATACCAAAACCATTAAAATGGTACAAGTATTTTACATCCTATATGAGTGTTTGAGTTACTAAACATGTGCTGTGAAACTTTGACACAGTTTGGTTGGCAAAACAGTCTTTGTTAAATAAAATACTAAGAAATCTGATATATTCATATGAAAGTTGTAGGTCTAACCTTCATGCTTCTGTGGTTGTATAAGCTTATAGTGTACTTTGATTTACCTCTTGCAACTCATCCTTCTGAAAAACAGATCTATATTGAACAAGAAAGCCAAGGTATGATTAGGTTTGCACACCCTACAGCTGTCCATTCGAAAATATGTTTTCTGCTATTGAATTTTCCCATCTATCACGTTTTTGCATCTCCCTAATTCTTCTAGATAGCTGGTTCTCATAAATTATGCAATGAGTGTATCACTCAAAATAAGGACAAGTGATATCCTCCAAAGAATTAATTCGAGGCTTCAACTAGGTCATTCCTGTTTGCAGCCACATAGACCATTATTTTTAACATGCCCCAGCAAAAATAGCCATGCTGCAGGATGTCTAGGGAAATGAAGAAGTTCTTGAGAATCTGGCTAACACATTTTGTACTGGAAAAGTTACAGAAACCCTTGAGGAGGGAGCTATACTAGAATAAAAAACCACAAAGCAAATCTAACAGCTGAGATGAAGGATTCAGTTCTCAGAAACCAATGGGGTGTAATACTTCAATTCTCTTCTGCATATTTCGGTATAAAATCAACCTCTCTCTGGGAAGATAGAAGAGGAAGAGAAGAGGAATGAAAGGAAGTATTCTATCTACAGCTGTCAGAAAGAAATGTACTAATTCATTTTACATTAGCCTTCCACAGTCAGAGGTAAAAAGAAATGGGTAATTTTACAGTTCAGTGAATATTTCTCCAATTTGTTATTTTAAAGGTCCAAAATGCACAGTAAGGCTTCAGAAGAAGTGCCATCTACATCATAATCTGAGTACACCAAACTGAATTGGACCCTTGCTGTTCACAAATACAGGTTTAGAAGTCCAAGAAAACCATGTTTTCTTTTGGAGTCTGAAGTGGGCTTTGAAGTTCAGTGCTATTTGCAGAGGAAAACAACATAGGCATAACTGAAAGCTAAACATAATCCAAATAGTTTAGGTACCATTTTAAACATATGTTTTCTGTTGCCCTTTTGGTTTTCACTTTTGTGGAAGGATACCCTGCTCTGCCATTAGACTTTGCAGCTTTGATGGCTACTCTTCTCCAGCTTTGCTTAGTAGCAGATGCAGCTCAGTGTGTTTAACAGCAGGAACCTTGGCCTAGGGAGCCATGAGCTCTACTCGGTGAGTACTTCCAGCACGGCTTTTACTCTGTTCCTCCGTGCTGACCCAACAACCTAGCAAACATTTCATTATGTAGGCTCTGTGGGACATGTGGGATACAGAACAGAGAGCACGGAAGGGTAGGAACACTTCACTATTATTTTCTTATTATTTTGCAGTTACAGAATGTTTGGCAAATGATGGTACACAGAGTTGCAAGGCAGATGCTATAAATTGGGTCAGTATGATATATATGTCTGCCAAAGAGCTGTTTAAGTACATTTTCACTGTTTCCAGCAAAAATAACAAGAGAGAAGTAAAGACATCATGAAGTAATTATGTCATCTGGAAGAAAAATATAGCAGGGATTTTTAAAACATACGTGCAAAGGGAAGAACAAATGGAACACACACCATACTTGAAAACTTAATGGAAAAGGAGTAATCAATAACACAAAAAAAAAACCATTATCTTACCCTCAATTCAGTCTGAAATCCAAATTATTTCATATGTAGGGTCACTAATGAAGGGAAAGGTAGAAACTACTGCCTTCAGTTTGGATACTTTTTTAAATTTCTGCTCAAGGAGAAAGGGCGTTTGTAATGCCAAACATTTTAAAAACTAGGAATTAGTTAAAACAGTAGAGCATTGAAGAGAAAGAGAGCTAATTGATTCAGCTATAACCATTTGTCTCATATACAGTAGTGAAGGCCTCAGCCTTGCCTAATCCCTACTGCAGGGGGATACACAATTATCCTCATTGCATGACAGAGCCTCAGGCAAGTGCTGTTTGGTGTTACTTCCCAAACAGAGATCTGTCCATACAAGGAAAGGGGTACACTCTGAACACATCTATCAGAAAAAGCAGAAATGAAGCTGAATACATGAAGTAACATTTTTTGAAGATGAAACCATGCATATGAGAGTAAGGGACAAATGGTCAATGACAAAGGACAGAAGGAAAAAGCTGAGAAAGGAGACTTGGTTGTAAATCTGGGAGGAACTTCCCTATTAGGAGAGCCAGGAGACAGCAACATGGGAAATATAGCAAGAACCAAGGCCACTCAATAATGGGCTGGACTGAAAGACTATGGCTGTGACTAAGTCAGTCCTAAGTGACTAATTAAGTCCTTTCCATCTCCAATGTCTCCAATAAAACCTCTTCCCTAAAATAAAAAATAAATATCTGTAGGCAAGCCAGAACAGAAAAGGATGTTTCCTCTAGAAAAGACTCAAAGGGATTGAAGGCAATGTAAATCAAATTATTTTGGTTTGGAAGGAATTAATATTGTTATGGGCTGTGGAGGCAATCAAAATCCCATAAAGGAAACTAGTAAATGCCTGTTCACCCTAAAATTAAGAGGTGATAGTTAGCTGTGTGATGTGGAAATTCATCTGAGGCATGTGTGTAAAGACTTGTGTATCTTTATGAATGCAGTGCTTTGTTATCAGGCCTCATGCTGCAAGCCATCGAGGAGGCTTTTTTNTTTTTTTTTTTTTTTTTGTTACCCAAAGTGGTTGATGATTTTAAGGGTTTTCTAGCAGTTCCTAAGCATACTTTTTAACAAGCTAAATTTGCCATGTGGATCTCTATGGGCCTCTCTAGCTGTTAGTTCATAGTGAGGATAGTGTTGGAGCTGACTGAAGTGTTCAGTATTAAATTATATGTGGCTGGATAGTCCTGTCTCTTCCCCAAAGGGAATGTATTTCCCGTTTGCTGTATTTGCATTCCTATTTGCTTTATGCAAATACTTTTGAGAGCTTTATGGCCCACTGTCTACAACATGCCACTTTTCATGCTATTCCTTTTTTGGTCTGGAAAGATTTTTAGGGTTTTCTTTTTCTTCTTTTTTTGTTTTTAATATTATACTCTGTAATGCTGCATTACTCAGAGCAATCTTCCACATTTAGCCATTTTATGGGACTGTTTAACGGCTTGAGTTATGCTTAGAACCTGCAAAGTCACAGGTTATCAGTGTCAAATGATCTAGTTTCCTGCACTCCTAGGGCCATGTTCTGTTCAGGATCTTTCCAATTCTTTTAAGCTATATAGTTCTTTGGAAGCCAGAATTTCTTATGACATGAGCTCTTCTTTCTTGAGCTTTGTTTTGAACATCTCCATGGTATTGTGTAGGGCAAATCTGAGCAAAAGTTGAAAGAAAACTTCAGAATACCCAGAAAATGAAAAATCTGACAGAAAGGTTTCAGAGATTAGCAGAGCTCTCTGAAGTCGAGAATGAAGCAGGAGTCTGGAAGTAAAGGATTGTTGTACTTTTGCCATGGGCTTGGCCCCTAGCTCTGCTTTTGTGCATATACAGAGCGTGATGAGAAATGATTTTCCTCAAGACTTGCATCCTTGTTATTTATTATATCCCAGCAGCATGATGTGATGTGCCAAGATCTTAGCTGGATTTGGCCCAATATTCCAAGATTAAGCAAGTAAATGGATGCAAGTCAAGTTAAAATTTTTCATTGAGTTCAGAAGAGAATTAGGTTATCCTGTGGCTATTCCCTCCATCCATGTTGCCTGGCTTTCAGCAATTACTGAAATGAAATACAGTGTGGCACTGCAGACCTGGGCCTGCTCCCACAAATCAATCCTCCTCTGTTTTTATTCACATTTCTGACCTCCAAGGGGGCTTCTTTTGTTGAACTCTCACCTGTTTCACACCAAGAACACCCTTTTTTGGCTCAGTGGGCCTAACAAAGCACTAAAAATGTTCTTGCACAGTTTTTGGTTTACATCAGTGGTAGGTTTGCATAGATGGTAAAACAAAAAAGATTCTTCTAGTAGCTCTGCTGAAAAAAAGAGCAAGTGCTTGTCAGAGCAAATGTGCATCCTGACCAGCTCTGAAGTTACATGGAAGCAAGTTCTAAACTCTCCAAGGCACACGATGAATAACTGGCATTTACTTTCTAGTCTGTGTGGGTAAGAAAAACTGGCATGAATTATGTGGCTAAAGTTGAGCAAATTCTTTGAATTTCATCTGGTTTAAATATCTAAAAGTTTTTCTCTCATCTTGAAACTATCTTATGAACCTATTTATAAACTTTCCTCCCAATATGGGGATTTGAAATGATGCTTCCTATTACCCAGTAGGGAGACTTAGTGTCAGGCCTTCAGTTTTGGGAGTGGTTTGGGAGTTCCTTTCTTCTTTTTTTTGATATTGTACTTGCATTTATAAATTAAGATTTTATAAGACAAAGGACAACAATTCAACAGGACTCAATTCAAAAATGCACAATGTAGCCCGCCCTTGTATTCAGCCATTTTCAGTCCATCTTAATGACTCCTTCACTACAGGAGACAGGACAGACAGGGTAAAATGAGAAGTTCATCCCAGAACAGCTCAGATCAGTTAGACTGTGCTACCATGTCTTGAATACTTGACTCGCTGTATCAGAGACTGTAAGTTATAAATAACTGTAAAAGTAATTTTTCCATAAGCAGAATTATTTGCTTACTCATGTCTGCCAGCTGTCCAAAAGTGATGGAAAGTAAGGCAGGTTTAATAATAATATAAACCAAGCACAGTTAGATTAAGCTTTCAGACAATCTACATCTGGCATTCATACAAAGCAGAACAATAAAAATAATAATAAAAAAGCAAAATTGGGGTACTTTGTTCTGAATCCAGAAGACAAGAATGGGTTTGCCACACCATTTCTAAAATAGGCTGGCAGGATTTTGCTGTGCTGAGCTGCAGGAATGTGGGCCACAAACCTCTGTTTCAGGATGTAACCTCAGTATAACCAGAAGAGCCCGGATTCCCAGGTACAAAACCTGTTAAAACCTTTATTCCTAATAAAACTTCTAAATATGGTTGTAATTGTGCCAGGCTTTTATGGTGAATATGTATCCTTCTATTGTATACGGGATCAGTGATTAAAATAAACTTGCTTTGCCCTTCCTTTAAAGAAAGAATACTAAATTAGGCCTGGAATAGAAAATAAATGCAAAATGTTGTTTTGTTTTGGACTCAATGCAGTTCCCCCAAGTCAGGCTACAACAAAGAAATGATTGATGCTAACACTCCTTTTGATTGTATAATTTCTATTTACTCTCTACCATTTATAACATATCTACCTCTTGTGATTGTTTGGAAGATGTTGTTTCAAGCTGCATTTATTATTTGGATTTACATCATGGATCTGACCCAATGCTATGAGGATTTGCAGATCCAGTTTTGAGTAGATACCTGCTGAGGCAGCAGCACTTCATCTTTCTGTTTACTGCAGTAGTCTTTGAGCCAGGCTTTGGCCTTTATTCATATCTCTACTTCCTGTCCCTCCACTGTTTCTTCCCATGACAGTAAATAAATTCCAGGAAGGAGAAAGGCTGACAGTTTAGACCTAGGTTCAGTCAACAGAAACTTTTTATACTCTTTTTATGTAATAAAAAATTTCTTATGTTCAGCTCTGCCCTGTTTCTTTATGTCTTCCTCATCACCACAAAAAATTACTGCAGTAGAGGAACATATGTTGTGGAAGCCCAAGGTAATAAATTCTTTATTGTGGCATTCCTCCACACCTCTCCTTTGGTGACAGTATCTACAGAACTTGTTTTAGCTTTCTGTGTTGATCTCAAATGCTGAATCGGTCCTGGAAGACATACGTTTTTCTCATTCTCATTCTCATTCTCATTCCCTTCCTCATTTGATATCAACAAATATTGGAGAAGGAATCCCAAATTCCTCAGAAATTAAGACACAAGTGAGGAATAACTTTTAACAGAGGCTTTGGGTTGAAGCTTTTAAGCATTTTGACTATGCTGAACTACATGGGTGGGAAACATGTAAAGTTAACTACAGCGATTGAAATATGTCTCTGAATCCATAAAGATGACGGAAGAGCAGTTTTAACACAGTGAAAATATTGAAAACACTGGGTGAAAAGAAGCCCTATGCTCTGCCACATAATGTTTTTCTTCTGTGAAACTGTGAGTACAGTATTCCTGAAACTGAGAACACATTTTGGAAAGGAGAGCCTTTTTCACCACTGGATGCAGAAGTGTTTAATTGTTTGGAAATCTGTCCACTTAACTCCAAAAACTAGTAATAGCAGCATCAAGTTTTCCACAAGGAAAACCTTATTTCCCTTTCCAACAGGCCACAGCCCCTCAAAAAATTGCTTAACTTGACAGCAGAAATGACTCTAGCTGGAGGCAGTGTGGTTCCTGCTGCTGGTGAGCTGCCTTCCCAGGTGTGCATCACTGCTGCTGGAAGGAGAGGAGAGGAGAGTTCCAAGCCTTTCAATGCTCTTGTTTTGTTCATGGCCCCCTAAATTTCAGCTCTGTTGTTGTTTCTGACTGGGACAAAGGTTGCTCAGAGCCCACAGATGAACAGGATCCTCTTGTTTTCTTGTGAACTTTTCTCTTGGTTTCATTGTCCTGAGTAAGAGGAGGCAAGGTAGTACAGGGAGGAGTCTGGGTAGCAGTAGCACTCTGTGGTGCAGGAGCACAGCACTGGCTCCTGCACTCCTCAAGGCCATGGCCAAAGTGTTTCTTACTTGCATTGCCTTCCATCAAAGGCACAGGACCCATCTTCCCTGAAAATGTGTGTCTATAGTTTTGCTTGTTTTGGGGGAGTAAAATGGCAAGTGGGTAGAAGCAGCCTTATGTCGCTGTGCCGAGAATCTCTTGGCTTCCATGAGCAGTGCACAGAAAGCACATGCCAGGAGCAGCAGAAATTCAGATGTGTGAAGTGAGTATACTTCTGTTATTGGAGATGGAATAGGAGTTCAGGGAGGAAGGGGGAGTGCTGGCATGCTTGGAGGCTTGCTCCATTTCTGAATCAGTATTTGCAGAAATCACACTGCTAGCCAGCAGTGTGGTGTCTCTTCCAGCAGTGCTTTTAAGGAGAATGCAAAACCCATCACAGCCTAGTGCCATTGTAGAGTACAACTTGGCAACCTGCGGCATCAATGGGAGCTCCCAGCCTGTTACCAGGGACCAATATCCAAAAATACGCTAAGGCCTAAATATTCCTACACACACTGCATACCATTCAATACTTACAGTTCCAGCCTCCAAATGCAGCATTTGGGAGGAAGCTGCTGGGTTCATTTTCACAAGACAGGAAAAACGTATTTCCCAACAGGTTTTAGCCTTGCTTGCTCAGTCTGCCACGAATAGATTCCCAGAAAAGCTGCATCATGACATCTCCTGCTGGACTCAAAGCAAAAGCCATGCACTCATAATGTTCCCTGTCTTGGAAGGAAACAGTATAGGAAGTGGACAGGTGCAGGACAAACTGCATAGCCGAATTTTGCTTTTACTTTCTTTAATAATACCCACAATGGTTGCAAGGAGGGGAAAAATAGATCAGTCCTAAGAACCTTTTGCTATTTGGCTCAGATTATCAACATGAAGGGAAGAAAACTACTTTCCAAAGTGTATACACTGAAATGCTTTTGTCACTCAACCCTCATTAGTGGTATATGCAGAAGAGCCCTTCACAACTGCAGACAGCAAAGAGCTAGTAAAGTATCTTTCCTTGAAACTAATACCAAACTAGAACAAGGGAAAGTTTTTCATAAGCATTAGATTAAAATGGAACAAGATCAGTACTACTTTATCAGATTAATTGGTAGACTTTGCCTCACATGCCTCAGATACAAGTGGAAACACCTGGCTTCAGGGGCATGGTGAGGTTGGGGGATGTTCAGGTACCTTGCTGCTCTGCTTGAAATACGGACATTTGTACTGTGTTCTGACACTGTTGTGTGATGGCAAGCGTATGGATCACTCCTTTTCTAAAGAGGTTTAAGGCCCTGGAGGAACATTCTGGAATCTTGACAGTGGAGGAAACATTTTATTCTGTTTTCAGTTGAAGTACACCAGAACAGGAGACTTTGAGAAACAGTGAAAAGGTGGTGATGTATTACAGTGGTGAAACATGCTGAAGTCCAGTCTCCAATACTTCTTGCATAGGAATTCATAATGGATAAGCCACTGTTAGTCACTGTACAAAGAAGGGCTTTGATATTTTGTTTGTTTTGCTTTATAAAAAGCCCATGCTTTTATTGTTTCCTAAATAATATGAAATATATCCAGTTTAAAAAAAAAAGTGTATGCATGAATAATGCATGCTTTCTTGTAATCTCTTCAATTGAACTATAGCAGTTTAAGCAGCTAGGGAATGATCTTGGTCACTGCAGCAGGAAAAACTTGGAATTGAAGTTGTGGAAGAAAAGGCCAAGCCAGTCACTCCACACTTTTTTGTAGAGACAAGAACAATAATTGGTCTATTTTAAAAAGAAAGATGTACCTGTAAAGAAATTCTGTTAGGAAAGATCATTAATATTTTAGTGAAGTTACAAAACATGGCATCATCTTGGTTATCTATGTTCAGGGGTCTCTGTACTGTGTTCCATCGAGTGCCATGGTACACCCATCACTTCACACTCTAGTCTAGGCACATCACTGACACTTTTAAGCCTCTTGATCATTGATTGATCTACTCTAAAGTGTTTTGTATTAACACAGAAAAGGAAACAGAAAAATATTAAGAAAGTTGTTCAAGTAATCTGTGATTTTTAGTATGTCCTGTCTTGCTGATTACTCTGAACGTAATGATTGTTGGAGCAGAAATAAAGAAAAAGCATCCACTTTCCAGTAATTAATTTAGTCATTATATATAGTTGTGCTGCATGTAGGATGTCATTCACACAGGATATTATTCAGTCTCTACACTCAAGACTATAATATCTTCAAATCTCTCAACCTATAGCAAGAGGCTACAGGTTGACAGGAAAAGACACTCAGAGACAAAACTGCAGAGGAAATAGCACTGGCAATTCAAACATTATCAATCACCTTTCCAGGTCAATGCTGCAGTGTTACGCATTAGTACAGTATTAAGGGAAACAGTGTGGTTAGAGTGCCTGAGTAACACCCCAAGTCTGTTCCGGGGTCTTCCTAACAAGAAGGCTGAAGATGTACAAGGTGTTCCCAAAGCCTGCTTACTGCTGAGGGGAAATCACCTTGGTGTAGGATCTCTGTAAGACAGCTGCAGGGAAATCTGAGCTGCTGCTCCCTGGGGAAACCCTTCTAGGCTCCAACAGAGAGTGGAGCCAAGGATAAAGGCTGGAGGAACATGCTGAGAGCTCAACCTTTGTATTCCTGCAGATGTTCGGAGTGGCATTATAAACCCCTTGCACGGGCTGAATGTGGCCCAGGTTTTGAACTGTCTATATTACATTGCAGCTGTGAGTCAATCAGGTAGACAAGATAATACTTTAATATTGCTCCTTTTTCCCCCCTCCCCGACATCCTGACTCAATAAGCTCCATGTGGAATCTGTGTGCTGGGCACTCCTCACAAGAGAGAACTGGGAAGAGATCTAAGTTGCAGATGACTAAAACTGGACAACATGGATGATTCTGATCCATGATTCTGGCTTGTGTCTGCCACAGACCTAGAGGTGGGGTTTTTCAAAAGCAAAGTGCAGGTGGTTGTTGTCTTTGGTCTAAGGGGACAAAGTCTGTTCTTCCCACAGGATACTGGTATCTATTCTCTTTCTTACTCTGAACTGTTTCTGATGCAACAGTAGTTGTGTGCTCAGGTCAATACTATGTTTGCTTCTTTTATTTTTATTTTTTCTTTATTTTTAATCAGAGGATGGATTGTAGTTCTTTGTATATACTAGAAATACCCAGATCAAGACTTCAAGAAAATCTCACTACATTTTCAGCAGCCTAAATCACAGTGCGGTTTGTTCAGCATATTGTCCAGGCATAAAATCCTTCATGTTAATATTCAATTTACTAGCAGCTAATTTTCATTACTTTAAACTGCATTTTTATGATTAGGCTAGTACAAAGCTCTCAATCCCAAGGAATGAAAATTAGTGATATTTATCAGGGTTTTTAATTGATATTTTAGGCCCAAGAGGTTTATGAGATATGACTGAAATATATATAATATTGGCCTACAATAAACCAATCAGAACTTATTTGCTCTTTCATAGTTAAGACATGGTGTATACATAATCACTAGCACAAGAGAAATTTACCTATCCACTCCTAAATTTAAACTTTTCCTGGATAAGAGTTAAACTGTATACAACATTTAACTAAACTGTCAGCTTTTCAGTGTGCCATGTTTGTGAGAACACAAAGTAAAAACTGTAAACATTTCAAGGAATGTTGATGGATAGTTTTAATTTAATATATCATTTTTCATTCAGCAACTGAAAAAAGAATAGTTTACTTTTTTTATTGTTAGTATTGCTCAGGCTTTCTGAAAAAGCCTAATGAAAATGTTTTTTTCATAATGCATCAGAATGTTCTGAGTTAGTAGGTCAAAATACGTCAAAATATCTGCTCTGAAATGTCAGTCAAAAATTGCTGACACAAATGAAAACTGGTGGATTTTGTGCATTATCAAGTGTATCTCAAAAGTAATTTTCACGAAGGCCCCATTCCTTTTACAAATTAGAAGCAGTTCTTTGGCACGTCCTTGAAAGCTTTGTTCCTTGCTGCTGAAGTACAGTCTGCCTTGTTCACCTAAAATGAGGCAAAACCTAATTTATGCCAAATAATTGGCATGCATTGACAAAGACTTCAACTAATTGGCAGGAATTCAAAGATTTTTCAGTCATGAAGTAATTTTAAAAATAGTGAGTTTGTCACACATGTTTGGGCAGACAGCAGTAGTAACATTTTACTCAAATATGTTCATTCAAATGCATATTCAAAGCAGGGAAAATGGAACAATTGTACATCATTTTTGCAGGCATTTTGTATAATTTATGTCAAATTGAGTTGGAGAGTGGGCAGATCTGGATTAGAGTTTGAATAGCTTACAATCAGGTACGAGAAGAAAGGGGAGTTAAGTGTAACAGAATTTGCATTTTGGGTAGTTTGGAGGCTATGAGTTCTACAGAGAGGAATTTAAATTCAGAGGAGGAAGATAGGGCAAATAAATGTCCAATGCAAGTTTCTCTGAAGAAATTTTATTTTATATTTTATTTACTTTGAGTAAGGCATCACTGTTCCTCATGTGATTGCTCTCTAACTCACAAATTTTTTATTTTTTTGCTTTAAAGTTTATGACAGTCATACATCTGAAGGAAAAGAGAAATTTCACCAATGCCTTTACTCAATTTCAAAGAAAATGAGAAATCAATGGCAGTGCACAGCTGAGATAAAAATTAAGATTGTAAAGGTTTACAGCTGCTTTCCAAAATGTGGAAAAATACTGAACAAACAAGTCATTAAGTCATATTTTAGAATTAGAGATCCATATAGAGCAATCAGGCCAGATTAGATCCTGCTGTAAGGATAAGATTTAGTTGTAAACTTGAGGCTAAGGTGAAAAGTTGTCTTCATTCAGACAAGTAGTTTGGTAGCAGAGATAGGTGACAGCAGAGTTGCACTTTTTTTGATGTGAAGATGTTAGTTTTTGACTCAATAAAAAGAGTCTTTGGAATGCTCATTTTGTGACTAATCATGTGGGAATTTATCATCCTCTATTACCCTCTAATGAGACAACTGAGCCTTGACTCAGACACGGTGAAAAGAGCAAAAATCAGACTGTACTACAGGATATTTCAAAGTAGAATTCAAGCTTAAAAGAACCAGGAAAAAGATAATGTTCACTTGGAGAAAAAGTAACCAAGATTAAGTTTGTAGCTGAAAAAAGACCACGTCTTCCCATTTAAAGAAATTGAACGGCCTTGTCCTAAATATATCTGTGCATGTCATAGCCTGTAGAACAGAATCTTTATGCCTGAATGCTTTTTTTCTTCCCAGAAAAAAATCCAGCATGGCATCCATTTAACTGGATACACAGAGAATTTCTCAGAAACCTGCACTCAGCCAACCAAGAGGACTGGTGCTGTCCCCAGGAACAAAATGGGTGTAAGCCTTGAACAACTGGGTGCCTGGCCAAGTTCTAACATGGGTGAGTGCTGACCAGAAATGGTTCATGTCACAGAAGCCAGAAAAACTGTGTGGGAAGGAGTGCTACACTGCACCACATTGTGCTTCCCTCCTGTGAAACTGAGTGCAGTGTTCCTGAAACCGGGGATACATTTTCACCTTTTTTATTACAGGATACATAAGTGTTCAATTGTTGGAAATCTGTCCACTCAACTCCAAGGACTAGCAATAATGGCATCAAGCTTTCCACGAGGAAAACCTTCTTTCCCTTTCTGAAAGCTCATAGTCCCTTGAAGCAGGAAGATGTGCCAGAAGTAAATAATCTTAAATTGAAGACATCCATAGAAAAAGATTCTGCTTTGATTTTCAGCTTCTCAAGAGGAAGAAGGGACGTGCAATCTGCTTAAAGATCTCATTAACTGTTAATTGTTGCCTGATAAAGCCAAAACCTTTATGTGGTATTCCAGTATTTTAGGAAATATTGGTTAAACCCACTCAAAACAAAATATAGCCTGTATGCCAAATAGTAAATATTGTCAATTACTTATGCAAGATATAGAAAAAAGAAAGGGTTTATGCATTTTTTGCATTGTTCCTTTTTATTGGAAGTCACTGTTTAACTCTTTTGCTAAACCTCTGTATAAACTTAATCTGTAATCTGACAGATGTGGAGAAGAATCAGAACAGTTTTGGTGTAAAAGTAAGATTCTTGACATAAAAAGAGCTCCTGGTTTATGGAAGAGACAAATTATATAGATACCTGGCTCTGAAACAGAAAAGGTTAATATTCATGGACTTGAGCTGCAACAGAATTAATGATTGGCTCATCAGTTTTGTAATAGAGTGTTTATAGAGTGTATCATTTTGGGAGCAGCACTAGGAGAAAAATGTGACTTAAACACAACCTTTTTGGTGTTTCTCAGTTGCCAGAACAACAGAGTAATTTATTCCATCCCTCTCTTAAGTTTAGTACACTCTCCATCATAAATCTGGCCACATCTGTTGGCTGGCACACAGGGACTTTTTGTCAGCCTGAAAAATGCCAGCTCCTTTTGTGCAGGTAGATGAAGCATGCTGTCTTTTCTCTCTTCTTTTTCTGTCTGTAGTCACAACCCCCAGGGGCCAGCTAAATGGACTATATTTCCTGCTGCTTTTATGCATGGAAGCATGTGACTCGGAGAGAAAATCAAACTTTTACAGTACCTTTCTAGAAAAATACCCTGGGTGTTTTTAAGTGTTGTGATTTGGACAACTACACTGTCATCCTTCTTCCCTAATTTAAACAAGAAATCACATTTGTAACTGTAAGATGATGTTTGAAAAGAGGGAATGTTCTATGTAGCAGCCAGCTAAGGTGCTCACCCCTTTGCTTAAAGTGGGAGCAGAGCTATTTTCCAGCTTGTGACTGAATTTCCATTCCTATTGCCAGTGATTCCCATTTCTGAATCATCTTTGTCAGGAAAAGACTTCATTTGATGAATCAATTTTTACTGCTCTAAATCTATATTATTGTTCAAGCAGGCAGCGTTGTTATACACATTCCTGTGTCAGCTGAAACGTGGAGGCTACCACATTTAAAAGGAAAAAAGTACAATAATTTCTTCTTAACAAATCAATGGATTAATTATAACTTGTAATTTTTTCGTTTGCTAAACAGTGAAGGAGCATCATGACGTTTCTTTGGATTTTGCCATCTACCTTTGTACCTATTCCTGTTTTTTACCAAAAAAAAAAGAAGTATCAGATAGGAAAAAATAATTTTAAAATGACACACTCTTTTTTAAAAGCATATTGGAATGAGGTTGCAAGGTGTCAAAGTCAAGGGTTTAAATCACGGGTGAAGAAGATGCCTTTCCAACTCCCATTTAGTTCTTTTTGCTTATACATTTCATTATAATATCATATATTTGATTGCTATTTCATTCTGTTTGGAGGATTGAGCTTGCCCATTAAAAAGCAATTTCTCATAGTGGCCTGTATTTTTATTACTGTGATCTTGTCAGATGCTGCCTAAAATGTAGAGTTATTAACTTATTTGTGGACTGCCTCCCACGAAGTCAATAGGCACAATTATTACCCAGACTTCCACACATGAACCAAACACTGCAACATCAGAGCACCTCATTGTCTCTGGTAGTGCAGGGTTTTTTCAAAGAATAGATTTGCACTTTCAAAGTATGGCTTTGAGCACTAGCTTCACCTGTGGCTTGTCTGCAGTTCTGCACATTGATTTTGGACTCGATGATCTTAAAGGTCTTTTCCCGACCAAATGATTCTCATGCCCTCACAGGACACCTGGGATGACTAGAGGATCTGCCACAGGCACTGCACATTCAGCAGCAGTGAGTTTTATATTATTTTTCAGGGCAGCATTGTATTGCCATGACTGACACCATCCTTTCTGGTTTCTATCCAGGAGATAGGTAATCTTATACCTCATTCACTAAATTCCATACAGCTGCTGCCAGGGGTGAGGCAAGTGCAAACAAACAAATTACATTTTCCTTATGGATTTCACAGAACACAGAATGATGCAAGAGTCCACAGGGTGGGGGGTGAACTGTGCCACATGAATAGAATTTTTGCATAGCAATATAAGGATGAAAACTAGGCTGCCAACCACATGAATTATGAGTTTTCTAACCTCTTGAAGTATGATTCCGAAACTCTAATAAGACAGATACTCTTTGTACATCTCGAGGTAAAAGTAAGGATTCTTGAGCAGCTGTCACAGGAACGCAATATGAAACATGAAACATCACCAGCATTTTTTTACATACAAACAAAGAGGGATCTTAAGGGTTTTTTAATGTGTATTTGCAAAGACACAAAAGACATCCTTGGTTACACAGACCAGTTTTGACACCTGTCTTCAACTGCACTGTAGATTAAACTGATTTGTGCAGGCAGCAACTGAAATAAAACTGACATTTGTTTGTAAGGCAGAAAGAGAGCATTTGCAGGGTGAGACGTTTTCTCAGACAATGCAAATGTACAGCAGTCACCTTGCTATTTGAATTTAAATGTTCATGAGATTGATACAGACTGGTCCTGTTCTCTCAAACATTTCTGCTATGTTCCTCTTGAATGAAGTCTCTGCCACAAAGTAAGGGATGAGTTCTTTCTCATAACTTCAAGCTCCTGAGGACATAGTAGAGTTTCCTTAACTGCACAGGCACAATGACTTAGGTTTCTAAAGGGAAAGTACTCAATTCACATGTTGAGAATCAAATGCGACAGGATTTTCTGGAACCTGCCAAATTCCTTGGGCACAGAAAAGCATCCAGCCAAGATGAGCTTGAAGGGTCTCTGGTCTTCAAGGCAGGCTTGTCATTTTATATGTCACACAGCTACCCAGCCAAAACATCCAATGAGAGTACAACAAGCTTCAGTAGCTTGGCTTTACGTTCCATTTTGATATCAAGCACATGTCCAAGACGTCTTTGGAGAAAATACCAACTCTACCTGTCAGATGAAAATCTGAACTCTCAGAAGCAGATTTGGTACAGAGTAAAGATTTAAGCCAAAACCCAATAAAGTTAGTGCTAGGATTCTTTTTCTTTCTGAGTTAAAAAAAATATTTCCAACAGGTAGTACAGCAGCTCTTTTAAATCAGCTGATAAACCCTCTCAATAGCAAAGGGTTGATCATGCATCTGCACATTCCAGGGCTTTGCTCAGTCTGACTTTGAAAGGGACATGTCAGGTGGCTTCATTTCACCTGCTGAAATGGGGCAGATTTTGCAGGGGCTTCAGTGGACAGGCAGGAGAAAGTTCTTTGCCTTCACAGAATCACAAGATCTAGTACAGTAAATCATACACTAGGTTGAAATTAAATTGTGCTGAAATAACTTGATTACTCAAGAAAAATAATTACTAGTATTACTAGCTGAAGAGACATGAAATAAATGAGTTCATTACATGCCCACTTACCTCTGAGTTAAGCATGATACATCAAAATGAATTTATCTATGCTTATCATAGGCACAGTATAGCTTTATGGAATTCATTATAGAGTAAATTATTTTGCCATCTATTTCATGTTGTACCTTTTTAAAATTCTGCTCCCAGTCTAAATTGTCTGGATCGTAAAAATCACAAGGACAAGGAATACTAACAAATAGGACTAAACTAGAATGTGTATATGCAGTTAAGAGAGAATATTCAGAAACAAAAGCAGTTAATATTGTGCCTCCATTAACAACTTTACACATTATCTGAAACTAGAAGTAAATAGCATCTTAACAATGAGATGCAAGAATGATACTAACTTACAAAATTTGGTGTGCCCCAGACTAATCCATCACAAATGTAAAACACAGGACTATGAGCACAAAATATCAGGTAGATAGTGCAATCTCCTTATGTGGCACATTGGTGCATACATTTTTAAATTAAAACATTCTGAGGCAACACTGATTAAATGACCAGGCTTTAGGTATTTCTAGGGTGTGTTGCAACCATTCCATCCTTTAGAAATCAGGCAGCATCACTGATTAGTCCTACCAGGGACTCTGCCTCCCCCCGCCAGACTTTGGTAGTTCTTCAAGCTTGTTTTCAAAATTGAAAAGAGAGTTTGAGACCAGGCCTGGCTCTCAAATCCATAAGAAATATCAGTTTCTGTATCCCAGACACATGGTTTTCCCCTCATCACTGCTGCACTCCTAATGACACCTCTCACTGCTCTTGATAATGAGCAATGTTGTGTTGGGACTTGAATTTCACTGATTCCTTGTTAATTTTCAGAATGTTGGTATAAATAATAAATCGACAACTTCTCAAATATAGTTTAAGTGGTTAAATCGATGGATTCCATTCCCTTCTGATTTTTTTTTAGAAATTGCATTTGTCTAAAGTGCTTGAACTGAGTTAGAAAGCACAATCATCTGTTTGGGGGAAATACCGCATTATGAAAAGTAGAAATATATTGAGTTCTACAGTTACACTGAGAAAACCTTTTTTAGGCAAGCTTTACATTTCCACTTGTCATTTTTTCCAGTGATATGAAATAGTACATTGAAATCTCTGTAAAGTCCTGCCAGGGATAGAAAACAGGATTTCTACAGCACTATGAGCTTTCACTCCATGCTCTGTTTATCCTATGGACAGATCAGTTTGATCAGTACCACATTTTGCTTCAAACCAGCATAAAAATTAATGTAAGAGATAGTGGCCTTCAATTTTCAGGAGTCTGGTGTAGTTTTTGGAATATCCCTGGGTTACCATATGCATCTCCACACAGTGTCTAAACAGGGGTTTATTTTGTCCTCTGATACAGCTGTTTCTCATTTTCATCTTGCAGATGCTATCTTGCTTACAGGGCAGCTTAATTAAAAAGCTGTGTTGACTCATAAGACCAAGAATGTACAACATTCAGTTCTGATGGAAAAGTGCATAACCCCTTTATCATCCACAGGGCAAAAGGCTTGCAGGGGGAGAAGATTCTAGGTCCAGAAGCAGTGTCAAAGCTCCCTTTTTCTGTGAAGCATAGTCGACTATTAAAAACCTAAAAAATGTGCTTATTCATCTTATTACTATGGAAAGTCCTGGTGACTCACTGCATGGGCGAGAGAAGATGGTTTAGTTTAGTTATTACTGTTTGTAGTTGAGTTTTCTGTTAAGATGGAAACAAAACAGAAATAATACGGAAGATTCCCTAAGTGTATGAGAGCTAAGGAGCAGGAGAGCATTTAAAGGCACATCCCTGAACCAGTTAGTTCTTAGCATTGAATAAATGTGCCTGAGACAAAAAGAAGGGGGAAAAAAGAAAAAGAAGAACAGAGAGAAAATCTTAGACTTTCCCCATCCTCCTTAGAGCCAGGAGACAGAACAATGGAATTTCCCTATTGGGAAAACAAAGACATAATGTCTAATTGCTAGGACATAAAGACTCAGAGGGAGAGCATGCAGTGGCCAGGAGAGCAGAAGAGCACTGACCCAAATGGTCAGAAAGACAGAAAATAATCTCAGTTCAGTGTGCACAAACAGTTCAAGAACCCAAGCACAGCCAAAAGAAGGCTCTGGAGTATTGAGGCAAAGCAAGCAGACAAGTAGCTGCTAGTCTGGATTTTATACATTTGTCTATCTCAATGCACACAGATATTCTCCAACTAACTAATGAAAGGCAAAATTTACTGCCCAATTTCCTTTTGCCTTCAATCAATATGTACTCCTATAAATACTGAGATCTGAGAACACATTTGCTCTAACTTCCAGGGAACAGGGAGAGCAAGACTGGGTAATGCAAATCTAGGACAGGGCATGCAATTCTAATCACTATAGGAAACAGGGAACTCATTCTCTTCAGTGCATGCTACAGGAAGAGCAGGAGCTGAAAGCTATTGCTGAGAAAGCTACTGCCTGTTGGAGTGGCTCCTATACAGAGCAGCCACTGGGAGCTCTACGAGGTTGTGAAAGAGGACAGAGTTTGTATCAGGAGGTAAGAAAAAGAGTTATTCTCAGTAAAGAATTCACTGAACACAGTTTTTTCTGTAATTCCCAGACCTGACTTCTCCTGAAACTTGAGAGCTCTTGATTCAAGTCAATAATCTTCATATCAGTTGCCAGTTCCTTCCTCAGGAAAGCAAGCCTGTCCTCAGGGAGCAGAAGTTTCTTTTCTACTTGATAAATTTCTGCTGTGCATGTGACTCACGTGCAAATTCTCTTTTTATCCTCCAAAAATTCCAATATTTAGACTTTGGGTTCGAGGGCATAAATGCAGGTTCTCACCTTTATTTTAAGTACTTTAAGGCCAATATACAATATAGCCTCGAGAATACCAAATCCCAGACAAAGCAAAGGATTAAAAGGGATCAGAAAAGCAACAATGTAAGTCTTTCAGACATTGTAACATTTGGGTTAAAAGGACATCCTTGAGATAGGAGGACACACAAGGGGACTGGTGGTGTATCATATCATCAAATATCAAACTGGTGGTGTATCATATCAAACAAATCATATGGGCTTTTAATGAGGAAGTAATTACATGGGTTTTTTTCAGAGTGCTTTATAAACACTAATTATGGCTTGCTGCTAAATTTTCCAGGTGAATAAACAGAACTAGGAACAGATTAGACAGCTTGCTAACCTCCATGAGTGAGTCAGAAACAAGCTTAGCAGAAGGTCTTTTGAATTTTTATTGATTATTGCCCTGCTTAAAACCTTACTTAGAGTGGAAGAGACTGAATACCTATGAGGCAAAGGAAAGTTACTTTAAAATATTTATCGGAAAGGTACCAACCAGTTTAGGTAAGAGTGCAAGCCTTCTGTACTTTAAACTTCCCCTTCACTCTCAAGAAGCAAAAATGAAGTTGGACTGTGTTTTACTGGAAAAGAGGAGACCTCTTTGATATGTTTACATGCCATTAGTCACTGCATCTGGGAGGTAAGTTGCCCTTGGCTTTCTGCATCTGTCCCCATGGAAGCAGATAAAGACAACTGCTTTCCCAATGCCAGGATTCCACAAGCACAAGGGCCAGCCCTCCACTTCTCTTACATTTCTCCCTTCCCTGCAATCTCTTCAAAAGATCCTGTGCATTAGAAGAGCCAAGTTAATTATTTTAAAGGTTCCAGTAGTTTATTTTTCAGAAAGATTCTCAGACGTATGAATCACCAGGAACAACTGTAGTTCAGGAAAAACTTCTGAGAGTTGGATGTGACTGCTAACACTTGGTCAGAATCAATTATATGGGACCTGGAGGCAAAGGAAGGGGAAAAGCAAAGCTTTGCAGTGCCCTCTGAGCACACAGGAAAGCCAAGGAGGCATTTTAGCTCAGCTTAGTGCCAAAAAATCCACCCCAAACAGAAAACCACCAAGGTCTAAGTTTTTGACCCTGCTTTCAATATTGTTGTATTAAAACAGAATTGACATGCACTTATGCTGAACTCTTCTTTGAAAAAGAGCTTTGCTGAAAAGGGGAAAAATGTTTGGTTATTCTGTTGTATTTCTCCTTTTCTGCTTTGAGTGATTTTTCTCAAGCTTTTATAGTGGTACAAGCTAAGCCTTCATCTTTAGCCATACAAACTCTATGCCTCTAATAAAAGTTCAAGCAACAAAGAGTAGTTTGAATATTGAATAAAACCAGCAAAACTAGAACTTGAACACAGAATATCTGTGCCACCAAAGTATGTTTCTGCACAGAACAGAGTACTCCCAGGACTTGTGGTAACATTATATGGAATCAATTTATGCTTGGCAAGGAAAATAAAAGTATAACATTTCTTGTGCGAAGATTTTTCCACATTCACTCCAATAGTGTGTGTCATTAGGTACATCTGTGACAAAAACATCACTTAAAGCAGGCTAGGAAAGAGAAACCTTGGCTCACTTACCCTATTACTTCATCTCTAGGGTTTGCCCTGGTGCACTTTTCCAGTAACATGATATTTGGATAGGCTCTGTATTGTCTTATATAAAAGAAGTTACTATAACAGTCACCTCCTTGCACTCTAGCCTTATCTGTAATTGTTTCATTTGGCTTACAAAGGTATATCCAGTAATTTTATAATAATGCACAGATTAGTCCATGTAAAATTGGTCATACTTGTTTATGTATCTGATTAATTAGCAACTTTTCTTTGTTTAGGCAATAAACTGTAATCCATCAGTGTCTTTGTGGACTGAAGATTCTGTGTTGGGAGTTGTCATTTGTGGCTTTATGGTAAATGATAAATTACCTCCTAGTGAGGCTATATATTTTCATTTATAAGTGTTTATGAAAAATCCAATTGCAATTATAAAGTGTTTTTAAACATTTCCACAGCTATAATGTTATTTCACATTCATGTCAATCCTAAGGTTTTAAAAGCAAATATAAGTCATTTTTTTTGTATTTCAGAAAACACAAAACCGATTTGACCTTAAAATGCCCCACCCATTTTAATGTTTTCTCCCAAAGACTCAGCAGCAGCCAGTACCATACTTTGCTGAAATACATAATATACTTGTGAGTCATTTGCTTTGCATTTAATTCAGTAAGGAGGAAATGCAGAATCCAATTTGAGAGAAGGACTAGTTATCCAAGCATTCTATACAGAATACATGTTAGATCTCACCCTCAACAGGACTCATCTGTGAATCTTTAGTGAGAGGGGGATTTAAACCAGTTACTACTGCCTGTGGTTGATTTCAAGTAACTCCATGCACAGGATGCTGATGTGAGTCCTGTTCTTATGAGCCTTAATGTTGATTTGTATTTAGGAATTCTGTAAGACTTACTGCACAACAGAGGAACAAATACCAAGGTGTGCAGGACCCTCTGCTGCAGGGAGGTCAGGCTTTTGCAGCAGCCATTTCTCAGTTTGGGTGGTGAAGAGTTGAATTGTCTGTAAACAGCAAACTTCTACACTGGTGAGGTGTGAAGGTCATTTTAGATTATTTCATGTATAGTAAGTTGGCTGTCTTTCTTTCCACCCATTCCTTGTACTTCTTTATACTCTGTGGTGAGAGCTGAACTTTTTTTCTCTGAGAATTCATACTGCAGTAAAGAAATTTCTTGTCATGCAGATTTCCTTACTTTTAAATGAAACCTTACAGTTCCAGACATCACTTTTCAGCTGACACCAAGGCTTACTGCAGTAAGCTGTCTAAGAAGTTCACAATAATATAATGCTGTAAGAGCTGCTCCAATAAATCAGACTCTGAAACTTGGTTGCCCTTCATGTATGTGGGCCAAGATGGCAGAGAATGTATTTGCAATTCCTATTTGAAAAAAAAAAAAATTCTGCTGGCCTTGGGTAGGGTTGAAATGAGACCTTTTGATTTCATATGCCTGTATAACTTGCTACCACAATGAAAGAGAAAAAAAGAATATTTTTATTACACTAAACTGTACAATAACAGATAACAATAACAACATCAGGACATTCTAAGGGAAAAGGCAGAACTGAAAGCCAGTAGAATCCCAAGAGAATTAAATTAATTGTTTCATAGTAGGCAGTTGAATTTCTAAGCTTGTCCTATTGCAAAGTATGTGACTGTCCATAACTACATTTTATTATATTAAAGGGCAGAATTATCTATCAGATCTTCCTTCTTCAGAAGTGCAAATGCTGATGTGTCATCTCTTGAGGGAACATTTGAACTACACTATTAAGCACCTGATCTTTGGGATGTCAGGGTCAAAATTTATCATTAAAATCCAGCTGTTTCCTGATAACTGTTCTTCCCTCTGACATTTTCACCCCTCTGCAGCTGCCTCAGAAACAAACACTTGGAATAGATGAAAGTATATGTACATGTACAACAACGTGTCATATTGTGTCTGGTTCTACTGAGAGTTCTGCTGATGTTATTGAAGATCTTCTGTGCAAATACAGACTGGCAATAGAAGTGTTTATGGAATTCACTGTTTCTTATGCCAGAACTGATGACAAAGTGTAAGGCGAATTCAATTTTCACCAACTGCATCTTTTTACCTGTTCCTATGGGTACTTCTAATCTGGCATCTAGTCCTTTCAAGAGCTCCATGATACTCCAAGGTCTCTCAAAATAATTGAAGAAAACATGAAAAAATGTTGCAGCTTTTGTTCACAGGCAGGTCTGATAAATTAATTGTCCTGAACAGTCCATTTTGGAGCTCACAAGAGGATACAAGTGCAATATCAGTCCCATACCAGACTATGGGAAATATTTGTTACTGCTGAGCCCTGTGTATGCCATGAGCATTTCAAATCTTAGAGAGGATCTGGTTCCCATGCCTTGGGTTCTGGATTTAAGAGGCAATGTGACACATGGCTTTTAATATTTCCCCAACAGGGTATGATTTCCATGAGTTCAGTATACTTGTCACTTTTAATCCAGGTTTTAAGAAGAAAATTATCTTTCATGTTAAAAAAAAAAATAACATGGAACGCTTGAATCTTTCAACTTGGAAAGGAATTTGCAAAAATAGTTTCCATTCTTCCAAATTTCAAAGGAAGAAAGTGTCATAGAGGAAAAAATTGGAGAGATGAAAAGTCAGCATGTATTTCTGCTTGGATTGTCCAGCCCCAAACACCTACTCAGTGATTTATGTAATAGGGAGGCCTGTGGAAATCATTCTTCTTGGGAAAGAGCAGGACCAGAGCTGACAAAAGCTCTGGTGTAATTAATACCACCTTTGTGCCCAAATCTCTGTCTTTCAACCCTGTGTAACCCCACTGCAGTCAGTAGCAGAGTATAGCACATAGTTCTGCAGTAAATAGGAAATGTGAGATAGACTTATGCATCCCTAGGATGATAATCCACTGGTGTCTGCAAATCAGCTGGAAGGTAACTTGCATTGTGTTCTGCCCCTCCACACAACACGTACTGAGCAGCTCTTAGTTCCAGAGCCTAAGTTAGTTTGCATGTGTAATTTGTTCTTGGTTTTCTGCTTGTTTATGTTGCTATGAATCTCAAACTACCCATTAAGCCATCATAACAGAAACAAAAAAATCCTCCCCCTGCTTCTTGCCTCTCTCTGCGTCTCTTTCACATTTGCCAGAGGAAGAAGGACAGTGAAGTAAGGAGAGAGCTAGACAAGCTGCCTCTGTTATTCATAATAACACTGGGGAAAATAGCTGCTCTAGAAACTTCTGGCCACTGGATTAAGCCAATATATGCTCCCTCTACCCACATTTTGGTAAAATGTTGCTTCTCAGAGATGTAGTCATCTCAGAGCTTAGAGAGGTCCAACTATACAAAAATATTCCTAAAGTTTTCCTGTATTCTTTTGCTGTGACATTTATTTTATCCCCTGTTTACTGAAAGGATACTTGGGACCAGGTTTGCCACATGTGTGAGTAACAACCGTCCCCAGCTGTGTCATTAGTGCTGGAGTAGTGGAGAGGAGGGAGTTAAGAGGAGAGATCAAAGCAGCTGGGATCTATCAAGCAACCAGGGCCCACTGCCAAGGGAAGAGAAGGAACTGGGGCTAAGACAATGGCTTTGATCCCAGCAAGAGAGGGCTGGGGGTCAGGAAGCATGAAGTAAGGCATATTTGTTGATTTTGGTCCTGCTTTTGAATAGGCTTCTCACCCTTAGGGGCAACATTTCTCTTTTAATTAATTTTATAACTTGCTGTGGTCTTGATTCAAATGTACGTTTGTGACAGTAGAGATGATAATTGCTAGGAGAAGCTGCGATGAAAAGCAGTGTCTGCACTATGCAGGATGAGTTTCTGTGGAGTGCAGGCTTGTGCTAGGCCAAGTGCTACTCTACATCAGTGAGAGGCTGGCCAGTTTGAGCTGAAAGTTAGGGTGGGAGAATGTCTGTCTGTACTGCAAGAAGTTTGAAACATCACCACTTTACCCTTGGTGAAGATGAGCACCTAAATGCTAATGCTTTCCTTTGGATTCTGTAGATTTAAAACACTGCAGCTTTACTCTTCTTTCATTAAGCTCCTAAAATGGGGTGGTCTTCTGCCCTTGTAGGCAAGCAAGCAATTTAGATTGGCTAGAAGAAGTTCTTGGTCTGGTTTGGGGTTTGTTATCTTTTTTCTTTCTTCAGTCTGATTCATGGTAGCCTTGCTGGAGTTTTGTTACGGCAAGCTACTAAATGGGTGAGACACCAGCATCAGCCATCCCCACTGATGTCACTTTGGCTTTAGTGTATGGCACTTGATGGACCTTAGGGAGGCAAATCTCCAATAAGCAGGGCACAGTATCATCTATACTTGGGTAGGATTGTGGCTCCTTGGTGTTATTGTTCATCTTGGTCCTTCCACAGCTGCAAGAAGCTGTAGGTGCTGAATGAGGTCTGAGTAATAGCTCTAATGAACAGCTGAAATCAAGAGTTTTCTTTATTTGCTTTATGAAACTCATCAGTGCTCAGGGTATGGGAATGCACTGCTAACAATTTAAAAAGTTGTGCTGTAGGGCAAAAGATCCAACTCTGCTGTGATTTTAGTGAGGGCATCTACCTTGACAGCATGATACCCTCAAAGGATAAGCACTGTATTTCTTTAATTTGTTGGGTTTTACCTCGTTAAGAGTCATTTACTTATGAAGAAACATCTCCAAGCATCTTGTAGTTTTAGTATCTTTTTAATCTCTGCTTAAACATATTGAATAGTTGCTAGTGCAAGTGTATTCTTTAACTAAAATAATTGAATTAAAATCAATAGATTGCTTGTTATGTAACTTATTTCCCTCACAAGTAATTCAAAACCACCTTTTTTTTTTTTTTACTTTATCTCCAGAGTCTGTATCATTCCTGTATTTCTTTTTTTTTTTTTTCCCTACTGAATAGTTTTTCTTTGGATAATTTGAGGAAAAAAAGAAGTAATTTTTTTCAATGAAAGGGAGGTAGAATTATCTTAACACTAGTATAAATATTGTACCAATGTCGCTGCAAAGAATTTTGCTCTACCAGGATAAATACAAGGTGGACTTTATAGTCCTCTTAGAAGAGTCAGATTATTGTAACAGAATATTCAATTTTTCATAATTTTCCTTCATTCTTCATGTGAAAAAAAATGATCTTATTTATTCATGCATGGCAGTGTAATTGCTGTTTGTGTGTTCTGGATTAAGAGTTTTCCCCTGGGGAGCAGTGTATGTTCAGGTGAGATAAAATGAGACATTATCTTCACCTTTGCCATGAACTGACACTATTCTGCATCACAGCTTTCACAGAAACTAAAAGGCACAAACTATTTCTTCCTCCCGCACTTCTCCCTTCAGGTTTCTGTTGTACTGCTGCTTGATAAAGGTGGAATTCAGATTCTCTCCTGAAACTTTTTAATATACAATTTTTATGCACAAATCCTTAGCAGGATATTTCTGGCATAGCCTGGACTCTGTTTTTCAGTCTTCCACTGAAAACAGCATTAGGAAGTTTTACCTATGAATAAACCTTTGCACAAGATTACACAATGTCCTCCTGTGCAGAAGAAGTGTAACTGCAGCTGTTAAATCATATTTATTCTTCCTCCTTATGGCCATACAGCAATCCTGTAAGACTTCGGTGGTCTCTATAGGTTTTGCTATTTGTGTTGATGCTCAGAAGGATGTGGTTTGAACCAGAGCACAAGAACTCGACACGTGAGATGGAGATGTTCTGGGAGTGTGTGTGCATGAGAAGAATCTCAGTGGAATATTTTGGCACAGGGATCACTATTCATCTGTTGAGCATAACACTGGGGGAGTCATCAGTGGGATTCCTGTGTGGAGGAAATGAAGTCAAAAGCAAACTGATGAACTTTGCACTTAGGGCTCTGAGCTCTGGAAAGTAACAAGTTTTCTGTTTCTTCAGAAGAATACACTGGGGTCAATCATGCATGGCTCTTTCCCTTGGGTTATTAATTTTCTAATGGTTTTCTGAATTATCTTACTATAGCAGCTTTGTGGGTTTTTTTCTTTTTTTTCCTTGATATTTTCAGATAAGTCCTTAAGCCAGCAACAGTGAACACAATGCTTATTGTATTGCTTGTTAACAGCTTTGATAATTTCATATAATGAAAAAAGAATGACAAATAGGATCATTGCATACAAAATTAAAAAGGGTTTTAAAAATTATCGGATTTCTTGATCAATTAAAAACTAATTACTTCATACGTCAATGAAAGAAATATTTTCTGATCTTATCCCAACCCATTCTCTCTGTAAGCTCAGTAGTGTCTGATTAGCAGACTCACTTAAATTGACACCTGTGACTGGAAATAGAGGGCTGAGTCCACATCGCCAACACAACCCGATGGGAATGGGTGGGGGAAAGGAAATTTGGTTCAATAATCAATGAGGAAGATGTTGACGCCTTTAATCTAGAGTCAAAGGCTTATTTATTACAAATACTTGAGAGTATGTGAAAATTGTAGATGATGTTGAAGTTGACTTTGCAGCAGCTATCAAGTGCAAGAATACACCATCTTCAAAATGTGCAGCTTGCAGCAACTCATCCTGATGTGAATTAGGACTTACTCAGAGCCAACTGTGACTTGACACTTCCTCATCAATAGAGGATCAGACACCAAAATATGAGGGGAGGACTAATCAAATATGGAATATATTTTGTTATGTATCTGGGACATTCCTAAATGAAGTCAGTCTTTGTACCTAAGGGGATTTCCCCAAGGGGGAAAAATTACACTTTATTTGTGCAGTCTTTTATAATACCATTACATTATACCATTAATACCATTACAACAAAAAATTCCTTAATTCAAACTAAGACAGAAATTCTTACTAGATTCCAAGGGGATAGGGATATAGATAAAGTAGTCTACATGACAATTCACCAGCAGAAAAATAAATGGGGGGGAAAAGTTTCATTCGTGTCATGGTATGTCAACTGCAAGAGTAAGGTAGCATTTTCTTTCACTCTCACAGTTGTGACATGGCAATCTGCGGTTGGATAAATTATTTGTTCTGAAATTTTTGAAAACAAAAATTTGAGTGTTTCTTAGTGTGTTTATTACTGCAGCCAAAGAACACATAGTGGAGTTAGAAATGGATATAAAATCAACTATTTTGCTCTTCCAGGATAATGAAAGAATAGCATTGCATAATGCTGACAATGAAATAACCTGGGATTTTTTGTTTTTCTGTGATGTCAGGTTAAGGACTTGATCCTCCAATTAACTTGGACCAGTTGCAGCATTGGGAGGTTAATATTACAGGCTAAAGTACTTTCTGCTACAAGGAGATAAAATACCAGAATGCTATTTGAGTCATCAGAAGTTTAAATTAGTTGCAGTCTTGTGGTATCGACTTTTCTTACCTCTCTCCCATAAGATTGCACCTGCACTGGGCTGCTTGTGCAATGTGTATTGCAAAATCTAGTGGTTCTTTCTCAACAGTCAACAGGGTAAAAATGATTGATAGGCTGTAATAGAAGGGAAACCCAGATAATTAGTTTTGTCAGACATAGGATTTCAAGAAATATTTCTACACACTGTGCACTGTTTAATATAAAAAACCTCACATTTTTAGGTCAAAATGCTTTTCACTTTTCTGATGGTGTGTGGGGTGAACTTTTTACTACTTTCTTCTGGAACTTGGGCAAAGAGGATCTCTGTTCAAGACAAAAACAGCATTTTAATGTCTGATACTCATATGATGCTGTTCAAGGTTGTAACAAGGTGGGGGTTGGTCGCTTCTCCCAGATAACAAGCAACAGGATGAGAGGGAATGGTCCCAAGTTGTACCAAGAGACATTTAAATTGGATATTATGGAAAATTCCTTTACTGAAAGGATAGTCAGGCCTTGGAACAGGCAGCACAGGCACATGGCGGAGTCACCATGACTGGAAGTGTTCAAAAAATGTGTAGATGGGCCTTTGGGACATGTGATCTTCTGGTTCCTGCACAGTTTTTTTGCAATCTTATATCCTTATCATTGACATTTATAATATTACATCTTGTCATATTTATAATAGAACTAAGCCTGATAAATATGAGTGAGCCTAAAAATAGACCAAACTAAAAATCTGATATCAAAGAAAATGGCCATTGCTAAATAGTCTCCATAACTGGTTTAGAAACCACAATTTAATTTTCAAAAGGCCTAACAACTTTCAAATCTAAAAGTCTGCCTGATTTTTATTCTATATTTCTTTCTCAAAAACACATGGAATTGCTTGTAGCCTTTGTAAATCCCAGAGCAATATTTTTGTTGCACAACACTTTAAAACAATGCCTGTTTTGCTGGAGTGCTATGAGACTTCTCTGCTCTTCTGGAATCCACTTAAACTCCTTTGGTGATAGGTAATTCTCCTTCTCAGTGCAGCCAAATCTCACCACCTCACTTAATTTTGCCATTCAATGTTGCCAGTGTGTTATTTTTAGCTTTCAGCACAATTTAGGAAAACTGGCTAGAAGAGCCAAGAGTGGGAAGGAGGTTCCCTGGCCCTAACTAAACCAGATTTTTTTCCAGTGCCTTTCTCCAGAACAGGGATTGTTCCAAACAGAGTTGAAGAGACTGCAGGAAATATTTAGCTCTTGATTCCCTGCAGGACTGATCCATTTATGGTTGGAAGACTCTAGCTCTAAGCAGTCAGAGTAGAAGTCTATCTGTATGTTGAGTGAACACAATTTATTGCACCTTATTTACTGCTGTGCTTTCAGAATCTTCTTATTTTGTTAGCATTTGATATATGCTTTAATACATCTAAAGAGGAAAAAGGAAACCTTTGCAGGTTTCTTGGTATGTGTATGATTTCAGCACACTGAAGTTTGGTCATTGTTGTAGTATTTTGGTGGGCTGTGTCTAAGCAGCTAAATGAATCCAATAGGAAAATGAACTCTTATTCTGAAGTACTCTTTTTTAATTGCAAGTTTACATTCTCATCCAGCTTAACTGACTTACAAAGTATAATTAGGTAGCTCCTAACACACCTATCTCAAAGTCCCAGAAAAAGTAATGAAAGGCACCAAAGCATATCTATGTAATTCTGGACAGAACTAGGTTTGCTTTTGTTTTTCTTTTTCTCTTTGTGAAGATTTCTGCTGTTGAACACCACAACATCTTTCCAGGCCATCTGTTTCATGACTTTGCTACCTCTATTTTTAGGAGATATTGTCTAACTACATTTCCCCCCCGACTTTTCCCCCTTCAGGCCTGCCATTTCCTGCTCTATCCATAGAGTATTGAGAATACATTCTACTTAGTTTCATGTATTTGAAGACCATTTCTGCATGTTCTTCCCTTTAAATCAATCTCGCCTTTAAACATCTCAATTTCTTTCAGTTTAATTTTCTGTTATGAGGTACAGTGTGAATTAAAATTCCTGTCCTGTCCTCTTAAGTCATTGATTAAAAATATATTTATATTTGATGTAATTTATGCTTTTTCCCTTTTAACATTTTCCAAATGATCCACTAATTTCTTGAAATACAATTCTGAGAATTCAAATGCTCTCAGGCTTAGGTGAAATAATTCTTCCACTGTGATTTATAACCTAGCCTTTTGTTTCTCTGCAAGTTTATTGCTTGTCTTAGCAGTATGACACTAGTGAGTCGTATTCTGATTGAGAGGCAAAGTAATACCCATATATCCCTCTTCAAAAAACAGAGCTCACATGTGACTGCAACAAGTGTTACTTCCTAGATGCAGTACATGGCTCTTCTTCCTCCTTAATGGGATTCTGCTTTTCCAGTCCTTATTTCCAGTTTTTCAGAGTGCTTTTTAATTCTTATCTTGTCCTACAAGAGAGTCAGCTCCTGAAAATCTGATCTCAGTTCTTTCATTTGGATCATTAACTAAAATACAGAGGAGACAGAAGAACCTGGTGTCTTACGCCCAGCCCTGCTTTCATCTTCATAGAGGGTCAATTATAAAAACTCAGAGTTTTCCACCCACATTTTACTAGTTTTGTCAAAGACTTTTTTCCCCAGTTTTCAGACTGTCATGTGAAATAAAGACAGACCTTATTAAAATCAAGATTTCTCCATTATCCACAAAGCTTACAATATGTCCCCCAAAAATATTGCAGTGGTTATACTCCACTTGTTCTCGACAAATACAGCCTGGATATTACTCAGTTCCTTTTGTTCTTATATGCTTAAAAGCCTCCTCTGTTTCTCCTGGAACTGAGTTCTTGTATGCATCATATTAAATGTTTAGCACTGTATTTGTCCTTTGCCAGTCTTCTCTAATTTCTACCTGTTCTCAAAAATAATTGCTAATGGCTTTGAGAAAACAAGTGCCAATTTTCTACATATGCGAGACTTCCATTTTGAAAAAACCTATTGCAACTAAGTACTGTTTAAACTGTTAATTCCCTCATTAGCTCAAAATAGGACCTTCACACCACCAGGACTCATTTCTGGCTACCTGGCTTCTCTCCCTTTTATGGAAGATTCAGAGGAAACATTGGACCAGGCTTGAATGTCTTCCCATAACTGACTCCTGATGTGTTTTAGCAACTTGTTATTTGCCTTCTCAGTTGTCTCAAATTCATCTTTTCATATCTGCCTAGCCAGGGATTAATGCCAATTTTCTTTCTTTTTGCATTTGCATTTGCTCCCTGAGTGCTAACCTGTCAATTCTCTGGCCCTACAGAAGCTGGCCTCTTAGATGTGTATGATATTTATTTTGTTGCTTTTCTCCTCCCTTTTTGAACTTGGCAGCTTGTGACTATTATCACCCAAGATGCCATCCATTAACAGTCTCCAAAACATTGTCACCAAGATGTCCTGAGAACATGTAGAGCAGTCACTACTCAAATTTCAGGTCTGATTCCCTTTAATTTCTGGATGTTTGGACAAGTGTACCTGGTTTTGTAGCACATGGAAAGACTGCCTTTTCACTCATCCTCTCTTCTCTGAATAAGCTCTGTACAAGAAATTAAGTATCAGAGACATGAAAAGGCTGCAAAGCAGCACTACATCAGGCTCCTTAGTGAGCTTCCCTACTCTGGAGAACAGTGAAGCATGCAAACAGGGAATGTTGTTCTTAAACGCCTCCTGGAAACAATTACATTGGATACAAAATGTGACAGATTTTTTTTGTGTTCACATGAAATCCCTCTGCTGCAACTCAAGTCCTTAAAACCTTTACTGGCCTTGGCTTTCCACCAGGGAGATGTCCAAAATACCCCTGTGACATCCTCTTCTGTCCAAGATGAGAAATTGGAGGCATCAACTTGCAGAAAAAGAAGAGACTCAAACTTTTGAGGGCTTTTTGACTTTTGTATTAGTTTGGGAAGCAAAAAATGTTTTAATCCTGCTTAATTCTGCTTTAGGCCTCCCAGTCAGAACATCAACAAAATTCTAGCTAAAACTGTTTTTCCAAATGGAGAAAAACCTTAAGAATAACAACCATGTTAGATACAATTAGTAAAAAAATTTAAGGAATGTCCCACCAAAAAACTAAAATTCAAAATTTAGTAACGTTAGTTATCCATTCCAGTCAGTATTTTATTGTGGTTTTAGTAATAGCAAAAGGAGAGCTATCAAGTCCTCTGCAACCCCTTTTTTCCTCTGCTCACATATCAGTTTTTAAAGGCAGTTGATTCAAACCATCTCTGTTCTGGTAGGGGAAGAAAAGCCAAATGTTGTTCTTTACAGAAGAAGATTTGACATATTTTTATTTTTGAGAAACAAATGTCTTGCTAGGTTGTTCAGGGTAATCTGTTAAAGAAAGAGTCTATTCTGAATTAGGGCTAAGCAGATATTCCAAGAGATAGAATTTATTTTTTTAAGTAAGTACTTTTGCCTTTCTTTACTTCTAAACATGTGGGGCTGTGACCAAAAGCTGACTAAAATTTGTCTAACTTTTGATCCTCGGCTGACAGAAACTGGAGGCTGCATAACTTCAGAACCACTGCCTCCACAGTGGAGCTGGACAGATTTAAGCCACGCTTGCTTAACTTTAAACTCTTATCAGTTTCCCCGAAATTTGCAAGTGTTCGTATTTTGGCAAGGGCTGATTGTACAAGACCAGGCACTGGTGATTCGGAATTCCCAGAGCATGCTGTGTTTGTGGTACAGAGTGCCCAGCACTTCAAACCCTCTCATGAGTATGTGATCCAATGCAGACTTTTAGGTGGAATACGCATGTAAAGATGCAGTCTCTGGATTCATTGAACCCAGCAATGAAATTTCCACTAAACTGAAATGATAAAAAAATTTCACACACACACACTTTGCTACTACTAAGCTGCTGAGACAATATGTATAGATCTCAGTACCATGATTCAGAACTCAGTTTTTACCAACCCAAACCCCTGGATGTCTTTCCACAGGATTGTTCTCCAGCATCCTGTTCCCAGTGTATAGGCACAACAGGCATTACCTGTCCCAGGTGGAGAACTTGGCACTTGCCCTTGTTAAATTTAATTTTGTTTCTCTAGCCTATCCAGGTCCTTCTGTAAGGCCTCTCTACCTCTAAGAACACTCACAGCTCCTCCAAGCTTGGTAGCATCTGCAAATGTAATTAATGCAGGTTTGATACCTGCATCTAGATCACCTATAAAAGCATTAAAAACCACAGGCCCTGGGACAGCGCCTTGGGGAGCCCCACCCTGGGAGTGACCAGCCTGATATAATACTATTAATTATGTTCCAAATCCCTTTATACCCCCTGTGTCAGCTAGCTGCTCAGCAAAGACACCATGGACATCTCTAGCTGTGAGCTGGAAAGGTTATGCACAGGGCTGCTGTGAGACAGTATGAAAAGCTTTGCTAAAATCCCAAACCCACCACATCTGGTTTTCCTCAGACACCTATATGGGTGAACTTGTCATAAAAGGAAACTAAGTTGGTTAAGCAGGACTTTTCCCCTCATGAATTTGTGCTATGACCAATGACTTTCAAATGTTTTTCAATAACTCCCAAAATAACCTTCTCCATAATTTTACCAGGCATTGCAGTGAGACTGACAGGCCTGTAGATACAGAGTCATCCTTCTTACCCTTCCTGAAAAACAGGATAATGTTAGACAGCTTCCAATCGACTGGGACTTCTTCAGAACCCTGAGACTCTTGAAAATAATGCAAAGGGGTCCACAGTGATGCTGGCCAGCTCTTTCTCTGCCCTGGGATGAATTCCCATGGATTTATCAGCATGAGTTGATCATGCCTCTTATGAATGGATTTTTTGTTGGCTTTCACCATGTATTGTATTAGTTGTGAATCATATTGCAGGTTAAGTTATGAGTTACAATGTTATGTGATGTTGTATGTCACGATATTTTCTTGGGTAAAAAATCAAGGGGATCATGTATATTGGAAGGTTTTGCTGGGGTGGTTGGATTGTTCGAGTTTGGCTTTGTGGGGGTTGGGAGGTTTGTGTGATGGGGCCACTTCTGTGGGGTTTTGCAAAGTGGGGGCAGGCTGTTGCCAGCCAGAATTCAGAGATGCCACCATAAAAGAGATAAGGGACCCAACCACTGAGAACCCTGATCACCTCACAGACAAAAAGCATGGGAACCCCAGGAGATTGACACAGGGACACGGCTATGTAAAACCAGCAATTAATATGCACCAGTCTGAGGGTATAAAAGGCGGAAGCGCCATTTTGTGAGCGAGCCTCTGGCACCCAGCTAAGCTCCCAGAACTGCCCCCATTTTGCTTTGTGTAATTGTTTTGTATTGTAATTGTATTGCATTCTCAATAAATTTTAATAACTCATATCCGTCGTGGATCTGAGCCGTTTATAACAATGCCCCTCTCGCAATCTGCCTGACAGACCCATCCCAGGAAAGGCAGGTGCAGTTCCAATAATCTCCCTCTCTCCTTTCCTGGTAGTCCTCAGCCCTGGAGCAGAGGCATTCCTCTCCCCCGGCACACCCCGCAGCCGTGCAGGGGTCCCAAGGTCCTGCCGCAGCTCTTCACTCAGGAGCCCCATTTTCACGCAATTAATTCGTTAGGAAAAGATTTCTGAGACCTCGATTTTCCCACTGCGGCCGCTCGCGCTCCGCGGGCCGCTGGGCCCCCTCAGGCTCTGCCCGGGCCCTGCGCCCCCCAGGGCTGCCCCCAGTTCGGGACCCTGCGGGCCGCGCACAGCTCCCCTCGACGAGGCAGAGGGCAGTCGCTGTCCCGGATGAGCGTGGGGAGGTAAGGGAAGTGGGCGGTGAGCAAGGAATGAAGGAGGAGGCTGTGCTTCTCCCCCCGCAGCAGCAGCATCCCTGCGGCATGCGTCAGGCATGGCTCCCGTGGCCCTGCCGTGAGGGAGGTGGTGACCGCTGGGGCTTGGCAGAGCAGCACAAGTGACGCTGCACAAAGTGCCTTTGGGAAATGACCTGGAAAGTTGGTGCCCTAAAACTACTTAAAAACCTTAAAGAAATTGTTCCCTGACAATGCAGGGAAAGTTTGTTAGGATGTTCAGTGGGTATGGGAGAGGCTAGAAAACCTTGGTTCGTTTCAGCTACAAAGTTAGAACTGGAGAACAAAACAAATTCTTCCCTGTGAGGGGGGTGAGGCCCTGACACAGGCTGACCAGGGACGCTCCATCCCTGTGTGAGAAATATAACTCACTTTTTTGAAAATTGGAAAGATTTAATGAGGAACAAAATCAACGAAGCAAAAGGTAACAGCGCTGGGTGCGTAGCCACCGACAGAGGCGCAGACAGAGGCACATACAGAAAATGATGGCCCCACCTTTTATACTCCAGGATTGATGCATATTAATACATTATTTTACATAGCCATGCCCCCATGTCAATCTTCCCGGAGCCCACTCTTTTCTGCTCCTGAGGCGGCCTGGGGTTTGTTGGTAGGGGTTCTTTTCCATTTTGTGGTGGTGTCTCTGAATTCTGGCTGGCAACAGCCCCCTCACTCCCCCTGCAAAGCCCCACGGAACTCACCCCAGCACACAAACCACCCAACCCCCACAAAGCCAAACCTGAACAATCAAAACCACCCCAACAACATCAAACCTCCCAACAGATTTTATCCCCTTGACATTTCCCCAAACAATATCACTACATATAAAATTACAGAACAGTAAAAATCATAAATTAACTCATAATACAAGCCACAATCAATACAACATACGGCAAGAGCCAACTTCCAAAAATCCATTTATAACCCCTTACAAGTGTTTAAGGACAGGGTGGATGGGGCTCTGAGCCATGTTTTTTTCTGTGTTATAAATGATGGAGACCTGTTATGGTGTCCCAGTTTGAGACAAATTCAGAGGAGGAAATATCCCCTGATGGAAAGCAGGCCCCTCCCCCCACCAGGTTCGGGAGAGAAAATGTCCCCGGAGGAAAGTGAAAGGGAAAAAACAAAAAGGAAAAAAAAGAAAACTATTTATTTAACAAACAACAAAACACACAGGAAAGGGACATTAATGCTAGACAAATAAATCGCTATCTGTGAGAGACGGAAAAAAAACCTGAAACAAAGTCCTCCTGAGTGTGTGGCCTCTCTCCTCCCAGGGTTGGAAAGGCGTCCGTCCGTGGAAACTTCCCCTGCAGGCCGGTGAAACACCTCCCAGTGGACTCCTGATCTTCTGACGCTCCAAGTCCAGAAGGGGAAAAAACAAAGTCCCAGAGAGGAAGAAAAAAAGAAGAAAAAACTCCATCTCTCGTCTCTTGAAAAGAGCAGCACTCAGAGCCAGCAGGAACCAACCTAAAGGAAAAAAAAACTGCCTCCTCCCTTATCTCTCTGTAACCTTGAAGTACAAACAACACAGTGCCGTCTGGGCTGGGTGGTTTGCTCTCCTCCCTCCTCTCAGGCTCCGTTTAAAGACATAGAAAGGCATAAAATTCACTTTTCTGGGCATGGGCAGACAATATATGATAAACCATCAAAGGATAAACTCCAAGACAAAAGTCACTCCAAGACATATGGAAATGAGTTACTACAATTTATTGAGAACTCGGCTGTGAGAAACGCAACTCATGAATAAAATTTCAAGAAATTTATTTGTACAAAATGACAATTAGAGGCCTCAATGGGTGGTCTGCCTGAACACAGGGTGCAGCACTGGTGGTAAGTAAGGTCAGAGGCACGCTTTGCAACTAAGGTTACATGTTATGCATATTTATTTACAGTTTGCATAGCCCCGCCCCCTTGTCAATCTTCTGGGAGCCTGTGCTTTTCTGTCACTGAGGTGTTTGGGGTCCTCACTGGTTGGAGTCCCATTCCTTTTACAGTGGTGTCTTCGAAGTCTGGCTGGAAACAGCTCCTTGTCCCTTTGCAACCCCCACAAAACCAGTCCTTACAACCAAACTACCTCAACAACATTAAACACTTTAACATATACTACTCTCTTGATATTTCCATAGAATAATATCATAATATCCAACATTATAACCTATAATACAACTCATAATATAATTCATAATCCATACAACATAGAGTGAAAGCCAACTCTCAATTATTCATCTATAAGGTGTCCTATGGAAGGGACTTGGGTCTTTAAGCTTCCTTCCAACCCAAAGCATTCTGTGATCCTGTGAGAAGGTCTCTACAGTTGCCAGCTGTTTGAGGACACTTTTCCCTTACTGAAGGATGGCACAAGAACAAGTGTAAGCAGGGTGTAGGCAGGGAGGGGTTGGTCTCTTCTCCCACGAAACGAGTTACAGGCCCAGAGCAAATGGCCTCAGGTTTTGCCAGGATGGGTTTAGATTGGAAATTAAGTGAGACTCCTTCACCAAAAAGTGTTGTCAAGCATTGTAACAGGCTGCCCAGGGTAGTGGTGGAGTCATCATCCCTGGAGGTAGTTAAAAAGCTGTCTAGATGTGGCACTAAGGGACATGTTTGAGCGGTGGTTTTGGCAGTGCTGGGTCATCAGTTGGACTCTATGATTCTGGAGACCTTTTCTAACCTAAATGATTCTCTGATTGTATGATCAAAGTTGTTTTAATCTGGTGAGTAGAAGGAAACTAAAACCTCTTTGGAGTATACTTCCAGTAAGAATACCAGAAGTCTACACATAAAATCTGGTAATTTTTGCACTAAAAAAACCTCTGCATTTTATAGGTGCCTCCTGTCAAAAAAGCAGAGTTGAGAATGTAGACAATCTTGTCATTTAAAATCTTCAGTGTACTGAGTCTTAGGAATGCCTTTGTGGCACTGAGCATTTTGTCTGAATCCTCCCCTGTATACACACAAACAATGTTTTTACATAATTTATACAACTGACATTTAATTTCAACAATTCTGAGAAAAAGCTCAACGAATGAATTACATGCATAAACTGTTGACCATAAATTTATCTAAAAGAAACCTTGGCATTGCTTTTGTTTAAGAATGCACCTGACCTTTTCTGTTCCTTTGTACAATACGAGTATGACTGTCAGTAGGAGTTTAACAAGACCCAGACAGTAGGAAGATTGCCAAAATACAATCTAAAGTGTATGTATTTACTCCAGCCTGAGATTCCTTTTTTCATGGAGCGCTAACTGTTGAAAAATATCTTTCTTCCAGATAACTTTGAAAGCTTGTGTGGGGAGGAGAGGGAGGGAATTTGGAAGTCCAGGAACATGAAGTGGTTCGCACCCTGCTTTTAATCTGTGAGCCCAAACTGGAAGGGCTTTGCTTGATCTGTGTTTTCTTGGGAATACTGTCTGCATAATCTATATTCATGTTAGCACTTATGCTTTAAGACTTTGCAAATATTTCTTTAAGCTTTTCTATATTTCCCTAGAGCTTACCTGCTTCTGATCTGTTCATGCTGACTTAAAAATTAAGGTAACAGATCAGTTTTCTTTGAAGCACAGATTCAGAGAAATGCATTATTTACTTTGGAAACCCTTGGAGAGAATAAACTGGCATAGCTGAGGGTTAGAAAATCATTATCCTGTAAATCAGAGAAGACACAGATGGGATGTTCCTAGAAATTCCTATATAGTGGATTTCTCTTTCCTCATGGCAGCCCTTGGGCTCATGTCGTGCATTGAAAATAATCCCATTTGCATCTTTGATGAGAGTTGTTTTCAGAAGTCATTTGGGCATGTGTTCTTTGGGGGAGTAGAGTGCCTTTGCACTACACAAAGACTATGCTCTGCTGTATTTGCAAAGAGAAATTCAATTTATTTTTCATCTTTCAACCGTAAATTATTTGGTTCTGGCATATCTGAGTCACTGTTTTCTTTGTTACGCAGTTTGCTCTTTGCACAGTGTCCTCTGCTCTGCCATTCAAAGGGACACCTCCTGTATAAAAGCAGATTACTGTCTCAAGGCCTTTAATGGGAGTGTCCCCCAAGGTCCTTGACAGAGGAGTATGCTTCCCACTCAGATCTGCTGTAGTGCTGACTTGTTAACACTCTGGACATGCTGCAGTTTGCATGCACTTATAGCAGCCTTTGAATCCAGGGGTTTGTTTGTGTCCTCATTACAGCAGTGTTTGGCCACACAGTGGTATTTATTGTTCTTATAGCTACAAACCACTTTGCTGCAGCAGCTCCCTCCCAAACACACAGCAGAAGTTTTATTTGTTTGGGTTTTAAATATAATGTGTACCAGAGAAAAACAACCTAATCTGAAAAAGAGAAGCCTATGGAAGAAGCTTTTCAAAGATGCTCTTCTGGAATTGAATGTGGAGTTCAAAAGACAAATAGAGTTTCACAGCAAAATCTTCTGGCCTGACATTTCTATAGCTAAGTTTCTGCAAATCAGCCAAGTCACACAATCCTATGGCAGTTTGGAGGATCTTTACCTGGTAATGCATTGCTAGGAAATTCCACTTTTTTCACTGCATCACAGAATTACCTAGGCTGGAAAATACCTTTGAGATCATTGGGTCCAACCTCTTACTGGACACCACCATGTCAGCCAGACCAGACCATGGTACTCGGTGCCTGTCCTGGTTTGAGACAAATTCAGAGGAGAATATAATTCTCGGCATGATCAGACGATACAGGATATATCATAAAATCATATCAAAGACAGTGCCATATCCAGTCTTTCCTTAAACACCTCCTGGGAGAGTGATTCCACCACTTCCCTGGGCAGCCTATTCCAATGTCTAATCACTCCTTCTGTGAAGAACTTCTTCCCAATGTCTCAACCTCCTTCACTAACAGTGGCATAAGCCTGCAGGAAATATGACTAATTTTACCTGTAACTAAAACCATTGTTTAAGCCAGGGTGCAGGTGGTGCTGCTGTATTTGTCTGTGTCTTGTATTTGTTTCCCAGCACAGTTATGGACAAAGTGTGAGGCTGGCTCCCAACACTGTTAGAATATGTTAAATAAGATTATCATTTAACATTTTAAGCAACAGCATTTTGAAGGGAAAATTTTAATGTACCCTTAAGGCAGTGTTCAGGTGATCCTCTTCAGTTTCTAAAGATCCCTCCTGTGAGCAGTTTTGTATTTCAGGGTTTCTTCCTTTAAGACTTTGTTGGTAAATACACTTTTTCAACTGAGTCTAAACATAATGTCAGTCTTTTACATAACCTTGCAACAAGCCAGGTCAAAAGCCCTGCCTGTCCTTGACCTCCAGTATGCTGTGATCTCCAAGAAGTGAGGCAATTCAGTTTCTAGGCCAGATGAGATTGGATTAATATATGAACTGGTCCAGATGCATGAATTATCTGTCCTTGCATTAAATACTCTAGAAGTTTGGGACATTTGGTTTTAGTAGATGACACTGAACATATTTTCCCTGAATATTCTTTTAGCAAAGTACCAAATTAATAAGACTTCAATTTTCTGTGAATTGTTTGTTTGACAGCACTAGTGTACTCTCTATTTTTAAATAAAATCTTCCTCTTCTTTATTATGTACAATAAGCAGCAATACATAAGTATGCATTTTTTTCTTCTGTATTGTGCCAAGTCTGTTTTATATAATTCCTTATGTCATATTTCTTAACAATGCTTCGAAGCACTGTCATTTGCTGTTCACCTTTTAGTGAAGCACTTCTGTCACTTGAGAAATTGGCACTACAACACTGTTAACTAAAAGCACATTCTATGCATTTCCATTATTTCCTTGCAACACTAAAAAAAAATTACAAGCATGGGAGTGGGAAAGAATGTGGTTTGTTTGTTTGTTTGTTTGTTTGTTTTAGGTGACTTGGAGCAAAGTTTTACTCCAGACATGCATTTTTGCTAAAGAAATTGCTCTGTGTAGCAATACCCTGCTTGTCTCTGTTTCTTCAGCGGGGGAAAACTCACTTTAGGGTACAGGTTACAGGCAGCTCATGGTAAACTCTTGCAAAAACTGTTTTTGACTGTTGGTGTTTAATCATGAGTTAAACATCACACTGAGAACTGTCTTACTGGCACAGTACATTTTATGAGCGTTACTCTGTTCTGCTTTACAAAGAAAGATTTCCAGTCTCCACACAGCAGAAATACAGCAGTGGAAAATACAGAGGACTGAAAAGTTTACTTATTTTCCATTTAAACCAATTCTAAATTCACACTTTCAGCAGCTGCGTTTTTTCTGTCTGTTGCTTGCAACACTAAAAGAATAATAGTTTTGTCTACTGCAATAAAGAAAAAAAGATAAGACTGTTACCATCATCCACTAAGAAGTTGCAAAATCTGAATTTGTTCATATGGATCAGATGTCTAAAGCAAGTGCCATGAGCACAGATGTCTTTGCAAGGTATTTCCTAACAAGGAAAATAGCCAAGGGACAGAAGGTTATATGTAGGCAATCCAAGTAGTGAAGTATTCTTAGGTATAGTGAGAATAATGCAGCCAAAAAAAAAAAAAGCCAAAAAACCCCAAAAAACGTTGTACAAAAGTATGCAGTTTCTTTAGCTGAGAGAAATTAAATTTAAAATATTATGTTCCCATAACATTCTGGCTGAGTGAGTTGCACGAAAAAGAGAATGCCAAAACTAAGTCACAGATTGCATATATCACTTGGAAAAACTAGACAAAAAAATTTCCAGTTTTGTTTAAATATCCCTAAAGTGATTTATAAACTTAAGATAATCTGTGGAAAAAGGTGGTCGGCAGTGTTAATATCTTTGAAAGGTAAGATTCAAAAATTGCATAAACATGGTTATCCCTTTTAGTTCAATTGTTAAAAAGGGGGCATTTAGGGTAGAAAAGTTTGATGTTCTACTTGCTGATAAAACCAGAAGGCAAACTAAAATCATTAATTTTTTTTTCTTTATACTCTGAGTTTCTGTGTTTATTTAGACTGAGAATTGAAATGGTGGGTTTAGACCTAATCATGCATGCATGATAACAATGAACAGGAATGGTATATCTTTTTTCAGTAGTATGCCAGAGTTACAGAATATGCAAAAAAAGTTAAATTAAATCCAAACAGAAGTCAGAATTGTTCTATAAGCTAAAGAAGGTGCTGTAGTGCTGTCCTATTCATGAAATATCAGATCATCAGAATAGAAGGCAAATAGTTTGTGTATCTGATATGACATCTTGGGAAGATATTGATAAAATATTGAAGGAAAACAAACAGGAGACTACTGAACTCTTAGCAGTAAATCCCCAGAATTTCCCATGTGTTGTGTGGAGTATGGAATTATTACTTTGGGGTTTTTTGTAGTATGTAAGAACTGGGGCAAAATACAACTTTAATACACACCACTTTTTTGTCATTGTTTTTGGGGGTTTGGGGGCAGGGAATTGGTTGCTTAGACCATTTTGAATGGTCTTTTTAAACTGTGAAAAGTAGAGTGTATCTCCACTGCAGTGCAATTATCCCCATGTAACTTTCTCTGCTCTTCGTTCAGCTGACAGACTGGTAGATATGGCACTTGGATTTTAAGATGAAAATGTTCTGTACTCCACATGAATGTGGTCTGATGTTGTGGAAACAGGGAGTAATTTGACTGAACAATTCTGAAGAATAAAATTATGATTGACAGATGAGAAGGTAGAATGTGAAAAGAGACTGACCATTCTAAAAATTAATCAAATAATTAAATGCTAAGATTCAAATTGAATGAGATGTGAATACAAATATTTAGTGGGTATCTACTATCTTGATTTCCCATGTCTATGACAGTCCCATGACTATCAAGAAAATTTTCAAAAAGTCAGCCTCTCCTGCCCCCTTCTTATATTCCATCTCTTTAGTCATCTCTATGCCAAATCCATAACCTGGTGCTAGGATGATTAAGGAAGCAATGGAATAAAAGGTCCTTACTTCACTCTTTTGCTGTGCTGGTTTTTTGTTGTGGTACCTAGTTTTCCCTTATAAAACTCTGTTCTTCATGCACAGCTCAGCTGTGGAAGAGAGCTGGGCAGACACTGTTGGGAACTCTCTTTTTATGTGTATAGTCACTCAAATGCAAACTTCTGGGTCTGGCCCCAGCCTGCAGCCTAGATAATGGAATAAGTGATTTTTGCTTCTAAGAATGAGACACACTTGTTTTCCAGTTGCAAACCTTTTTTACAGTCAAAAGATCTATTGACCAAGTAAAAGTCAGTGAAAACTGTGACATTTTATAAAAGGCCTATAGATAATAGTCTATGTTATTTAGAAATGTTCATTTTGATCATAGCCAAATTCTTTTTACTGCAGAAACGTTGCTTGTCATTAAAATGTGGGGTTAATTTGAGATTTTTACAGCATTAAATACTGCACTGACCTAACCTGTCTCTCAAATACATAACTGGGTGTGCTATGAGTAGTTTCCTATATGTGACATTTCTGAAGTTGCTCTTTCCATAACCAAGGCGTGGTAATGCAGATGTAATTTTTTGTCTTACTGTAGCATTAGGCAGTGTAAAGTGAGGCTGTGCAAGGTCCCTAGGTGAAACGATTCTAGCATCTAATTTTTTCTTTATAAGTGTTCTTTATTTTCAGTGTTGCAGGGGTTTTCTGGTTTGCTTTGCTCCAAGTTCCATTCCATTATGTATTCAGGTGAGGTTGCTCCTCAATCTACAGAACTGAAAAAGCAGCTGAAAAAGAGGTACCAGGGCTGAGATCTTGGCAGCAGTAAATACTTGGTTATTCCAGAAAAAATTGGAGAGGAAACTTTAAGGAGTCGCTGCCAGTTCCTAGAGATGAGCCTAGCTGAGCTCTGCTTTTACTTTCACATACATTGATATAACATTGGGTTGGCTCTAGCCAAATACTCCTATGTATGACAGGGAATATCCTCCAAAAACCATATGGTAGTTTCAGACAGTCTGAACATACTATACTAAGCCTTTCTTTGCCTCAGAGTTGTGGCATAGCACTGGAATATTGCAAGAATTTTCCAGAGGCATCTTCACAAAACTCTTGTTAGAGAAGGTGGCCTTGATGCCCCAAAGTGGCACAAACTGCATGAGACAAAGTCCTGGTTATGTTTTCACAGCATAGACCCCTCTTTGCATTGTGGACACAGCACACAGTCTGTGTAAATTTGCAATGCTGTTTCTTCAGTGCAGGGTTTCAAGCTTGCAAAACATTTCTGGATGCTGTCAGCTGAAATTTGGATTCTGTAATGCCTTTGGCCAGGGCTTGTATACACAGGGAAGATGTTTTTGGAACTCAAAACACATGCATGGAGCTCCACCAAGATGAATCAGCAGCTCAGGAAACTTAGGACATCTTTCTGCAGCCAATTTTTTTCTTTTTTTAATCTTATTTCTTTTTAACAAGTACTGGCTTAGTAGTGAACTTTTTCCGAAAACCAAATTCTTGCCCCGACAAAGCTTTGACCATTTCTGAACAAATTTATGGGCTGGTCAGAAGAGCAGTGTTGCCATGGGTATGTTCTGACCAAAATGCAATACTGAACCCATAGTACAAAACATACAGAACATGTAACATTACAGCACCGTAAGGAAGTGGTGTGAATGCTCTCTACAGTATATAAAAGAGAGAAGGAACATTACAGGAGAAGCCTGCAATCATCGTACTCTTAGCAAGCTCATAGAAATAAATCTTTTTCTGACTTATTAACAGATATTGAACTGTACTTTATCTTGTTAAGTATATTTGGGGTTTAGGGTAAGCATGGCATGGATGTGCTTCATTGCACCCCCAGAAGTTAATTTTCTATGAATTTCAGCTAAACTGTCTAATGTTTCCACTAAAGGCAATGATGGGGGAAGGGGGTCTATGTGCATTAATTTCCCATGAATGAGGGACCCATTTAACCAGTACCTCATTATTTCACTACTTCAGTGTGTTTATTATCCCCTGAAGACTGAAATCTTTCTGACTGATGCTGCAGTATGTTCCACAAGTTCTGCTTCCTCCTACATACAAATCCAGAAATCCATTTCATATCCTCTTTAATATTGAATATTTGCAGGATATGAAATATTGTATTGCTCTTCTGATACCATTTCACAGCAGGAAAAATATCCAAGTATATTTATGTATGGAAAAAAAGTACAGTTTTCACACTTTGGTATGCTTTACTGGATAAGAGGATGGCATTTTTCCAGGGCAGGGGAAAACCAACACCAAATATTTTTTGAAGCTTCACGCTTGAGCGGGTTCTGCTATTCAGAGCTGATGAATGAATGGAAATAAGTTAATAGAAATGAATGAATAGGTAGGAAAAGATCAGTATTGCTGTGGTTACACTGCTCCTTACCTTGCACAGTTGCAGGTATTCTCTGAAACCCTTCATAAGCAGTCAGGCCTTATTTCAGTTTTTCTATTTGCAGTACTAGTAATTTCCAGAGTCTTCTCCGTTGGTTTCTGTTTCTAATGCTTTCTGTGTCACCTTAGTTGCTGCACTAAAGCATTAATAGAATAAGGTAACTTTAGTCTAGAACAAATGAGGTGTGTGATCAATGGAACACTGCCCCCTCCCCTGCTGCCTTGTCCCATGGTTTGGGGGGGGTTAATCTCTGATAATCCCACACAATTTCAAAGGGAATGTTTTACAACATCTGGATGGTCACTTCTTTGTCTCTTATGACAACACAGAATCTTTTAGGTGTGAAATGCTGTGTTTCAACCCAAATACTGATTTTTGCCCTGCATCCATCCCTCAAAAATAAAAATGTTTCCGTGATAGCAAAGCAGACATGAGAGAGAACAATTTAATAAAATAAAGATTTCAGGGGGAAGGAGGAGTCATGTTATTCTCTCATTTCCTCTCTTGCTTATGGAATTTTCTTGTTTAGGGAATCCAGTCAGTGAGAAAAAACAATCCAAAGTAAGCAAAGATAATAGAAGAGGACAAAAAATATTATTTCTAGATAGCAAATGCCTCAGTGCCATTTTTCTTGCTTTCATTCAATGTTTCCTGCCCAAGAAAGGAGAAATTAAAATCTGTCAAAATCAGCAGTTTTACTAAAAATCAACTGTTTTCCCCTCCTGTCCCGTGCTGCCTGATTTCACTGCCAAATGTCACATGCCAGCATATTCTAAAAGACCTGGAAATAAAGAGAAATCACTGTTTTTCTACAGGAAATTCTAGCTAACTTTCAAATGACACATTTTAAATGTGGAAATTAATAATCCCAACAATGCCAGTAGCATGCATTCCTGCAAGACAAGCAACCCCCCAGAGTGGGTGAATATTCAACTAAATCCTTGCTTGAAACTTAATGACCTTTAGATGAAGTTGAGCCACACGTCCTTCTAGAGTTATCAGACAAGCGAGTACTGAGTGGTGTGAACTGAGCTGGCACCTGCCTTTATTGTCATGCACAGAAGTGAGAAACCACTCATAAGATAATTTACTCAAAGAATACACACAAGTGAATGAATTCCTCTGACTGTGAATAATTCAGTATCCTGAATTCAAAGGGGAACTTCTGCATCTTCTGCAAAAATTGAAGCAAAAACCCACTGAATTTTATGCTTCTAGCAAGACTTCCCAGATTACTATAGAATACCCATATGCTCTGGGCTTAGCTGAGCTGAGCAGCTGAGGTTCTTACCAAGTGCTTTCCATGTTACTGCCTGTTATTTACCTTTCCTTATCCCATCCTCTGAAAAGGAATTCTCTGAGCATAAAGCAGCTTTAACTAAACAAATACCAACAAGGTAAAAGCCAATTGACAGATGCTCAAGTTTTCAAGATAGTCCATAGTTATTTAATTATAGGTGGCAAGTTTCAAGAAAAAGGTAGCATGTAACTTAAGGATAAAATCAGTGCTAAGTTCTTCTAGGAATTTTCAACCATCCTACAGTTTTCAGTTCCCTTTAAGATTCAAATATCTTGGGAAGAATTACTTCATGTTACAGACACTTAAGTGATTCAATTGGTAGAACACATCAATTTTCTTCTGATTTAAGCTGATTAGCAGTATTTTTCACACCTGTGCTTGCCTCTTTCCTGTGATATTCCCACAATCTTAGTTTTCTTTCTGCATGTTCTTGCACTCGTGTGTGTCTTAGAACCATCCAGAAAAATGACCAGCAATTTATGAGAATGCTGGAAGAGAATGGTTTATTAGTGTGCAGTCCAGCATTAACACACTTACATGGCAAATAGAACCTTTTGTTTCACCTGCACTTGCATGTCTGTTGTGGGCCCTCACTGCTGTTCTCTAAGTTTAATTTCAGCTTGTAGTGTCATCTGATTGAAAATTCTTTATACCATGTCCCATGTTTCAGGCTAATGCAAGATATTGCCAACACTTCTTCTGCATTAGAAGTTTTCAGTATCCTACAGTGAAAATTCCTTGACTTGGTAATATCCTTCCTAAAGTTCTTTGTAACTAAATTTTTATATAGTCTCCAATTTTGATTTAAAAAGCGATAAAAAGATTCTAAAAACTTCCAGCTGGGCCAAAGAAAAAAATATGCACGTTCTAATAAATGTTGCATGAGTACTTGTATAGGTGAAAAGAAAAAGTACATGAAGAGGACAAAAATATAGTTTTAATAAAGGCTCCCTGCCATTCTGATTTAATTCTTTCTCTCAAAGATATCAAAAAATAGCTTGCAATGCTAAAATAACTGAAAAACTGGAGTGCATTCGGAAGCTTCTTACTTTGGGCTATAAAATTTAGCACCCTGAGTAAAAATAGTTGAGCTCAACAAAATGAATGTTTTTAGTGTCTAGAAACTCCAGAAACAGCAAGGAGAAAACAGACTCAGTTTCCTAAGGATTACCTCCCACTTCCTATTTCTTGCTTTCTAGGACACCAAATGCTCTGGTAACAGAGTCATTCAAGATATTCCTGAAAAGAACTAAGTCCTGCTCGTATCTTCAGTTTTCCTCCCATCATATTTACTACATGTATTTGTTCATTGATTTCTCTTTAAAGTCGCTCTGTGTTAAGAAAATGAAAAATGCTGCACAGAAAGCAGTAAATATGTCATCACTTAAGGACTGGATGTGATTCTAATCCAGGTGCTGCATGTTTAGGTAACATGTCAAACAGATCTCCTGATTTCAGTGGCAAGACTTCAGGTATGAACTGAAAATATTTTCATGTGGTTTGATGAAGAGTTATGCAGATTATGTTGGAGTTTTTTTCCTTCAAATTATAGTGTGGAAATGTAAGGCAATATGAATCCTGGAATGCACTGAATAGCACTAAGTTTGTCCATACAAATTGTAATCATAGTATAGAGAGCACAGTTCTTTAACATTTTTGGGGATTTTATTAGCAGTGGACTCAGTACAAAGTTGTTGAGGAGATGTGCAGCTAGAACACAAAGTGAACCAAAGGTTAAAAGAAGCTGGGGATGCATCTCTTCTGCCTGAGATTATTTCAGCTCAAATGACATAAAACTGAGTGAAGCAATGATCTGTAGTTTTTAGAACAGACACACGTCTAATAACAGACCATTCTAAATCTCCACAGGATCTTTTCCAAAGTCAGCTTATCTAAAAGCTCTACCTTAAATCAGGCCTACAGGTCTGAACAGAAGGCTTGAATAGACTTCCTTTTTCATGGAGACTTTTCTTTGAGGGTAGCTTATCCTCTATTGTCATAGTCCTTAGCCCTTAATCTTGATTTAGGAAGTAATTTGGAATAGCTAAGTAGACCATGTGCTCTTCTGCTCAAGTGCAGTGTTCGTGTGAAACCTATTGGGATTTTCTCAGCTGTATAATTTATCTGGCAGAGTGCCTATAAAAATATTATCAAAACACGCTCATATTAGTGCCCTTAGCCAAAAGCTTTCCAAAGAAAATCTTATTAGCCTGTCTGTTAACTAAGGAGGGTAAGCCATGAAGTGGAATCTCCCTTTCCAAGGCATTTGCTGCCTAAGAGCAGTAATTGTGAGTCATGGCTGCTGCCTCTTGTGCCCAGCCATGTGCAGAGGTGGAGCAGCAAGGCATGATGTCCACTCATAGATCTACAGTACAGCTCAGGTTTTTTTCCCCCATGCCCTTTCTTGCAAAGCAGTCATGGATAGCAGTTCAAGGGAGACAATGTGTTTTATCTAAGTAGAGTTAGATGTGATTTAAGTTCTGTAAGGACTTGTGGGGACTCTGTAAGGCTGGATGGGATAACCAGAATGAAGGCTGCCAGAATGCCTTCCATGGGGGTGTTGATACAACAATCATAGCGGGATAGTATGCATTTAGCCAGGAAAAGTAAGGTACCATCAACAGCGAAAAAGTGTTTTGTTTATGATGATAGAAGATTTCCTTTGGGTTTCCCTCATGGAAAGTAATTATATGAAAATGGAAATTACTGCGTGCTCAAGTGCCTTGCCAGTCTAGCTGCATGAATTGTAGGTTTGGTTTTTGCTTTTCCATGTCCCTGTTGCATTTAAGTAAATAAAACTTTGCTTATATGATGCACTTGAAGTCATAAAAGGAAATAGGTAGTGGAATAGGACACTGAACGTGTCCAAAGAATTCATCACAGCATCACGCAAGCAAAGCTCACTGACAGCAGCAGCAACTTTGGAAAGAGTCTTTTCCCTCTCCCCTGGAGCTGTTACTGTCAAGCATGATGTCATATGGGATGGAATATCTCCTTGGTCCTTTGGGCTGATCTGTCCCAGGTGTGTCCCCTCCCAAACTCTTGCTCACCCTCAGCCTACTCACTGGTGCAGCAAAGCTGTTCAGCAATAACTGAAACACTGGTGTGCTTTTGTTACTGGTTTGGTCACAAAAGTCAAACCCAGCCCCCTACAGATTGTTCTGAAGACACTTAACTGCCTCCCAGCCATACTCAGTACAGTAAGACAGCAAAAATGTCTGTGCTGTGTGGAAACTTGGTGGTGGTTTTCAGGTTTAACACCTGGTAAGTAAACCTGGGTACTTAAGGCTCCAGACATCTGTAACTGTTCTTCAATACGGATGAAAGACTGATAGCCAGGGTAGGCTTTTTATGGTTGCTTTTAGAGAAAGAAAAAGGACTATTTTCACATAGTCTCACAATTAATGCTTCCCCTTGACTGCCAGAACTACATTGCTGCAAATCGTGGTCCTTTTTATCCTGGTTTGAAGACTTAAACAATCAATTCCACTGTAATTGCAGCTTTTCTTTATTAAGTGCTGCAGAACTGTTTCCTCATGAGTATTCCCTAAAGGCTTTTGCACACTAATAAACTTCTTTTTTTTTATGAGTTTCAACAGTTTTACCCAGAGCATAGCTACTTTCTTACAGTCTTACAACTACAAATTATGGGAAAAAAAGTGAAAACAAATTGAAACTTTATGCAAAATTGGAAATAACAAAGGCATGGTTTCTTACACTGGGATTTAGAGAGCAGCCAGAGACACCAATGTTCCAGTGGTCATGATCACACCACCTTCAGCTTCTAAAAGAGCTGCCCTCTTCTATTTAACACTATTCTCTATATTAAGGACCAGCTGTAAACCAGCTGTTAAAATATCCCTTTCCTTATTACAACAGCTGAAATTGATGGAAGTGATTTCTTAGTGCAGTTGCAACAAAATTGCTTCCACAGTGTATAGAATAGGTTAGTCTGAGGAAAATCTAAAAGTATTGCTGATAGTTCAGAATTATGCAGCTTCTGCCTTTACTTCTGATGCTGAAATACATTTCTTGTCGGTATAAACAAGCAACGTTCTGCCTCTGGCAGCTTTCATCTTGCTTGGGCATTTCTTATTTCTCAAAATACAGGGATGTTAAAAACTGTACCTCAAAGGGAGAATATTCTGTTTTGCAAACTGCTGGAACTCCAATAATGGGAAATTGCCTGTGTAGTGAAGAATTGTGCGTCCTGGACAGCTGCTGTTCAAAGCAGTGTGTATGTTACCTGCACAGGGGGTCAGTGGCCAAGACAAAGTACTTTCTATTCTGTGGTGATTCAACAATGACCAGCTTTCTTTCTCCTGACTGCTCAAAGAAAATAGAAAAGTGGAACCTATGACTTCAGCAGCTCCCAGAGAGATGTTTACATGTTTGGGAAATCTTGATTTTGTTACCAAGTGCAGCACAGTCTTGTAAATCACTTCCAGGTGATGGTGAACTTTTTTCTCCCTTTCTTCTGCTACCCAACATCCATTTTCAATCAATCTCGGTGAATTTATAAATGTGTCACAATGTGATTTCGTCAGAGGTGCCTCTCATATGTTCCACTGTGGAGATGCTGCTACTTCCCAAAGTTTGTGGTTCGCTTTTGAGGACACAAATAGAATCTCTCTTAGGATGTGGCAGAAGCTGCTGTGGATGTAGACAAAATACAGACAGAGTCTTCTGGCTACAGGGGAGAGGCACTAAGAGGGTACAGACATAGCAGATTTGCCAGGTTTCTGTGAGACCCAGCTTTCCAAGAAGAGGTGATTTTGTTCAGTGACTTAGTTTGAGCTTGTAGCAAGTGCCTTTTTCATGTCCACACGTTGTCACTGCAAAATAAGGCCCCCAGCTAATACACACTTCATTAAGCTCTGAGGAAGACTGATATACATATTAAACTGCACTGTTTCAACAATACCAAAACTAAAAGTATATTATTTCTATGTTAGAATTGTTAAAATGATTAAAAAATGTTGTTTTCTAAAGTTATTTTTGTTTTAAAGTTGACTTTGAAAGAGTCAGCTGATAGCATATCAATATTAGCGCTATTGCAATACCAGGGACCCTTAGTCACTGTCCTGCTGTACTAGACTCTGTAACACTAAAGACTGATAGTTAAATCATTGTACTATTACGTAGTGGTAAATTATCATTTTAGAAATTTTTAGGATTTTTAAGATTGATAATACCATTTTCTTTAGTCAATGGAAAAATAACTCGTGACGAGGAGGCTCATAATCAGAAACAATTTACACCACCTGATGTTTCCAAAAAGTAAATAAGCTACATTGAATAAGGTGAAATTTCTCTCTTGTCCAGATCAGCTTTTATAAAAGAGATGTTACAGGTGATTTAACATAGAACTTCAACAATGTGCTGCTTCATTTAGAATGTAAAAAAAATGTTTAAAATATGTAAATAGATTGAATTAATATTTTGATATTCATTGTAACTAAGAATCTGGAAAGAAAACAATTGGTCTGTCACTGTATGTAAAAAAACATTATTGTACTTAGATTAAAAATGTGCATTTGTGTGCCTGCAGTGAAAGAAACATCATCTTGATGGTTCTGTGATGAAGGTTCATCTTGATGTATGTCTGAAATCCTTTAAAATCTTTTGCATGAAGTCTGGGGAAGGATGGCTGCACTCCATTGTTGTCTTAGGAGGTGCACATTTATCAATATCATGTCACTCTTGAAGTATTTTTTCCTTTTTTCCTCAGTTTTTTTTAGTGCCTGTCCCTCCCCTCACCACCACCACCTCCCTTACCAAATTCCCATTGGCTTCTGTGGGGCTGCATATGCAACCTGGGAAAAGATACACCAAGGATTTGAATAAAGTCCTTCAAGTCCTTCCTTGAGGCAGTTCAAATGACAAGGCTACTTCATCAGGTATTTCATCATATTTACTGAAAACTGCCTCACTGGACACCCTGATGCCTGATTAACCAGCAGTGCTCCTTTAATGGCTGCTCAAGAGCTGGAATTGGCACCTAGCTTTGCAAAGCAGCCAGCAGTGGGTTACTGATGGGAATTCCTCCTGCTTTGAAGCCTTCCATTTATGCATAATCTAATCCCTACTAAAAAACAAATCTATATTTTAATTTTAATATAAGCAAGATGACTGTGCATCTTGAGTGGGGGTATAAAGTTTGCCTCTTTACCTCACTTTAGCCTGGTCTTGCTGATGTCTTCCATTAACTGGTAAAACTGAGAAATAAGAATTTGTCCCTCTGTCAAAGCAGATTTGAGACCTAACAACAAAATGCCATGGCCACAAGATGGCCTTCAAAACTGCCAGAGAAACTAGTAAGTCTGTTCAGAAGCTACCAGTCACATGCAAAACTTGTTTTCCCATTCTAAAAATTGATGTGGTTATGTTACCTCAGAGAATCAAAGAGCTTTCACAAGGTTGTTTTTTTTTTTTTCTTCCTCTTTTTTTTTTTTTTTTTTTTTTTTTTTTTTTGTAGAAGGATGTGCCTTTTCATGACGAGTAGTACAAAGCCCTGGTACAAATATTTCTTGGGAAGATTCTTTGGGCCATCAAGTGTTATTTATTCAGAATAAATCCATCTTAGCTGGGCCCACAGAAATAAAAAATGAAGATGTCCTGATAAAGATCTGATGCATTTCTCTTGCATTTAGAAACAGTCTCTTCAGTAACTCCAAAGGGTAAGCAGTCAGACAGTCTGGGTCATTACACTGCCACGTGCCAATCTTCCCTCACATTCAGTGCCAGCTCCGTGCCACCTCTGATTTTCACTGCCCCATCACTGATGTGCCCTTCCCTCTTCCTCAGGTCAGATGGAGACATCAGCCACATCACTTCGAAATTCAGCTTTTCTCTTCCAAGGGTTTTAATATTGTTGAGTTAATTTATATTAGCATGTTATAAATAATTCCTTAGCTGAAAGGCTTTGTTTACAAAACTGACTCAAGCTTTCTTCAGCACAGTTCTTGTGAGTTTTGCTGACTGGCTTTAACGCTTCATAGCTGACAAAATAATCTCAGTAGCAAAACTGACCTCAAAAATCATGCAGGAAAACCCCCTGTTTTATATAGTACTTAGTTTCACAGTGTATTCACACTGGGAAAAAGAACCCTCCCAGTTACCTTTTTTCCCTGTCAAGCAAGACTAAATTTAAACTGTTAAAAAATTGCAGTTTGAAATTTTCTGGTAGTTCCGATATGTGAAATGTATATTTCCACTTCCATGCAGATACCATTTATGTGGAACAAGTAGTGTATAGACTTTAAATTATTAAATACTAGGAATTTAAAGGTATTGCAGCATCAAGTTAACCTAGAAAATCACAAAAGGCACTCATTTTTTTTGATGGCTCTATTCTAGGTACACACTGTAAGAGCACAGCCAGCATTAATCCATCTTATTTAGCATTTATCAGTGTTGGCATGTGTGCAATAAGGAATATGTGACCAGGTATCATCATGCTAGAACATGTGATGGGAGCTCCCCTTATGTGTGCAGTTTTCTGGAATTACTTAGGTAAGCTACTTGTGAAAATACAATATGAGTTCTTCCACTACAGTAACTGACAACATAGGATATGTATGGTTTAACTGCTGAGATAATTCCTATGTGAAGAATGGAAATGACATATTTGTGCAAACATAGAAGCTGATAGCAGTAGATATACGGCAAAATACTCTATCCAGGGAGGTAACTTCACACTGTTCAGTATGCTTTATATAAAGAGAAGTGATGCTGTAAAAATACAGAAGAATACAGGAGGCCTAAAGAAAACAAGGTTATAAGATGTGATGTTCTTGGAAAATACTAGATTCTTTTAACTCAGCCTGTGTGAAAATAGAGATTAGAAGAAATTTTCTGTTTATTTCATTACAGCTTTTAATAGTACTGCTTTGGAAGCCAATAGAATACTTAAGCAGAGATAAATTTTTTAAAAGGCTTATTATAAATCACATGTAAGTTTGAATGGGCTGCAGTGCTGAAGTTGATCAAAAAGTTTTCTAATAATGTCCAAGAGTAATCCTCTGTGGTGTAAGGATTCCACCCCATCATACTGAGGTACTTTGGATCTTATTGTAGGAAGGATTTTCTTTGTCTTTGACATGGTTATTGGCAAGGTATACTTTGTCCCTTGCAGATGATGGAGAATGCCTCTTATAGTGAAAAAGGTAAATAGACCTTTAGAAGAAGTCTTGGTTTAAGAAGTATTAGCATTTCATGGTTTCATTTTAGTGCCAGATTTTTAATTTCAGATGATTACCACACAGGCAACTTGCTTCTGAAGAAGTAACATAACTCTTGTGTCAGCGCCCTGATTAATGGATATCCATGGTCACATGAGTAGTACTACCAAAAATACAATATGCATAAACTCTGTGAATCCTGTTTAGGCTTCAGTTTATCCTCGTTAATACTTTAGTCTACCATTTGGTTTTGAATTGCATAATGGAATCCTCTACCCTACTGGCAATGTTCAAGAAACGCTTATTGGTAGACCTACAGGAAGCCCCAAAATATTGTGGAATATGGACAATAGCCTAAGTATAAAGGGACTTACTCTTGTACATAAGGTGTTGTACGAAAATAAGGTTCTGCATCAGTAGCCCAAGTTTTATCTCTTTTAGAAAATGATGCTTGAGCTCATACATAGCTGCTCCAGCAGCCCAGCAGTGTACAGCTGTCTTTTAGCTAATGGTGGTGGGAAGTTTGCAAGCCTCACTCCTCACTCCTCTCCCCATTCTGAGGCAAACATATTCTAATCCTCTGAATCTTCAATCGTCTATTTGTCGATGTGGCATCCACCAACAGCTGCGTGAGAGTAGAAATGCTGTCTTTTCCAGCAATGGCTTAATAATACATAAATGATATATGAATGCTGTCCTCACATGAAGTACTGTCTTAATGACTGCTTATAGAATTAACTAATTGCATATTATTAATTTAGAGAGAGACAGTAAATAAAGAATGGTGCAATCACTTTGAGTTTACTGTGTTCCACCACATTAAACATTTGGTTTGTTTCAAGTGTTGTATCCTTAATTTTGGAAAAAACCATAGTCTAGACTCCAGCTGTCATAAAAGCTCTATAGTCACTTCGTCTGGTTTGTTTTACACTTTAATAGAGTTATTTTGTGTGCACCAAAACTTGGACTCTGGGGTACTATTCTAAGGAACCAAAAGTATTGGTGTTGATGGAAGCAAAGAGACCAGAAAAGGCTGGTCTGTCTTAAATTCCTTCTTGTATTCTCTGCAAGACTGTCACCATGACTAGCATAAATCAAGATATCAATTTTTGGCTTTCAATTTTGCTCCTTAAATTGACATTTATGACAAATGCTCATCTTCCACTCCCAGTTAATGTTTTCACTCACCAAGGCAGTTTTGAGACTTTTGCACAAAATTTACATGAAGTTCCCAAATCAGGAGAGTTTGTAAGGCAGGAAACAAGTGAATTAACCTTAAAAGTATGCTAGAAAGCTTTGTTATGTTGGGCTAGCACTGTCACTTCTTGGCTGTTACTTCTTTAATCGTTACACAAAACTCCTCTGGCTGTGATGTCCTCAGGTTTAGTTCAAACAAGGCACCACTTCTGTGAGTACTAAATGTTATATACTACTTTAATTGCTTCAGGAATTTCACTTTCTGGCAGTAGTGATCCTTATCAAGTTTCTTTTTGTTAGGTTAGTCAATTTTTTTTTTGTATTGTGAAAAGACCAAATGTTGAGGGAATACTTTTAAATGAAGTGAGTGTGGTCATAGCTTTCACGCCTCTTGTGACAGGAAGAAGCCATAAAATGAGTCATTGCTGTGACTGCCACAGAGCACGTACCACTCTGGGAGATACCTACAGCATCATTACCCTGTTCTTAGACTGTGACTGATTATTAATGTAAATAGTTGCTAAAAAAGTCTGAATATTTATTGATATAATCCAATGCATAAATTGTCATTAATTTATTCCTTCTATAAGGTAGTATAGCATCACTATGTTTGTTAGAAATGTATTATGCATGTTTGTAGGACAGACATAAGTGAAGAGTGATACCTGCAATTCCTACTAAAACTGGCCTAATAACTCTGCAGTTGATGCCAGTTTTATTGGAAAAAGTTGTGGAACCAGAACAGCAACTCCTTTTTTTTCCCCTTAGGATAGAATCTGAGTTTCTCTGAAATATTTAAGAAACGATAGCAGGGCTAATATGATGTCAACCATTGAGTTCTAAATAACGAAAATTCATTTTGAAATTCAGAATAATAGTTGCTATAGTTGTTAAAAAACTTAGCCTTAAAGAGTAAAAGAACAGGTAAACAAACAAAAAACGTGGCGATGCCACAGGGTAAACACAGAAAGATCAGACACCTGTGTGTTATCTTTCAGTGTAAAATTTTATTGTAGAAGCACTTCCTATGGGCTGGTTTGTGTTTTGGTTTTGGGGAAGTCACTGTCCTCCAGAGATTTCCAAAGGGAGAAGAATTAAGTCAACACAAAGTTCTTGGGGAATTGCTGTTTTATTAATGGATATGTTTAGCCATCTTGATTTCCATTTTTAGTGCTGAGAGATGTTGCCTCATAATGAAATTTGTGTTTGGTTTTCTCTCATCATCCAAGACACAAAATCTTCAGATTTTCCATGTAAACATAGATGAAAATAATAAAAGGCTAAAAATAAAGAGGATAGGCAATTAAGACCATGAGAGAGAAAGTGGGGAGAGATTTTTGAGCCAGCGTGAATTGTTTACTCTGAAAAAGTAGCTTGATGTTCTATAAGTATATTTATTAATCTTTCTTTTATTATAATGCGATGATTAGCTCTTTGGTTAGTGAAAGAAAAGAGTTTATTGACTTCATTATAACAAGGGTAATATATAATAACACATAATCTGGCAAACAATATTCAGCATGATGACCTAAAACTTCTTCAGAGTCCCAAAGATGAAATCAAACATTTGCTTTTCAGTATACCTTGCCCTAAGTTAATTATTTGGCACTGTGAACCAGCAGTAATATCATTTTGTTATTTAATTAGTCACATAAGTCAATTTTTTTTCAGCTGAAACCACTAAAAATGAAGGTGTATATAAACTACAAAGCTCACCTTCTTGTAACTACAAACAAAAAGCATTGCAATTTTGGAATTTTGCCAATCCAAATCTAAAAGACATTCATTGTGTGAAAATTTGTAAACACTAAGATGTTTTTCAGGGCTTGATCCTGACCATCATCATGAGCTTTGATATGTGTTTAGCCCTTTTATTTGGAAATTTAGCTGGTCGAGCTAGCCAAAATGTTTTAGCAAAGTAATCTGGAACATGAGAGTCACAAGCCTTAATCATCTGCCAACACTGGAACAAGAATGGAAGGATCATTCCTGATCATGCAGATAAGTTTTCGGCTTTGTATCTTCCTTTTTCCTGTACATGGGATATCTTCCCAGTTTGAAAAGTCATGTCTTTGTTTCAAATGATGCACTCCTGCATGTGGCTGTTTACATGTAGAACAGGACTGGGGAAGGTCTCAGAGTCAGTGATTGCAGTCTTGAGGTTTTCATTCAACTACTATGAATAAAGTAGAATAAATAATTCCTAAAGGGATCAAACCTCCACCACCATACCCCCTCAATGATTATAAATCTTCATGGATTCATACTCTTAAGTTGTTCATGGTAATTTGCACCTATTTCCTCTTGTTATAGCTATAAACTCTACTTTAAACAGCTGTAGTTTAACTCTTTTTTTTTTTTAATGCCATTTAATCCCTTTGATAAACTTTTAGATAGCAGTCACACCCATTCTAGTTTTTATTTTAACAGGTTGAACAGGTAAAATTTTGTTTCACTCTGTAAGATAGTGGAGTGTTTTTCTGCAATTCTAAAACTAAACAAGAACAATCCACACTCTACTTGCTCAATATTAGGGGAAGTTTCCAACCCTGTCAACTGGTATTGATAGTTGATCTTTCTACTGTGATTCCTATTGCATCCAGATTTTAATCCTTTTCTGACTTTAACTAATTAGATTATTCTTATTATTCCTGAGGTTCACAGGTCTGTGTTTTCTTACCCTTAGCTTGGTCCCATTTCTATGGTATCTGTTGCTGAGATACCAAATTTGATAGGTCACTTTCCTGCATATTTGCTGACAGTACTCCCCCTTTAACTCATTGAGCTCCACAGCTTGCTGCTTGGTGTAAAAATGTGCCTCATAAAATGGTGTAAATATTATAAAGATGTGCCTCATAACTAACCATTTAGGGAGTCCTGCTTTTTCCTTCAACAGCAACAGTAGTTACCTCCCATTTAGCCAAACTTCCCTTCTTATATCTTGTTTATATCTGAAATCCAGGACGACAAGCAGTATAGTGTGTGACACAATATTGAATATTTAAGTAGAATCTCAAAAGAATAGATCTATTTAATTTCTTTTGCTTTTGAGTACCATCTGTCTCATAAAAGATACCCACTTCATCTGGTGCCATATGTCTTTTTGAGGCCTTTGTTTCATTCTACCACATTTTCCAGTAAGTGTTTTAAAATACGAGTCCTGAATCTCACATACTGCTGAGGTCAGTCTAGTAAGACTGTAGGTGTCAGTTGGAGCAATTGCTTTTCCATTTCAATATGCAAGAGTAATAGTCTAGGTTTGGAAAATTGTTTTTGATTTATGTCTGGTACAAAACTCTGAAACGCTTAGTCATGATGTTTAAAAAAAAGCCACTTTTTGTGGCATTGCCAACATACTGGGAAAAATCATGCAGCAGCTCTGGAAAAAAATGTGGGGGTTTTTAACACCTTTGTCATTTTTCATGTCAAATATTCATTCTGTTGGTACTCCCCATATCATTCTATATGGAGACACAACACTGTCTGTTGATGCTTTAAATTTTTCTATATCTGGTTAATCAAACCACTATTGCTCACAGAATGTGCATTTGTCTTGTGAGGAGGCATAAGCAGCCAGTTCCAAGATCTCATGCAATTTAGAAAGGTAGACCTCAGTGGCTTATTTCTCCTTCTCTTCTCGAACTTTAGCATCATTATATAAAGCTTTGGTTTTGACACAAGTTTTGATTCAAATAGTACAAGCAAGATATATATTAAATAAAAGGTACATTGATTAAGTGAGACTACAATAGAAAAATATGTAAGCAAAGTGACAACTTAGTCAAAGTTCTGTTTATTTACTTTTTGTGGATAGTGAGTTCTGGAAGCCACCAGGCTTTTTTTTTTGCTTTTTTTTTCCTGAACACAAATGTCTATCACCTGTAAGAGGCATTTTATTCATTAGGACTGGCATTTAATCTACATTTTACAGAACATACTTATATCTGTAACAAAAAATAAATAATTGAAAACTATATATTTCAGTGGAGGCTGTTGATCCCTGCTTGTTGGGATTGTGCTGAGAAACACATGAAAAAATATGTTCTTAAAGCCATAAAATGCAGGCCAAAAAGCTTGGTGTTTGGGTGGGTTTGGATGTGTATTTTTCTTTTGTTAAACAGTTGTTTCAAATAAGTAAATACTGTTCTATCCCCTGTTTTGGAAGTTTAGCTCTCTTGGAGAATATGTGAAAGGGTTCTGATGTGGGTCAGGACCATCTATATTAGTGCAACAATAAACATTGTCTTGCCACTTTCACATAGTGTTATGCAGACTTTTGGTGAGTCATCTTTCATGTACAATGGAAGGAAGAGTAAGTCTTTCCAGCATAAAAAGTGAAATTCTGTGGTTTGAATAGTGCAATTCATGAGAATTTAGCTCTTGTTTCATGAAAATCAGTAGAATCCAGAGGAGGAATACCAAGTTCTTAGTGTAGCTAGCTTTGTGTGGAAATATTTAGGACAGCTATGGATGACTCAGTGATTGGTGGAGGATTAGTGGTCATGAGCATATTAAATCCCCTTGCAGATGATCCTGTTTGGATTTTGAATGTGCTTTAATTTTTGAATACGCTCATTAGCTTCACATAGCTAATTAAGTCTTTCCTGAATATCTCTGCATAAGCCAAGTCCAGATGTTCTTTCAAAAGATCATGAGAAAATTTATTTTAGAAGACCCTGAGAAATTCTTTATAGCCCTTGACAGGCTTGACACTATTATGCTGCAGTCATCCAGTGCCTGTATTAACAAGTCTTAATGACCAGGGCAAAATGAGGCTATTTCAAATAACAGCTCTGCCAATAACACACAGCTTGTGTTAATCTCTATATATTTGTAAGAGATTTGTTTTTTAATATTTTATTTTATCTTATTTTCCCTGTTGTTTTGTAGTATTAATCAAGTAGATGTGTAACCGAGTATTATGAATTGTATATAAGGTGTGGCATAGGTTTTAGGGAAGAAAAGATGATTTTGGTAGTATCACTGAAAGGACAATAGGTCCCAAACTTGCTGCCCACTGATTCTAAATGTCAGTCATACACCAGAAGTCACACAAAGATAGAGGAAAAACTAATCAAATAGAAGAAATGAGATTCAGTATAGACACACCTTAAAATCAACACTGACACTCTTACTTGCGAATACTTCAGTTCTCCTTACTGAGATGCAACCCAGCACGGGCTTAGGTACCCACTCAAACAGCATTTTAGATATTCTGAGCCTTCTTTGCAAACTCTGCACAGAGAAATGAGACTGGAGTAGTTCACAGATTTAAAACACATCTGTAAGGCTTGCTCTGCCAGGCACAGGGATGGCAGCACAAGCAAATACAGACATGATCTCTTTCGCCCTTATTTGAAGTGGCTATCAGAGCTTGGCTTTGGCCAGAAGCTGTCTGCTGCCAAGTGATGCTGCTGTCAGGTGGTCTTCAGTCAGACACAGCACTCTGTTGATGCAATTATAGGACTTCTGTATTGGAGCTTGTTGCTGACAGTGCTTGCTGAAGGTAATATGATTGTTCTGGGATATTACCTTACCATACTGGCTCTGCAAACAGCCCCAACATGCTGGGAAATGAGGATAACAAGATCATCATTTAAACAGGTTTTTGATATGGAATTTTTTCAGCATGAAGCATACTCGTGATCGTACAAAGATAGTATCAAGGTTGTTGTGTAAATCAAGTTGATGCACAACTTAGGCATCTTTCTAATATTTGTTAATTAATGAGAATAGGTTCTCTGTATCTCTTTTGTCAATGACTTAGTGGCACAGTCTTTTTCTTATGAGTGTAGGATACAGGGACTTTTATAAATTCCATCTCTGATGATCTGCACCAAATTTTTGCTTGAAATGGTTTAATATGTTGTAGTGTGGCTTGTTAGTCAGATCTATGCTGGAAGTACTGAGTGTGTGGTTCCTCCTCTTCCTGTGTTTATTGGGAATGCCAAGGGTCATTTACTTAGCTCCAATAGCTAAAAATATTCAATTTAATTTTCTGTAGAAGTGTTGTCTTTAACATCAAGCAAACGATGGCTTTGGTCAAGAAATAAAACAGCTACAAATTAGTCAAGTATTGGGGAAAGAGCAACTTCACCTTTAGTTTTTTTAATTTTTAATTTTTAATTTTCAATGCATCTAAATTTAAGTCACCCGTTCTGGCAATAGCTGTTCAGAAGAAATGGCTGCCAAGACTGTAAACATTTTAGAATTTGTTTGTATAAATGTGAAATGATGTTCTGCAGCCCTAAAATAAAAGCCAAGTTCAAGACTTCAAAGCCCAGGATTTTGCTGCAAAAATACACCAGTGATTCCTGTGGGCTTCCTGCAGAGCTGAAATCAAAACGGGCTAAATGAATATAAGATTTAATACTGTAGTTTCATAAATTTAATTGACTTCTCAAAATAGCAAGTATAACTGTCCCTTGTTCCCAGCAGATGACAACATAAACAAAAAGAAAACCTAGTATTCCCCAAGGAATTGAACATGATAATTAACACAGGGGAAAGTAAAAAACCAAGAAGACTTGCATGTTATCTTTTTTCCTGTGTACTTCCAGTATCTATCAGACAGGTAATTTTCAGCAGTCAAAAATAAAGACTAAGGGATGCATAAGTAAGACTTGGTAAAAGAACAGAATGTTGTTCAGTAAAGGGGGTTATGTTTAAGAGAATGAAACTCATCAGCAATGCTGTAAATAGTTCCTATGAATCCCATCCTATGGGATGCTGAATTAGAATGTAGAGACACAGCCAAAAACAAACAAAATCTCACAGTACCTTGCAATGAGTTTTTACAGAAGAGCTGCCAAAATAAAGACCAGATTAACAAAAAAAATAAAGACTTCTGAAATAAATATTAAATAAGATGGTTAATGTGAAATGTAAACAATCTGGAATCATAAACTGCTAGATTAATATAAGGATTTCACAAATGCTGTGGTGAGAAAGTAGCATGTTTCACCTGCTCTGTAAACAAGCAGAAGGAGCTTAAATCTGAACCTAAAACACACAAGGGAGATGGATTTCGACAAAGACAAATGTCAGCAATGTTGAGACAGAAAAACAAGTTGAGAGTTGCATGTTGGACATTGTGCAAAGTCTTTGTCGCAGTGAAAGTAAGAGATATTATCTATAATCAGAGAGAAATGCACCTACAAATGGGCCAAGACTGACGGAGTGAAGACAGTGAGAGATGCGTGAAGATTGAAGAATATGTACAGTATAGAGGGAAAGAGAAAGGGGGAAGATTCCTTGATTCCACCAGAATTATAATCCTGGGAATGGGAAATGTAAGATGGGTAGTAAAAGTTATTAGAAACAGTAGTACTAAAAGGTGTTGGTGAAATTCTTAAAGACTGTAAAGAGAAAGAACAGGTGGTTACCAAATTCAGTGGCAAAGCTCTCGCTAAAACCATTAGGCCCAGGTCAGACTTTGGGGACAGAAAAGGAAGGGAACAGCAGGCAAATGGCAAGGATGCCAATAAGAGGAATACCAAGATACAACTGGGATGGTATCAAGGGTGTAAAAGGCTAAATTGCTATTAGCACCTTATGCCTTCTATGTCTGAAGGCAGCACATTCTCTTCGCTCAAACCATGCTATAGAAAGATTTTTGTTCAGTCAAGATATATTTTAACATCATCTTGTAAGCTTTCAAGATCCTAAATATGGATCATTTTTCTAAAAATCTTCCAACCAATGTTGTTGTTTTTCTGTGAAGCATATATATATATATGTCTATATACCTGTGCTACAAAATAAAGATCTATGCAGAATTATTCTGCTCATTCCCATGAAAAACATGCATATTCCAAATAGAAAGCTGTTATTACTATTATCAGTTGGATATTTTAAAACCACATTATTATTTCATAGTCAGGAAAATATTTTAGTGATTAACTGTGGTTGTCTTTGCTAGGGAACACCTCATTCGTTGTGTCAGATAGTCCCTTTCTGGCAGTGGAAAGGACTGCAAACCCTTTCACACCCCAAATGGGCATATGGCTGGCTTGTGTATTTTCCAGTAACTCTTTAGGGAATTCAGCTTATTGCTTCAGACTTTCCCATTTGATGTAATGGGTTGTCTGCAATGTGGTAACTACATTGTATTTCTTTTTTTTTAAATGAACACAGTTTTCTAAAAGTTTTTGAAAGCACCTCCTAAGTATGCAGTTACTGTAGGGGATGCATTCTTCAAGAAACAAAACACCAGGATTGTAGAGGAAAAAAATATAATTTAAATATTTGGGGAGATCTGAGTTGTTTCTGTATCTCAGATTTGTGGAGAACAGACATTGCAGCATTTTGTCTAAACTGATATTGTTCACTTACACTGGAATCCTCAGTTATATGAATCCATGCTGTGAGTTCTTTGGGATTGTATTTTTATTTTATGTCTTATGTTCTGTCTGTGCCAGCAGCAACTTTTACTCTGTAGGGTTCTGCATTTAATTTTTCTTTTCTTTAAAGGTCTCAGGATATGGTATAGTATTATCCAGTCTCCTATGTCGTCACTCTCTTTTTCTTCTAAGACCTGTCCTTGTACATTTTCAAGCCACAGAAACATGGTCCTAACTAATCTAATGACCTGGAGTCCTAAATATGGACAAAATTAGACAGGAAAATGTGTGTATTTGTGAATTTCCTTTATAAATGAACATGCAATTAATTTTTATTCCTATTTTTAAACATCCAGTTTTAGAACTAAGTGGTAGACTTTTCTGAATTTTGAAAATCTTGAGCTATTTAATATAAATTTAGATATAAAGTCGCTTTACCCCAAAAAAATCTCTGTTCCTTCTAAGCCACAAAATCTGCATCCCTACATAAAATGCACAAATAGATTTTATGTCTATTTCTTCACTGGGCTGGGCATTGGACCACAGGAGAAGGTGTTTATATTCACCAGAATGAGCCTGATGCTCCATCCCCTGCATGGAGTAACAACATGAAGAGGTCATTGTGTCCACCTGTGGTGACAACAGTTATGATTTGCCTAAATTAGACCTAGCCCAATAAGTGAAGGTCTGCAGAATTTCAGCACTGTGGAAATGATAAGCATAAATAATTAACAAAGAGGTTACTCTGTGATTTCTTATGTTCACCTACAATGAGCAGATTTAAGCATGTGCTGATAACCATTACAATTATGTTTATAAGCAGGAGAATTTAGCTTTTTTTTCTCCAATATTCTTGTACAGTAGAGAGGTCATTGAAGACTGATGCAATTGCAGCCTTTCTGACTGATTTATGGAGACACCAAATGATGGTGGTCAAGTGATGCCTGAGAACACAGTGGGAGGATGGGACACATTTGCAGGACATACCTTGGGTAGGATTAGGCACAGTGGCTGAATTTTATTCATAAGAACAGCCTGTGCAGAGAGGACACTCACCAATTAATCAGCTGGTTGCATTTTTAAGCATGTTCTGCATCTCAGAAGGCTGTTTTGTGAACCTCTTGTTTCAAACCATTACAAATCTGCCAAAAGCAGCAAATACTTGCCTGAGGCCTTAGGATTAATGCCTGTGGGATTAAGCACAGGCTTTGTAGTCAAGCAGTCCCTAAGCAGTGCCACAAAAATGTTACAAAGATCTGTTGGCAAGGTGCTTGCAGCTAGTAAAATATTGTCTTCCTTTTAATGTGAGAGTACATGGAGTACAGCAATCACATCCTGACAGTGATCTTTCCTTATTGCCCTGCTGACTCCTGATTCCCTGTACTGTAATTGTTCCTCTTGGGAACCATTCCATGGTGAGTCATCAGCAGCAAAGAAAGCAGCTGGATTCTGTGTTTCAGATGCAAGACTTTGCAGGGGTTCTCATCAGGAACATATAGAGAGAGGCACCTGAAGTATCATTATTTATTGGGACTTAAATCATTTAGTGCAGTTTTATGGAAAAAGTTATGTTAGATTTTAAAAAAATACAGCTTCCTTTATACTGGCTGGTCAGTCAGATGGAGTGGTGGTTTTCTAAGGAGTCAATCAGTTAACAGAAAATCTCTGAAACCCTTTAAATGTAGTTCTTGCTCAAAGGCCACAGCAAATTCTCCTTCTTTGTGGAACCACTCTGTCCAACATGTCTCTTGTATGTACATATAGAAAATTTTACTCCTATATCTGGCATGGGTAGACAAAGTAAGCTTCAACTCTCTTGTTTACCTACTTCCAAAATGAATAGTGTAGTTATATAAACCTCATCTGTATTATATGTTCAAAACCTGTCTGAAAATAACATTTTCTAAAAGGAAAAAGTTGCCTCACTGTAATGCTTCATGTCAAAAAATACTGACAAATATTCCTTACAAAGCAGCCAAAGGCAGGGAAACAAATTTTTTTAAAAGTTTGCATATTACTCGTACAATTTTGAAAAGGCTATGTAAGCATGGGTCATTTAAAATTATACTTCAACATAGAAGTTTGTAAGAATGACAAATGTAATCATAATCTTTCTACAGAACAATAGTATATGTAATAACTAAAAAAAGCTCTTCAGAAAAATGTGGAGGGAGAAGTCAAAAGTACAAAAGATGAATTAAGAAAATGGGGAGAAACTAGAACAATTCACCTATCTCTGTGCATTTGGCCATCATGGGAGCTGAGCAAGACTATCTACTTATGCTTTTTCACTTTGGTGGTAGCTGAACTTTCATCTCCTGATAATGTCTAAGGTGAATTCTGTGTACCTATGGATACTCAGGCAGCCTGTCCATGACATCCACGTCCCAGACTGAGGGAGGCCTCAACTGAATGCTGTGTACAATTAGGACATTGTGGTTTTGCCTGATGAATTTTGTACATCTCTAAACAAATTTTGTAAAACCGAAGCACAATTTTTTATCGAAGCGAGAGAAGTTATCTGGAACCAACATGTTATAAGCATCAGCCAAAGTGAGGACAATTTTCCTCCTCTGCGATTGCAGTAGAAGATAAAGTGCTCTCAAGCCAGCTGCAGTGTACTAGGCCAGAGTCTTTGGATTAAAAAAATGTGTGCTTTGACCCGTGAAGAGTCATCACGCAGCTGATACAGAATAACAAGCCATTCCTAGGAACAGCTGCTACACCAAGGCAGGCTTCTAACCCTGAGCCTTGCTAGGTCCTATTAATTTAAAGAGACCTTATTATCACAAAAATTGCAATACTTCTGAAAAGCAGTTTACTGTGCAGACCACTTTGCAGTTACCAGAGGTTTGGTCACCAGCAAAGCTCTTGTCTCCAAAACTGTCCTCTCAGACCCACTCCCAGCAGAGTGATCGGCTGAGTCCCACCATTTTCATGTGTGTGTATTAAAGGCCAATTAAAACTGTGTTCCACATTTCTTTGCTTGTGGTAGCATAATGTCTGCCAAGACGAACAGTCAGCTCTCCAGGAGTTTCCAATACATGTCCCCAGTACATGCCAAGCTAAATGAGGTCCTGGTAATGACACAAAGTGCTGGGCAGCAGGGACAGTCAGGCAAGCAGGGCTGGTACAAGGCAGAGCTCTTCCCAGACACAGAAGTTGTAGTTTCACAGGGTCCTTTGTCGACTGCAGATGCGGCCAGTTCCTTTTATCTGCCCATTCACATGCCTGTTATTAAATTTTTGCCATCTGTTAGTTGGAAACTCCCTTCAGAAGCACAAAAGAGCCAACTGCAGGGATATCTGTCTTAAAAGGATTCTACTTTACCTTGCAAAGTGATTTTTCTCTCATACCATATCAGTCATGTATCACAAAGTAAATGGTACCGTAATAGCAGTGGAAATTATTCAGAAATATGTTAATTTTCAAACTTCTTAATGAAATGGCTGACTTAATTCCAGTTCTCTCCAAAAGAGTTCCATGACTGCTGCAAAGCATTCAGGGATGGTTTTTGTTGGTTTTTTTCTTTGGTTTGGTTTGGGGGTTTTGTGGTGTGTTGTGTTTGTGTGTGAAAATATAGGAAAAAAGGAAAATTAAGTTCATGTCTTATGCAATATGATCTTCAGGAGGTTGGTAAGCATCAGCTCCTGTAAATGAGGTCTTTTATTCACGTCAGCTTTGGCAACTGAAAGGATCAGGTAGTTTGGAATAGCTTGGCCAAGTAGCATTGACCGGTGTTTGCTGTCAAGCCTGATAAGAAAAATCTTGTAGTATATCCTATGGGCTTTTTATTAATTATTTTTAAAATTCAAATAATGCAGGTTTTCAATCAACTGTTCAGCTGTATGCAATTACTGACAGTGGTCCCTCAGTGGTTTGCTGCTCTATCAAAAAAGAGCAGCATTGCATCCATACCCATCTGTGACTCTCCCTGTGCACTGGGAAGGTAGCTGCAGGGATTTACCTTGCACAAACCTCTGCTGAGGATGGTACATCCTGTCTCTGCACATGAGTGACACATTTTCAGGACAAATCAAACTGATATACTGTAGAAATGAGTGATTTCTTTATCTCTCACTAAGAAAATTCTGAAGTGCTTCAAACTTTCCTTCCCTTGCAATGTTCTGCATAGCAGTAGTTGACATCAGTAACTGTTATTTATAATTTTTAGTAAACATTTAGCATGTTAGAGTGTTTCTAGCCTTTTATGTAGATGATGTATGTGATACAGTATAAATTGTCCTAATATTTTTTTTCCATTTTCTACCTGTTTATTGTGATTTTTTGAAAAAGATATTTTATTAACTATGGAAATCCTTCTGCTTTGAGAAGTGACTGGAATCTGATGATCCCTAGATGATGAGCCATTTTGACTTCCTATATGCAAGGGTAGGAAACTTTTTCCATTAATCTAGTATTTAGTATTTTCTACTGAGTAAATGTCTTCTAACTTTAACTTGGTGACTTTATAGTTAATTTTTAATTCCTTTTCCTCTCCTGTGCATTTTCATCCGAAACCTTTCTTCCTGTGACTGTCATCAAGTGTGACCTCATCAAAGCATTGGAATTTCAAAATTTATCCCTTCCTTTTTCCTAATGAATTCTCCCCCAGCCTCCCCCAAAAATTTCTCAGTAAGATGGAGTCCCTTTTACTTAAGTAACTTTCTTTGACCCAATTCTGTCTTGACCCATTTCTGTATTTCCTGAATGTTCTCCATGGCTTTTGAAACCTGGGCAAATATTATTTAGAAGAGCTAAATAAAGGCGTTTTGAAATAACTATTATTAAAACAGTGAGGTTTGTTGCAGAAAACAAACAAAGCTGGAGATGCAATTAAACTCTTTTTCACTCCCACTCCCCCCCATTCATGTACTGCTCAATGGAAACACATTCTGGCAAAGACAAAAAGCTGTGGCTAAACAACATTAGTGCATGAGTCACTCAGAGAGAACTGGAAAGAAAGGAAAAAAATCCCACAAGCCTCTGCTGCTTGATAAGAACAAAACTAGGTCCAGATGGTCTCTGTAAATCTTCCTATACTGCCCTGAAGAAGAGAGCACAGAAACAGCAAGGACCATGCTTACATTTTGAGTAGTTCATGTTTTCTTGGTGCAACAGGGACTTTCAAGCACCAGGAGCCCTCTTCATCAGGCTTTGCACAGATTAAGATCCATCAGGCCATGCTGAGCACCACATTGCTTGCAGAGGTGTTGATAACAGTTTAATAAGGATTATAACAAAAATTATAGAATAGAAGTTCAATGACTAATATGAACAACTGAAAATGCAGGAGTGAAAGAACTTCATTTCAGTGCCACGACTTTGCAGAGACCAGTGCAACCCTCAGCTCCAGTTGCAGAGGATCTCTATTGAATCCTTGGCCAGATTGCAGGACAGATGGAGGCTCTGGAATAATGACAATGAGGCAAATCCTAATAAGCCTGCGCAGGCTTAGTGTTTGAAACGTGTGTTCAGCAGGCTTTGGTGGGTTTTCACAGGAAAAGTTAAATATGTCAAGCCATGTCCTGTCAAATTTCCACTTTGTTCCTTAGTGTAGAGACATGAAAGGCTTTCAAAGAATAAGTATTATTCCTCTCTTTTGCTCCATTTTCAGAAGGGACAGAAGTGTTTTGTCCAAGATTGTTCCTTATTATGTGTCCATACTAGTGTGAGAGGGTTCGGTCTTGGATGATTTAACTTAAGGAGCTAGAACTGTACAAAATTCCAAAAATGGAACTTGGTGCAAATGTGATCAAGGTGATGTTACCAGCATGGTCTGAGGTGTGTGTGTGTGTGAGCCTGCGTTCAGGGCAGTACCTGTACCTCTGCATCAGCATCGTAAATCCATTATGCTTTCCACTGCTACATCATCAGGAAAATATCCTTGAAATAAGGATATTAAGGTTGTCCAAGAAACTGTGCAGTGCTATATGTATAATTCTAATTTATGTAGATTAAAGGTGCTGAGAGTGTTGGCTAATGATTAAAACTCTGTCAAACAAGACCCTTCAAGTTTAACTTACAGCTCTGCACAGCCATTGGCTGCTGCTGTGGCCAGGCATCACTCGCCACCTGTTAATCAATCCATTGAAATGCAGTGCAAAGGCAATGCAGGCTGGAATATATTTTCAAAGAACAATCATGTTAGGAAACACAATTTTTTTGAAGAAGCCATTGTGTAAAAACAAGTGTAAATCACCTTTGAAGTAGCTTAAGACAACAGGTTTGGGCCTGAAGTTCTTGGCTGAAACATTTGTTGCAGACTGATATGAAAAAGTGATTAGGTGTGGGCCAGTATGAAGTAAAACCGCTGGCAGCCGCTCTTTGAATTATCCTACTTTGACTGCAAGCTGAAAACTGATATTGTAAGTGACTCTTATAGCTCATCAGAAAAAAATAAAAACAAGCCCTACTAACTAAGGGAAATGGGATGCGAGCACAGCTGCCTAACCTTTGCCAAGGAAGCTCCATAAAACCTCTGTGCATCACATCACATTCTGGAGAGTTCCAGGCACTAACCTTTGGCCTCCACTTTCTCCTCACCACTCCCCCTGGGAGCTGCCCCCTCTTCAGCTCTGCAAGGGAAGCAGGCAGAGCTGTGACCTGGCTGACACAGGATGAGGCTTTGCAGCCAGCCCCTTGCTCATTCCTGCATTTTGTCCGGGCACAGGTGGGAGTGCAGTTACTTCCCCAGAGCAAAGATCAGCCTGCAAATGTTCTCCAGTGGTCAGCACAGCTGGCTTCAGTTTGGCAAAGGGCAGCACAGTAATGCTGCTGTTATAAACGGCCCAGATCCATTATGGAAATGAGTTATTAAAATTTATTGAGTGTTATGAATGGGTTTTTGGGCCAGCTCGTCGTTAATTACATTAATCAGATTGGATTGTTAATTGTAGTAGTAGTGTCAAGTGGCCACTAGCGTCTATTGTCACGGGTGTAGTACTGAGCTGCAGCCAGCAGACAGCACACAAGAGCTCACAGATTGTTCCAGCAGGCCCTGGTCATTACATCATCGAGGCGTGCGGGCTGGTCAGCGATAACATCCAATCACTCGACGGCTCTGGGAAATGATTGGATCCAGAATTCCCCTCTGAAACGAGCCAATAGCGTTTGGGAAAACGGGCCAATAGCATCGCAGATCCAAAACCGACCAATCCCGGCTATGGATAGCTCATAAAAGGCTTCTCCTGGGACCCATGTGCGCCAGGTCCTCACTTCCTTGTCCCCTGGAGGGAACAGTACCCGGCGCACGTGTGGCGTTGTTTTGCCTCTACCTTACTGTCAGAAATAAACCTCTGACTCCTTTAAAATTCAACTAATTTATTAATAGGGGTGTAGGTTGAGGTGTCCAGAAGCAGCTCATGCACCACCACCAGGCAGAAGGATCAGAAAGAGAAAAGAAAAAAAAACCAGCACCCCTGAGGAGCACTGAGTGCTACTCATGGTCCACCAGCCTGGTCTCCGAAGGAGTCCTGGGAGTCTCCTTTTATGGGTTTTGTCTGGATCAGAACTGAGCACTTCTGATTGGCACTGTCCTGATTAACCTGTTGTCCATTCAATCCAGGTCCAGCAGCTTGGGGTGATGTAATCCTGCTTCATTTATGGAGATGTTCTAGCACTTTCTGTCCCTCATCAGCGCCACCCAATGTCTGATTACACAAACCACACCCATACAGAATATTATTTCATAAACACCAAACAACAACACTCTCTTAAACCCCTCCCCCACAATCAACAAAACATCCCAGGTTCAATTAACCATCCAACTTCCACAACCCAACTGAACACCAAAATCCAACTGAACCTCAAAACCAAGCCGAACACCAACTCCAATCAAGAACCTGTCAATTCTAATTAACTCCATTAACTTCATTAAGAGAAACAGCTTAACCTGCTCAATGGAATCGTGCAACTTAACTTTTTACTTATGACATTACTGTGAGGTTACTTGAGCTTTTCTCAGTACAGCCATTCTTGGTTGCTCGTTAATAAATTGTTTCTATTTTCTGAGGCTGCAAGTCCAAGTGGCCCATCAGGGGCCCTCGGCCCATCCCTCACATTGAGAACTCAATAAAAGACAGCAAAGCAAAAGGGGACAGCACTGGGAGTGTGCCTGGGTGCCAGAGGCTCACCCACAAAATGGCACTCCAGCCTTTTATATCCTTGTGGTTGCATCAGTCTAATGCATATTTATTTACAGTTTTGCATAGCCTCGCCCCCTTGTCAATCTTCTGGGAGCCTGTGCTTTTCTGTCGCTGAGGTGTTTGGGGTCCTCACTGGTTGGAGTCCCATTCCTTTTACAGTGGTGTCTTCAAAGTCTGGCTGGAAACAGCTCCTTATCCCTTTGCAACCCCCACAGAACTGACAAGACAAGGTACAAGTCACCCAAACCCCCACGAAACCAACCCTTGCAACCAAACCACCTCAACAACATTAAACATGTTAACATTTTGATATTTCCATAGAATAATATCATAATATCCAACATTATAACCCGTAATACAACTCAGAAAACATAATTCATAATCCATACAACATATGGTGAAATCCAACCTTCAATTTGCTGGAACAGTTCTGACAGATCTTTCTTTGGCTTTAGTCAGGCCATTTTTCAAAATGCAAAGCAAATGCCACTCAGACATAGCCTGAAACAGGAGAAAAATAGCTCCAGACAGCCCTTAGAAACTAAAGCATCAGTGTAAGGAGCACCACAGAGGGAAATGTGTTTTGAATTGGCCTTTAAACCTGGACATGGGGAGGTTTTTTGTAGTTTTGTTTTAACTTGATAAAAGAGAAAATCTTAGAATCAAAAGAGGGTTTTGTTTTTAAAAATTTTGCTTGTTCTGTGAGGGAATCTGGAGGGAAAAGGAGTTTGAAAGACTGTCAGGAAAATGAAATATACCTGTCTGATGTTCATTGAGTTCATTTTGCATATTTATAGTGTTGATATTTGTAGATCGGAGATGCTTGACTAAGTTGGTATTTATGCACAAAGGGTTTTTTACAGCAAGAGTGACCCTCTACTGTAACATGGCCGCATGGAAGAAAAATTTCTTTAATTTAGATTGGCTTCATTTCCAGATTGGCTGGGTTTGGTTTTTGCTTGTTTGGAAAAAGTCTGCTGTGCTTTCTTGATTGCTTGGAGTTATCACAGCACTATTATGCTTCTTGGAGTGCAGTTTGTCAAAAGGAAGACGAGGAGAAATAGGCTCAACTTTTAAACTCCGGTTGGTCTGACAAACCCCAGAATTTGTAAATTCTTTCCTGGTGCCACAAAGAATAAAATGGGTGCTGTGGAAGTGTTGTGAGCATCCATAATCAGTGATTGGGTCTCAGGGTGAAACAAAAACTTCTGATTTTTGTAGCCTTTTAAAGCACTGGTTCGGGTTCTTTTTGTAATGGTGGAATAATCATCAGAAATTGATGGAAGGATTGTCATTCAAGGTATTTAAAGAATGAAAGAAAAAAATGCTGGTTCAAGTACTGCTGAGAATAATCCAGCCCTGAATTTGGCTTCCTACAGCAGTCCATCAAAAACAATTAATTGCCTGGTTAAGAGAGAATGCCTTTTGCATCCACTGGCTGCCTGTAATAGCTTCCAACAAGAAAGCATAAGATACAGAAGTGCATTCTTTACATAACTCAAACACTGCTAAGAAACAACACAATGTCATTAAAGTTAGTGGAGATTGCAAAATACCACGAGCAGCAAAATCTCCTTTCTTTCTGGAGAGGAGAAAGGAGAAAGGAGAAATTCTTTCTGCAGAGTTCTGTTACAACACATTTAAAATATGATAGGAGCACTATTTGTGGATGCAGAACATACTAGGTTATGAATAAAAAATTAAAAACTATGAGTGACTTAAACTGAGTAGTTTTGATGTTATATAGAGCTAGACATGGAGCACCCACGAGATCTGTTCATGTTGTGGATTGATGCTGCTTTACTTCCAGCTGACAGTTGGCACAGGGCTGACCTCACACAGCCTCTTCACATGCAAAATGCAAGTCTCACTCTTGGCTGCTGTGCTTCTACTCTCATCCCGATTTCCAAGAAATCCCTCCTCTGAGATTTCTCATGACCTAGTTGCACGTTGCACTGAGTCAAGAAAGGCTCACACCTTGTCAGCAAGGATCTGGAGGGTTGAGAGGCAGCAGGAGCAGGACAGCCAGTCAGATGGATACAGGTGCCTGCAGGTTCGTCTTCTCTATGCATCTGTGTCACTCAGTGTAGCTCTTTGATCCTACATCAGAATTCATCGGTTGTGATTAAAATAAACAAAAATTGTAAATTTTCCTAAAGAACCTTAAAATGAGATAATGTCTTTGCCTTCTCTTTTAGACTTTGGCAGGCCTCACAGCCTTTCAGCAAGTGTAGAATACAGACAGTGCTGAGGGGAGACAGAGTGAAGGGAAAGCAGATGTAAAAATAGGTAAATAATACTAGAATGACCATATTTAGACTAAATGTGAAAATTGGTAAATTCAATCTGAAGAAATATCTTGTGCAAGTTCATCAAATGATAGGACATAAAAGTGGTGTAATGAGTCGGGTTTTCAAAATTTATCACTAAGTTTGTAACAAATGGTCAAAGAAGTTGCAGCAACATGAATTTTCCAAAGGATGATCAATGTGGGGTAGCTTCAACAAAAATGAAAATTATGATATGTTGATCTGAGAGAAAGTCTAATGGGAGTTTAGGAGAAAATAATTATTTCAAAGCAAACATGCACAGGTCTTATAAAAAAAGATTTGTAAATGAATCTGGGGAAGGTATTGTATAAAATGAGTCCAAATTTCCATTTCTTTGACCTGCAAGAAAGGAAAAATAATGCAAATGTGATGGGTCTGTGATATCTGTGACATTATGTGAAAACATCTTAAAAGAGTTCTTGAACTGAAGAGGGGCTGGAAGCAGGTAGCAACTTATTTAATCCAACTAAGAATAAAGAGTGGTGCTGGTGATGATTAGTCACCTTTTCAGAACTATCTTAATGAAGCCATGCTCTGGCCATTTCACCCTAAGCTAAAAGCAGCTGAACTATTTTCGTGGTGAGCTCATTTCAGATAATGGACAGTTAGGAATGTTGCATTCTTCCAGAGGGCTGGTCCCACAAACACATATGCATTAGTGTGGCTCATATTAGCATTATACATAAGTGCTGTGCAGGCATGAACCAAGGGAAAACAAGACATCTAAAACCTCTGTTCCCATTTTATTTGTTGAGGTACTTGTCTTTGGAATTCAGGGCTGCCTCTCCTGAGATAGTCCCTATCTTATTTTCTGCAGACATTTGGATTTGTAGAAATCTTCTCATATTCACAGTTACAAATTGCTAGCAAAAAAAAAAAAAAAAAAAAAAAAAAAAGCATAACTAGATAACTAGTAAAATAAACTTATGGTAATAATCACAGAGCATTAAATTTTTCATCAGGAAACTACAAAATATCATTTTAGAGTTTAAGTGGTCTATAACAGCCTTCAATGGAAAGGGGGGTGGGGGGAGGAGAGGAGAACAGCCATATGTGTGCAAAGAAAGAAATCTGAGTACTTTGGCCAAACCAGAGACCAGTCCTGGTCTCCCTAATCACAAAAGCTTACGAGAATGAAGCCAGTGAAATCAAGTGAAGGAAAAGAAAAATTAAATCCCAGCTGTCTACTGGGCACCTACTACTACTGAATCACTTGAATATCAACAAGAAGCACCATAATTTGATATATAAGTAGATAATATGATATACATGAGTAGATATCCCGAGTGAGAAGATCTAATGAATGATTGGTTGTTTCTGTCCCACCTGGTGTGATTTCCATGGCTCTGTGTAACCCTCTGTAAGGTGGTACATTGATATGCTTCTCCAGCACAGCCAGTTGGAACTTGGAAAAGAAAAACCAACTGTAGAGATCTTGGCATGCCAGAGTTACAGTTTTAAATACAACCTATCCAGCCTTTTTTATAAATCCTGTTTTATTTTGGGTTGCTCTATTCCTCTCTTTGATAGTAAACAAGAAGAGTTTATTTTTAAACAGCTATAAAAATAGATAAGTCCTAAAATAGGCAGAGCAAAACAAGGCTAAATGGGAATTCTTGTTTAATACAGTCGTACATTCTAATTCTTTTCCACTAGGGGCTCTTCCACAAATGAGTTCGGGGACATAATTGTTCCTATTAATTCATGTTAATTGTAAAAATCCACTTCACTTGAAAGGTTCTTCTGTAAAACATTAATGCTTATGAGCAATGGGACTATTTTGCAAATGTAAAATTAGAAGTATTTGGAATAATTTTGTGGGTGTAGTTATATAGTATAATTGTGTTTAAATCCTGTCAGTTTTGGATGACATAATGGAATCTTAAAATGGGAAATGTACCTACAGTTTCTAATAGACAAAACCAAGCAGGAGGGGACTTGGGAGGGGATAAAAATACCAAAAAATGAAGCATCAATTTAACAATATCTCAACCTGATAAGGAAATACTACTCTACCAGACATGCAGCCCTTCTACAATATAAACATTTATCTGTCCATAGGGACTCTGTTTTTCTTTTACATCTAATCTGCTGCTTCAGTGGGGCTGTAATTTATTAATGGAAATGTCACCAAGAAGCACTCACATGTAAAGGAGAATATCTGCCTTTTCAGAAGAGGAAGTTTTTGCTTCTATCCATTCATTTTATTCTGAAATCTAATTAATCTTCTCATAGGCTAAATTCGCTTTTCCTAAAAAACCAATTTTTAGAGAACATCATACTCCCCTAAGCTAAATGGAATTGACCCATTGGTCAGTGTGGGTGATTGATTCCACTTACATGCTTCAGTTTAACTTTCAGGCATTTTATGTAACCATAGGATAAAATTTGTTTCAAAAATTCTATCAGTGTCTCCAGGTTTTTTTAGGTAAACTTGGAGACTATCAAGAATGCTTAGTAAAATTAATAAAAAGAAATAAAAATGCAGGGGTTTTTGTTTAATCATTAAAATAATATCTTAGAATTATGAGAAAAACAATTTCTTTGTCACATGGCAAAGCAGAAATACTGTTCAGAATTCATCTGCTCTCCTTTTAGAGATGAAAGTTTTCATGATCTACTATGGCAGCAATCATAGCTTACAGTAAATTATGTCGATAAATAGGTATTCTTTGGATTCTAAGGAGAACAAGTTCACTAAAGAAAAAAGGAAGGAAACACCAAACTATTATGAGTGTTTTTTCCTTTTTCCTAGCACATCCAAACCTCCTTCACTTAGAACTCTCCTGGCAGGGCACCTAAGTTCTGTTCACACTTGTGGAAAGGAGATGTTTCACTCTGAAGTACAGGGCAACAAGGTCAAAAACACAACGTGCAGATGAAAGCTTCGGCATAAATTTAAAATGAGGAGTGCACAATATTTTTATACGGAATAAGAGTGTTTTGAGAGGGTGAGAAGAGGCTATGAATGTTAAACCTTAGGAAGTAAGAGAAGGGACATCTCAAATGCAGTACCTCTAAGAATCACTAAGGGACAAAAAGGAACAGAACTTGCTCCTCTCCAGTCCCTACTGTTGCATACTTTTGGTTTCTGTGGGTACCATAACTCCAGTGGGACTCTTTGTTTCTTGTGGGCTATTTTGTGTATTCCTTGCTTTTCCAAACTCTTTCCTTAAAACTTCATTTTAACCTAAATAGCGTGGCAAAAAAAAAAAAAAAAAAAAAAACTGTTGGAATAATAGAGACCCCGTTAGAAGATCACGAGATTGTTTAAAGTATTTTAGTATTAATGAGGAAAAAAAGTGGAATTTGATGGAAAAGAAATTAATAAAAGAAAAAAATTAAATGAACCAACCTAAGAAAAGAAAGGCCACAGCATGAAAATGGACACAATGTCATCCAGTGGAAAAAGGTTTCTAGAGAGAGAAACTGATTTCACAAGAGTAAATCCAAGCATGCTGTATTTTATCCCATCTGTTTATATTGAAAGAAAAACTAAGTAGCACTCAGATTTCTACCACTAGGATCTTCTGAGCTCCAAAAGGACAGTTGCTAACCATTATGCCATTGCAGTGAGTCACCCTATTCACGTCATACCCATCTCTAACTACTTCAGATTATTCAGATTTCTTTCTGAATGAAGGAAAACCCATCAGAAATTTAATTAGTTTATACCTTAAAATAGTAAAGGTTCACAATACAGAGTGCAAAAATGTCAAGCTCTCAGTGTCTCTTTAATGTGCCTGTCCATGTTTTTACAGCTTCTAACAATTTTCAGACCCAAGATGAGTATCAGGAGCTCAAGGTGGTTTCCCCTTGAGGTCTGCAGTTCTGGGAGAGGATATTCTGCAGTGAATATTGCACCTTTTCTTTTCTCTCAGGTATCAATGTATCTGTCTGCTGTGTGAGTCCTTGGCCCAAATGTTTCTCTGACAAACTTAATGGTTCAAGTTTTAGGTTAGGAGTCTGTTTGAAAGATGCAGCTGTGTAATTCTGATAGCTTTAATCAATTCCTTTGGATGATACTCCAAAAAGCACATTAGTTCAGTCAGTGTGTGCTGCACTTTTACAGAATAATGTAGATATACACTATTGAACTCTGCTACCAGTTTGTTGGGGTTTTTTTATCCCTTCATTTGGTACACAAATTTCATTCTGTATTTAATGCAGGGGAATTGGAAAGAATTGAATTTTCTTTCATCAAATTTCATGGTGTTTGGCATGCTTGTATACCAAATTTACTCACTCTTCTCTACAAAGTCAATGTAAAAGAGTTTTGCAACTGCAAAAATTAGACTTTTGACATATAACTGGGTCAAAAAAGGACATCACAGAGCCGAACATCTTCAGTGCAAGTGTCAGGACACAGCCCTCCTTAGAGTGCCCACTAAAGGTGGTGGAATTACAACTCCGGTGTATAGCTAAAGTGAGTTAAAATCAACGTTTGCTCTCGTTGTTGTAATGGAAGAGAAGTACTTGAAAGAAGGATACCTGGGACTTTTATTGGGTTGTTCAATGTTATGTTATGAGAATCATCTGATATATTCACTAAAATAAAAATATTCATATTTTTCCTCTTTCTACTGTTAAACTGTTAATGCTCTAAACATTCTAGAAACCCATGTAAAGAATTATTACATATAAAGTACTAAAAGTAGGCTCTTAGTGAATTAATTACTGTGCTGAATGTAACGAAAGGCAGTGTTCGAAATGGAATTTGAGTACCCACTTCCATTCTGTTCAGCTATATATGCATAGCATGCAGCAAGGGCTGCTAATGAAATGTTGCCATGGACGGTTTTCAATATGCTGAATTCAAATTTTTTATTTGCGTCCCAAAATATCCTACTTTAAATTTCGGTCAAAAATATACTGAAGGATCATAAACTTTTCACAGACTTTAATGGATAATCTTGGAAGTGAATTACAGCTATCAAAATATTTACAATACAGCACAACAAGAAACAAGGTTTGGAAGGAATTATATACAGTTGTACATAAACAAAGCTTTGGCAATGTCAAATCATGAGGAGAGATTATTTTGATGGTTTGTTATCCTGTAGCTGCTCTGCAAGAATGTTTTATGCTTTTCTTGGAAGCAAGTGACACCAGCTAGTATGGGAGATGGAAGTCAGAATAGCTGGAGTTCTGATCTGATACAGAAGTTTTCTTGTGTGATTGAAATCTATTCTTCCCTGGGATTTTTGTATCTTCAATGTAGTGTTTAGCTGTGACCCAGCTGTGTCAAATGTAGAGCTGTGGCCAAATGTAGAGTTTCTACAAGAGTACAACAGGAGGGAGATTTATCTTCATGAATGAAATGTAAAGGCAACCTCACACAAGAAGGCAGATGGCTACCACTTAACCCCTGTTAGCTCAGTGAGGGAAAATTAAGACATCTTAAGCTTGTTTAATTTTTATGATTAAAACTCCAAGGACATTCCTGGACACGCAGATGTCTGAAGTGACAGAGGATCCCCTACAGTTTATGACTAATCCATGGACTGATAAGTTGCAGAAGGAGAAGTAAACACAGTGTTGGTTTGGAACTTGTGCCATCACTTTTTCGTGTTTGCAGAAGCTGTCTGAGGAAAGATAAACAGTCCTGAAGGAAAACAAAATTCTTTCTACTAGGCCCTATAAGTTTAACCTCAAAGGTAACAGCATACCTAACGTTTGCTTGCCAATCCGTAAGGCTGGATTATAGGCTTACATTATAAAATATCTGCCAGGGAAGGCTGAACAGTAGTGTTACATCAAATCTTTCCTCTGAAAATGACCTTGAGTGTTGAGAGGTTACACCTTAGTCTGCAAAAGTGTAACTCTTAAGTTTTCTTTTTTAATGACTTTGAAGATAGCACATTTCAAGCAAAGACTGAGGCCTGATTTAGGCAGGTCTTACCAGTTATGGATCTGCTTTGTTAACTTCTCATGTTTTGAGTGTTTAAATTAACATTAAGATACACGTGGAGATGGGATTGATAGTCTGTTTGAGATCCTGAGCAGCATTAGCACAGAGTTTTGCTGTGCAGGATTTGTTTTTCATACATTAAGCTAGCTATCTGTGACCAAATTATGCTGTCTGCAGCTTGGGCAGCTGCTGTGTTGAGCATTATTCAAATATGGAAATTTAATATAAAAATCCTATGTCTTTAAGAGTTAATTTTTTGCTTACTTAAGACAAAATAAAAGGACTTAATGCAGTCCATTTTAGCAGCTTATCAGCAGATAGCAGCAGATAGATGGCTATCTCTGCTTAGATAACCAGAACTTTTAATATTAATACTGTTAAAATAGGCAAAGAAGGTAGGATAGAGTGCCTCTAAGTGAAAAGTGGTATGTCTTTAAAGATTTTTTATAGTAGTAATAAATTCACTATTTGGGCTATTTTATAGCAAACCTTGGGGAATTTTAGTTGTGGATTTGATTATTGTATCCATTCACTTACATTTATGAAGTGGGTTTCAGTTGGAAGTTCAGCATATTGTTCACTGATCTATAGTTATGATGCAATATGGATTTGTTACTCAGGTGCTTTCCCATGTTTGAGTTACTATCTCTCCTAAATAGTGTGGTATTACCATTTTCTTACACACGTTCCACATCCACATAGGATGAGCCACCCAAGTTCCTCCTGGGAATAATATTGATGGTTCCCATTTGTGGGACATGCTATGCTTGAGATGGTCTAGAGAATCTTCAGGCTTCAGGTGTAAAGAACACTTGGCTAAATCCTGTCTTCCCCTCACCTGGATCACCTGAAGGAACATCTGGTGCACTGTATGCATTGCTCACAGTTGTACGTGGTTGAAGGTGATAACCTGTGGCAGGTTTTCACTCTGCAGAACAATTTTGAACAATCACTCAAATCTTTTATCTTGCAGCTACTTGTCCTTGGCACAAGGAGATTGAAAATCATTCCCCTTGGTTTAAATGAAGTGTCTTCAATACTTAGGTGGAAATGCCTTACCTCAGGGTTGTATTTCCTATAGCCTGAGTATAGCAGCTACACAATAGTTACTGAATCTGAGAGATGCCAAGTGTACTGTAGAACACTTGACACTGCCTGGTCCTCACCCAGAAAAAAAACCCTTTTTTGTACTTCAGGCCAGTAAAATATAGTGCTATGGTGTTCATAGAACTGTTCTGGGCCTCCTTCCCCTCCTGAAATACTATGAATTTGTGTTGCATGAAATAGAATGAAAATCGCAGTTCATCTTAAATCATAGGAAAGCTTCCCATGGTACTGTGCCTATCTCACAGGGAGCTCTGTGCACAGTGAGAGCCCTGACTGTGCTGGATGGTGGGAATATGTTTTGGGGGCAGCTTATAGTCAGACCTGTCACCTTCAGTAGAGGCAGGAGGTGGAGAGCAAGCAGCTGCTTTTGGGAGATGCGGCAGAGCTGAAGCTGCCTGGTCCACACCTCCAAATTCCGTGCTGGAAGTAGAAAGAGTCTTTCGTTCTACAAAGACTTTAAGATGGTCTGAACCATCTGTGGTGGTTGCTGTTCTACAGATGATATGCAGTACCTTGAGCCTCAAGGCTCAGGGAGTTTTAGCTAATGTCCAAAGAAGTCTTCCTGTGCCTTCTGGAACCACTGTGCCTCACATTGCGCCCAGTTGTGCACGTCTTGATGCTGAGTTCTGTAGTCTACCTTCTCAGAACTATTTTGGAGTGTGATTTTCAAACCCTATTCCTTTCATGTCTTTCATGGTAGGAATGTTGATCCTCATACTTGCAAGTGGAAGAACAGAAATGTTATAAAATTCACTGGAAGTGAATTATTTGATGTTACATACTGATGTTATGTTAGGCAGAAATCCTCATGAATTAATTCAGATTTTCCAAATTACTTAAGGTCTTTTAGTTCAAGAGGACTTTGATTAAATGCAGATTGAATCAAACCCAAATAATAGCAGAGGGCGCTATAGGGGTGGTGTTTAATTGGACTTTAATAGAGCTGAAGTCCCAGTTTTACTAAAAGCCATGGCTGATAATACCTTAAACCCATTATATGACAGTTATGCTGTCAAAGTTATAAGGGGTAATATAAACATTAGTAAATCCAGTCTTCTGCTGGATATAAGGAATTTTATCTAAAAAAGATTGGTTTAGCTTTTATACTTACTTCACTACTAATTGTCCTCTTGCTTTTATTTTATCCAACATTATTGTAAGCCTTTCGCAAAAGAAGCAAAACCAAAATAGTTTCCCACCCAGACTATTCCGTGGTCTTCAGGCAAGGGAAAGGAAACAACCTTGTTGTTTGCACAATGATAGCAAAGGCTGCATGGGTAACACACTTATATCTCCAACATTATAATTAAAGTCATAGTACTGTTAGAAATACATGGAGACAGCATTAATAAGGTCTTTAAATGAGGTACAGATAGATTAAGCATGCTGAGAAAACCATTTCTGTGACCCCTTAAAAAACCTCAGTAATTTTCCATTCTTTTCCATGAAACGTATTATGGACATGGAATTCTGTTCATCTAAATGTGCAGCTTGACTCACTGAATGAAAGTAATGTAAATGAAATCTGAATTACATCTGTGTTGTGTTATAATGAATAACGTCTGCTTGCTAAGACACTGAGTCAAGGACCTAGTTTTGTGGAAGGAAAATATTTGTGTGTTGCACTGGAAAAGCTGACAGGGATACATCTGTGTGCTCTGCTTCACATGCTGGACGCTAGCAATAATGCAAATTGTTGATTTGGCTAAGAGTGGGAAAAACATGGTTCGAGAATCAGACCACTTTCTGCGTGACTAATTTTGAGAAGCAAATGCAAAGTCTTGAGCTTTTTTTTTTTTTTTAAGTCTGCTTATTTTGCCTTTCATATTTTGTATTACTTGTGGTATTAGCTTCAGTCTGGAATGTTTTAAGCAAAGTTCAACAAGTAAATCAACAGTTATTTTTATCCAAGATAGATAACTGATTAGCAAAACGGGATATAAAATACGGTATTTAATATGGTCTGAATTTTTCATGTATGTGCGTGCAGCTTTAAATAAACACTTTAGCTTCCTGAATGAGCAACGCTTGTTACAGAGTTTGAGAGGCTTGTGTGATTTATAGGAGGGCTGTTCTAAGCTCTCTAAATCTTTCTGATTTTGTATTTCACTGTGTGGCCAGCTCTGAACATGAACAAACTTAAAGCATGATGATGGACTTCTGTTCATGCAGTCCAGTTGCATAAAGCTATTTGAGTATGCACAAGATTTCTTTCTGAGTAATATGATAATAGCACACCAAAATTTCTAAAATGTCATCTCATAAAAGTAAGTTGTTCTGTCCTTTTTGTCTGTGTATTACATATGCCCATATATCAAATACTAGTTTTAAAACTGTTTTAAAAATTGTGTGCAAGCACAGTTTAGAAGACGTTTGTAAAAAGCATGCAAAAATGTTGTAAACCTCCATGACCCTGTAACATATGGTGATTCAATTAATTTTTCAGTACTCGGGTTAAAAAATGAGAGTTTTGTTTGAAATAGAAAGGAAATACTTATTCATTAGGAGCATTTGCTCAGTACCTAGCCTGTTGCTGCCTGGATGAGGCTGGAAGACTTTGAGCTGCTGAATTCTGCTGGATGGCAGGACCATGGGAGACCAAACTTTCACCTTATCAGCACAATAGAGACAGTGCCAGAGATTCAAACTGCTGCTCCTTCTCTTGGTGCTGTATTTTCCTCAAGTGTTGCTTGAATGATTGTGCTCATGGGTCAGGGTCATATGCCTCAAAATTTAAGTATCATCTCAACTAGCTTAGCACCCCAAGAAAGACCTGGGTGAAAGGAGCCTTCTGAGGCAAAATCTCTACTGAAAAAAAAAACCAACAAGAAAAGAAGACAGAGTGGAAGGTACTGCCAGTTTTCACCTAGGAATCTTCTTGTTTGATATTACAGTTCCTTATGCACCTTATGCATTGCTTCCTTGCATGTCCAGAACTGCCTTAATCTGGATAGCTCAGAGCCTGTTTTCTACCCAGACTTGATTTTGCTCCAAGAACTAGACAGCTGAACAACTAAACACAAGGCAGCCCTAGTGCAGCGCATGCTCTAGGAGCACATATACCACGTTCCTGGGAAGCTGAGAACTTTAAAGTTGTAATAGTTGTGGTAGTTTAAACAAGGCCAAAAGAGTTGCCTACCACTATATGGAACATGTATGCAGGACTACACGTACATTCTGTAGGGGAGCACTTTTGACTTTTGTTTATACAGGTTTATTTTTAAAAGCTCTGGGGAAGGCTCTGCTCTAAGTGTTCAGTGGAGTGTTGCAGATGAGCTTTCCATGTCCTTATCAGCCTGGAAGGACTCATGCCTTTGTTTCCCCAGGGAGACAATTTCACCATTGGTTGCCTTGGGCCTCTTCAATGCTTTTGTCTGTGTACCAAAGGCTCTTGGTTTAGTCCTGCTGGAGTCTCCACAACTTTGCCATTTGTGCAAGTAGGAAGACACCTTTGCTGAGAGACTAATGTTCACTTGAATAAAATGGTTTTCCTATTTGTAGTCCTCTCTGCGTAGTAGATATGAAAAAGTAATGCATATATCAAACATTTATAGAAAACATTAAGACACTGCAATGGTATCTTAAGTTATAGAAATCATTAAGACAGGAGCAGTAAAATTGTTAAAGTCCACCTGTCTGACATTTAAAATGGCAATAGTCCAAATCAGTCTTAATGAAAAGATAGAGATTTGTGACTAAATTAGGTTTTCAGAAAATTTGTTTGCTTTAAAAGAAATATTGATGTAACCCATATATATGGGAAAACAATCCTTTTTGAAGTGATACTGCCATCCAAACTCAATTATACTTTGTTTGCTGCAGCTCTCAAGCTCTTAGATGGATTTTGTTTTCACACTGTGCTGTTAGTCCAATATTGGCCTCACAATTTCAATGGACACTAATGAAATCCAGTGAAATCTTTTATGAGTATTTAAAGTAAAATTTATGTTAAAACAAGATTTGAAATTTCTAGGACTTGTTTTTCTACTGCAAGATACAGACAATTTCACTGAGAGCTTTTCTTGCCCTGAGTGAAAGAAGTGACTGCCTGGTTCCTTTGTAGTTTATGTTACTTGATCTGAGTTCCAGCATCAGTTTATTTCCCTCAAGCAATGCATATTCTATTTCTAGAGGGTTTTTGTGGGTTTGGGGTTGTTTTGTTGTTGTGGGTTTTTTTGTTTTTTTATTTTTACCTGAACATTTTTTTGTTCTAAAGTCTGTTAGATAAGTCAAATTGTGAGGGAAAAAAAAACCTAAACACTTACTTTTATGCATTAGCTTGGAAAAGATCTCTTTAGGGTCACAAAATTCTTGTCTCTGTTCCTGGAACTAATACTGCTTTAAATCTGTTTAGGTTGTTCCATTATTTATTCCCCCTGAAATGAAGTCCCTCTGTGGTTAAGTAAATGTTTCAAAGCTGCCATGTGATACACAAAGAGTCATTCTTTTAATCCATCAGAGTAATTTCTAATTTGTTTACATTTAATATTCCATAGCTTTCTACTTGGAACAAAAGTTAATTTTATTAGATTTAAGCATTATTCGATATTACATAAGGGTTTATAATGTCAGATGCAAAACAGGCAAAACTACCATTTAATTTAGGCCCCTGTCTACATTTCTTGGTATTTCTGAGTTTCTAAGTATCCTGGTTTCCTTCCCTCCTCTACACTTTACTTCATTTCTTCTCTTTCTCGTCTGTTTACACAATATGATGTTTACAATTAAGTTGTTTGTCTCAGTAATTTTGTTCAACATTTTTGATTTTTGGCATATATAGTCATGTATTTGGACACTGCGATCAAGCTTCTCTCTTATTTGGCTTCTAAAATGTGCCATACAAGCCATTGCTTTTAGCACTTGAACAGATGCATGCATCTGTTCTGTATTAGTCTATCTTTTCTTGATAATTAGTTGAGAAAGGAATAAAAGGACATCCTTTCAGTATTTCAGTCTTACTTGGGTGGCCAAATTTGATTGAATAATATCCTAAGTCATCTGAGCTTATATTCTTTCAAACCCAATTTAAAATTTTCTCAAATAATCCATCATGTTTGGTTGGGTTTTTTTTTATAATGCACACTAACAACTGTACTTTCCTACAGTAGTCAGTCTTGCTTGATATTACAGAGACACTTTGAAATGAGGCTTCTTGATTTATGTTGGCTCTAGGCAGGCCCTATGAAATTCCTCTGAAGCAAGATGGAAGATGACAAAGACAAAGCAATTAATTTTAAAACATATGAGTGAAAATAGGCATCTGTGACAAATATAAGAAGAGCCTGAGGTTCCATCACTTAGAATATCCTAAATAATTTCCAAACATTTCTCTTAGCATTTCATATTTTTCTGCCTTCAGTCACCCCCACCAGCCCCAGTGTACATCAGAAGGAAACACGACAGGAAACCAGGCTGAGGCTACAGCTGCTGCTTTGATGTGCTGCCTCACGACAACATAGTTATGTCAGATCTGATGTCGTGGGGCAGTTTTGTTCTTCCATGTGAGTGGAAACAGAGTGGGAGAGATTTCAGCCTTCATGATGCCTTCCCACTCAGCACCACTATAATTTTCATTAAATCTCTTTACTGCAAAGGAGAAGAGATTAGCTCCTGGTTTTCATCTTCACATGGACTACTGTGTCGTGAACTGAAAGTCTTGGTTCTCCTCTGCTTCACCATGAGCTGAGTCACAGAGCAGAACATTCTCATATCTGTATGGTAGGGAACTGAAATATAACACAAGCATGAGTCCTGTGCCTTTTGTCTACCTCTGCATGTGATTTCCCAGTCACTGCAACTTTTATTGCCTTTTTTCTATTAAAAGTGACCATTGCAGAAGTGTAGGAAAGCTCTTACATCAGCCAAGTATAACCATCACCTATATTCTCTGGTTTTTTCAGCCTTTAACAGTTACTGTGACTGGAGAATGAGACACATTTGGCCAAGCAACCTAAATGTAAAAACCACACTTTCCCAGCACACAGATGTAATCTGGCTATCTGAGTCTCTGTAACTTGTTGGCCAGATGGGAGTGGGACAGGGAGAGCAGCACTTGCAGAGCAGCAGTCACCCAGGCCTGTGCCAGAATGAGAGAGCTGCTAGGGCATGAACCTTCAAAGTTACACACACAGAATGCTCTGGATGTGCTCCAGAGCCAGAAGAAATGTAAGTACTGTTTGCTCGATCAACAAGAGGCAAACTTCTTGTCTTGCACAGTAGCTCTTCCTGCTTCCATGTGGTCTGCACAGCATAATTCCTGAGAGACACTGAAGAGCCAGTCGGGGTATCCATGAATGCTAGAATGTTTGTAGCAGTCACACAAGTATTTGGATTGACCCAGGTATTTGTTAAAGAGATCTGTGCTACAAAGGTCACATGCAGTATGAGATTCTGATTATCTCTTGGCATTTTTTCTTTGTCTCTCTGAAAGTACAGCCATAATTTTTATTGCTCACTTATTTCTTACTTAAAATTATCAGACTCATAATGAGAAAACAGAAACACTCTTTGGTGATAGTCCTCAATAGGAGAAATGAAATGCTCATGGAAAATCCTTTGGAAGCATTCTACCCTCTAAAACCATAGGCAAGATGGTCAGGAATGTAAAACTGGTCAGATCTTCAAAGGCAAACGTTTCTATTCTCTCTTCTCTCATTAGGCATCTCTGTCTGTAAGTAATGGAAGTAAGCAACCCTGAAGAGTGGCTTTTAATAGGTTTTTTTGGTTATGGGGTTTTTAAGTATAAATGAAAGACAAGGTTTCTTGAAGTGTTATTTTGTCATTTAGGAAACTTTTCCAAATTTATGACAATCATAATGAATTATTTTCTTAAAATACCTTTTTTCTCTTTATACTACTAAAAGTTATTGTGTATCATGGCGTGGATCTCTCTTTCTTAAATACTTAAATACAGTATATAATTTAAGTATGAGCCAAATCTCTGCAAATGCCATCAAATATCTTGGACTTCTCTAACTTTTCAAGTAGCACATTCTGATTTACTGCTTTGCTAGAAACACAGGAAGGAACAATAGGACTAGAATTTCTTTCAGGGATGCCTTTTAACAAAAGTGGTGGAGCCTAGGTATTGAAAGAGTACTTGTAGCATTTATAATCTCTCTTCAATATTTTTTTTTAAAGTTTGAATCTGAATTTAGTTCTCTTTGTTCATGTATCTAGCTTTTTATAAATGTATCAACATTTCAGCAGGCATCAGGTAAGACCAAAGTCTTGCTTCATGAAGTATGACCTTGAGAAAATCTGTTTCTCTTTGGCATTTTCCATCCCAAAAATTCAGTTGGAGAAGAATGAGAAGGGAAAATTTCTGGGGGCTGAGCAGTGAAGTTTAATTCCAAAACTGAAAGGTCTCCCAGATTAATACAGCAAACCAGACAGCCCAGCAGACACGAATGCTGGCCCATAACCTGCAGATAAATTTTGTTGCACAGACAATTAGCTACACAGTCCAGTGATGTCAGTGGAAATCCATGCAGAGGTAAGGATTTGTGGGCAGACGTTTGGCTCTGATCAGGTATGGGGAGCTGTTCAGGTATTCCATTTCTTTGTAAAGTGAGACAGATTCTTGCTGCCATTCCATACTTTTACAGTAGACCATGATTCAGTTCAAGCCACTAAGAATTGCTGGCTGTCAGGCTGAGCTGGATGCTGCATTCAGCCTTTGCCACTGGGAAGTTAGCTCCATATCTTGGATAAGGGTATGAGTGGAAATAAGCTTTTTTTTCATCCTATTATTATCTTCTTTTTCTTGCCACACAACGAAGTTTATTCAGTTTTGCGCTGGGTCTGGTCACGTGTGAGGAGACATAGACTAAGAAAAGGTGAAATTGGACTTCCAACAGAGTTTCATGGGACAGTTGACTATTATGTAACTAAATCAAAACAATGATGCTGTAATTTCTGTACTTACATGACAAAATTCCATTCACAACTAAATTCCTCATGCCAGTTTGTAAATGTCAAAGGCATATTCTGTGCATACTTCTCTGTACTCCAGTCATCACTTACAAAATACAGAAGAAACATGTTTTATTTATTTATTCCACAATGTTGCTATTCCAAACTTAGATACATATTTTTAGGTATTTTTAGTTCTGTTTCCTCTTTTTGTCTCTACTTGCTTTCTCCTGTCCTGATGCTGCATATGCTTAGCCAAAAAGTAACAGATATCCCACCAAATACAAATATAGAAGACTGACTACTTGCTGAAGTCTTCAGAGGAAATAAGAAAAGTCCTCTCAATCGTTCAGACTTTCTGGTATATTTTCCTTCACTCTATCTTTGCTTCTGTTTTTCTGTCTTTAGATTCCTTTTTTCCTTCAAGTCATCTTTTTTTCCCTATGTTCAAAATACAGTTCTGAAAGCTTTTTCTCTCGTAAAACTATGATATTTTGGACTAACTTTTTATGGACCAAGTGAAACAAAAGATTGCCTTAAATTTGGTTTGTTTCATTTGTATTTATTGAGTTCCATGGACAACATTCTAATTAGTTGTATGGTTTTTAATGTCGTTTGCTAGGAACAAAGCATGTGACTCCGAGGAAGCTGTAGCATCTATGCCTATTGTTCTGCCCGACATTTTGGTTAGCACAAATATCCCACTTAAAACCTGGTTCTTCCATTCTTCCACCTCTAACACAGATGTTTGGAGGAATTATCAATGTATATGCTTTGAGATATTACAGTGAAGTCACAGTGAAAGTCCATGTAAGATCATGATGGAGTTCCAGCCTTCCCACTTTGGCCTCTAAGAAAACGTAGAAGGTTAGTCATGCTGCTGAGTTTCCGATTCAGTATTAAAGTACACATTTGAGTTCATTAAGTTTAGCTGTTATCTGGACTGCATAATAGTCAGGTAGGAGGCATCCCACAGAAAATGAGGATAGTATCTCAGTATTTCTTGGACCAATGTTGTGTCTAGAGCTGCCTGAATCACAGCCTTGCAGTTCTGCATGAAAGAGGCTATCAGGGCTCTTAGCCTCACCAGCAGGTATTTCCCTGCTTTATTCATTTTAAGAAATACTGACTCCTCTGGTTTTTGGCTATTACTTTCCTCTGGCACAGCTGTATTATTTTATAAGACACAAACCTTCCCACACTTCAGCTCACGTCTCTGGCAAGTCAGCAACCTGTGTTCCTATGAAGGCAGAATGTATGGAAGGCAGCCATGCAGCTGACATATTTGATTTAAAAGACTGTAGTGGGAGAGAGCGAAGTAATGAGTCCTCCAAAACAGGAGGCTCTCGGAAGAAACTCTTGCTGCTGCACATGACTGACCTTTCTGTTCATTCCTTCTGGGCTCTGCTAATAGCATTTTGGCCTTCACAAAGCATATTTCCCAAAAACCTTGGACTAGATGGAGAGGAAAAACATTTTGTCTACTGTAGGCAAGCTTTTCCCTTCACATGTTAATTTACCATTCAGAAATCCATAGGATTTAACTTCCTCTTTGCCACAATTTTTTTTTCTTTTTCAAGTACTTACCAGACTGGAACACTAGGGGAAATCCTCAAGACTCTTAGACCATGTTATTTGTTGTGCATATTTATAAATTACAATAGGGACAGGTGTGAATTTATGAATCACAATATGGATAGATTCTTGGGGGTGCAGGAGGAACAGGAGCTGGACTTCGATGATTTTTGTGGATCTCTTCCAACTCAGGATATTCCATGATTCTATGATAATTATTGCAGCCCTTTACCTTAGCCTCCTTCTAAGTCTCATTGAACACAATGAGTAATAATAATAGGAAAGGACACCTTTTACTGGTTAGATTATGTGTTTGTATTTTGCTGCTGATTGTGTCATACACAGAGAACAATGTCTGCAGGAGCTCAAAGGGATAATTGTCTTGATAATCTGTGTTGTAGTCCAACCTTGTTGCCTATTAAGTACTCTCTGCAAAAAAAATATTTTCCTGTAGACTGATGTATTTCTTCTTGCAGGTTTTATCACTGATACATCTAACAGAATATTTAGTGAAACCACATCATGATATGAATATTTGAGTCCCATTCTTTCAGTGCACATTTTTTTCTTTGCATAGATATGTTCCATAAACATTCAATTTAGAGTATTTAATTTAGAATATTACTTTTAACCTAATAGATTATGTTAAATTTAGCCTAAACACATTACAAGAAAATCCAGAAGGTACAGTTTTGGACCATGTATATCACTTCTATGAAATATTGTCCTGACTTAACTGGGATTATTCAGGTATTTCATATTAAGTGCAAAAGCGTTGCTGAGCTAGGACTTTGTGTAAACATAATATCTTTCTTGCTTTTGCAGAATTAGGGGGAAATATGGGAAAGCTAAACAATACAAACTCAAACAAGATATGTGCAGCTTCCCTGGTATGTTAATCTGCAGACAGAGAAGAGAAAAAAAATCAGATGCAAGACCTGAGAAATTAAATTTGAGGTCAGTGTGAGTAAAAATTATTCTCCTAAAAGATTGCATGTAAAATTTTTGAATATAATTAAGATAGAATTTTTATTTCTTGTTAACATTACATCCCAGTGGCTCACATAGAATAAAGATACAGTTTAATTTTTTAAATTGATTTTAGCATTACATTTACAGCTGTCACTTTATCCTGTGGAAATAGGCTCTTAATTTTCATATAATAGACGGTAATTTTGAAGTTTTCCTTTTGCAAAGAAATTCGCTGTTTAAAACACATGACCCTAGAAGGTTGCTGTTATGATGCCTCTCCTGCATGATTTCTGTATATTTTCTTTCCCGCAACATTTTTGTAGTAATATAATCATTTAGTTCCAGTTTCAGAAGGCAAGGATCACGTCTTCTGTAATCCATTAGATTCCTATAGCATCTTTTCCTAATTTCAGCAATAAAAAAATTTTCCAGTTTTGAGGAAAATAAGCATTTACGGTAGGCAATCTCAATAAAAAATGCAGGAGCATTGGCTCATGTAAGCAAATTAGTACTTTTGACAACCTTGGAAGAACAAGGACTTCTAAAGGTACATATCTCTTAAAGTTGCAATTAAGCAAATCCGTGCACTGACAGATATCTGAGCCTCATTATTCATTCTTGTTCTTTCTGTATATACTAATTTCTAATTGGCTAAATGTAGAAAAATGCAGGTAAGGTGGTGATGGCTGACTTGTTTGTGATAAATCATCTTTTACAGCCTGGGATGATTCTCTGCTTACTTAAAATTGTCCAATTTTTTGGCATTAAGTATCATTTTGATGTTGAAGCCTCTCAGGAAACAGCCACCTTATGCAGCAGAGCCTGAAATGGAGAACTGAGTTGAAACAGATAAGGTTTGGGTCTGAAATGTCCATAGCCATTTATGAACATGGTTTTTTAAAGGATGTAGTACAGGTGAGGTGGTGCAAGACCGAAGGGATGATTTGCCAGCATGAAGGAAGTTTGCTGAAGTTTTAGCTCATGACTTCACTGAAGTTTAACTGTTGAGCAAGAAACGAAAAGTAGGAAGTATTTTGAAAGAACAGAGTGAAAGAATTGGTTATATGATGTTGAAATACACAGCCTGCAATAGCTTTTTTTCTTGTTAGGTTTTCTTCTCAGAAAATTATTGTTTGTGTTTTAGTATCTTCTGCTGAATGGGTCAGCTGATTGCTTTTCAGCCCAATTATTCCCAAAAATGAAAACCAAACCAGTAAGTTTTGCAAAATAATATATTCTGAACATTCTAGTGATATTGTCCAAACTCATTCTCTTTATGCAACACAAAGGTTTCAACCACTCAAGTGATCTTTAGAGTCCTACAATCTTGTATTATAGTTTTTCAAGATTAAAAAAAAACCAAACCAAAACAGAAAAAAACAAGCCACAAAGAACAACTGAATAAAGTTCTTTGCTTCTGAAAAGAACAAGTTCAGGTATATTTTGCATGAAATATTCTGGTACTTCTCTGCCTATTTCTTGCCCAGCCCTTGCTGTTTCTTTCAGTAAGTTCTAAGTTTATCTTAAAAGTCAGAGGATAATTCATGTTCCTGGCACACTGATCAATCTTCTGTCCACAAAACCGTGACCATACATGTGACAAGCTAAACTCTTTTGGGGGAAAGATGGGAAGGAACACATTCTGTTTCTCTCCATGTCCATAAGTCTGAGCTCAGAGCAATTTCATACCTGTGTCTCTCAGTTTGCAATGGAGATTTTGAGATCAGTTTGGTTCGAGAACGACAATTTGACCAACACTACCCCAGCCTAAAAGGCAAATGCTGGAGAAAGAGTTTGAGTGGTTTATGAAATAATGAGAAGAATGAAATAGATAAATAAGAAATGGTTTTTTGCTGCCTTGAGCTAGAGGGCATTGAATGAAACTAGCAAGTGCCAATAGCAAACTACACAAAAGGATTATTTCTTCACACAACACAATGAAATTCAAATTCCCAAGGCCATGGGCCTTGCCATGGGATGCTCTGAATGCTCTTTGTATAGGTTCAGAATTTTCCCAGAGAACTCACAAGGAAAATAAACCAAAAAAAAAGCAAAATCACATTTGGAAGATATTAAAACAGAAACATTGCTTGTTGCTTAGGAAATCCCTTAGCTGTAAATTGCTAGAAGCAGTCTTAGTCTGGGAGAGTATCAGTTTGTAATAGCACTGCTCTAACACTCCTCCTGAGGAATCTGCTTTTGGTCACTGGTCAAACTAGAATTTGAGTCTAGAAGGGCCTTTAGTCTGACCCAGTATTGGAAAAAAAATATTCCTGTTCTAAGTGATGCTCACTGTATTTTGCAGCAAACTCCCTGATGTGCAAAGGTTCATCAGTGTTAAGTGAAGTAAAATATGTTTCTGACCATGTAACACCTTCAATGCAGGCAAGAACGTGGGTTAAAGAGTAGTGACATGGCAGACAAACTAATTAATACAGTGTTAAATTGCACCTGCTGGATACTTCTGTAGAAACATCTCGTAACATAATGCAATTATGTTCATATGAGCTGGACATAGCCCACCACATGTTTACAAAGATGTTTTGCATAGGAGAGGGTCATTTTCCTTACCTGCAACATAGATTCCTTCCTATGTTTGTTTCTTCATGGAATAAGGCCACACTGAGAATGCTGGCCCAGGTGTTAGTCCTAAATAGTTGGAAATATTTATAAATCAGGTGTTTTCTCTTGTAAATATCCAGGCATCTAGTATTGATGGTTCATTTTAATTTATAAGTGTTAATAATCTCACTAGGCAACTATAGGATTACATGAAAGTATAAATAAATAATGAATAGTTATTATAACATAAAGCACTCAAGATTCTGGATGTCTGTCTGAAGCACAGTGAAACAGTCCCTCTCATTATTGACTTCTTACAGCTCAAATTGAAGTTTCATGACAGCAGATTATTTCAGGGAGTACTGGGAAGGAAATATGGAGGGAATAAAGGAAATTATTTATATGCTGTATAACATATGTGAGTATAAAATGTAGTCAGCAAGTATCTATGACTGCAGAAATGAAACATGCACTGAGTCCATAGGTTTTGTAGGGCTTTATGTCCATCATGTTAATGGTGACAAGGACAAGGCCAGAGTATTTAAAATGTTGCCATTACCTGTGTACTTAGATAGGAATCGCACACAGTGTGGTTTTTCACAATTATAGGAGTTTGCAGAAATCAGAATATGTAAAAAAAAGAATAAAATTAAACTCCTTTCTCTTAGAGAAAAGAGGAGAGTCATTTTTAATGATTAATTTGTCTTCAGTGCAGAGCATGAAGTAGTTTGCCTGCAGAGAAGCCAACAGATGAAATCTGTAATGGAAACAGAGAGAGAATGAGACACAGACCACATAAATTTGCACAGTATGTTATTTTTGTTCATTCCAAAGTCTGTAATGCAGAAAAGATTTTCATCCTGTTCTTTTAATTTACCAAATAGACTCATTTTATACCTTTTTCTTTCTGTACAAGACTAAAGAGCTAATTATAGTTTGCCTTATTTGCTTTCTTTGTTTCTAACAAAGTATTTGGTTAAATGGTGTGCAGTTGAGAATATGAAAACCTGCAATTTTCACAATAGAGTAACCCTGCTCCAAAAAGTAGTTGAGCTGGTAGTCAGCTGCTCATAGATCTTGTACCCTTTGTTTTCTTAGTTAAAAATCCTGTTCTATGTTTTTACTAATTAACTGATTTTGTAATTAACTACTCTTCATTTTAAAACTTTTTTTCTAATCTGCCTGAGCAGAAGATGCCGTATTGGCTATCTTTTGTTGTTTAAATCACATCTGCATTTTAATATAAGGTCTATTTCTTTTGATCTTTAGATAATACTTAAATCTTAATACCAAGTTGGGACAACAGCTGTTTTTTAAGGGAATGGGTTTTGCAAATTTTGGTGTTCCCTTTGGGTTGTATGTTCTTTTCTCCTGTTGTCAAGTTGCCTTTTCAACTTCACCTCTGGTTTAGTGTTGCTTAATATCCATATGTACTCTAATCTGCATGCAGTCAAGCATCAGAAGTGAGATAAAGTATCTTCTTTTCTTTTCTGTTACTTCTGATACTCTTATGTTTTACAACATCACCCATTAGATTAGTTAATATCTTTTTACCCCATTATGGAGACTTGAAAAAACAAATGCCCATGCAATAATTTGTAGCAATGTGTATTTACTTTTAATTGCTGATTCCGGGACTATGAAGTATGAGTATCTGTGTGGTTTTATAAACAACTTTTTTATCCTAAGTGATCATAAATAAATGCTGAGATTGTTTCTGGTGTAAAACATACATTTATTAAAACATAAATTTCCAAAGTCCTACTAAAATTCCTTGACAATCCTTGTGAAGAATTATTCAAAGAAATTAACACAAAATTCAAGGAGTTATCTAGAAAAGTTGAGTTGTATTTTTTTTTTCCTGGCTTCTACAACACATAGCTTTACAAAAGGTTCAGTATAAAATCTAATGCTACCCACGCTGTCAGGAAATAAGTTTTCCCTTAGGTAGCATCCCACATTCCCTAAGAAAACATGTGGTCCAGAACCTACAATCTTTTAAGACCACATCATGTTGCCTTAAATTCATCAAGAGCAGCCTTAATTTAACAGTTTTCATTTATAGGCTACATGACTCTTTAATATAGTCCTATTATTATGAAACTTTGAACCTTGATTTCTCAATTAATATCTTTTAGAAATCTTTCAAGTTATTTTGTTTCTTGCCAAACCAATTAGCAGCAGCTGCTTCCTTCCTGGCATTCTGCCGTGGTGGGCGGCAGTGGTAAGTGCTGTGACCTTGCCCAGAGGAAGTGTCCTCAGAAGGACACACGCTCTTGGGCACACAGGCACTGCCATTTCAGCTCTTCCAGCTTTCTCTGAGCCTTCAGGGCCACGCAGAAGAGAGGGATGGAGTCTTTCTGTGAGGGTTCCATGGAGGCCTTTACCCAGTCCTGCCATGAAGGGTCTCGCAGAGCCGACTCAGGGAAGTCAGAGGGTGCATGGGTTTATATGAGAGAAGTTGGGGGCGGAGGAAGGGCGGGGAAAATGGGAAGGACCAATAGGGTACAAAAAATTCACATTGTTGAGCGGCGTGCTGGGAAAGTGTTCCATCTGCTCGCCCTGAGCTAGGGTATCTGCCCGCTGAAGGGCTCTCCTTTGGTGGGGAGGTTCAGACCCTGCGTTCCTGGGTCTCGTCCTTTCGTAGGGATGCAGATGTCTCCTGTGTTGTGGGGCCACCGCCCTCCACAGCATTGGGTGTGGAAGGCTCAGCCTCAGTCTGTATGGAGAGCAGAGAGCACCTGCACACAGTGCACTGACACCCTCTGTAGCTGCTCACAGCTGCACAACAGCCCTGTCTGACAAGACTGGCTTTACATTGGCATCTTCCCATCCAGCGTCTCTTCCACATGGGCCAGTGATGACAAAGAAGTTAAAAATTAAAACCAAAAGCAAAACACAGGCAGTTGTGTGTTAGAATCTGAAAAGGAAAAAAAAAGAAAAGGAAGCCATTCGTTGTCTCTGGTGAAGATTGCTGTCCTTGCCAGCAGCATATGGTGGTGTGATTGACTGTCATAAAGATAGCATGTGGAACATGCTACTAGACTCCTGCTTTCACAGTATTGAGGGGAAAAAACTAGCATCTAGGAACTGTAAACGGGAATGCCTAGTAATGTATTCACTCCCTTTTAGTGAAATTATTTACAGAATGGACTCTAGCATATCCTACTAGTGGTAGCTCTTTTCTTGCCCAGTCTCTGAGGGCTGATCAGACTTCTGAGTGTTGTACCATTACATTCAGGTCATATTTCAAGTACTACATAAGCAGTAGAAAGTGGAAATATTATCAATGGAACAGACTGGACTCAAGCAGATTTTAAGGTAATAATACCCTCATTTCAGTATATGGGGGGAAATATTTATTAGATTTGCTAAAAGCTGTAGTCAAAACACCCCTCTGGTCTGGCCTGCCTGTAGAGAAGCTGCCTACTCCCCTGGATGCTGTCAAATGCTGTGTCAGCAGCTCACAAGCCTGCATGGAGAATTATTCCTCTCTTTTAGAAAAATTGTTCATTTTTCAAACAAGATCATCTTCAGTTGACGTCTTCATAAAAAACTACTCTCTCGAGGATGCTCACAAAGTCTTGGAGACTAGAAGTGGAAAGGGTTTTTTAGGTCATCCAGTTTTCCCGTCAGCCAGTGCATGATTGTGCACTGAAGTGAATATTTAATTCCTTGTCTATTGCCATTTTTTGCCATGACCAAAGTGAAGCAGGATTTACCAGTTCAGTTGAAAAATTCTGTGGAAAAAGGCTCTCTTTTGCAGATTCTTCATGTCTTGTTCACCTTAGCTAACATAAAGACTGGAATATTTTGCATAGTCTCCTTTCAGACTGAGACCAAAACCAGTAATTTTGGCATAAAATCACATTGGAACTGAAAAAAAGCAACTTCTGAAGCTTATTCTTTAATTGATTATCAGATACTTTTGCATCAGAGCTTGCATAGTTCTGGGTGTGGGAACAGAGTAAAGGGTAAAATAGACAATTTAAACTGCTCAGAAACACAATCTTTGGTCTCTTTTTTCTTCTTTTTTTATTGTTTTTTAGCAGAACTCTGCCTTTATTGACCTGGTCCCCAGACTAAAAATTTTCTTGTCTTCCAGAAATCAAACATTGTTAAGATGAGGCTCTATGGGCCATCTCCCACACTGTCTCACTCCTGATTCAGCTCTTTCCCTGCACAACGCCTGATGCTTCTCAGGTTTTGACTGATTTACAATTATTTTGTTCCTGTCAGTGGAATCTTCTGCAAGCTTCTGTCCTCAAAAGTAGGTTCCAAAAAACCTTTCATCAATGTAGCCAGGTACGAGGTAGTTAAGGATCCTCAGAAGATCTATCAGAGCCACCATAAAAGTAATAGTTTGCTGCTTAAAATCCTTTTGGGCATAAGGTTTCTGGATAACCAAAGACAAGTGTCTCTTCATGGTTGCATGTGCATCGTAGGTCCGAAGTTTCTGCTGCTGTGCTCACGAAATTGTAGAGGCAACCCAAATGCTTTGGTGTATCAACATCTTCATGGATCTCCAGAGCCTGTTCTTTCATCTTTCCTTCTTTTAAGGCTCTTGCAAAGAAACTGCCACTGTTCTGTTCCAAAATGTAGAAAATGCTGTTAGTTCTCTAAATAACTGTTCAGTACCTCTCTGGGGATTCTGAGCAACTTCTTGTTTCAAGACTGAGGATTTAAGACCTCAGTAACAGCACTTCTCTAAGTTTTGCTGTTTATCCACCAAATTTAGTTCCTAACACAAGGCCACATATTGTGTCCCAATGACATTAAGTCTTTCATTTCAGGTCTCTTTAACAATTGCAAATGCCTTGAAGGAAAAAAAAACAAGCCAGCCTGAATGAAAAATTGTATAAGGTACAGTTACTGAAGTGAACACAGTTTCTACACATGGTTAGAAAACACGTTAAATGTCTCAAGATATTTATGCTTAATTATACCTTATACAAGGAAATAACTGTTCATAACATACATAAACAGAGCATTTCCACAAACTTTGTTACATTTTTGCCTATAACCTCTCCTAACATTAAGTTTCAGCTTACCTTGATTGCTGGGTCTTCATGAGAGTGCGTTTAATGGGTTTGACAACAGGAAGCAAGAGGTATTTATTTCAAAATACCTTGTTTACCTTGAAAGATGTTTACCCAGAAATCAGGAGACTTAGTTCCAATCACTCCACCAAATCTGCTAATACATTGCTTATAATGATAAAAATGTCTTACTTTTATATTTGAGAAAGGACATAAATCTAGAACATCAAATTGCAAATTCTAGTCCTTTCTTTAATTGAGTCCGGGGAAAGGGCCAAGAACTCTTTTGGATATGATTGCCTTAAAAAGAATAACTTATAACTGAAAAAAACCCCCAAACCCAACCACAAAAAAACCCAAAGTGATTTACTCTGAAGCTGAAACACATGAAGCTTACTTTATAACATGTATTTATTGGTCATTATGATATCAAAAGTTACTGACAGTTTATATGTTTTCTGGAACTAAGAAGTCAACTGTTCATTTTTTCCCAGGCTTTTACACATCTCATTGCTATCTAATCTAATGTCCACAAACCCACTGTAAACACAGACTGATGGAAAGTAAACACTGAAGCCTCAGTATCAGATAAACAGAACATTGAAGATTCAAATTTTTCTCTACATAAGTCTTCCCAACCTAATTTACAGCAAACTTTCCATATATATCAATTTTCATGGGACTTTATAAACTTTACATTGTTTTCTTTGATGAAGTCTGCAGTTTTCCTGACTATACAGAGACTTTGATCAGACTTTCATAGATGGGAATTTGGAAAGTAAAGGAGATACTGTGCACAATTACAAAACATGTATTATTTAGTACAGAGGTCAGAAAGAAAATATTTTTCACTTTTCCCAGAAAAAAGAATAAAAATGCCTTGACAGGAATGTCTTAACTTTTGTGAGAGCTTTTGTGTGATTTTTGTAAAATTTTTGTGCTTCTCTGGCAGTAAGACTTCCACAAAAGAGAGGAGTGTTAGCAGGAACTTCTGTAGACATGCAGAAAAAGTTGTGTCTCAACATTGCTCCTTTGCTTCATTTTATAGGAGCTAGGGGACAAAAAAGCCTGTAAAGTGGTTTTTAATGAGCTATGTGAAGGTACTTAAAGGGCATTTGAGAAATAACACTGTAGAGGAAGACAGTGAAATGTTTTGTAAGAAAAGAGATGCTTGGCCAGTTGAAGATTATAGTATTAGCAAAGACCAAAGTGATGAAGTGTGAAACCAAAAACTGAGAAGTTATGACTAACTTTATACCCAGATATTACTATGGGTGTTTTAGGAAAAAAAAAAATTAAGCATAGTAAACAAAAGAATAACTTCATATATTCCAGCATAGGCAGAAGCTAATTTTGCAGATGAAATCTGTGGATCTAGTCACCTGCATTTTTCAGTTCACTCAGAAAGTTCAACCAGCAATTGTCTGAAATTTTCTAATTAGAAAATACCAAGGATATTTTTATTGAAAGGGCTGCAGGAAATGGGGCATTAGTAATATTTTTTTAAAATCAGTTACATTTCTCCTTGAGTTATCTGAATAAAAAATACAAAATAGGACTGCTGAAGATGGAAATAAAAGTGCAAGACAATGAACAGGGCAGAGGTGTGAAACTCAGTCCAAAATGGAAAAGGCAGATGTGGCCAGACAAAGGAAATGCAATCCAAACATCCCAGATAAAAGTGTAACATCTTTTGCAAACACTCCACGACATAATTAGTGTTTAGTTTTGTGTGTTCTGATCATCAAAATATTTTCAAGACTGAGGAGTCAAAAACATTTCAACCTGATGCAAATTCCTAACCTGCTTTCACCCTGATTTTAGTAAGGTGCTCAGTGACTAATGAATCAATGTATTAATTTCAGGTTTTCAAAGAAACTGATGATTTATTGTATAACATAAAGGTTTTCCCATGTTTCTGCATATGCATATGTCTGCAGCACCAAAAATACCACTTTATCCAGGTTAGTTAGAAAAATCTCTGAGCTTACACACAGTATTTATGCTCTTGATAAATTTATGCATAAATGTTGAAAAAAATTCCTGAATTTATGAAAAAAATGTTGAAAAACTGCACCCTAGAAAATAAATCTCTGGGCAGTATTTTAGTCAAGTTATTTGCCATAAATTTAAAAAAAAAAAATCAAAACAGCTTTTAAACAAACGTGTGTCCTTCAGGAAGATCCTATGGTAGACATGACAGAAATTTGCTTGCTAGGCTGGATTGGTGAAAGGTTGGCAGACAGATCAATACCTCTGTGCTTCTGCTGCAGCAATGTCTAAAAGAAGTGGCTGCTCATTTTGTGGGTGGTTCTTTTGCTTTTCAAATTCTCAGCTAGATATCTGTGACTCTGTCCAGGCCCTGTCCTTCCCAAAGTACACAGAGATTGGGAAAGGATAACTAGCAACTGTGAAAATAACTTGGACATCCAAATATGCTTTCCAAGGCAGTCATCTCATGAAACAGGCCAAACCTTGGGAAAGCAAGGACAGTTTGTAATAAAATATATTTTATAAAACCATATTTATTTCAAGTATATTAAGCATAAAAAGATTTTTAAAAGCAGAAAGGAGAAGTACACCTTAAAGAAGTGGCACTTTTATAAAAAGGATTGTTTGTGTCATTAGGATAAACAGAGTGAGATTTTATGTTCTCAGATAAGGGATTATAGGTTCAGGTAGATGTGGGTTAAAATTAAAGTTAAAAAAAAAATCTGTTCCAAGAGAATATGCAAAAACCATAAAATTATATAAATAGGTTCACACAATCTGCAGAAAAGTATAACTGTTATTGCCCTGTGAATTAAGAAAATAGGTTATTTGTCTGAAACTCAGATATGTCATTTTATCATTCTAAAAATAAATGTAATTTAAAATTACTCATGATTTGCAAGGTCCTTTTATGAAGATAATTTTTTAAAGCTCAAAATTCTCAAATCCCAAAGCTTCTGTACACCCCAAGTGGCAAAGGGTAAAGGGGAAGTGCATGAAGAGTTTCTGTTGTAAGGTGATCTTGTTCCAGAGTGCATTCTGGAGCACAGATGGATCAGTCCTTATATTAACTTATTTCAGACAGAATACATTCTATTTATTAACTTGCCAAATGTCTTGACTCCAGTTCAGTTCAATGGGTGGAGGTTGTCATGTGTAAAGAAAATATGCTGTTCTGTTGTTGCTGGCTTTGCCTCATGAGTTTGGAGGCAGCAGACAGGAGCAGAGCTCCTCCAGCATGCTCCCACAGAGGCACTGATGGAGCAGGAAGCTCCAGGAGGGCTGGCAGGGCTGAGGTGTCAGCCTTTCTGCATTTCTGCTTTGTCCTCGTGTGATCTGATGTTCCACTTTTCTCCATTCACGGAGTCTGTGGCTCAAATGTCAACCTCTTGCCTGCAAAACTGCTTGGTGTGGTTCCTACCAAAACTCAAGTCTCTCAGAATGCCAGTATCCCTTTTCCTGGTCCCTCCAGCAATGCCCATCTACACACCTTGAGAGTTCCCTCCTTGAACAGCTGACACTCTGTAAGTTTTTAGGTACCTATATAGACAGGTTATTGTTTTGGTGGATTGACATTAGCTCAGTTTGAAGGGAGAGCAAAAAGGCAGAACTGCCCAGTTAACTCAGCAGAGGTTAGATGGTAACCCATGTCAGGCAAATATGCTTTCATGGAAATAGAACTGGCAAAAGATAAAGATCACTAGTAAAAAATATTCAAAATACTTGTATTAATGTACAAAGGAACAATTTACAATTCTTATTTTACAATCTCACATGTGTGAAGACCATTTTACAGTAAATCTGGCTTTAAAATTGAGGTCTCTGTAAGAACACAAACTTTTCTTACTTCTGAAATTAATGCTAAAAGCATGAAACTTGAGAAGTTAATTTGAATTTGACGTAATTGTCAAAGCAAAACACGAAGAAGAAATACTGTGAACTCTTTGGGGCAAACTTTTCTGTTCATGCTACAAACGTACTTGCAGAGAAATAGGAGCACACAAAGAAGCACCGATTTAGCTGTCCTTAAGCTTTTTTTGTGCTAAGTAGTTTAAAAAAAAAAATCATTAGTGTGATGACTGTGAAACTCTGCAATGTTAATGGAGCAAGCAGCTTGCAGCTCTTGCCTCCCTGAAGATAGCTGAGGGCCTGCAGGGTCAGCCAAGTAGTGACTTGTGGAAGCAGTGTCCTGCTTGTGCCTTGCTGGCTGGCTGTGGGGCTGCTTTTTATAGCTCTCTGGGGACAGGGATGAGAGCTTTGGAGAGCAAGCTCTTCAGCTGCCACAGGTCTGAATAGCTCCTCTCAAGTCTCATTTGTTGGGGTTTTTCCTTTTGTCCAACTTGGTTCCAGATGTTCCCAGTGCTCTTAGTTAACCAAATGATGTGTAATTGGAATGAGAACTAGATCAGAAGCTCTAAAAAGAAGTGAAAATGGCAGGTATATACACCATCCAGGAGCCTTGAGTTCTGCAGGTGTCCACAGATTCTTCCTCTTGGAAATAAGAAAATATGTATTGGGGTCCTATTTCTACCTCATAGTCGATGCTCTCTCCAGACAAATAGATAATAATTTTTTTTAAATCTTTTTTTTGTGCTCATCAAGGCACAGTTCAGTTGCATTTGAGCCTGGATTCCCAAGGAGATCAAGCCAGCCTAGATATGGTTAGTGTAACTCGGGAAATCAAAAATGCTTCAACGATAAGGAGTGTGGGAAGTGTCTTTGTATTGGCATGATAAAGTTGTGGTGTTTATACGGTGTTTAACATACTCAAGTGTCTGACTTACGTGTTAATCAACCAACATTTCTTCCCACATTCATTATTGAAGTGGTAGAAATAACTCTACAGTGCAAGTATTTCTTTCCTGTGCCATTTTTACCTGGTACTTTCACATAAACAGAAAATAGAGAAAAATTCTTTCTTGTTTATGCTTTCTTTCTACTATTCAGTTCATTAAAAAGACCTTGGTTTGTCTACAAATATGTTTCCTATCTATTTTAGCACTTGCATAATGAGCATCTATGTAGTTTGGAATTCTGATTTATTTTAAACAATCTTCAAAGTTTCCTTTCAGCTTGAAACATATCAGAATGTCATACTTCAATATCAGTTCCAGAAAGAGCCAGATGCAGAAACTTCTGGAAAAGATTAATAGCTTTTTTTCTCTTTGGAGGGGTCATTAGCTCGTCATGAATAGACTAAAGATTCCTTGCTCATTGTATTCCAAAATAGCAAAGCACTGGGTCCAAAGAAAAAGTAGTGCACATTGTTAGATTGATAATATTATAAGTTATTCAAGGTCAAATTCTTTGAATTCTTATGGTTTGAATTACTTCTTACTCTTTGCTTAGCAGAAATTGCAGTCCACCCTTCTTGTGTACTTTCACAAGTATCACAGTAAAAGCATCTTATGAATATTTAAGTATTGCTGCTGACAGATTTGTAGCTTTTCAAAGACACTGAATTTTCCTAATGGTCATTTGTTTGAAAACGGTGTTTCAATCACGGCTTAAAGATGAGCTCTGAAAAGACATCTCATTGCAACTTTGAAAAGGATTTTTAAAAAATTAATAGAAAAGACCCCATTCTCCCCCTCCTCCTCCATCTTTCCTATATGCAACCATGCTTGCATATAGGAAATGTTTGTTTTAAATATATGATGTTTTTTCACCTACGACATTTTATTCTCAGGTTAACGAAAAAATAATATGACCAAAATCCACTGTTGAAATTTGCATGCTATATGTTCATCTTTATTAGAAATCTTCTTTAAGGTAGAATTCACAAATACACTAAAATGATGGTGCCATAAATTTGCCCTGAACACGCACACACACCTTGTACTAGTGTTTTCTTTGTATCATAGTATCATCTGCACTGAACGTAGGGATACTCAGGCTATCCTGTGACATAATTTGTGAGATTTTATTTTAAATGGAGGTCCTGACACTCCAGGTTTTTTGGTGATAACAGCACACAGCACCAGTTTTTAGTCCATGCAGTATAAGTGTTGCAAGTTCTTACCAAATTTAATGTACAGCTTTCATTCTCTGGATGTTTTTTGATGTGCCCTTGCCCTTGGTTTCTGTTAAAGAGCATGATGCCTGTGGCAGCCAGGTGTGACAGGAGGGGTTATCTGCCTCAACAGCAGCTGCTTAAGTGGACAGCAGCTCTGACTTTGAGGATAGTGAGGATCTATCCCTCTAGAAGTTCAGAAACCTTTCCATGATCTTCCCTTGTCCTTAATTTTAACAGTGGCCTGCACTGGTGGCATGCCACACACAGACTTTTCACCACTTTACAACAGGAGGTGACTATAAAATATTAAGACTATGTCATGTGACAGCCTGTGGTGACATGTGGCAAATTTGCTGCTTCTTTTCCCACTGAAATGTCAAGGTGCTGCTGTGCATTCCTACACTAACACAGCAGCTCCCAGAGCTGGGCACTGCTTGGCTCAACATCAAAGGGTGTGAAGGAGAGAGCTGCAGGACTATTCAAAAGGAAAGGATCTTTTACTCTCTTTTGCAATGTGGAACCAAGTAAATACTCTTGTCAATGTGTTTTTAATACTTAATAATCTGCAGGGCTCCTGGTTTGTATCACACCCAGGCAAACATGCATGCACACACCTGCAGAAGGCTACTGTAAGGCTTTATCCTGAGGTCACCCCAGGCTAAATTAACATCAGAACACACACTAATGGAAAGCACCCTGCAAGCTCTGTCATTTTTTGTTGTTTCCCTACAGCAATCACCTCAAATTACAAGAATGGAAGAAATTGCACTTTCTGAGAAGAGCAAGCATGGGGTGGAAAGTCATTTATCATTTGTATTGAAATTTTTTTGTATCAGTCAGTAAAATTGATAAGCTCATTGATATATTTTGCACTGCGAAGCCCAATTTAGCTTGGAACATGAACCTCAACAGCAATGCAGCTCTCTCTAGCTTGTGCACACACAAAATTTTAGAAATATTAACCATTATAAGAATATTAATCATACATGTCCTCAGAAATTTGTTCTACCATGCGCCAGTATTTAAAAAATGCCTTTTTTTTCCCTTCAGAAGTTCAGCCAAAAGTATAGAAGATCATTGGCAGAGGACTAACCAGTGCAGTGTAATACTCCAGAATGTTTTACTGTTTCATTCCCTGGTGGCAAAATTCTGTTTCCAAATGTACCAAGAATTTGATGGGAATGCCAGTTATGTTTCTAAGGAATAAGGGTGAGTGTCATCTGGCTGGTGAGGATCAAGTTTGAAGTACCCAACAATCTCCATAAACTATTTCACTAAGTATGGCACTGAAATGGGACCATTATTCTGCTCATATAATTATTTTGTATTTTTAGAAAATATTCTCTCATCTTTATGTTGTAGTTTCCCATTTGATTAACATAAGAATGGCACTTGATAAAGTTCTCAGAGCTCTATAGATGGTAAATGTGTGAAGTAATTATTTATTTTGAAATTTCATTGCTCTTCCAAAGGAAAACTTTACTTTCTGAGTAGTTAAAATGGTCATGGGTGATACCTTGGGAGCTGGAAAATTCATGGTATGCAGTGGTTTAGTTCAAAATGGCAAAACATAAAGAGGCACAGGAAGGCAGCTTATGGGAAACATAGTACAATAACAACCCTGACCTCCTGGCCTCTAGAAATTAGGAAGTGCAATTTCTAAATCAAAACCAGCACCAGAAGTTCTGGGAATGGAAACAGGCGCAATTCTCTGCAGTGCAAAGAGCCCAAAACTCCCCAGTAGGTCAGACTTCCAGTCCTGCGTACGTGTCCACTTGTTTCGTGCGTTCCCAAGAGCTGTGTGCTGGGAACAAGCAGAGGCCACTGGGGAAATGCAGGGTGGGTGGCAGGGGACTGGCACTCTTTCCGTGCTGGTGGGATGCAGATTGCCCTGCAGAGGGGGGATTTGTATATTCCTCTCTTCCCACCAGTGGATCTCTTGGCAATCAAGACTCTGCTTCTCTCCTGTAATGCCAACGGAACTGGCTGAATGCTGCCACTGCTGTAAACATCAGGAAAGGGTCTCCCACACCAGATATCTAATCTTGGAATAAATACTAATCAGGCATAGTGGCATTCACCAAGAGATTCTTTCCACCACTACTTTTAATTTTCTGCATGCTAGATTTCTTCAGCAGTGTGAGTCCTGGAGCTTGACTGATCTCTAGCAAGAATTTGGTGGAGTATCCCTTTAAGGACAGGGAAGGTGGGATGCCAAGTGTCTTCATTTAAGGCATACTCTCAATTCTTTGCTCTCAAAATCATGACTATGGTATTCTTCTGTAATCACAGTGCTGGCCTAATAGTGTTGTTTTTCAGTGTAACTCACTTTTCTGCCATTTGAAAAAAAAGAGATGTTTAATACCATTCAATAAGGATTTAATTAATTGGAGGAGGCACTTTTCTAAAATTTCCATGTGTGTAGAAAATGATGTGCTGAGAAGACTACATTCTTATATTGAGGAGTAAGAGGATTTCACACCTCAAAGCTGTTTATAGGAAAAAAAATTCTATTGTTCCGATTAAAAAGCATATTTCTCCTATTATATTTATTTCTGCTTTCCATGAGACACAATTGTTAGGAAAGGAGATCGAAAGCATCCCTTGTCTTTAGGAAATAAAGAGCAAGTCGATCTTGAATGAGGCATAACAATTTTCTGATTCACAGAATAGTTTGAATCCAATTTGCATAAGGGTTTCAAGTAAAAATTTAAAAATCATTATGCTATTACCACTCTTCATGCCACAGAGTCTACAGGGATGAAAATGAATGAATATGTGGTATTTTCATTTGGTTTTCCAGATGATTCTTCCTAACTGTTTAACTTGGTCACCAGAGCCTACCATAACTTGGTTGTTACTACTTTGGGGGGTGAATGTAGGGTTGTGGTGTCTTTTTACTCAGTGTATCTAAGAAAACTTTCCCACATTTGCCTATCATAGCCCAGACAATTCTTGCTGACATATAGTTGGCCTGTTTGAAGTAGGGCTTTCTGTTCTGTAATATTAAAATAAAACCTGCAAGAACATATATAGCTTAGCCATAAAGTCGGTTCAGGTCAGTAGCATAGCAACATACCTATTTATATTTCTTTAATATCTTCTTTTTATGCCATTTTACTTGATGGTTTTGGTACAGACTTTAAGACTCTCGAATACCAGGTGCTGATGTAGTGTTCTCAGGACAGGATTCATCTCGAAAGAAAGGATGCTTTTAAAGTTGCCTCTGAAAAGCAGAACAGATCAACCCATATATCTAAATCAGGGTCTCAAGTCGTTGTTCCATGCGTGGCATGAATTCCTAAGTGGCATCACTTTCCCATAGCAGAGGTATAATAGGCTCTATGGCAGGATACTGGAGTTAACAGCAGCAAAAAGAATGCGACGAGGTCACAGATCAGAAAAAATCCCATAAAATAGCTGCTGAGAGAATCCTTGAAGTCAGCCCTCCGGGCTGTCCACCCACCAGTGTGAGCAGTATCAGGGCTGGCCCCACTGTGGTAAACTTCCCATCTTTCCAGAAAAGCAGCTGGATGCTGTTTCTCCTTTCTAGGAAATCTGTGTGCTCTTTGGGACACGAGGAGCTCTTACAGTCCAGAAGAGAACGTCATACCTGCCTCCTACCATCGAAACTGGGCTGACTCTATTCCTGAAGACTGCTTTTTTGTTTTTTTTTCCAAACTGGGATTTCATTGTTAATGGAAGAGTCTTGTATTTCAGTGTTCTCTGACCTTCTTGCACATCTCCAGTGACCTTCATTTAGAATAGGTTTGGGTTTATTCAAAATTCCAATTTTTTTTACCTTGTTAATTTCTTTTGCTTCCCAGCCTATTAATATCAAACAGATCAAGAGTTAAAACTTTTAATCCTGTGCTCTTCTGTTTTCTGTTTTTTCTAATGGATGAGTCATGAGTACGGATGTCCTTTTGTTATTCTTTAGTAAACTCAAACAAGAATATTTATTCTCTCATTAGAAAAACAATAAATAGGCAAACAGAAAAATGTGAAACGATGATTTTTAAAAGATATTGGCCACATCTTACAGTTATTGTCCTTTTTTGTTCATTTGAAAGAGATGACCAAAAAAAAAAAATTGCTCCTAAAATCTACTGGATTGCTATTGCTGAAGCCTAAAGCCTGGAACCTTTTGGTGGTGAGGTCCCATAGGAACCACCAGCTGAAGTACAATAAACCTGAGCTCTTCTGGGAACCACATGTGCTATCTGGAGCAATGGTGATTTGAGCAGAGCCAACAAGAGGAAGTGATTTGCATGATATAACTCCACTTTCTACACCAGCCCTGAGGTTGAAAGGATATCCTACTTTTTAAGATAATTCATTCTCAGACTGTTCTTCTGATGATTTTTACACATTTTTGTTACTTAGAGATATATCAAAATACAATTTCTTTTGTGTTTGTATAAAATTAAGCATAGATGCAAATTCAGAACCAAGGTTTTTTAAAATTTATAAGTATTTTCTGCCATCTTATATTATTTTGATGTTCAACAACCACAAGTTTTAGAGCATGAAAGTCATTACGAGACACTCTTCTACCAGAAAGTCTTGTAGCTGTTTCATTAAGTACTTCCTTAGGTGGATAGGACTGTGCTATTTCTTTAAAAAGTGAAGATCTGGGGTTTTTTTCAGTTGTACAGTGAAAATCTGGAGTGAAGACAAGAAGGAAAGATTGCTTTCAAAATAATTTTGACACCTCAGTGAAAAGGAGGAGCATCCTCTGAAGGCGTGGAGCCAATGCTCTAAATTAGCGGATTCTGCCCCTGGCGACAGGAGTAGGTGCGTGGTCAGTACAGAGAAACCCCACCCTGGCCATAGATGTCAAATTCCCCAGCATTCAGTACACCCAGAGGTCATTAAACTGCTTTGGCTTCTGTCTCTCCTGCTGTGAAGAGAAAATGCTGTGGGTGCTGTCTCTGCTTCACCAGTATGCAATCATAATGTTGGCTCTGCCTGAAGAGCCTACACAGCTGTGCTCTAACACAGTTCCCAACATGACTCAGATGAAGGATTTTATTTAATCTGCACAGGACTTTGGAAAAAAAGAGAATTTTTGTTTGTGGAAACCTTGAGAATGTGCAAAGCTGAAAAAAGAGCACATGTGAACAAGAGGCTGGGTCTCAAAACCTGATTTCCCATTGTCTTAGGATAAAGTTTCAGTGAAAATGGAAAGATGGGAGAAGAATGAAACCATTTCATTGCCTTGGCTGCCTTCATTCCTGTAATTGTCCATTAGGGCATCAGTCATAGTTTGCATTGCCTCTAGCTCCCAAACAGGAATGGTTAAGAAGTATGTGGCTGTGTTTGGGGCTTTTTTTGTTTAGTGGCTCTAGATTCGTCTTTTCTTGCATGTTCTTTCCCCCACTGTGCTTTCTGCCACTATTTGAACTATTCACAGTGTTTAATTTCTATGAAGCTGTACAGTCTTTTTAAAATTTGGAGATACTTTGCTATCATTAAAATCCACAAAAACCAAAAATATAACTACCTTTTTTTGCTGGCATAGGAGTAACTGCAATGGCAAAATTTGGAGATTCTTAGTTCAGATTAAGCTCTTGGAAACAAGGAATAATTGCCAGCTGATTCTACGGGCCAGAAATTTGGGAACATTTAAAGCGACACTTATATAATTTGCTTAAGGACTGACCTTTTGAGGTGGTGGACCAGAGGTCACCTGATAAATATGTAAGAGTAAGTCTCTCATTTGTCTTTCTGAGGCAGAATGTCACTAACCACAAGACTCAGACAGACACAAGGAATCCCAGATTGCATGAATATTCCAGCATCTGACATAGAGGTAGCCAAGAGTTTTGATCTACACATCTTTTATGGTATCTACAGTAGAGCACAAGTACATTCAATAACTTTCACAAGCAATTGTTTCAGGTTTCTCCATCAAAAATGCACCAATTTTGATATGAGTACCTTTTCCAGTCTATTGCATCCCTAGGAAGCCGAGTATTCACCAAGAGCTACTTACTAAGTAGTCAAAAATTGCCTGCAAGTGTCAAGGGCCTGTTCTTTAGGGGGGCTGTTTCTGCGCAGAGGATGTGAAAAAGAAGACTTTGAACACAAAGTGTGCAGAGGATGTTCAAGGAGAGTTCCTGTGCCACAGCCTCCTCAGGCCATGCACGTAAAATGGTGATTGCCACTCAAAAGGAATTGACTTGCGACAGTAAATGGCAATTGCCAGAGAATTTTACACTAGAACTATAAAATCAATTCTACAACTACTATTATGTGAAGGTAGCACTGATGAGGAATTTTAGTGTAGCTGAGCATTGCTGTGCTTGAACCACGGCAAATATGCTGCAGAATGCAAAGAAGGGTTTTTGCTTTTGTGGCATGTAATCATCAAGAGATATAGTTTATGCTTCTATACAGAAACCTCAGGCTTCATTTCTGGACAAATTCAAGCACACATGTTGATACTCCAATGCCTATGGCAAATAGGAGGTGTCATGGATAAATTTGGGTTCATAATCTGACTAAAGAGTAGCATAATATCTAAGGTGGACAATCCAAAAGATTTAGAATTTAAATTTTACTCAGAAAAAATGTTGTAGTATAAAAACTGAAGGCAAGCATTAGTGAAAATAAGGGAGTCACCAAGAGTGTTCTTTTTTTAAAAGATTAGATTTAAGAAATTGAGAGAAATGTTTATTGTGGTCACATAGGCTAAAAATTCTGCAGAACTCAATGTGAAAATATTTTTAAGTCAAAAACCATTAATAACTTTTTTTTTCCCCTCAAATGTGACCACGTCACTTACCAAGTAACAATCATTAAGCTTCATGAAAATTAAACTATTACAGTGGCAAACATGTAAACATTGTTACAGAAAATTGACTTGCCTGTGATTTTGCTAAACAGTTAACTCAGTTTAATTCTCTATCCACAGCTGAGAATGGTTTGTATCCAGGGTTTATTCTGTTCATACATTTCCATTGAAGAGAGACAAATAAGTAAATCCAGGTTCTTGTATTTATTTCTTGTTCTGTCTTATGTTCTGAGCATAACTCCAGAAGAGAAGAAAACCCTATAGGCCTTTGCATAAAAATTTGAAGCCTGTTGTCATATGTTCTAGGATTGCTCAGCAGGATCTGTTGAGTTGGTTATCTGTTTGTTGACTGGAACTACTTGATTTAATCAAGTAGTAAATGTAAATCAAATAACCTAACCTGTTAAGTGATATGATACTGGATATGAAAACCCAGACCTGCAGGAAATAGTTCTGCCAATGCAACAGAGACAGTGTGGAATATTGGGAGATTCAGGAAAAAATGTGGTGTGTAATTCCTTTGGAATGTGTCAAATCATTCATACCTTATAAACATTTAAGACGCAGAAGAAACCTCATGATGTGTTAAAAGTGACATCAAATTATTTAAGACCTCTTCATACTTGCTTCGACTTCTTCCACCTCAGGTGACCCCAGCAGAAGAGGGTGTTTCAGTTTAAGTGCAAATGTGTTTCAGATAAAGTGGTTTTGAAATGAGATCCAATATCTACCAGATTAAACCTCAGGCTGCTCTTAATTTGTGTTGCATACAGAGATATGGGCCCCTTTTTTGGATGACAGTTCATGGTGCTCACAAATTATTGATAGGAGAGCTGGTTCCCTGGGTCACTGTAATCTCAGCAGCACTTGAGAACAAATGAATGAGCACTTCTGCAGGACATGACCTGGATCAGATTGATTGGCTGAGAGCAGCAGTTGGTTTGGTCATTGTTCTGGCAGAGATGCCCACTGCAACAGCTTTCTGCACTTGCTTTGGGGTCTCCCAAACTTGAGCTTAAGGTTACATTACCTGCAAAACTACATTCATAACAAAACCACCTCACACCATCTGATTTGGAAAACAAGTTTGTGTGTTCTGATCTTATTCTCAGTAAGGTTTTGTGTGAAATAAAGGAATAACTATGTATAAAAGGGATTAGTAATCTCAAGATTCCTTTTCTATTTTTTTTTTTGTCCTCTCTACCTACTTGTTTGAGGAGCAAACAATCAAGAAAAATGTTCTACATTCCTTTTGAATGTTGTAATGACAGCATCAAACTGAATTACTTGAAAAGATTTAGTTTGAGAGATTGATGCTTCTGATTTGCAATCTTGTTCTCTTCATAATTTTTTTTTAGTGTTTGCTTTCTCCCCAGGTAACACAAAATTGTGTTATGAGGTAGAAATGATGAGAACAGCACTGAAACAGGATTGTGATTTTTCATTCCTTCCTTTCTTTAACTCTGATTGCTCATCAGCAGAAATACCCAGGTTTGCTCCTTCACTTCTGGGATTCTTTCAGTCTGTGCAGCTACATCGGTACTTATCTTTCATCTTTGTTAGGGAGCACTAAGAATTAAAAATCCTCTTTGGGTTGTACCCATTGACTCCTAATTAACAAGAAAAAATGCCTCACCCCGGGGGCTTTGGCACGGGGCTTTATTTTCACATGCATATATGTGACACAGAGTGCACACTAACTGCTCATGTACAGTGTCAGTGTGTGTTTCGTATGCACACAAAAGTTCCAGATGTGCTGTGTATCTTGTTTAGTTGACTTTAGTCTTCTGTAAAGCCAAGAGAAATATTAATCATTCATTTACTGTTAGGGGATGGGTCTTCTTCTCATGTTTCAGTAAAGGGGGTGGAAAAGAAAAGTAAGCCAATTTTTTTCCTATTTAAGGCCAAAGCTGGGGAATGCTTGTGGCTGAGTTCTGTACATGGCCCGGTGCTGGAAGGGCAGGGAACAACCGATGTTGCTATTTTGAATAGATTTTTTCTTCCCCCCCCATTTTTATTTTTGCCCAGAGAGTCTCATGTCTAATATTTAGACATGATGAGCTCTGTGCAAAAAGTAACTTTGCTCATTCTTGCCGTGTTTCAACCCTCAGTTATTTTGGCACAACAAGACGGTGAGTAATCAAGCTTCTTATGATTTCATGTTTTTATTTTATTTTTATTTTTACCAATAATTTTAGTAGCTTGTAAGAAATATGTATGCACGAATCTCACCAGAACACTTTTCCTTCACTAATTCAGCAGTCAGATATTTAATGGTGAAGCTGAAAGCTGCAGGGGCTTGCAGTACCATCCCAAAAGTTTCTCTTTGCTTTGCTTTCTTTACAGTTAGAAGGACTGTACAGTGCTGTGTGGCTTAGCTGCATTTGTTCTTGTTCTTACTTGTTTTCCTGCTGCAGACACCAGAGAGATTCTAAGCTATTTCTTTTAACTCTTGGAATAACATTTTAACTGTTAGCCCCCTGCTGCCTGGGAGCTCTTTGTCACAAGCACTGTCTTAGCTTCCAGCTATTTTATTTGGAGTTCTCCTTTGTACTTGTTTGTCTTACACCGGCAGCATGGGGGTTTCTTTAAACAATTTGTGCTCAGAAAAAAAACCTTAAAATTCTAACCAGTTTTGTTGAAGAAGTTTTTAACAGTGATATATGAAAATATGTCAGCTTACAGAATTTTTACTTTGGCATAGAACAGGAAGGTAAATTAATTCCCTCAGCTGCAATAGTTTGAATCAGGCATCTGCAGGCTGTTTCAGCCCCTCACAAGACTGATTAGCAGTTGATGGTATGTGGAAGTCCATGCGAGTATGTGTGTGCATGTTTACAGAGAGCAAGAACACTAAAAACCAAGTGAACGTGAAATTGAGAGGGGAGAGAAGTACTTTGTATACGACAGTTCAACCTAGAGTGAAGATAAGTGTGGTATGAGTATTTAAGTTAAACAGATGACATTCCACAAGTCCAGCTGACCTTTTTTGGATGTACTCAGTTCCTGCTTGCCAGATACTGTAAACCAGACCTTCTTTAAGATAAAGAACACTTTTCTTTCCTGTAAATATGAAAGATTGACTATTTATTTATTCCTACGCAGAGGCAAGGAATGACCTTAGAATTAACTTGATAAGCAGCAGCCAAACAAACTGTAAAGGAAAGCCAAATGCCTTTAATACCACACCCTACACTACTGTGCATGACACACATCATGAAAACGATTACTTGAGCCATTTCATGGCAAACCCATCTGTCTCACCATACCTGGACAGGGACCTCTGTCACCTCTGTCACTGAGGAGCGAGTGTGAGTCCACCAGGACCAGCCTCTTGGCACTGGAGCACTTGGAGCTCAGGAGCATCTGTGCATGAGCAAATCAACCTCTGCAGCAGCAGCATGCCCAAACAGCAGCCTCCCTCACCAAGCACAGACACAGGCTAAGCCTAAGTGTCTATAAAAAAAAAAACACACCCAGTGCATACAAAGATATTCTGTAGAGAGTAAACAGAATTTACTGTGAGCTGATCCTTTTCTGTTTCTGCTTTGCCATGTACAAACTCTTTCTCCAATAATCCTGAGTAAAGATTATAAAATGCAGTGATCATAATATTTAAGCAAATGTGTGCTGTGAGTTTTCTCTGCTTACAGCAGCAGACAACATACATATTGTTTATATTTAATGTGCAGTAAGTGTACTTTTATGTACCTGTGTCTATGGTCAGAGGGATAAGGACTAAGAGACCATCCAACATAAAGAGAAGGAACATCTATTTTATTTCTCCCCATAAACAAATTCCTCCTAAATGCCAGGTCTCCTTCCCTCACTCTAGTCATATCCCTGGACATTCCTGAGGTACAACATATATTTGACTCAATAAATGGTAAATTTTGAGTAGAAGAACAATACACAAATGAAGTGTGAATGAGTATTCTCATTTCTCTGCCACATTCCTGTTTCACGGTGTTGTAATATTTCCTTACTGGGCAGACTTCCATACTATTTACAGGGTTGAGGTTACACAGAGAGACTGATAAATCACTAGTTATTCCTTGAAAAATTGGATTCTCTCCTCACTTCAGAATATTTCTTCCATACATTTGAATATGCTTTTCTCACAGAAAATAATAATTGAAAGTGTTGATTATTAGCATCACTAATTCATGTGCAGGGCATGGAATGGACTGGGAAACCAAATTTTCCACAACTGAAAAGAGAATTTCCAGACATGCTGAAATGCTCTCTCTTGTCAAGAAAAATGTTTATATGGTTAGTATCAAATGTAAGTCAGTATAAAATTTTCCTTGGGAAAGCCTGCCAGGAGACAAGACTTGGCAATATATTAAGGAAACTGCTCAGTATACACTGAGTTTAGGGTAGTCAGATGTATTCCTGAGCTATGTGTTTCTTTGTCTTGATGTAATAGCTTGGAATGGAGATTTGAGTACTGCCTCAGGCTAAACCTCTTCAAGAGCTTGGGAGGCAGATACTGTGCAACAAGGAATATTCTTTGGCTTCCATGATCAAAAGCTGTATGTCCTTGTAACCCAGGAGGATGTTTTTAGCCTAGAGTTGAAATCACCTTGACACAATCCAGGTTTTCTGATGTGTGTCAGGCTTTCAAGCCCTGCCCATGTTCAAGATAAGATGCCTCCTGATGGCTGACAGGACACGAAGCCACTGCTTTGGGCACGACAGACGATTCAGAGTCCAGCAATGTGCATTCAGTTCCGCCCTTTGAAGGCCCCTTTACCTCCTGAATATTAAACTACTCAAAGTGTAAGATCTTAGAACTCTTCTTTAAGACAGAAATCATTCTCCACCCAGCAAACACAACTTGTGAAAGCATTTGCTAAGCCTTGCAGCTTGCATTCATCCCATTTATCTTGAGTTTGTAGAGGCAATCACAACAGCTACTTCCTGAAGACAGCATAAATTGTAGCTAGACAGACTGGAGGTATTTGGCAGTTTCCACTGCCTACAAAGGAAGCACATCCCCAGCGCCCTCACATCAGTGCCAAAAGGGAAGTCAGATGGATTTGGGCTTGTCTCAGCTGCATCTGCAATGCTCAAAGGACACCTCAGGCAGCCAGAGCAGGACACTTCTCGTAGGTTCACCCATAGTCCTTGAGGAACTTCCCCGAGGTCATTAGGAAAACTCTACTGCTCTGAAAGCAGTGTGAGAGCAATGCCAGAAACTCTTTTGTATTTTTCCAAGTAATTTTTTGCTCTAATGTAATTTAGTGTTTTCCTTGTAATGCAAGTATTATCTTGGACGTGTGGTCAGGAAACTCATTTCTGAGGTAATGGCTGAATGCTAAAATCTCTCTGACAAGACTTACTGACCTTTCATATTACTTTCAGTTGCAAATTGCAGTTTTAAAATGATATATAACCGTTACATGCAGGTTTCAGGAGGCAGCATGCAAATGACTTTTCCTGCTGAGTACTCACTTCTGATCCTTGAGAAAAGAATGATAATTTAGGAAAACTTGTAAACAGCTGATTTGGCCATTTTACTTTTTTTTTTTTTTTTTAATTAACTGGAAAGGATTAGCAAGCATGTGAAGTAGATGGGCACTGTACAGATGAAGTTTACTTGTGAGCCTGCCAGACTGTCATGTTTAGCACTTAGCTGAATGGAACACTGCATACATGTGTTCTTAGTTGATAAATTTCCAGTTTAAGGGTAGTGCTAACAACAGTCAGAGCTATCTCTCCTCAAAGGTTTTGGTAAGACAGTAAGGTTCCCCTCCAGAGTTTTGACAGTAAAACCAGATGATGCACGTCTGCGTGCCAAGAGATAATTAACCCTCATAAGTAAGCTGGACTATGTGAAGTAATGAAATATCAGGGGTCTACTCCTCTTCTTCCATTTTTCCTAACTAGTTTTTACCAAGCCCATGGCAGACAAGATTATGCTTAGGAAAATTGAAACATTCCTTTCCGGTCTGGAAAAATCATGCTAAATTAAAGCCTGGGGAATCCACTCCCTCTAAACATTATATATGTGTTCTTGGAAATATGACAAATTTCATAAACACATTTTATATCACACATCCCTGGAACACATTAGCCTTAGGAAAATGAGACTATTATATAACCCTTTCATTATTTTCCAGATTTGTTTTTGACTTGAGACCAAATCACCAAATCTACACAGACTGATTTTTCTAAGAGAGGAGGTGGAGTTGGAAACATCCACTGTTTTATTGCAGGGGGGAGAGGCAGAGGTAGAAGGATGTTGACCCTGGCACAAACCTCACTGTTGATGCCTCGGTCAGAGTCATTATTTTTTTGCTCTCCTCTTAGTGCTGCAGATTACAAGCAGATCCTATTTCCTCTTCCAGCTCCTGCCAAAGTGTTGAGGTTTGAAATAGGCAGTCAGGTGTCACTTGCGAACTCTGCTGATGCCAGCCGTACACAACAGCTGGGGGAGAGTTGCACTCAAGAAAAAGAAAGGAGGGAATTACTGTCACTTTTTTGTTCCACAGGCTGGCTGAGAAGCCAGACTGACACTGTTCCATTAGTCATTGTCCCAGTTATGTGCTAATGTTGTGCACACCCTGTTTTAATCAGAAATCTGCACAAAATGGGCCATACCTGCCCTCATAATTGGGACAGCATGCTGAGGGTCGATAACATAAATGTGCAGAGTGGCATTTAGCATTTGGGGTTAAAACCAGCCTCTTCAGAGTTGAAAGGTTCAGCTTACCAGGAGGGCAAACAATAACAAAGTGTACTTTCCCAGGCTAGCGAGCACCTGGAGTACTGTATTGCTCTGGATGTTTCTGTGGTATGCTCCTAGTCTGCAGGAGAGCACAAGCCACAGCTGCTGTAAGAGTTGCAAGATTTAATATGTTGGTTTGAAGTAATAACTCGTCAAATCTCACAGAATTAGAAATTAGTGCAATGGTCATACCATTAATACTCCAGATTATGCTGTCCTTTCGTCATGCTTGTTTAAGAAACTGGGCAAAAGATCTCCGTTTAGAAAAGGGAAATTGTTGGCAATGATAAAGATATGTTGTTAACAAATAGGGGTTTTTATGGTCTTAAAGTAACTGCATTAGAGTCCTACAGCATTGTAGTTCAATATGATGGAGTGCAGTTCAATTTATTATTGGCAGCACCCAAGAAAATAAAACAGACTTGCAAAAGGTGTAATAAAATCTGTTCTGATTCAACTGATTGCTACTGTTAGCTCATTCTCCATGTAGTAGCTTGGTAAATTGAAGATTATGTGACTTTAACATGGTTTAGAGTTCAGTATCTACCACCAATTTTCTATAATTTTGAGACATTCTGATTTTGGTTTTTGGCAAATGATAAATAACCTTCAGCCCTAAACGGAAGAAAAATGTTAGTGTCATTATTTTACCTGCTGCAATACTTTACCAGCCTATCCCTCCTTCTACATATCCATGATAATACACCTTATATAGAAGGAAAACTGGGCACAGGTGTGATTCCTGCTCCAGGAGAGGTGCAAGAAGTGTTGTTTTACTTCTGTTGCTTCAGGTGAGGCTGTTGAGGGCGTCGTGGCTGGGTGCAGAGGGAGCTGCAGCCCCTGCCCATCCCAGCAGAGGGGATCCAGTGGATTCCTCCTGGAGGGAAGGCTGTGTGGGGCCGTGTTTGTCACAGGGCTGGTGTCCCTGCAGCAGAGGTGCTGTGTGGGTGCTCACTGCTGTCAGCTTCCCACAGCCATGCTGCTTCTAGACACGGGATCCAGTCCTCTGCCTCAGTTACTGCTGCAGGGCAGACACTTCCCTAGGGATTTGCTTTCTCCCATTGAACATTTTGATGCACAGGGTTTGCGAAGCTTTGCTTTCTGTCCTCTCTGTGGCTTCCCTTACAAGAAATGTCACTGGAAAAATCTGTAAGGAATTCCCACAGAATTTCCTGATTTTTCTCCATTCCACACAGTCAGACACTTTGTTTCAGGGAAATAAGATTTACATATTTATATGTGGTGACCAAGCTATTAATATTTCTCACATGGCTTTGAGACTGTGCAAAAAAAATTCAAATATTACCCTTGCATTGCTTCTAACTATGGTTAATCAAGAGACAACCTCTATAGGCAGTAAAAAATTACAAATTACAGGAATCAAGAAATCTCTTCTGTAAGTACAGCAGAGAGAGGGAGAGGTCTGCTAACCCGATCAGGTTAATGCTGGAAGGGTGCAAGAAAGAATGAGATCCATCACTAGCTGTAGAGTGGCACATCTTTCTCACAGAGGTATAGTAAATTATATTTTTCATTTATATTTTCAAGCAGTCAATATTTTTTTCTCATATTCTCTTTCATAGGAAAGTTCTTTGAATTTTACTCTGAGAAAACCTAACCTACTTCCAACCACTGCTTTTATTTATATATTTTCACTTCAGAGGCAATCTTTGTCTCTGAGTTTGCAAAGTGGAAGCCTCCGCCTGTTTCATGTCAACATGACAATGGAAAACATGATATAACCCCCTTCAACAACAACCGTTTGTTGGCTTTAGTTTGGATAAACTTCAGCTCTGGGACTTCTGGCTTTGTTTAGTTTAGCAGAGGAGATTCCTTTCAGATTAGCTCAGAGACTACTTCCATTTTCCCCCATTTACGTCAAGCCCTTCATTTAAACATGAACTATCAGAATGAGAATGGTACCTCCTTTAAAAATGTCTGCACATTTTTGTCTTGCTTTTGTTCACTCAAGTACTCTGTGAAGAGATGTCTGCCAGGGAGTAGAAAGCCTGCACAGGACTTTGAACAGGAAGAATAAGAGTATGATGAAAATACATATATTTCAAGACTGAATGTGGGTTTGTTGTTTTGAAAGCCTAGTCTTTCTCCTACAGCTAAAGGGGCACCCAAATTACTGTCAAGAAATGAGGGATGTGACTTGTAGATTTAAGACTTTGCTAGAGTTTGGCCTTCAGCAAAATGCAAAGCTATCCACAGCCATGGGAGACATATCCCTTTCTGCTGCTGGATTTCTCTGTCAGGTCACTGTGCATCCCACCCTGGAGGGTGGCACAGGCACCTCTGCCCTCCTGTCAGCTTAAACCTTTCCTGCCATGTGCAACCCTTCTGTGGGCTGCTAGGGCAGCTTCAGGCACTGCTTTATTCCCAACTCCAGCACTGCAAAGGGCAGCAGAATCACAGGAACATCCCAGGCACGTTTTGCAGCAGTAGATATGAAAGGATGATCTGTGTCTGGAAACTACTTCCCACAGCAATTCAGCTCTGGCAGTTCTTGGAAAACTTCTGGACATAATTAGTTCCCACTGAAACTCCCTGCAGTTCACGCCCAGTGGCCAATTGGTGCATTAGAAGGCTGTCTGTGGCAAACATCTTTTTTTCTCTCTTCTTTCCCTTTGTGCTGCTTCTTCTCTTTTCCTTCTTTCCATTTTCTTTTGGGAAAATAAGCAAGAACAAAATTGCATCTTTTTTTTTTTCAAGCAGACAAGACAGAAACAATTGCTCATCCAAACAGAGTTAATGGGAAATTTGGGAAGCATCGCTCATTGTTCCTTTGATGTTCACTGTAATAGCCATGCTGAGCATCAAAGGAGAATAAACTACATCCCCCATGCTTTCCTTCAGCTACAAGCAGCAAAAATAGGATTCCTATTTTCTTGGAAAACACTTTTATGTTCATGAGAGCCTCTTAAAAAAAAAAATTACATCTTCTCTGGTTTTGTCTTTAAATCTACTGTATGGTGTTTGCTTGTTTCCCTACAGAGCAGTAGTCATTCCATGCCAGCTGTTTAAGAGAAGAATGTCCTAGTGAAAGCAAACAATGGGCTGTGCAGTGGGAATTGCAAATCTTTGAAAAGGGTAATTGAAATCTGCTCAGACATTTTGAAGATTCTTTGCACAATATTCTAAGGCTTTTGGTGGCTTAGCTGTTGGCAGGGTGGTCCTCTTTGTAGATCGCTCTTTTTTGTATGAATAGAATAGCATTAATATGGAGGAGTGGGGGGAAGAAAGAAGAGAGGTTTGCAAGTCTATCTGATTATTTCAGAGCAGCTGAAGAGAGAAAGATCACTGTAAATATCTTTCAGTGAAGAGTCAAAAAAAAAAAAAAAAAACAACCTGAACTGTGCAGAGCCTTTTCATTTATCAGGTGTTCTCTGGCTCTGCCTCTTCCACTCATACCTTTTAAGGGCTGCAGCAGATAAACTGTGCTGGATCGGGTTGTGTCTGCTGCAGATGTTCCAGCCCTCCTGGGCTATGTGGTGCTGTTTATTCTTACCCTGTGCCAGCTGGGGTTGTTGCTGCACAAAACAGGGAGAGCTAAATGTGTGCCAGGCCTCAGGCAGCCACTTCAGTAGCAGGGCTTCTGACCTCTGATATTAATAAAAAGGCAACTCTCTTCTTGCAGCCTCTTTGCTGCACCAAAAGTGTGAATTTTCACGTCACAAGGGAATTAGTTAGGAAGATCCATAGATTTTTGTGCTTGTAAAATGGCCAGGCATAGAACTTGATATTTAAAAGTGGCTCCAAAATTAGGTTGTCTTTCGTACCCTGAGAAAACCCTCACAATACTTACTTTAGTAGCCCTAGGAGGCTGACAATAAGAGCATTGTATCCCATGTACAAATAGCCATTTAATATCCTCTATGAGGCAGATTAAGAAGAATTTCAAATACTGCCATCCGTATCCAACAAACTGTCCAAAATAGATGTGGGGTGAATTAGTACAAACTAGAATAAGGAATGAGTGAATACAAACTGTTTTACAGATGAAACTAGGTTAATGATGCTCTATGCTTTCAGAATCCCACCACAACCTTCTGAATTACAAATACCCTCACTTTATTGGTAGCCAAAAATATGATTCTTTTCCTTAGACAGTATGCCAGAGCACTTTAATCCTTCACTGGAATATGAAATGAAACCCTTCATTTACTTCCAACTTCTGAAATTACAGGGAAACTAATAAAATTGTGCAGGGACTTAGGCTAGCGTAGAATTTGCCCCCCTACTGCTTTACTCATCTCAGATGTAAATTCAGTACGGCTGTGGAGTTATATTGGGGCTGACTTTGTCCAAGGTATCTGAAAATACAAATGATATTACCACATGTACTATGCTGCCATTGTAACATTTCCCATCTGCTTCAGCCTCAGGAGAGAAGCACTGAATCAGGCAGATCTCTTCCAAGGCAAAACCACAGAAACAGCATTGCATAAATCTGTTAGCCCTCTCACAGAGCTGAGGGGAAAGAGAGGATCGTGTGCCTCTTGAAATTTGAATTACCTGCCAAAAATTGTTTTAACTACAAATTTAGACAATGAAAAACAAAAGTCATACATTTTTCCCCAGACAGTGTTTGGGTTTTATTGTGCCAGAAGCTTAAAGCATCATTAATTGAGTAGTTATAGTTTGGTGTTTTACATGAGGTGCTCTGTAGACCAAGAATTAACAATGATAAATTTCCATTCGTTCCCTTTCTCTTATCAGATCAAAAGCTGCATCTCTCTTTCATGATGTTTTGGATCTATCAGAGCAGCTGTAAAGTCTGGGAAACCTGTGTACAACGACTTTTCCAGTTTTTCTTTATTCTTCCCAGGACATACCTACTGCAAGAAATGTTTCAAAGAACCCTTCAATGTTATAAACTCTTCCAGGTCCTAGCTAAAATCAGGAATGCAGAAGAATATCTTTGAGCCACATCTTGGGGGTGATTTTTTTTTTTAAATTTGCCAAAATCTTGTGCTATATTTTACTAAATTTTTCCCCTTAATTGATCGTAATAATGTTGAATTTGAACTGTCACTTTTCTTTAGAAATATGCTAGGCCAGCTTCTTATGGAATATAATTGGAAGCAGTCAAGTGTTCAAAACTACTTTGCCTTGACACTTGGGTTCTGACTGTAGAAATCTTCATTGACTGCCCAGGGAATGAGCAGGATGCATGTTTAAAGAAACTAATAAATCCATTAAATCATCAGAAGTCATATTAGAACTTGAGTTTATGTCCATTTTTCTTAGTTTAAGACACAAGTCATTATGCCAAGAATTTGATATCATTTGCCCTGAAGACAAAAAGCACATTAAAATCATACCACCATAGAGTAGTATTAGAATTTATGCCATCACTTCGACTAAATTGCCACAAATGAAGTTTTTGCAGCCTGTTGCTTATTTTTAGCATGACACCAAATGGCACAAAAGGTGATGTGCCAAAATATATTGTAATTTGAGAAGAGGAGGGATGGAAAAATCTCATAGGCATTTTACCAATAATTGAAGAGCAGCTGAAGTATGATGCAATGGTCCCTCTAAAAGGCATTGAGTGCACTGAATTATGATGAAATGTCTTCTTACTTTGTGTCCTGCTCTAAAGCAAACGTTACCCTTAGTAAAAGATTTGATCTGTCAGGCACTGAAGAGCTTCAGTTACCACCAGAATAATTAGAAGTTGACATTTTTTAGGTCTGATTGAAAGCCCAAAATCAAGGGAGGTTCTGATCAGGCAGTGCTTATCCTTAATCAGGGAGGAATTACCTGAATTCTGCAGCTTATGGCAAAAAGAGGTTGATTTCTACTAAAAAGACAAAAGCATAAATAGAATTGCACCACAGAGTCAGCCTGTTGAGAGGGGACACTGGAGAGGAAATGCCAGAATAACCTCTCAGTACAGATGGTCATTCACGAATATCTTCCTCCCCTGCAAAAAGCAATTTGGCTCATGATGTTGTCAAGGAATAGCTAAGAACAAAAAGAGTATAACTCTCTCTTGAATCCATCAGGAGATTTTCCTCAAGATTACTTTTACGAGTTTAGGAACAGACAACAATTCTCTGGGCAGCCCCAAGAAAGAAGCAAGGTCACAGATACAGAGCAGCATGCTCTATCCTGCCCCTTGTATGACTCAGCTGGAGATGACACTTCTGCCAAAAAACAACCCTCACCCACTAAAACAGCAAAGAAACTGCCTTGCACTTTGTTTGCGTATGACCAGTTTTGAAACAAGGGAGTCCTTTTGCCACAGTTTCTCATGCCATCCACCGGCTGAAGCAGTGAGGCTGTTGTGTAACATCTCTGATGGGATTTCTCTGGACTCTATTTCCTTGCAGCACCACTGTGGCAGGGTGATCTTTGGAAGTTGTATGAAGAACGTCATTCCAGGGTGTCAGCATGTGTGCCCAAACAGAGCAATTTGTGAAACAAAAATGTTGGGACGGAACAGTGTGACAGAATCAGCTGCTTTAGATCACATTACCTTTTGAGAAGAACAATAGCCCTCTGAAGATAAAGCAGAAGAATTAGAATTTTTAAATCAGAGTTTGAAAGATTAGAAGAAAACCAATGATCTGCAGGGAAAATAGAAGCATTTTGTGTTTTACTTGGTAACAAATATTCTTAGGATATGTTCTAATCCTGATATTTCTAAAACTTTTTTAAAGGCTGCAGAAAGGTTGTGGCATTTGTAGCATATAAAGACAAATGAAGGGAACAAGGAATGAGTTGTTTAAAATGCAAGCACATGTTTGTACCAGTGCAGGCCTGGTTTTTTCTTATTTATTTTGTAATCTGACATACAAGACTGGGTGGGTCTCAAAGCAAGGACAGCTTGGCTATGTGACACAAGGATCCTTTGCCTGAGGATCCAAACTCTTCTGTACATTGCCAGCAAAAGAGCATGTGACTCCATCCTGCAACACCTCTGACAGACAAGTACAGTACTATGCTTCACCAGCATTCTTTTAACCAGCTTTCTCTTTCTTACTCTGCATCTGAGAAAAGGGGAAAACTGGGACTGGCGCAGTGGCAGAACTGTTCAAATGCCAGCTTTCTTGGCAGACAAGCATCCCTAGAAGTAAGTAAGCTTCAGTTTCATTCTGAAAGCACAGGATGTAGCTGTCCTTTTTTGGTGTGAATATTGGGAAATCTGTGAACTATTCATTCATACTCCTTTCCCATTCCACCTGATAGCAGTTCTTCCTTCTACAGCTCACAGTGCACAAAAGGATTTTTAAGATTGACCCGCTCTGGTTTTTCACAGTCTGCATTTAAGTTTTTTATAAATGGAGGTTTCATTACCTCCAATCACATGGACAAGCCTTACAAAGTATTACATCAGTACTATTAAACCTGGAAATATCCTAATAGGTGTGGATACCCAAAACTGGCCCTTGTGTCCTCATGCACTGTGTGAAATGGATTCAATTAATTAGCTGTTTAACTCAATTCCAGCTGAGAGAATGTCTGAAGGCCTTGCAGTTGAAAAAAACCCCAACTTGTTAATCCATTTCTTTTCCTTCATTTCCACCTCTTTTCCTGGCTCCCATGACCCAGACAGGATTTGAGCCCTTTCGAGTACTCAGCAGTGACCTGACCTGCCAGCAAAGCAGGCCATCCTCCAGCCAATTCATTCATTATGAGAGTCTGCTTGTTTCCATTACTAATGATGGGATGGAACGAGTGTGTTTGGGTTTCTTATAAACACCATCATAATACCAGACAGGGAGCCCAAACCATTTGCCTCGAGGTAGACGTTGTGGCATTCTTTTCTGCTCAGGAAATGGAAAGCAGCATTGCTGCACATGCTGGGGTGGATTCCTGCACCTACTCCAGGAGGAGAGGATGATAGCATTTCCATTGAAAATAGACAGCATATCTCTTTTCTGTTTTGTCCTTTGGTCAAACAATGTATCAAACAGTGCTGGGGTGTGCAGTTAGCAGATGTGTTTACTACAGAAGAAATGCAAAACAATTTCTGAAGTACTCATCCTGTAAAGAAAATGACCAAAACTAGGTCAGGGTGAGGAAGCACAGGCTTTGTACAATTAAAAAGTAACAGAAATGCCCTTCTTGGCTTCATCAGGCTTTGGATTCTGTCAGAGGAGAGGCCTTCTTCATCTTGGTGCTTTAGCCTTTGCCAGATTCACTTTAAATACAGCAGAAATTGTTTGTTTGATTCATGGTGTTTGTAATCAGATTCTCACAGACCGAAGCTCCTTGGTTTTGCTTCCCAGGCCATCATCAGACATCTGCTGGAGGACTGTGAGTCACCTCTGTGTGGATTGTTGCCCTCTCTGAGGCAGAACCAGAGAAGTTCAAGATGTTTTTTAATTTCTAACCCTTTAGTCACATCTCTGAAAATGGGATGTGTGAGTCTACTGCTACTAATGCAATAGCTGGACATTGGCTTTGTCCAAAGTGGAAAAGCCTGTGGTTTTTGAGGATACTGTTAGGAAATTTTTTCCTTTTGCCATGTAATTGTGGTAAAGTCACGATCATGGTGCTTGCACAAATGCATAGCCAAAACCAACTACAAAACAGGTCAGATTCTCAGGTCATAGTATGTGATAACAAATTCCCCTTCAACTCACTGGGACTGGGATTATGTCCCATATGACATCTGACATCTTTCAGGCCATATGACAATGGCCATCTTTGTTTTCCCTTGTACACATTTGGGCTCCTCTATGTACCACATTTATAGGTCCTTTGGAACTAAATGTTGTGATTTTCCTTTCAGTTTTCACTATTGGTCTGCTTATGCAGTCTTCTTAGAATGGGAAATAATTCAAAACCAGCATATGACAATTATTGTGTTGCCTTTTTTTTATTTTATTCACTGTTTAGGCTGGCGCAAGGAAGTGCTACTCACAGCAAAACCTTTAACAACGTGTGTGCTTAGTATACAGCAATAATTTCAAATTAATTCAGGCTTCCAAATATTAAACTTTTTAAGAGTGCACTAGAGATTGACAGGGCTTCCAACAAAGCATTGCAGTAAGTGCCACAGAAGTGAAGTGCTATGAAGCCATCATATTTAGGGTTTGGGGAGGAAGAATAGGATTGTGCATTGCTATAGACAAATACTGTTGAGTTCTAATATTTTTTAAATCTTAGGCTAATGTGTATGTTTAGCAATCAATAAGAAAAGCTGGCTAAGGCAAGTACGTGACTGCTATACCACAAGTCTAGAAGTAGACAAGTCAGCTCTTTTATAACCTCATTATTCCTATATGTTACTCGCCAGAGCTTTAGCACAAATCAGCTTTCCAAAGGATTTTGGAGCTAACATTTAATCTTTATGAGCAATGCAAAATGCATTATGTCATAACATGCTGACACACAGATCTACATCTGAGCACAGAGGGGGTGTCTTTAACTCGCTAAGTCTTCCCAGATGTAAGTTTCCTTTGGAAATCTATTTAATACTTTCATTCTGCCAAAGGCCACAGCAGTTTTCATTGCAGCTCTCCTAGCTTATTTCTTAATTCATTTAACAATGTCCAGAAAGTTAGAAGCAAATATGAATGTCATTATATCCATAGGTCTTAAAATTTTTGTCGTCTTCCTGTTAAATGATGCCATCTACTGTAGCATAACTGAATGACAAGCTTGTCAAAATGCAGAAAAATCTCCTTTATTTCCTTATTAATGTAAAGTTATCAGTTGTTTTGACAGATTTAAAATTTCCATGGTTTTTACTTATATTGTTGAATAATGTATGGCAGGTGAGTATTCTCAGTGTGTAAAATCGGGCACTGAAGAAAGACTCTGCTTCTATCTTGAAAACAGAATATTTTCTAACCAGCAATGCAAAAATAGGGAAAATGTGGCCTTTCTGCTCCCCCTTGGAGCTGACCTCTTCACTGTAAGGCAGCAGGATCACATCTCTAAAAATAAAAAAACAAGAAAACAAATCAATGAAAAAGAAGAAAGAATGATGAAAAAACTGGCATATGAAAGTTCAAATCCTTGGATATTTCCTAGTGAATAAGGATCTTGTTGTCTCAAACACATAGTTAAAAAAAATGTGATATTGAAAGGCTAAGAAAGTAATACTGGGAGCTGAAAATCAGAATATTACAAGTAATCAATCACATCTTTGTGATAGAAAAGTGTGTATTTGTTGCATCTCTTTATATGTGTATGCAATTCATAACAGCACATTACAAGTTCAAATAGTAACAATATTAAGTTCTTTTAGGTCCATATAATGACATTCTTATTTAACAATGATGACTTGTCCCTTCCTTATTATGTTTGTAAATGAAAAGAGCATTTTGACCTGTGGAGCTGGGAGGTGCTTAAGCAGAGTGACAGCTGAGTAGGACATTGCTCTGGGTGATGTGGACCTGCGCCCATCCATGCTCTCCAGGGTGCATCCAACCACTCCTTCGAGATGGATTACAAGCTCTAACCTCCCCAGCAGCTCTGCTGACGTTCTGCCTCCCACAACACACAGCTTTCGAGGGCTTCATGTGTGCAACAAGCCACTCTGTGATTTGGTTTTTCTCTTGAGTCACTACAGAGGCTATAAAGATTTCCTTCCTAATCCTTCGCTTCTACCTTTCAGCCTTCTTGTTTGTCAGGAAACATTTGTCATTAGTCTTTGTCAAGACTGGGCAGTTTGTTTTTTGCCTAAGTGCCCACCGCGAGATCCTCATTTGTGAAAAAGAGGAAAATGTTTGTTGCAGAAACAGCATCTAATTAAGCAGAGAATCAGCTTCTTTACCTGGGAACCGCAGATATGGTCCTGTGGGGTGAGAACTGGGGAGACAAGCAACTGTTTTGGAAATTAGATTTATCTTGGCAGACTAAGGACAGATGTCTAGATCATCTTCAAAGGTACTCATTAGGCAGTGTCCTTTGAAGAAGCATCCTCTGATGCTGTAACCCTGTGACATGTGGGTGTGGGGAAGAGGCTGTCCTGGAAATGAGCAGTTCTTCTCCATCTCTCTTGTGCAGAATATGAAGTTTCTAGTGAGGCCCAGAAGGGGTGGAAAAGGAAAAAGTGAGTTTCTAAGTGATAGAGAACATCTGAGGGGAGTGAGTTTTCATATGCCATTGGAAGGTTTTCCATGTTAAGATTCTTTGTATTGTCAAAGGAAGGTGTAATACTGGATCTCAGCTTGATATCAGGCAAAGAAAAAAATTTTGGCTTGAAAATGTATGGAAAGGGTTTTTGAAGCTTTTTTGTTCTGATTGTTCTAATCAAGATAGGGGTCAAAATCAGCTCTTAACCATAAGGAGTGTCAGCCTTAGCAAGTCAACATTTTCCTGTTTGCTTCTTTTATACTTAAAGTGCAAGTGCAAAAATAACATAAGAGGGTGTGCACGGACACGGACAGCATGTAGTAGGATTGAAACTGGGAAAAGAAACCCTCCTGTCCCATGGAGTGTTCTGACCCAAGATCTGCACTCTGACTGTCCCCTCAGGGAGCCATGATTGTGTTCCCCATTGCCCTTCCAGAGCTCGTAGGAGGCAGTGAATTTCACAGGGGAAATAGAGGAAAGTGCCAGGTTAATAGACCAAGGAAAAGCAGATGAGTGAGAAAGTGGGAAGGGAGCAGGGGGAAACTAAGCTCAGTTGAGCACATGGCAATAAAGAAGGGGAGCTGCTCAGGTACAAAATAAAAGAGGAAAATGAAAAGGGAAGTTACATGTTATGGGTAAGATGAAATGCAGAGGAAGAATGAGAAGAGAGGAAACACATCTAAGTGTGCACGTTGGCCAAGAACACTGATGCAGAAGGGAAACACACAACTGCAAATACAGAGAGGAGGAAAAAGGGGAAAAAGAGACCAGGGTGCTAATGCAGTGATGGAAAAGGGAAAAAAACAGAGATAAAAGATGCAGGGAGATAAAAAAAAGGGGGACTGCATAACCCATAGGAAAGAACTGCTCTATAAATTTGGGCTCAGTCTCATACTAGATAATTGTGGCCATTACAATCTGATGGTATTCAGAAATTTCTGTCTGGAGCCAGTGGCAATTTTAATGACAGAGGTTTGAATTACATCTTTTGTCATTTTGTTTTTCCTTTTTGAAGGGTGGTGTATAGTAGGTAAATTGTCCTGGTCTCAAAGTTTTAAGAATGATGAAGGCAAAAAAGCCCTGTCTCCAGAATGTTGTTTTTATAAATGGAATTATTTTTAATTATCCATGAAAAAAATCTTATGATGTTATTCATGACATTCACTGATACTTATGATTGCAATCAAAGACTTCTAATAACATCTACAAAACTTAAAATGAGCTTGTGAAACTCAAATTAGGTGCTCTTAGTGTTTTTTTTTTATATTGGGTTCTTAAATGAGCCGGCCTTCTGGATCACATTTTTCTAAGAAAACACCAACCCAAAATTTAATGTTTGAAGGCATTTTTTGTCAGTCGTTTCATATTCATACTCTATAACAAATTTGATCAGTAAAACAGCTGTTGGAAGGAATTCAGAAAGCCATGAATATTACAGATAAACAATGTTTTTTCTGAAAATAAGACACTTGTAACATTTGAGCAGGCCAGCTGATACAATAATTGCAAACCATTTGGGCAATTAATGTGAACATTCTTTCAAATCTGTCACATATGCTGGCTTTCAAAAAACTCATTGAAACCCCTTGGTGGCAGCTATTAATGGAAGATGCTGGTGACAGGAGCTGGTGCAGATGGCTTATTCCACATCCATGTGCAAGTACTCTTGCTGGCACATGGGGCCAGTGATACTCTTGTTGGAGAGCTTTGGCACGTTTACTCTTTAGCTGCAGCAGAGAATTCAATTGCTAATTAGACAGTAACTCAGTCTGACACGAAAATTACTCAAGACAGAAGATTATCAGAGATTTAATTGGGCTCTGGCTCAGCTCCAGGATGTTTCCATTGATGTCTGTTTATAGACTCAAAACAGACTCTGCAATTAATGTAACAGATCCTCCCAGTGCCTGAAGAGGAGCATTTAGCCTTTTACTTCACATACATGAACCAGAAAACTAAACAAACTATCCAACAGTTTTCATGTTACTCATTTGTAATTTGGAGAACACATTTGAAATAATAATAAGGCTATTTTGTCTCTCTTTGCAGTCGCAGGATGTACCCATCTTGGGCAGTCTTATGCTGACAGGGATGTTTGGAAACCAGAGCCATGCCAAATCTGCGTGTGCGACTCGGGATCTGTTCTCTGCGATGACATCATGTGTGATGATCAGGAGCTGGACTGCCCCAATCCAGAGATTCCTTTTGGAGAGTGCTGTCCTGTTTGTCCACAAACAACAACACCGCCTCCAAGAGTAAGTTTATTCTCAGTGTTGTTTCTTTGGTGCTTCTTCCTTCTTGATGCAGATCAACCTCAATTCATTTTGGCTTAGATGCTCTTAAATCCTTTTCTTTACAATGCCACTTTCTGAATTTAGGCAAATATTTAGTATGGACAATGCAGCTGAAAAATATTGTCTTTCAGCTGAGTTTTATGTAGACAGCAGGCACCAAAAATAGTAGAAAGGGACAGAGGCCAGCAATTAGCCCAGTTATTTTTCTTTTTATGGAAAAGCATAGGAATACTGCAAATACCTTAATTTTGGCTGCATAGTCAATCTATATCCATGAAAATAAGGCCAACACAGAGTCAAAGAAAATTAGAGAACTTTCATAGCGTATTGTGAGTCTGCATTTCTTATCAATTCTACATCATCCCAGAATGAATTTCCTTTTTCAGGCTTATTTCTGATTTAATGCCCTGTAAAGGAAAGGTGATTATACTATACATACCTAATTTATCATCAGCTTTTTATAGACACCAACATTATGTGAACCAGTTGCAGCAACTTAACCTCAGGAAAATCAAGAATGTTTGTACATGCCAGGTCCCCTGCCTAAGTGCCTCAGTGAGTGAGCCAGCTGTTCTGAGCTTTCAGATTATCTGAACACTTCAACAGTGTTTAAGATCCGTGAGACTCTGTTAAAGTACATAAATTTCCACAGACACATTGAAGATCCTTATCTAGAAAATAAGGGAGTGACAGAGATGTGTGGAAGAGAGAGAAGATGCATTTCTGCACGCCTGTTTAAACATGGAGGGTCACACACAAATACGTCACACACAGATACTCCCCTGGTCTTATTTGTGCCGCACTCGTGTGACTCCACAGCTTCTGGGGTCACCTGAGCTACTTCACTGAACATTTTGAGAGGTGGAAATGAGTGGTATAGACAAGCGAGATGGAGATTTAAGTACACCTCCCCCTCTTCTGTTTAGAGACTCATCAGTTCTAAAGGTCCTGATAATGAAGAGCATGTGGACTGTTCCCCCAGCCTCTCTCTTTGATATAAGAGTTTGGTCAGCCCACTGGGAGCTGTTCTGATGACCTTGGGTGGTGTATAGGAAAATGCCACCTTGAAAGATCCAAGATAGTTTCAGCTGAATATTCTTTGCTACTGCTAGCAGTTGAACACAAAAATTGAAAATCCAGGTAGTTACATGTAACTGAATTATTAATTGAAAAATAAACAAATTGCAGCAGTAAATCTGAGAATTTAAAATTAGCTAATCACACTTCAAATGCTGGACTGAGAAGGACACAAGAAAACTGTCACACCATTCCACAGTGGACTTCCATCCCCATTGCATTCAGTGGCAAAGCTGTACTGACTTAATTAGTGCCATGTTTTTGCCTGAAAGGGAGGTGTAATTCTATGGATGGAGATATGGAGATAGACTGACCAAAAACCCTACAACTTTTAAATATATTGCAGTAGAATTAATGGTATTAATGTGATAAAACTACATTCAAATGTTTAATTGTTTTACTCTTCTTTCTGTGTGCAATTTTTCGTTTTATTTTGACTGTCTCTTTTAATTTAATTACCTTTGATTTTTTTTTCTAGACACCTGGAGTAGTCAGCCGGGGCCCCAAAGGAGACCCTGTAAGTGCAACTTTTTTTTTTTCTTCCCCATGGAAACAAACAAAATCAAGACCCCATACTTCTAGTGCTATAGATCCTATTCAAGCTGCCAAGATATCCTGCTTTCTGATATCTGTACTATCTTCAGCAGAACTGTACCATATAGTTATTTTGAAGTAGAACTTTAACAACACTCTCAAAAATTTAAACTGAAAGAGCACAGAGTTTAGTCCAAATTGTATTACCTTTGTTAGGTTTTGTCATATTTCTTTCCCGAAGGAGCAAAAAAGTCTATTGGGCTCTACTAGCAGTAATAATTTTAGATTCAGGATCTGAACTGCTAAATATGTCTAATGTGTTTGATTAGACAGTGTTGATTATATATCAGTTGTAATAAGGCTCCAGCAACCAAGTGTTTCCATGTGGGAATTTTCTGTCTTCCCTGATTGTTTGGTTGTGGCCTTGTTTAGGAGAGGTTTCCCACTCAGACAGACTTTGTTAGGAATGGAAAGGTTTGTCCTGCAATGTCCTTGCAGTTGGAGGCAAGAGGCAACATCTGTATCTGTTCTGTTTGTGTCTTTGCAGGGTTCTCCTGGAGTTCCAGGCAGAAATGGTCCCCCCGGCCCACCAGGACAGCCAGGGAGCCCTGGAGCTCCTGGGCCCCCTGGAGTCTGCCAGTCGTGTCCCAGTATAAGTGGAGGTGTAAGTCATTGTTACGTTCAGCTTCTACCCTGGTGCTCATAACCCTGCAAAGCAATGCTGTAGGCACCTCTCCCTTGCACCTTCCCAGGTGCTTTGCTTTTGGTGGTATCCATTTCATTTGTGCCTCTGGAAAACAGAGCTGGGTGGTATGTGGGGTTTTGCTATTGTTTTGGGGGTTTGTCCATAACATTTCTCTGGAATGCAATTTAATCTCTGCCTTACCTTATTTTTAAAAAATTTTGGAGCCAGTTCTGTTGGAAGGACTTATGTAACTCAGAAATAATCTGATCAGAAAAAGTGGGATGGAGGATTTCCCCATAACCTTAATGCTTAGGGAGCTCTGCTTCTTTCCTATATTTCATCAATTCATGTTTAATAATGGAACCTTCCAGTGAGACTAGACTGAAGTGCTGGTCCTCTGCTTGTAGGGAAGTGCCATGCAAGTACTGTTTGTCATGATCCCTCTTTATTTCTGGCTCACTGGATGTTGAATTCATTTCTGAAGAGCTGAGCACACTCAGCAAGAGAGCTGATTGTAGCTAAAGTTTATTAGCACTGAGCCCCAGGCAGTGCTTTGTTGTTGTCATCCATGCAAGCCACCAAGCTGAGATTTACAAGATGGGACTTCTTTAGCACAAAGCTGATAAAAATTGTATGTTAAAGCAATTGCTACTTTCTAATGTAGGCCACTGAATATAACTTCCATATACACTTCCCACTCCCAGGTAAGCCAGGAACTGAGGAAAGATGTCTTGTTTTCTATCTAATTCTGAATGGGATTGCCTCTGCAGGACTGAGCTGTGATCAGTTAACCAGTCCCAGTGGGCATCACAGTGATACTGCTTTGGGGCTTGGAAATGCAAACACAGGAGAGGATAGCAGGCTGGATTAGTCTCCCATTCCAACACTGTTAGATCATGACAGGAGGGTTGGTATCAGGAGCACAGGAGTCCTGCACCTGGTCAGTGCAGGAGCTGGATCCAGGGTGGTTTGGGAGAGCAGGCAGAACACTGCATGTGTTCAAACCTTCCTGTTCAACCACCTGCATCGCTGCACTAATGCTACACCATTTGAAAGTCTGCTCATGGGAAATGAGTCACTCATTAGGCACAGGCACAAGAAATAAGGAAAATAATAATGATAATGAACAGTTCTGTCCTTTAGTGCAACAGAAAATATTTCATCAACTTCCTTGAGTGACAACTAAGAACAACAGAAAAGAGGCAGACAGAGAAAATGGGGAAAGAAGCTAAGAAGGAGTCAAAGAGTAAAAGGAGAGGGAAAGGTAATTTTGTGGTTCAGCTGAGGCCCAGCTGTCAAGAAGAAAAATTGATGTGCCCAGCCTAGGGAGCTAATGTCACCATGACCTCAGAAGGAAGACATTGGCTGGGCTTCTCTTATGTAAATAGATGGCAGCTCTATGTCAAGCTAGTACTACTCAGCAGATAGAAATGAGTCATTTCCATGCATCTGCCATACCAATGTAAGAAAATACTTATTTGGCTTGTAACAATCACCTTTTTTTTCTTTCTTTTTTTTTCTCTATTTCTTTTACAGAGTTTTTCTCCACAGTATGACTCCTATGATGTGAAGGCTGGTGGAGCTGGTATCGGGTACCCACAACCCATTGTAAGATGATAAAGCCTTTATTCTGTCCTTTCTTCTTTTTAAAAACAATTTTTCTGCTCGTAGATTATACCTTGGATGTGTATGTATCCTGATTTTAATCTAACAATATAAGTTTTCATTTAATTATTACCTGCAAGTTGAATGTGATGTAAGGCAGCAGTTTGCCCATCAATACTATTCTAGAAAGTAGCCATAGATCATCTGGATTTTTCGCTTTTACACATTCTTTCTTCAGTTTCTTACCTTCTTTTTCCAGATCTCTGTCTTTGATTTGCCTTCTTACACTACCTAAACATTTTCCATTTCTGCCTTATGTACCTTCCTCATTTATCTGCTCAATACTCTTTCACTAATTGCTTCCCTTCCTTCCAACAATTTTTACCTCTTCTGCAGCCTTTAACCTTCCTTTACCTACTCAGTATCATTCATCTTTACTCAGTATGACACTCCACACTTGCTAACTTTTCCACAAGTCAAACTTGCCTTATAACAATTGAGTAAACCCTTCCTATAAATTTTATTCATTCCAAAACTCAAAATATTTTCACTTTTTCTCTTTACAATTACCATTTTTTTACCTGCAGCTGCTCAGACTGTGTACTAAGGATGCTGCATCTGCCTGCTAGACCTGGTCCAAGCTTTTCAGTTTTTTAAGTGAAAAAAAGCCTCAAAGAATTATACCTGAGCTATGCTTCACATATAAAATAAATCTGAATGTTGCACCTCATGATTTTCCTTTTAGGCACTGGGATTTAGAGATATCCAACATGAAGTGTTCTTGATGCAAGCAATCTGCTACATAGAGGATGTGGTGAATTGCTGTTACTGGAAATTGGCTGTGCTTCATTAAGCATAATCATTATTTTCAGCCCAATTCTGTACAACGTGGTTTGGGTGTCACATGTTGTAGCATATCAAGGCAGTTTCAAGCAAATGTGTTATTTCTCAGGGTTCCATCAGATCATCTGGTGAAATAAGGTTTACTAATCACAACAGCTGTTTTTCCTGAAATATAGTCATTATTTTCTCCCCTATTTTTTAATCTGTTTTATTTCTACCTCCTTCATTTGTTAATATGATCATCCATGCATTGGTCTTCTTCAGCCATCCATTTTTGTCTTTGTTTATTCATTTATTCATATTCACTCCTCACAGTTTTCACCCACAGCTATCATACCATCCACATTCTGCTACATGGAGATGTGTTGAACCAGGCAGGTAACCAAGACACCTTCGGTTAACAGCCATTGCTACTCCTCTCTATTTTGGCTTTTTCCCAGGAAGTGATTAGTGATTTCTTGTGCTCTGACTCCTGGACTCGGCTTTAAAAGCCCCACCAAACTCCTTTATTGGGCACCCTGGAATATCTTTAGGGTTGTCTGTGTATTTTCAGGTCATAAGGTCTTTTATATTGCATCATGCCATACCTGACCACAAAGTACCAGCAGTCACAGGCAGATTTTACTGAAATCACTAGATCTAAATAATGTTTATAATTAGCATTACATAGACTAATCATTATTTTATACATTTATCAATTTTCAACTTGGATACTCTTACTGAATAAATATCCAAACTGAAATAATTTGCAAGATTAACAAAACAAAAATATACAGCACCAGCATTTGTCCTTGTGTGGTTACCATGACTGGTGCTTCCTCAATCACACATCTCTCCATTGCTCTCTTCCCATGGCTTTATATCACTTGTACACTGATTTTGTGCTTTACATCACAGTTTCTCTTCACTTTTCCATGTAACCTCCACATATTGTCTTTGTCTCTTTCCACCAATGCACATTCTCTAACCAAAGGATGCTCATCTCTTCACAGTCTGGAGATGCTAGCAGCAAGCACACCCCTACCTGTCAGTTTATCTCCTCTGTGTGTAACTTGAGAAAAATTATATCTGTTTATAGCCATATCAATTCGCTGTATCAATTGACTGATTGCACTTGATGAGTTGATGGCTTTAGTCCTGGTTGAATCTATAGTTACCTTATACCAAATGAGTTCTGACAATTAACACAGACTGCTCATCGTATTCACTCATCGATGGCAACCACATTTTCCAAACCCTAACAGCTCTGCCTCTTGCTGTACTTCTTGTCCTAGAAAAGAGCAAATACTAAAATGGCCAACTTTTTTTAGCCAACAGACAAGTGTGAACTAATATTATTTATTTTCGTGGTATAGGAGTGTGCTGTCCTACATATGCCAGTAGAGTACAGCAATGCTGTTAATGTTGTATTATGAAAGTTAGGTTCATGTAACACCTGTAATACATGACCTATTCTGACACAATATGACAATACCCTATGAAACACACTATGTGCAATATTAACTGTGGAATATTCTGCCAGTGCTGCAGCACATAGTGATCCTCATGTCATTCATATATGAGGCTGTATGAAACATGTGAAGAGTTTAATTTAAGAAAAGCTTTTTTTAAAGAACCCCCTATAGCTGCAGTACACCACTTTGCTAACTTTTAAATGTTTTCTGTTTTGCAGTATCAAATGCTTTTATGGTTGTTACTACAGGAAGTAGAAATACTGAGGTTTTGGTTAGTCCAGACCTCTTTTTTTTCTTATGGCTTAGTACTGTTAAAGTTCAGAAAAGATTTCACTGGTGAAAATGATTGTCTTACTGATAACAACAAAAGTATGGCCTTAATTTGGTATATCTCTAGGTCATGAAAAATCTCCAGTGTTGGGCTAATTGAGCTCAGTTACACGCCAGAGATGCTGATGTTCATTTATTCTGTTAAACAAATTCAGATCCAGATTCTATTCTTCCCCTTCAGGCAGCTGAAAAGCTGAGCTAAGCATCCCTCTGGAGTCTAGAGAAGGGCAATAGTGACTCCAAAAGGAAAAGTTACAGCTCTGAAAATACCTTGGGAGTATGTTAGCCAAGCCTGCAAGGAGCAACCCAGTGAAGCCTTTTCTAAAGGCACAACTAGAAAATGTACTTTTTCAGCACTGTGTGTATATACTGCTGCTTCCTTTTTACTGCACCAAGTGCAGGTCATCGAGGATTTTTCTCTGCACTAATTATGAAAAAATTTATTTCACAGCTATTGATGACTATTGCACCTATATTAAGCTTTATAGCTACATTACATTAATATAACTACTATTTTTTAATCTACACTACAGAGTGGCTTTCCAGGGCCCCCTGGCCCCAGCGGCCCCCCTGGCCCACCTGGTCATGCAGGTCCCCCTGTAAGTATGATTAATCTTCTCATAACCATCTTTTTATTCTTTTATATGAGCCCCTCCTTTTCTCTGTCATAAATATTAAGTACCTTGTCAACTGATAAATCTGGATACTGTGCTGAAGAATTTTATGCATAAATGTCATGTTGAGCTGTACCATCAGCTAGACTCAAGAGCTGAGGGTAAAATACTGTGCTGGCTTAAATCCTTGTGTACCCCTTGAGACCTCTGCAAGTCTGTGGGTTGTCAGATAACATTGTTTTAAGACATGCCACTGCCTGCCATCCCGTTAACATTCCCAAATGTTTATCCATAGAAAAATTTCACAGGAGGTAAAGGAAAGTGGGAGATACGCATTCAGTGAACACACAAAGGGTCTGAGTTTTTCAGTGCCCACCTCCTTTTAGAGCAGCAGTTTAATTCTGTTTTAGTGGAGGCATGCTCTTCTTGGTTCTGGTAATTTCACCTTCTGTCATTTGTTGACCGATCTGACAATTTTCTTACAGTTATGAGATTATAAAATATAGCAGCACTATAAAATTATGTATGTAGTTGTTCACACCTTGACTGAGTTTTTTGCTGCATTGTAGGGCTCTGCTGGATACCAAGGATCCCCTGGAGAACCAGGACAACCTGGCCCTCCTGTACGTACCCATTCAGTATTGCTGTGTATGTCAAAGGCATGACCTTAAAAGCATGAGTCTGTGTCACCACTGGAGTGGGTGGAAATTTTGCAGTTCATCCTAGTTGTTTACTATGATGTACGTCAAATGTACAATTATTTTATGATGCTTTATGAAATTTTAATTTGAAAGAGACTTAATATTTGTTATTATTGTAGTTAATATTAATTACTTTTCTACAGGGACCTCCAGGCCCTGTTGGAATGATAGGCCCAGTTGGTCCACCGGGAAAAGATGTAAGTTCACTATTGGTCATCCAGTTATTAATAAATAGGAAGAAAAGAATTTCTTTAAATTGCAAGACAACAGACAAGACGTTGATATTACTGCATTAGAGAATTTTTAACTTTTTTGAGAATTTTAAATTTTTATCTCCCTCTTTCTCCATTTGACAACATGACTTTAAGAAAGTAAATTTGGCTTACATTAGGTCTAACAGTCCATTCCATAAAAGGTTCAATTTTAGCAGGCAAGTTGATTGACACTAAAAAAAAAAAGAAAAAAACAAACCAACATAAACATGAAACATGCTATTTATTTGGTGCAAAATAAATTACCATTATAAAGAAAATCAGACAGTAGTGGTAGTTTTCTCCTCCCTTTAAATCTTACTATGGGACTTACAGCCATTAACACCTTTGTCTGTCTCACAGCAAACAGGCGTAGTACCAGGCAAACCAAATATCTACAGCTTGTGTCCATTTTGAGTGTTTTACTAAGAAAAAAAGGTTTTCTGAGATCATCTCTTGCTAAAGGTTGTCTTGAAATAACTCAGAAATTGACTAGAATCTCGTTAAAAGCTGAGTTTATAAATTCTGGCAGTTGTTTCCCAGAAGACAGTCACAGGGTGAACTCTCACCCTGATAGGATTTCTCCACTGTCTTTGATGGAAATTTCACCTGCCACCTCCAACTCACCTTGATTTACCACAACTGGTGCTTTGCCAGTAAGTGAAGCAATAGCAAAACACTAAAATAAAAATTATTTTCTTTCAATAGGGAGAACCAGGAAGACCAGGCAGAAATGGAGATCGTGGAATCCCTGGATTACCGGTACGGAAAAGCCCCCAGTAACAAAGGTCTTCTAATGAAAGGTTTTGTTTTCCCATTTCAAGTTAGTCAAGTGAATATGACACACAGTGAATATTGGCTTGTGCCCTTCATACAATAATTACATGATTTATTAATCTTTCTATATTTATGTGCTTAGGGTCACAAGGGACACCCTGGAATGCCTGGGATGCCTGGGATGAAAGGTCAACGAGTAAGTATTGAGTATATTGAGTATAGCTGAGTCTGTCACTCTCCTTGAATTATGGTGTTGCACAGTTGTGCTCTTTCAGTCATCATTTACAAGACTGAATCATAGAATTAAAGTTAATTTCTGCACAATGTAATCTGAATTTCCATAACAAAGACTAACATTTTTTCTGGTTTCCTCAATTGTAGAGCTCCATCCTAATGCCAAAAAGGGTTCCAACAGCTGATAGCACTCATTATTGAAAATATGAGCCTATCATATTAATATATAAAATATCAAGCCCCTTTTTGGGGCTTGATATTTTACCAAGAGGAATTAAGCTTTCCAGAATACAGGAGGAATACAATTCATAGACATGGTTTTACTTTCCCGCAGGGTTTTGATGGAAAAGATGGTGCCAAAGGTGACAGTGGTGCTCCTGGTCCAAAGGTAAAAATCTAGAGTGTCATTTTTCTCGTCGGTAAAGTTCCCATTATTTGTTGTATAGCTGTGCTTTTCATCTTAAACAATTATAAAAATACACTAAGCATTCAAGAAACCCATTTAATATCTCCTTGAAAGAATAAGAATCATTCCAAAGGAGTTAGACATTCTGAACCCCTTCATGTCCCAATTTTTCAGCCATAATAAACATGAGATACCAAAATGAAAGGACGTCTCAGTCATCTGACTTTCTTGCAAATTATATTAGAAGCTGAGTCTTTCTGATTTTTATTTCCTGTTTAATTTTTGGTTTGGCACTTGTTTAGACTTCTCAGAACTCAGTTCATGCTTAGGACATCCAGCACCACTAGAAAGGAACAACAAATCAGGCTTTTTTCTGTGACTCTTCCCCTTGAATAAACCAGAAAATGTTCTCACCAAAGTTCATTTTGTTTTCATCTCATGACAGGGTGAAACTGGTCTTCCTGGAATGAATGGAGCACCAGGCCAACCGGTAAATATGTGCATCCCGTAGTGTTTAAATGTTAGCTGAGTTGTTCCTCATCTTTTAACTTTAATTACTCCACCACCAGTGGAGTCACTCCACTCACCAGTGAGTTATGCAAATATGAGCAATGTCTCTTTGCTCAGCCTTCTTATTTTGGAAGCCATTTAACAGATTCATTTTTATATGTTTTCTAGGGACCAAGAGGTCCAGCTGGAGAAAGAGGAAGACCTGGAAATCCTGGTGGCCCTGTAAGTAATCACAGATGTTGTTCTTATCCAGAAGCAGCCTATATGTTGAGATTTCCCTACTTTCTTAAAGCAGTTGTAATGCAAAGGAGTAAAAATCTATATAGCATCTGTAAAAATCTCACATGGAAACTTTCCAGTCCCCAATAAAGATGTAATGCTTCTAACCCACAACATGTTCACCATCTTATTTCCTTTTTCACTTTTTAAAATGAATAGATGACACACTGAGGAAGAGTTCAGTGTTTCAGCATAAGCTCAGGTTTGGCCAAGAGAAGCAGGGAAGAGGAGTGGAAACAAAAAGTGGCAGGAGAAGGCAGAGAGAGGGAAAAAATGCAATCTCAGAATTAACTTGCAGGAAAAAGATAAAATTCCTCTTCGATTGAGATTAGGGGCTACATCCCTTGCTCTGAAGGAATTTTTAGTTCATAGCATTCAACACAACCCACAAAGCAGTTTAACAGCCAGCACCATGTTTGTGCAGACACTGCATAACCTGAACAGAGGATCTAGTCTGACTATAAAACAGCCAACAGGGTTTAAATCATACGTGTTCACATGGGTTTTGGAGACAAATTTAGTCTTTTATGTGAATCAGAAGTGACTGTTACTTTGAAATATACATCTATTGCAATCTTACTTATTCACACAGACAATGTTTTGTAGCTGTCATTTCCCTAAGAAATGTAATAAGAATGTATTTTTCCATCTTTCTGTCTCAGAGCAAGTAATGTAAAATGTTGGACATTCCTTCACAAAATATTTAGTTAATTATTACTTTAAAATTTCTCAGTTGAGGAATCCTTGGGTCTTAGTCAACTGAGTGGGGGTGTATAGACAGAAGAATGTGATCACTGAGTCATGAACATGAAGAGGGATGTGGGTCCTGTGGGTTCTGTGTCTGGGGTAGTGCTTTGTACCCAACACCTCTCCTCTTTCTGCAGGGTGCCCACGGCAAAGACGGATCTCCAGGAGCAGCAGGCCCACCTGTAAGACAGCTTTAAGTATTTGTGCTGCTTTAGTCTAATTACTTCTAGCTGATGTTCTGCAGTGCTAGCAAACCTGAAATTGGGGTGCACTTGTTCAAGAATGGCATTTTATTTAATTGTATTTCATAACTGTTTATGAACAGTTATCTTAATCTTTAAAGTTAAGATACTTAAAGGACACAGAGCAATAGGAGAGCTTTAATAGTGTAAATCAGGAAATGCAAAAATCCAAACCCAGATTATTCTCAGAGAACATATAGATGAATGGAATTGTTGTACCTCATGAAGATCAAATTTTGAATGATCTTTTCAAATATATTATTTAGCTGTCTGGAGTGGGAAAACATTTTTCTTTCCCATCTGCCTAGAAACCCGAGCATGTCTGCTTGTGTGTGTAACAGCTGTATTGGCTTTCTTTTCTCATTCCTTTTTTATAATTAGAACAAATTTTGAATGTTTTTTATAACTTAATCTCCTTAATGATAGATTTCATATTTTTAAATTTAAAACACAGAAATTCAGCTGAACATGTAAAAGCCAGGGTAACTAAGATGTAGGTGTCATATTTTAGGACTAGCCAAATTTCATCTTTTACAACATGATTTATATTTGCTATTTTGCCAGGTGTTTCCTTACTCAGAGAAAAATCCCATAACCACACTCTCTTTTTAAATGTAAGATTAATTCCATATGGCTTTTACCTTTTGCTTTAATAGTATTTCTTTCATTTTTAAGGGTCCCCCAGGTCCCCCCGGAACCGCAGGATTTCCAGGCTCTCCAGGTTTTAAGGTATTCAACTAAAGATGCATAACTAGGTGGGATTTGGTCCTCTTCTAGTTACACAGTTCATGTCACTGTACATCATTATTTTATGAGCCCTCCTTTTCCTGGTTGCCATTACACTGTTTGCAAGCCGAGAACAGAGGTGCTGCCATATGCAGCACGAGACAAACCCAAACCTCATCATCTTCCTGAATGCCCCCAACAAAACACCACAAAGGGGTGGATCCCCCCCACCATGCTCTGTGTTGTGCTGTGGGAGGGACTGGAGTGAACATCCCACATCTTCAGGAGCTGCGCGCCATGCACTGCCTGGAGCACTCATGTGCCTCAGCTCATCTGGCTCTTGCACCCAGGAGGTGATGCTGGAAGCCTTCTTCCCAAATCACACAAAGAGACCACAGTAGAAGAAGAAACCATTAGTTCAATGCTGATTGCCTTGGAGTTCATAAAAATGTCTTCATTTTCTCCTTTTACTGTTTCTTTCTGTAGGGTGAAGCTGGTCCTCCTGGTCCTGCTGGTGTTAGTGGTAGTCCTGGAGAGAGAGGAGAACCTGGTCCTCAGGGTAATGCTGGGCCACCTGGGCCTCAGGTACGTCAGTAACACATGGGACCTGAGAGGTCCCTGAGAGGTGCTGGGCCACCTGCTCTTCACGGAGCCCCAGGTGTCCTTTGTTCTGGTCCTGGCTTAGCAGCATTGGTTACTTTTATATTTATTTTTCCAGGGTCCTCCTGGAAGAGCTGGAAGCCCTGGCAACAAGGGTGAAATGGTGGGTACTTTTCATATCACTGCCATTGCTGCACCGTGTTGGTGAGGGTCACAATTTGGACTGGGTAGAGTCTATCAATGCCATTCTCTCTTCATCTCTGTCTGTTGCTCTCTCTCTGCAGGGACCTTCTGGTATTCCTGGTGCTCCTGGTCTGCCAGGAGGCCGTGGTCTTCCTGGTCCTCCAGGTGCAAGTGGAAACCCTGGGGCGAAAGGCAGTCCGGTGAGTTACTAATGGTATTTACAGTGGTGGTACAACAAATATGGCGGAAGTAAGACTGATACTGATCAGTCTGATCTGATCAGTACTGATGCTGATATCTGATCATCTATTCACTTGAAAGGGTCTAATAAATTATTTTATAGTGAAAATAGGCAATTATTTTTATAAATATATAAATATATTTCTTTCACACATGTAGGTATTGCTATATATAAAAATTATACATAAATATGGTAATAATACCTATTTGCTTTCCTAAATTCAGATACAACAAAGATATAGCTTTTGTGAATTGGCTAAATCAGACAACATTTGTTGTTTTACAATCCTTGTTTCACCTGTTTAAATTCCCAAAGGCTGAGTCCACAATCCACTACACCCCATGAGTTGTACCTGCTCTTACACTGACACCCAGCAGGTCCTTTTCTTACAGCCTAGCACCACATGCAGCTCTTTGTCAGAGAAAATATTCAGGGACTTTAAATAAAAGACTCAATGATGTCTGAAATAGCTCAGGAACAGACATAAAATTTTACTCAATGATGTTTAAGATTGAAACACTTCTTTCCTTTACTGGATTTTTAAGGAGTCCCATGACTTCCAGGTTCAGACAGTGCACGCAAATTCCTTTGTAGAATGTTAAATAATAAAAAGGAGTCAATAATCTGAAATATCATGTCTACTTCCTAGAATTTCAGTACATCTAGTAGTTCTAGAATGATACCCAGCTGCAACCCATAATTTTAATGGTATTTTCTCGTTTTTAGGGAGACCCTGGTAAGGATGGTGCAAAAGGAGATCCAGGCCCGAAAGGCGAGCGTGTAAGTGATTTCAAAATGTGTCCAGAGACTTCTTTCAAGGAAGTCTGAACCCTGAATCATTCCTCATACAAAACCAGTTTGGTTTTTTGGAGACTTCTGATTAACTGATGGCCTTGGTTTCTGTTGTTGCCAGGGTGAAAATGGCACCCCAGGTGCTCCTGGACCTCCGGGTGAGGAAGGGAAAAGAGGTGCAAATGGTGAACCCGGACAGAATGGAGTACCTGGTACCCCTGGAGAAAGGGTGAGCTGTCATACACAACCTTTGAAGCCAAGATAGACACACCAAATTCTGAAGCTCAAAACACTTCCAGGAGATATTTGGGTCTGTGTCTCTTCTCAGCAGATTCCAGATGCAAAACTGGGTTACAAAACTGGGGAGAATTCTTAACTGGTTTCTCCTCTCCACTGCAGCTCTTGGATCTATCTCAGTTGGAAATAAATTAATTTATCTCAGTTTTTGATATAGAAGAAGCAGTGGTCTTATATATCTGGTAGTTTTAACAACAGATTTTTGCTGAGAAGCAATTGTAAACTCTGAGAACTACAAGGGGGAATAAATAATAAAAATTTCAAAATTACTTCTCAGTGAACAAAAATAAACTATCAAATTTCTGCTCTGGAAAGTGAAATTAATGCAAATTCTTCTACATTCAAGATATTTCTTTATGTCAACATCTCTATTGTTAATACATCTTAAATATCAATAACAGTCAATCAATAATCAATAATTGTCAGGATGTCTTCTATATTACAATATCTTTACTGCAAACAAGTTTTTTGGCTAGTATGTTAAATAATTTTCCAAAAATTTAATAATTCTCACAGAGGAATCCACAAATTGTTTTATTCAACAAAATAAATAGCAACGTCCTTACAAGTTTTAGATTTCTGTTCTATGAGAAGCAAAGGAAATTGTGCTGATCTATTTATAAATCCTAACTTAGTAATTGATTGCAATATTTGCTGAAGCTATGAGGAAATCAAAGATGCACAATGAACTGATTAATCATACTTAACAGAGACATGGGGTAGCAAAATGAAATTTATAATTCAAATTTCTTGTAAGCAATTACGATAGTAGTAAATATAAATATTAAAAAGTACAATAGAGCTCTTCTCAGTATTGAATTGAGGGAAATAATTATTTGATACTGAATGTGATGTTTTATGGTTTTATATTACTTTAGAAAACTCATAAATAGTGATTCAAGGCCAGCTAAAAATAAAGGAGGACAGGCTATAATTTCAGCAGGAGCACAAAGAGAAGATAGTCTGTGGTCCTTCTTACTACAGTGAAATGCCACTTCCATCTCTTTTTTTCCCCGTTAATTTTCATACTGCTATGTCTAATGGTAAACTGTTGAGAAGAGAACCCCAGTTGCCATTACCTGTGTTATATTACCTGCAATCCATAGTTTGTTTCTTTATCTGGCAGGGGTCCCCTGGTTTCCGTGGCTTACCCGGTAGCAATGGACTTCCAGGTGAAAAGGTATAAATCTTCCCACAAAAAAGTCCTCCAAACTTTTGGAGAATCCATCTGAATTTGGACGGACAATGTGAGATCCAAGGTGATGCCGATTCCCTAGCTGTGAATCCCACATCCCTTTCCAGGGTCCTGCAGGGGAGCGTGGCAGCCCAGGACCCCCTGGCCCCAGCGGACCCGCGGGAGAGCGCGGACAGGACGGAGGCCCCGGACTTCCTGGGATGCGTGTAAGCCAGGACATCTCCAACTCTGCTAGAGATGGCTCATCCGAGCTGATACGACAGAGCTTAGCTAGAAATCCTTTCTATGAGTTCCTTTAGGCAGCATCCATTCATGGTGGGACAGGTCACTGTGCAGAGACGCAGGGCATTCCCAGGATGCTGCCACAACGGGACAGGGAGGTTTTGGGGAGGCTCCCAGAGCATGCCAGGCCCTGCCATGAGAAGTGTTTTTAACATGAATTAGCATTGGATGATTTTCTGCATTAGCTCTTTACATTTCCGCAAATTCTAACATTAGGGATTTAGGGCTTTTATTTAAATATATTTCTATTTCAATTACTATGTAAATAGTCTTAAAAGTTTAAATAATAAAAATCAGACATTAATTTAAGTATTTCAATATACTTAAGCATTATATTTTTGGCTTATTTGCAATTAAAGCAAATAAGCTGTTGGTCAGTTTTTTACAGTATATATCAGTAAGATTTCAGAGATGGCCTATTGCGTAATACTGACAGAATGTAACAATGTCTAAGTGTACATGGAACAACATTCTGGGAGCTGTACTAGGAATTAGTAACTCCAAACAACAAATATATTGATATTCAAATGCCCAACTGCAGGCCTCTGGGAGCTAAACAAGATTTTATTTGCATTGAAAATGAATTATTTAAAATACAACAAAAATAATATTGAAAAATTTAAACAAGTTAATAAAAAAGTGTTACACTTTGTGTTGCTTTCAGGTAGAGGTACATAGTCAGAATTGTTTCATTCCGTATTTTTTCCATCTAAAATTAGTTTGCTTCCCACATAATGAAAGAACAAAATTTTTGTGCTAGTTGATTAATGTCTGGTGTCTTGTTTGTATATAACTCTCAGAAAAAGCAATAAACCCATAATGACAGAATTTGTTTGCTTGCTCCAGTCTTCCCCCTTCATGGGATGAGGGAAATAGGAAGACCTTTAAACTTTATTAAAGAGGATGAAATCAAGCAAGTTGTTTTTATGTATTTATATTTATGAATTGAAACTTAATAACATAAATTTTAAACTGAAGAATAACACTCTTTTTTTTTTCTTCAATTACAGGGCTTGCCCGGAATTCCAGGAAGCCCTGGCAGTGATGGGAAACCTGGCCCTCCCGTATGTGCATTGTGCAAATATTTTATCCTAGTCCTCCTACTGACCCAACCCTACCCTCATCCCACAGTATCCACATGACAGGTTGTTATCACAGCCAGATTAATCATCTCCTCTCTGTTTGCTTTAACTACCAGAGCACTTTTTATGCTGTATCATTGTAAGAGCAGCCTGCAAACCCTGTGTTTCATACTGTGTAAATACAGAGTATATGGCACATGAGCTGCAATACAGAACACATAATAACTCTCAAATAATGAGTGTCTCCCCCTCACTCACTGTTTAATGAGCCATGGGTATAGCTTTTTTTCGCCTCACAGGTGCCATGTCTTCCTTTCTTTTTTGCTTATCCCAGGGCAATCAGGGTGAATCTGGACGCTCTGGCCCCCCTGGCCCTCCAGGCCCACGTGGCCAGCCAGGTGTGATGGGTTTCCCTGGTCCTAAGGGCAATGAGGTGAGTGGGATTTCTCCTCTTCTGTGCTGATCCTTGATGAGTCAAATGTTAAACTCAATTGCTGCATAGTGGGGCTATCTTACGCTGCTGCTTTAGACTATTGTCCACTGACGAGAAATAAGAATTTCAAATGGGATATTTCTTTTTTGTAAGGGTGCACCAGGCAAGAATGGAGAAAGAGGCCCTGGTGGACCACCTGGAACACCCGTAAGTTTTGCTAATAATTTGTTTCATAATGACACAATATTAATAATAACTTGATGAGTCTTACAAAAATGGTATCACTCTCTCACCATAGCCTGATTTTGTCTTTGAATAGGGTCCTGCTGGGAAGAATGGTGATGTTGGCCTTCCAGGTCCTCCAGGACCTACTGTAAGTGTGGTGGGCCCATCTGAGGCAATGATCAGGGGGTCTGACATCTACAGGTAGACAATGGGAATTTAAGGGAAGGAAAATATTTTCAATGATGTGAAGAAATTTCCTTTTATGAAGAAAAACAAAAGAGCTCTTTTTTGCTATTATTTTAATGGCCGAATATTCAAAACTTTGGTGGGAGAAACTTGACTGAGGTGTACCTGGTGTAGATTGAAATGAAAAGTCAATTTAGAGCTCTTGGTCTTTTCAAACAGAAGTGTACTGTTGCTCCCTTTAATGTTTATGTCATTTCAATTTCCTATCAAGTGAAAACGTGTCTGCTGAATCACATCTTAGAGTTGGAGGGAAATGAGCAAATACTACAACACCAAAATATGTTAGGTTTGGAGACTGTGCAATGTTGTCATCAGGTCACTATAAGGAAGCACAGATTAGGGGTGGTGTGGAGGTGTTTCTATATTGAAGTGTTTTCAGGCAAATTCATGGATTTTCTTCCTCATTTGTTTGATTCTAGGGTGCTTCTGGGGAGAGAGGAGAACCAGGACCAGCAGGCCCACCTGGCCTCCAGGTGCTGTGTGTTTACTCTTTTCTGATTCTTTTTAACAGACTAACAAACACACACACAATTTTTTTTTTTTTTTAAAGGGCATTAGAACATTTACATTGGGGTGCATGTCATCATATTTTGAATATTGTAGAATATAACAGGTCAACCACTTGACGGAATTTACTGCCTCATAGATCATTGCAAACCAGGGGGTTAGCTGAGACTGTGCCACCTAAACCCTTTAGCTATCAAATTGGCATCTCCTTCTTTCTGAAGGATTGGAATGAGTTGGCCACACATCTTTGTGTCAAAACCAAAAATTTGAAGATGGAAAATGCATAATTTATCTGTGTAACATGGATAATACTGTTCCTTTGTATAGGGGTTGCCTGGTGGACCAGGACCAGCTGGAGAGAATGGAAAGCCTGGAGAACCAGTAAGTAGTAATTCCTGGGTTTTTTTAAGTAACAAAAAAATTAATAAGAAATTCTTCCTTTATTATGTTTCCAATTTCAGACAGCTATCAGCTCTCTTCAGAGCAGCAAAGTCTGATTTTGGGAATAGTAGGGTAAAGAAACAGGATGCCAACCACAATGCAGATTTACTAAGTAAGGTTCATGGATAACTTACATTTATTTTCTCATAACCAGGGGCCAAAAGGTGATATTGGAGGACCCGGATTCCCAGGCCCTAAGGTAAATAATAAAGCAACTTTTTTGTAATGACATAAGTGAATTAACAAATGAGCCTGAAAACAAAGAATAACACATTTTTTGTCACAGGGTGAAAATGGTATCCCAGGAGAACGTGGTGCACAAGGTCCTCCAGGACCTCCTGGAACAAGAGGTGGACCAGGTCCTGCTGGCACAGAAGGTGCCAAGGTACCCACAGACTTTCTTCCTTTTCTGCTATTCTGCTACCACTTGGGTTAATTCTGGTTTTTGTAATTATTTTTTGTTACTCCTTAGGGTCCCCCTGGCCCACCTGGTCCCCCTGGAGGCACAGGACTGCCTGGCTTACAGGGAATGCCAGGAGAAAGAGGAGCTTCTGGAAGCCCTGGACCAAAAGGGGAGAGGGTAACACATACACACTTATGATTTTATACTGATTTAATGTTAGCTTCCCACAAGGCACTGGGCTTGTCCACGTCTTCACTTTGGCCTGATTCCAGAGGTGCAGACTGTGTAGCAGAACTGTTGAGTTAGCAATGGCATGTGGGTCCTAGATGTTGATAAATATGGGATTTCTCCCTCAGTTTAATACATGCTGGATATCTTGCTGCACTGGATCTCTTGGGGGATGGGGTACATCAAAACAGTTCTACTGAATCTAATGAATGATGAGAATAGTTCATACCATGGGCAGACAATTTGGCATAGATTTCGTTGTGAATCAATTTGGGATTTTTTCACTTCAAAGTACATAGTATCCGATGCTGAATACTGGACACAATATCATTCCCAGTTTCAGTAAGGAAATCTGGCTACTGAGAGACCCTCAGTATGAGATCCTTCCCCCCATTTAGGCTCATCTCATGCTTCCTATTTGCTCATGCTTTTTATGTCTTAAATTTCCTAGGGAGAACCTGGTGGCAAAGGTGCTGATGGCCTTCCTGGTGCCAGAGGAGAGAGAGTGAGTATTTAAACATCCAACAGTTTATCCACTAGCTTTACACAGCCTGCACTTAGAACATGAATAACCTCACAGTGCATAAATAATGTCTAGGACAGGTAAAGTTGTAATCTCATTGTGTTTCATTCCACCAGTTTGTAAACTAAATTAGACTTAATACTAGTTTTTGTGATTACCAGTCCTTGGGTAAATATAATGGATTTTTTTGCAGAAAGATTGCAGTTGATTGGGACAATGTTTTAGAGGGAAAGCAATCATATGAAAGTAGAGAAAATCTACCTGACTGATGTTACAATGAATCACAAAAAGACATTGATAGTAAATATTCTCATATGGCATATCCTACAGGGTTCTACATATGATGTATTTATACATCCATATAGCAAATACACATAAAACAGACACTTGGAATACGTACATCTATCAAATCAGTACCTGCAGGCATTAGATACATCAAAGTAATGAGGGTTGACAAATATACAAATGCAGATTGGTTGACTTGGAGAAAGTATAAAAAATTTTTTTCAGACCATAAGGTATGCATTAAATTTTTGAGAAAGAAATAAGTCAGGGAGCTAGTCAGGGGATGCTGAATATATGCTGAAGAAATGTGGATCAATTATCTAGCTGAAAAATAGGGCAACAGGTCACTTTTATTGTATACTATTGAAATACGGTAGTATACTATTAACTTCAGGTGGTTTTGGATTAGGTTTGGATGGTGGGGAAAAAAAAGAATCACTCAGCTGGAGATCTCTCACACTGCAAAATAGTGTGATTTCAGAGCCTCACTCCAAAACATGGTGTGCAAATGCACTTTGGCACAGTAGACTTGCTTCATTAAAATATCTTTGGCAATCTGTTTACACTGAAACATAAATGCTCCTGATCAAAACAGAGGCATTAACATTGTCATATTTTGATGCAAATTATACCATTTTCTAATTTTCCAATTGTTTAGGGCAATGTAGGTCCCATCGGCCCTCCTGGTCCTGCTGGCCCACCTGGAGATAAGGTAAAGCATCCTCATAGTGGTGTTTGTACTGAGTGGAGTCCAGGGGTGGCTGTCCCATGGGAAGCAGACAAACACCCCCTGACCATCCTTGTTCCTTGCAGGGAGAGACTGGCCCAGCAGGTGCCCCTGGTCCCATGGGTTCCCGTGGAGGTCCTGTAAGTGACACAACTTTTCTTCCTATATATCCTTACCATGGCTCCTCTTGCCTATAGACATCAGTGCTGCACCAACCCCATCACGACAACATGGCTTGGGTTGTAAATAAACTAAGCACTTTCAGCTCCTGTTGACTCTTGGGATTTATAAGTACTAAAGTCTTCAGAAAAGCAGGGCTTTTAACACTGCAGAGGGGTCAGAGGGCTGCAGTGACAGGGCAGGGCAAGAGTGTGGGCAACAGTCATGTCCATCTTGATTTAAAGTTAAGTAAACTTGCAAAAATACTTCCTTCTATTTATTTTTTTTATACTGAACACACTGGGATCTCAGATGGATCTGGGGAGCACCATGGATTGTGCTCAGGGTTTATACAAGTGTAGCTGAGTTAAGTTCATCACATTTTAGATAATTATCAGATAATTCCTGAACAGCTGAGTTTAGCACTTGGGAGGAGCAGTTGTTTCAGACCAGATATTTGGGTTTTTTCCTCCAAAGGCTGATAAGACAAAGAAACTTCAGCAGCATCAATAGAAATATCCTCTGACTTTTAAAGCGAAGTTTATCTTCCATTGCTGATGTTGTTTCCCACAGGGTGAACGAGGAGAACAAGGTCTTCCTGGGCCTGCTGGCTTCCCTGGAGCCCCAGTAAGTGTCTATACTACTCTTTCTGTACTCAGGAGCATGTAAGGCAACATGGCTTTGTCCTGCCCCGCCTGCACTGGTAGGGCCAGCAGAGCTCAACTGCATTCACATTTAATTTAATGTTTAAATTCCCTTCAGAAGAGCACCTGGATAGGGTTTTTCATCAAATATGCTTTTTTCAGTGGTGAGTATAACAGTATAATTTTTCCACAGGGCCAAAATGGGGAGCCTGGTGGGAAAGGAGAAAGAGGTCCCCCTGGTCTAAGAGGAGAGGCTGGACCCCCCGGAGCAGCTGGCCCACAGGGCGGCCCTGGAGCTCCTGTAAGTGATTGTTTGATGTTCCTTTTTCCTACAGAAAGGTTTCTCCAGACCTCCCTCAGCCCCAGGGCGCTGGGCCCAAGTGCAAGGAGATGAACTGCCTGAAACTTATTGACACATCCTATCATTTTAATCTTTATCAAATCATTTGCTTTATTTGCCTCCTTCTGTGTAGGGTCCACCTGGTCCCCAAGGAATAAAAGGAGACCGTGGATCTCCTGGTGGTCCTGTGAGTATCTCTTTGATTTAGTCACTGCTAAATGCCTCTATTTATTACAACAAATGTGATGTAAATGAAAAATAAGATCTTCAATGACTTTACTATTGGCAGTTCAAGAATAATTAAAGTGTTCTAGAAGTAGTAATTAAAGTTGAGGTGTTTAGTGATCTGGATTGCATTGATTTTAATATAATTAAGGTGCCAAAATAACCTTTGGGACAATGACTCAAAGCTCTAAAATGGCTTATCTCAACAGTTATATTTACTTGCCATCTTTGCCAAGTTTCTCAAATTTGAGGAGAATGTGTGACCTCCCCTTGCAAAAAAACCCCAAAAAACTGTGTCTTTTTGTTCAGTTGTAGGACATTTAATTCAGGTTTCAAACAAAGCATGGCTATAATTTAAACTCAGCAGTGTGTAAAAATCAATTTGTTCCTGTGTTTCCAGTCTTCAGAAAATGACAACTAAAGCTATTGGTCTCCTCTAGGGTGCTGCTGGTTTCCCTGGTGCTCGTGGTCTACCTGGTCCCCCTGGTAACAATGTAAGCTGGTTTATCCCCCTTTTATTCTTACTTTGTGGATACATTTAGACATATATTAATGTATTAAAATATACTATTCAAAAACATTTGGACATGATGCTTGCAGTTCAGGGAAAAATCTGCAAAAATTAGTTTACCCTCCTTATTGTATGGAATAGAAAGTAGGATTTTAATTAAGGTACCATTAAAGTCAATACAATGATTTCCATTCATTGGCTCAGCTAAAATTGTAATGAAAGGCATTTCATTCTGCACGTGTCCAAGACACCATATTAAAGGCATATGGCAGGAGTGATTCAAGAAGGCAGAAGGGCCTATTTCCAATTTCTGTGGTAGAGCCATGTGTAAGGAATGTGTAGCCTGTGTTGGATGCATTACAGGCACTGGGCATCCAAAAGGTGTATGTCCAGACAGCAGGGATAAAAAATACCAGTTGTGAAAGTGATACATGAAAGGATTCTCTTACAACACCAGATCAGATTTGGGTGCACAGGGGCTGGACCCTAAATCTGCCTCTAGGCAATGACTCAGGTCTGGCTGGCTTTCATGAGAGCAATGCCAGTACATGTGTGCAGCTCATGCTTTCCCTTTCAAAACTCTTTCTAGGGTAGTCCAGGTCCCCCTGGTAATGCAGGACCTGCAGGCAAGGATGGGCCTCCCGGACCCCCTGGCAGTTCTGGTGCTCCTGGAGGTCCAGGACCTGCTGGGATCAGAGGTGAGCCAGGCGCACCAGGAGAAAAAGGGCCCCCAGGCGCCCGAGGAGAAAGGGTAAGTGCCCCTTCAGCCAGGGGCTGTTCCACCAGGAGACAGGCATTATGTCTGTCCAGAGAAAGCAGCCACCTATGGAATGTTAAAGATGCTCCCACTGACCAAAGTGACCTTTTTTCAAACAGGGGGCACCGGGTGAGCCAGGTCCTCAAGGCATCGTTGGCGGCCGGGGGAACACAGGTCTGCCAGGCCTGCGTGGCCCCAGTGGCCCACCCGGGATGGCAGGGGCCAAGGTGAGAGCCCTGCACTGCAGCCACAGCCTCAACCCTAACACAACCCTAGCCCAGCTGCTAAAAATAGCCTGGAGATGCAAAAAGTGCTAAAAATAGCTTAGAGACACAGAAAATAATGAATGTGTTGGGTGTTTTGGAGGGTTTAATGCTTTTTAGTCCAGAGGTGAGAGCATTTACATTTATTTGTGTTTACCTCCATAAGATCAGGCTTTAAAATGTCTGGTATCCATCCTGTGGGATTCAAGGCTGTCTTTCAGATTATATTAAATATATAATATATCTAGGAGTACATTACCCACTGCACACACTTTGGAGGGTCATGAGGAGGAGGCTGTAACCTCTCCTGGTAGAAGATCCGAGTCACAGTCTCACCTACCTCTAATCTTTACTTAATTCTCAGTAAGTTTCTTGCTTAAATATTACGACCCAAATAGAAAAATTCTTTCACCTCCCTTCAGAAAAGGTGGGGTGAGGCTTGGTTTGTATTTTATCACTAATACAGTGATAGACCAGCATTTTTCGGTTAACTGCTTTGGCCATTGTTTTTGAGCACATAAGAAGAAACATACCCGTTTATTATTTCTTAGTTAACAATCCATGAGGAACATTCAATGGCTTTGCATGACTATAACCAGCAATGAAAAGAAAGCAGTTTGGCCATGTTTTTATCTCTTATTTTGTTTGTTCACAACCAGCAAAGCCACATTGTCCCATCACTTCATTAGGTCTCCTTCAAAATCCCTTCATAGTTAATAAGATGCGAAATACCCTGCTATTTCCTGAGAACATTATCTGCAATGGAATCCTTTCCCTTTTTGTTCAGGGTGAAGATGGTAAACCAGGCACCAACGGCATCCCAGGAGAACGTGGTGCTCCTGGTCCCCAAGGTCCTGTTGGACAAAGAGGCTTACCTGGAGAGCCTGGCAGAGATGTGAGTGGATGGGATTTCCCTGCTGGCTTGTGAGCTACAAACGGAAAGCTCTGGGAGCAAATATGCTTCAAGGCTCACAAGGCCTCCCTCAAGAGCCTGATGCACAGGGGCCTGGGCACACTGTGCCCTCCTGTAAGGAGGTCTGGCCTCCTGTCCCTGCCATCCCCATCACTGCCCAGGGACCTAATCTGTCCCACTTGGAACTGAACAGGACGTTGCACTGTCTGTATGCCTACAAAATAATGCAGGTGTTACAGGTCTTTTAGGAGCCACTCCACCTCCAGGAGCTGTTCCTTCTTGAAAACTCTTTCTTTGATGAGCATTGCTTCAGCTTGGGAAACAAGCTGTCTACTGGGCATGCACAAGTTTATGAACAGACTGTACCCCTCTGTTTTGCAGGGTAACCCAGGCTCCGATGGCTTGCCTGGACGTGACGGATCCCCAGGAGGCAAAGTAAGGAATCACCAATATCCTTAGACTGCCAAATAAGTGAGACATGAACTACCTGGCAATATACGTAGCTCTGTGGAGTGCTATGTAATTTGTTCCTTGAACCTCCTGTGCTCCACTGAACGTACTCCTTATACTGAGTTCTATAAAACATGACATTTATTATCCTGTCACCTGTTACTATCTGCAGGGTGACCGTGGTGAAAGTGGCTCTCCTGGCCCTCCAGGACCCCCTGGCCACCCTGGGCCTGCAGGTAATGCTGGTGCACCTGGAAAATCTGGTGAAAGAGGATTTCAGGTAAGACCAAATAGGTTATTGCTTACTTGCATACTCTTCCTGTGCAATGTCCATTTCATGCAGTAATAGAGAAGTTTTGAAGAGTCATACACTTGTTACTGTCAGAGTTGCTTGACATCAAGGACCTCTTCTATAAGAATATCCAGGGGAAAGACATCTCAGTTTATGTTCTTACCACTCTATAGAAATTAAGCTCAAAATTCACATACTCCATAGGATGCCAAAAAGCACATCATCCCACCAGGCCCTGTCTTAATTTCCATCCCATCTGGTGCTCATGCAGGACAAGCAATGTGTTATTTATTTAAACTAAGGGAGTAACTTTGGAAGCCCTCAAGTTATTTCTCACGAGTGCTGACCCCAGCACAGCTTGAGCACTGAGCCCCTCACAGAGGGAAGAAAGGCTGTAGTGCCTGTGTACAGATCAGTGCCTACAGGCAGCTGAGAAAGGCTGGCATTGGTACAAAAATGGCCTGGCCAGGATTCCTGTTGATTACAGTGTGTGTGGAGCTTCTCCTTGTTTCCCAGTCCCTGCTGGCTGTGAACACACAGCTTATCTGAAAATAAAGAGGTGGGCTCAGCAGCTCCAAGTGATCCACACCTTCTTGTTCTTGCCATGTCACAGGGTCCTCCTGGCCCTCCTGGCTCTACTGGTCCTGCTGGTGCTCGTGGTCCTGCTGTAAGTATCTGTGATGTCATCCATTCACTATTCCTGTTATATGGGCATCGCTCTTATCTCCTTATATCTTCCTTTTATCACAAATCTAATCTTACAGGGTCCTCAAGGCCCTCGTGGTGATAAAGGTGAACCTGGTGAACGAGGCAGCAATGGCATAAAGGGTCACAGAGGATTTCCTGGTACCCCTGGTCTCCCTGGTCCTCCTGTGAGTATTTTGCATTGTATTGGAAATTACAGCTGATCTTAGTTCTGTGTTTAGGCCCCAGGTACCTAATTAACCTAATTAATCTTAGCTGATTTGATGGGAATCTATGTAAATTTGAATGTTTCAAAATCCAGATTCCCTGAATCAACCTGACATAAGCATTATTAAAGAACTGGAAGGAGTTGCTAGGAAGTAAAGATGAGTTTACTATAACCCTTTCAATAAAAACTTCTTATATATTCATTTATACAAGCTATTCCTGATTTAATTAGGAAAGAGAGAAGTAGAGGTTGAAGTGTCTATGTCCATTAGAAATCTATCCTAGACAGACAACTAAAGGTACTCAGAGTCCAAATACCTCTCTTTTGTCATGTATTTTTTGTAGAAAGTAATACAGGGGCAAAACGGACAGGAAATTGTAAACTACTGAATTGTCAACATGCATTACCACTTGAACATAGCTAAGAGAATCGAAGGGCAAGAGTAGACAGGCATACCATAGATATTTACGACTGGTAAAAGTTTAAGAAGGGGTTAATACTGAAAAAACCTACGAATACTCTGCATGATACAAGTGAGAATCAAGAAACCAAAGCTCATTCAATTAACATACCAAAGATGGCACCAATACCAACCTATTAAACAACATAATAGAACATGGAGTCTAACATATAAAATGAGAAAAAAAAATTAATAAATTCTTATTTGATGATCAATAACTTTTAAACAAATGGCTTTGCAGTGCACACACAGACCAAACTTGTAAATGTATTTGAAATCACGAGTGTTTGTCAAATTATTTAAATAAAATTACTGGTAATATTATTAAAACTGCAGCATTTTGGCTATAGCTACATATTCTTATGAATATAAGACTTCATCCAAAGCTCAGTGGTGTCAGTTGGCTTTCTTGCATTTTGGATAACACATCTCTAATATGTTTTTGTATAGAGAACATTCAAGATTTTTTTCTGGTTAAAGAATGGCCATGTCTGACATAGCCTTTTTATAAGGATGTGTTTTGTGTAATCCTAAAGATGTTTTCAGTGCCTTTATTTAAGGCACATCAAGCTAGTTGTGAGATATGACCAGGAGGTGTATGACTGACTTTTCCTTTTCTCATAGGGTCCCCTGGGTCCACAAGGTGCAATTGGAGGTCCAGGAGCTTCAGGTGCAAGGGTAAGAAGAATCCTTTACTCAGCCTAACTACAGGGAAAATTCAGACTGTTTAGTTAATATATAGGTAGATACAGACTTAAATTTTAATTGGCCATCTTAACAGACAGCAGCTGAATAAAGAAAAAACACCTGATAAATCATACAGAAATATTTGAAATACCTCAAGAAGTATTTCTGAATTATCTGATAAACTATTTTGACCATATTATTTGTGTTCTTCATTGTTCTAGGGTCCCCCAGGACCAGCTGGGCCACCTGGAAAAGATGGTACCAGTGGCTACCCAGGTCCAATTGGTCCTCCTGGCCCCCGCGGTACCAGAGGCGAAAGCGGCCCTGCCGTAAGTGAACTGTGCACACTCACCCAGGCAAATCCTTAGGGAATATTCATGAAACGCAGGATGCTCCACACTTTAAATCTCTCCCTCAGAAATTCTCTATTTCGTGGACAACATTTGTGGCAGGAGGTATCTAGTTACCAAGGCTAAATCCAAAACCATGCAGCTCACTTGTAGCTTAGTGTAATTATTGATGATGGGTGTTGTGTTGGTCTCGGAGGATCCCTGGGATCTCCTCCTTGCTGCAGAGCACAGACTCCTTTTTGGTCTGGGAAACCATGGAATATGTTTCCTAGATTGCTGTAGAGAAGCCTGGGCTGCAAAGCTGTTACTGTCAGAGTCACCTCCTAAAGCCAAGAAATGGTCATTCTCTGGATTTCAGTGGAAAGGGCTCCTTCTCAAAGTCCAGATGTAAAGACAGTGAAACTTGACAAAAAAAAGGGAATAAAACCCCAATTTTAAGAAAATAATGGTCTGGAAAATCTGGATTTCAGTGGAAAGGGTTCCTTCTCAAAGCCCAGATGTAAAGACAGTGAAACTTGACAAAAAAAAGGGAATAAAACCCCAATTTTAAGAAAATAAAGGCCTGGAAAGTCTAACAGATGTTTATACATCTGTTTAATTAATGAATAAGTAAATTAAATATTTGTGTAAGAATTCTCATTCTTTTAAGACTAGGGCCCACACAGGCTATTAGTTTTAACCTGTTCTCTATTTTTTTAGGGTCCCCCAGGGCAGCCTGGTCTTCCTGGTCCTTCTGGTCCCCCTGGTCCATGTTGTGGTGGTGTAGCTGCCCTGGGTGGTGGTGAGAAAGGTCCAGTTGGCTACGGACAATATGAATATCGAGATGAGCCCAAAGAAAATGATATCAACCTGGGTGACATCATATCTTCGATGAAATCAATTAACAGCCAGATTGAAAACATCATTAGTCCCGATGGGTCCCGGAAGAATCCAGCTCGTAACTGCCGAGACCTGAAGTTCTGCCACCCGGAGCTCAAGAGTGGTGTGTTCAGAGTCTGCTTTCATCAGCTGTAGCAGGGCTTGGGGGTTGCTTTGGTTTTTTGGTTTTTCTAACTTCAGTATTCAAATGCAGATATCTTCCATAAAAACTGGTCTTTTTTTTCAAACAAATGCCACGAAAAAGATTATAAATGTAAAAATAATTTTAAACATCAATTAACCATGCATTTACACAGAGTACACATTTGGCTTCAACTCTACTCGTTGTGTCCTTAGAAGTGAACATGTTTAAATAATTTTAGGGAAAAAAACCCCAAAACATTACAAGTTCTGTATTTATTCCAAATTGCAGTCCCCTTACAGTATTCACATGAACTCTTCTTATATCCTCCTGTTTTGTGTGGCATCTCTTCTGTCAAAATTAATACGTTTCCTGATTTGGCTCAGAAACCTGGCATAGAAATAAGCTTTACCATCATGCAGTCAGATTCTTCTCCAAATGTATTAAGCCCCTTAACATTTTTCCTTACCTCTAGGAGAGTACTGGATTGATCCCAACCAAGGCTGCAAGATGGATGCTATTAAAGTCTACTGCAATATGGAAACTGGTGAGACCTGCCTCAATGCTAACCCCAGGACCGTGCCAAGGAAAAACTGGTGGAGCAGTGCAAACAGTGGAAAGAAACACATTTGGTTTGGAGAATCTATGGATGGAGGCTTCCAGGTGAGAAATGAGCACAGTTAACAGCCCAAATTGTACATCACAGCATGCTAGGAAACAATTTTGAAATTAAACTGAATGAGATAATTAGTATGTGAAAAAATAACAGTGTGGACTGTCCCTGGACATGATTTAACAAATACTCTTGCCTATATTGGTACTCTGCAGTTCAGCTATGGAGATCCTGAGCTCCCAGAGGATGTCTCTGAAGTCCAGCTGGCCTTCCTGCGCATCCTCTCCAGCCGTGCCTCCCAGAACATCACCTACCACTGCAGGAACAGCATTGCCTACATGGACCATGACAGTGGGAATGTTAAAAAAGCTCTGAAACTCATGAGCTCTACGGAAAGCGAGATCAAGGCTGAGGGAAACAGCAAATTCACATATGCTGTTCTGGAAGATGGCTGTACTGTAAGTAAAGAGGAATTTAGTGCTGTAGTTAATAAAGAATTCCCTCTAGAGGACTAGACCCATAATAAAGGAAGAGAGAGATTTGCGTGGCCTGGGTAAAGAAAAGACAGCTACAGCTAGCAGGGGGAACCTAGATTCTGTACACCAGAAGTGCCATTCCTGTACCAACTGTAGGAAGTGAGCTGCACCTCCATTTAAATCTGTGCTTCACAGGTATCTCTCCTTGCTCTAGAGTCAATGTCAGGGAAGTCACAGTCACCAAGTTTTGATCCCTCCCATGTCAGCTCTAAAACCAGTCATGCCAAACCAAGGATAGCTGGTTGAAGCCATGGGCTACAGTTGGGGGAGGGGGCAAACACAGTCATTTTGCAGATCCAGCATTGCTTCCCTGCGCCTTGTCAGTGCAGCAGAAAGCACTGGAGAGGAGCAGGAACATCCCTGAGCATGCTGGTCTGACAGCACCTGCAGCCTTTTCTGTAACAAATGGAAAACACTAACGCTGTCCACAATTTCCCCCTCCTAGGGTCATTTCCACAGAGACTGCAACCAGTTTTCAACAGGATGAGAGGGTTGGTTATTACAGATACAGGAAATCTGATAAGCTGTGGGATGACTTCCACACAGCCCAGGACTTGTCTCTAACGTTTTTCCTTTTCTGTTTAACTCCACAGAAACACACAGGCCAGTGGGGAAAAACAGTTTTCGAATACAGGACACGCAAGACGATGAGGTTGCCAGTGGTTGATATTGCACCTTTGGATATTGGAGGTCCTGATCAGGAATTTGGCGTGGACATTGGCCCAGTCTGCTTCTTATAAATCAAAGGTCCTGCTTTTTCTGAAACCCCAGCAAACAGATTCACACTCCAACCGTGCTCCTTTGTTTCAGCCTTGTCAGCTACTACAGGTGCCCATCTGTATCCCAGTTATTTATTAACAAAATTTCTGGGGGAAGAATCAATTTGATATCAAGGGTTACTTTTTTTCGCTATTACACAAAATACAGTAAAAATGCTTTTTTTTGTGCTCTATTTTTTTTACGAAATTCCATCTTCAAAACATGTCTCCGTGGTGCTATAATAAAACTTCAACACTTAATAAAACAACACTGTGTTCTATTAGTTGAATGTTAGCCAATTTACAAAGCACTGATTGCTCCCAGTACCAAAGTTTACCCTTCTTTCCGAGATGCAGTCCATAAAGCTAGAAAGACCTCCCTGTTTCAACTACCTCAACATGGACAGAAACTGGGATGTGTCTGATGAGTCAAACCAAAGATCAATCAAATCAAAATGCATTGGACCCAGTGCTCAATTCCGTGGATTCATTTGGTACAAAATTGTCTATTTCTGTACTGATTAGCTGTGAAAGGTACAGTGTATCTTAAGAGTTTAATACCTTTATGTCAGGAGTCACCATAATTTTATTGTTGGATTGTATTCTGTTGTCAAAGGTGCTTCTCTACTTTCCTGTCATTGCTGGTCAAGACCACTAAAATTAGGGAAGTGTAAAAGACTAATATGATGGTGCTAATGTATTTTTCACTCCTAACTCTGCAAGTCAGGGTTATTGACTTGCTCGAAAAACCAAAAAGGTAAAAGATTTAAAGCAATTGTAAATGTCTCCTGTCAAAGATTGTCATTGGCATGTCATAGTTGAGAATCTTCTCCCTTCACTTTGTAAAAGTCAATAAAGATGCAAAATTGTGAATTTCTTCTATCACGTTAACACATTTATAGTGTTGAAGGTTAACCATCTTTTTAAGCTTTTATATGGTTGTTGGTCTATTCCTTACAGAGACACATAATAAAATATCTTAATAAAATTTCTTGTTGTTTCATAAAACTGACTTCTTTTTTAATTTTACTATTTGTACCTTTGTTCAAACAAATTAACAAGGCAGGACACAACTTTGGTGCCACTTTAACTGATTTTTCAAAGATGAGTTCCTTTGTTTGAAGGAAGCCCTGGTAACCCCAAGGGATGCAGTTCATTTTATACCAGTGTGAAATTTTCTTTCTTGCTTTTTCTACTCCATCCAGCAGCTCACTTTTGGAAGCACAGTGAGCAAGGACTCAGATCTGACAGCAACATCCAGAGCAGGGCCCATGCACCAAGGCAGCTCAGTTTGGAGAAAATACAAGACCTTAACCTTTCCTCCTCCAAGGAACCTGCCTCAGTCTGAATAACCAGGCACTCACAGGCTGCCAGCCTTTCACAGGGCAGCTTAAATACATGGCTAAAGGCTCCCACAGGGCAGGCCAGCAGCACAGCAGTTTGACAAAGCTGACAGATTCAAAGCTGTCAAAGCTGACAGTTTGAACATCTTGGCATTTTTTATGGCCAATGGAGCTGTACAACTAAGTCATCCCCAGATCTTAGCAAAAATTTAAGGAGCAGCAGTGATCACAGCAACACTTAAGGAGCAACAGTAGTTGGCAGTGCCTGAGCTCGAGGCCAGAAGGAGGAAATAAACAGCAGGAAGGAGCCCAGGCCAGGAATCCTCTCCCACAGTTAAATGCTGGCAGAGGCCACTGAGCCTTTCCCATGGAGCAAGGTCCAGAGCCTGCCCCCACATCATTATTACCCAGCCACATATTGCTCCACAGCCCAGGGTCATTAAAGACACACCACAACAAGATCAGATAACAAAAATTAGGGATAAAAAAAAAAATTCAGATTCTTAAAAGTTCTCATTGACAATATGGATTATACATACTCAGAGAATACTTACTGATTAGCCCAAGCAGGAAAAATTAACAAAGAAATGCAGTTTTTTAAGTAAGCTCACCATATCTGAGGCTGGGGCAAGATTACTCTTACTGACAGTTACTGGCTTTGGCACTGCAAAATTTGGATATGCTCACCCAGAATTTAAAGAGTGAGGCTCTGAGGAGACCCCAACAGCACAAATCACCACAGGGTACTTAATGCAACATATAAGGACAGTGCCAACAATTCATTAAAAGTACTGGCTCTTGCAGGAGGCCTCCTCATCTGATGGGGAAAATAAACAACTGATCATGGAAAATAAGAATTACATGTACATAATAATATCAATCTGACATAAATTACATGGTAGGAAGCCTTTTGATTGGAGTTTTATAAAAGCAGCTGGTAAGAATGTTGGCTGGTGGGAAAATGCACGAGAAACACCTGTTCTTAATCCTCATGTTCTTAATCCTTCATAGAAGGAAATAGCCTTTGCAATCTTTAGTGCTGTTGGGGCTCGGTGCATGGCTGGGAAAAATTATTCAACCTTAAAACTCAAGCTTTGGGGCTATTTTCTAAAGCACACACAGTCATCAAGTCTTTCGTTAATAATTTCTACTAATGCAAGGTGATTTGTGGAATATCTGTAGGAAACACAAAGAAATAATCAAGACCACTACAAAATATTTACTTGATATAAAAACATTTTTTTCAGACAGTCACTCATTACACTACCATGGCCCTCGTATATCTGTACTTTTATATCGTCACATTACTACTTGGGAAAAACAAGCAAAAAGCAACAATAACTACCACAAAATGCAAAAAAAATCCCAACAAAACCCAAAAACAAGCACCCCACCAAAAAAGGTCAAACCAAAACAAACAAAAAAATCCCAAAAAATCAAAATACACATTCAGTATACCAAAAAAAACCCAAAACATGCAAACGAACTAAACCCCACCACAAAAAGTTGCCTGAATCATACCAAGACCTCAAAATATCACTGATTTAGGTTTCAATACTACCTTAAAACTTCACCTTTCCAACCATTTACAGGTGATGGCCTGAAAGTGCAAATCTTTTGCAAGAAACCAGAGTCTTCCTTCTGGTGGAGTCCTTGGCATGGGGACTATTTCAACAACTCATTTCAACACTTTTTTATTGAGATTATGTTTAAGACTGTCCAAAACACAGCAGAAACACAGCAAACCCTTCTCCAACAGAAGGACTTTGCTATCTCATTAGACCCTAATTGTAAATAAATTGTAAACACCTGTGACTCATTCACCTACCCAGCCTCCTCTTCTTTGGCTTGTGGGAAAAGCAGATTTATTTTACTGATCCTAAAGATATTGTCCAATTCCTCACGGGAATGAGCAACAGTTTCCCAAGAAAGCTGGTCTGTTGTTCCCTTTGGGCCTACAAACTCTCCCTTGGGGTAGGTTTAACCCAGGTCATTCTCAGCTGTAATTCTTCAGTCTTCTCTCATCTTTATTTCATACATTAAAAAGAATTACCTTTGATCTTAAGACAGGCTCAATTTCTGGTTAGCATGACAGTAGGTAAAATAGGCAGGCTAAAACCAGTTTAAATTTTCTGCTGCTCAGGTAGCAATTCTGCCCAAACAGTTTCCTTGTGGATATTCTGAACTCTGCAGCATCTGGCTGAAATCACACCATTCAACAAAATCTTTAAACTCCCAGCAAGCAAACTGTGATCCACTGGACACAATACTCCAAGATTATGGATTTCTTTCTAGCATAAACACAGTTTGGGCAACTCCATCTATGGATTCCCAATAGATTCAACTTCAGCCATTGACCTGCTGATTTAGTGTTACCTTTTGTCATGATTTTTGAAACTATAATACCATAATAACACTATCATTTTAACCTTGTTTTCTCTATGATATTTTCATACTTGCAGGAAATCTCTTTTCCTTCATTAGTATTTCTACATTTTCATTTAGTTTAGCTTTTCCTTTTGCAGCTGTTTTACTGTCTGGCTTCCTGGAACCCTCTCTCAGCAATACCAACTGCTCAGTGAATACTGAACCTTCAGAATAGCCTCAGCTTCCTGAGAAAGTAATTAAAATATCCATAATTATGAGTCAAACAGCTACTTTGCTCAGTCTCAGGTAGATAAAGGGGAGCAAAGAAACCTAGGGGCCCTCACCCTACAGTAGCAAAAAAACCATGGTTTTTTGCTCTTAATCCATTTTGAGACTTTTTACTTGCCTCCACAAAGGGAAAAAATCCATAAAAATGTAAAATTTTCTTCACAGTTAGTCTAAAACTGAGGTGCATAAATCCAAAACTGTGGCTGGAACAAAGCCTCTCACCCAGAGAGAGCTGAAGCCATGAATTACATTTGCCTTCCTTACATTTTAAGCATCCAGAACTTCTCAGTGTAAACTGGTCTAGAGGAAAATAACAACAACTGCTTTCAAGCTCTAAAGTAAGTTGATTTTAGGTATATGTTCAAGGGCAAATTCCTTCGGCATTAAAATTTAAAGCTGTCTTGGAGAAAAGAAAATTTTGTAGCCTGCACAGTTGAAAGAGAGTCATGAAGTCGAATGAGAGGCAGGAAAAAATAGGAAAGAAGTTGCCCACACAGTGATAAGACTGATCCAAGAGATCTTTTATTCTAATCTAGAGCTTCTCATTCAGTCACTTGTTTCACCAGCTGATACTCACACACTTCACAGCAGCACATTCCCACAGCTCTCTGAGACAAGAAGAAAAGAAACAAGAGGAAAAGGCCCTCCTCCAAACAGCTTCCCAGAGCATATCAATGACTTTAAAATATCAGTAATTTAGGCTTTAATATTTCCTTGGAACTTTGCCTTTCCAGTGAACTGCAAGTTGTCATCTCAGGGTGGAGCTCTTTTGTAGGACACCAGAGCCTTTCTTCTGGTGCATGTGGACTTCCTGACTGTTGTCTGTGGCCCAGGGACTACTGCAACATCCCATTTCTACATTCCTTACAACACTTATGTTTAAGAAAGCCCTAGAACATGACAACAATCCAGCCAAGCCTTGTCCAAGAGAAAAACTTTGTTCCCTGATTAGGCCCGAATTGCAAACAAGTTGTAAACACCTGTAATTGAGCGGGTTACACCCTCAGCTCCCTCTGGGAGACAGGCAAGGCTTCCCCATGGCCACCATGGCTGGCAGCTGCTTTAAAACCCCCCAAACCCTCCCTTTCCGGAGTAAGTTGTCAGCTAAACCCAGCCCAGGGTAGAGCAGCACTTGGAGTGGGGTCACAATGGTTTCTGGAGTTGAGGAGCTGCTAGGAATTTCTTCTGGAGGCTGGCCAATCGTCAGTAACTTCCCCTCCTAAAACAAAAGAGGCCAACTTTTAAATAACCATTGGGTGTAATTTGCAAGCCTCATTTTTTTGTGGTGTCAGCTAAATAGTATTAAGCCTCCATTTGCAGGCAGTAACTTGGAGGAAGAGCTGTCTGCAAGAATGTAGAATTAATACATTAAAAAGTTCTTCCCAACACAAGATTTGCTATGGCTGTCCTGATAGCTTCACTAGGAAAATCTAAAGTCCAGGGCTCCTTGTCAGGTGCATGCTATTCATACAGGCTGGAAAAGATGTTCTTTTGGAGGACTGGTTATTATTTATGGCAATAATTCAGTGTTATCATGGTTGTTGCCTTTCCCTGGTCTTAAAATTAAAACCAAAACACGGTTTATGGGCAAAGGGGGTTTTTACCTTGGTATTTATTTAAGGATCCTTGGGTATAGCATTCCATCCAGGTGGAATGCCCTGAAATGCACACACAGCACCCCCCACAACAAAATGCACACAATTACAGGCCTTGCTAATTAGCACATCTGTCAAAGATTCCCCAGTGAGAGGGTCGAGTGAACCCCTCATTCTGAGGAACCTTTCCACTGGATGGGCCTGTCTGAGTTTACAAAAATACATTTTGGAGAGGACCTTGGTGTCTGGGGCTCCCAGGATATTTGGTCTCCTGGCCTAACGGTGCCGTGGGTCTCAGTGAAGATATCAGGCTTGGAAAATGACAAGTATGTAGGCTAAAAGCACTAAGAATACATGAAACAAGATAAAAGAGTATGTAAGAAGGGTGTAAAAGAAAAGACAAAAAATCATCCTGGCATCAGAGTCACTAAATTAGTATATGTTTCTTATTACAAATTTCATACTCCTTTCAACCCAGACCAAAAGCCTGATGGAACAATGGAAAATCATATCCAGTTCTTTGCATCAGAAAATAAGCAGGATCTGGCAAACTCCATATTTAAAGTGCAGTGTCTCTCTTAAAGCACCTCTCTTCTGGAAATATGAGTAATGAGATACATAATGTTGCAAAAATCTTAAGCTACAGTAGTGTATGAAATTTTTTTATCATTATCTAATATTTTAATGCAACATGTGCTTGTAATCAGATGTCCTCAATTATATCTTGTTATGATGTTAAAGAAAATCTGTAGACACCTCTGCTTAAAGAACTAGAATAGAAAGATATTTTGCAGGTTTTCGGATTTGGGAGATGAAGAGATGGTTTCTATATTTTTGCCCACCTGTTCACTGGGAGGAAGCAAAAAGTAGCTCACAGTACACTGAGAGATTGCTGGTCCAGGATGGAAGAAGTCCACCAGAACAAAATCCTGGTGAGTCTTGTCTTCCCAACTGCTCTTCATCCTGTAATAGCTTCATCCTAGAGTGTCTTCTAGAAAGACTGACTGTACACTGCTGCTTCCCCATCACAGCAGCCCCTCTTGCTTGAGATGTCTCCTTCTGACAAAGCCACTCACCATCTTTTTTGAATTTTTTTTTATTTTTTATCCCTAAGTTGTATCTGGCAAAGATATGCTTAGCCAAACTTACCTTTCAGTATACCCCTCAGCCATGGGCATCTCTGGTTTAAAGTTTAAGTTTTGTCGTTGAGCTCACATCCACTGAGAGGGCACTCATTGAAAGGTCACTCCTGGTGGCACTGGAGATGTGATTTTTGTGGGTTTTTGTGAATATTCCTCTTGTAAGTCCCATTTCAGCTTCACTGTATTTATTACAACAGCCCCAAGGTACCTGGAAAAGTCTGCTCATTCCCTCCTTTCAGTTTGGGTGCATCTATAAAGCCCAGATCAAAATTCCTGGCAGGAAATGGCCAGTTAAATTTCAGCTGCAACAGAGTTAATTTCTTCCCTGTACTGTCCTTGGATTTGGGATGAAAATCCTGTTTCTAACAGATTGATGCTGTTGCTGAGCAGTGCTTACATTAAGTTAAGGCCTTGACAGCTTTTTACATTGCCCTGCCAGCGAGGAGGCTGGGGGAGCACAAGGAGCTGGGAGGTGACACAGCCAGGACAGCTGATCTCAACTGATCCAAGGGACATTCCAGACCATATGGAGTCATCCTCAGCACATAAATCTCTGGTGGAAGCTGTCCAGGGGCCACTGCTCAGAAATTGGCTGGGTATAGATCACTGGGTGGTGAGCAACTGCATTCTACAGATTTGTTTTTATATTAGAATTATTTTGTTATTATCATTATTTTCCCTTCTATTTCGGTCAACCAATTAATCTTATAATTTTTTACCCCTCAATTCTCTTCCCTGCCCCACTGAGGGGGGTGAGGAGTAGGCAAGTGGCTGTCTTGTGTTTAGGGGCTGGGTTAAACCCCAGCAGTACGGCAGAAGGAAATGCTCTTTATTAGAGTCACACAGCTTGTTCCTCAGAGGGCAGAGGCTCCTGAATTACAGTGATGGTTCCTGCAGTCATTACAATCCTCTGTGTCATCATCATGCTTCTTTGTGGCAGGGGAGATCATACCAAAACAAACATGCAAAAATATTTCACTGAATTTCTAGAATTGTAATAATGTTCTTTTGTTATATGGGGTTGGGTTTGTATCAGATTTTTTCACTCAGTTGAGTAAGGCCAAAAAGCAGTTCTGTGATGCTTTGGTAGATGTGAACTTCCTTGATTGTTTTTTTTAATTTTTCTCTGCACAAACATTCCTAAATAATGCAGCCTTTCCTGGAGGATGGACAGCAATATCCCAATCGAGGAACTAATTTTTGCAATAGAAACATTCGATAGTGCACCATTCTCTGATATTGAGAACATAACAGATCATAACAATTTATCACGTTATTAAAAGAAAACTTGAGCCAGAGCTTATAAAAAATGGCTTCTTACTCTACCAGCCAGGAAATGAGAATGTGCACAAAATTACCATGGGTGAGGGAATTGGACGGATTCTTTAGCATCCTGCTGAAACTAGTGTTGCCTGATATCTTTGTTCTGTTCCAGACCTTCTCCCAGCAAAGGATAGAACATGATGGCAGTGGCACAGCAGACACATCAGCGATGAAGCTCTCCAGTGCTGTGTAACACCATAAAACTTTGCAGTTTCAGTATTTGCACCACTCTGCTCAGGTGCTCCTGAGCTCTTATGTTGTGCCCTTTCTCCTTTGCCTCATAGAAAAAGCAGAAAATGCTTTTTTCTCTTTTACTGTTGCTGAAGATATTGTCCCATAATCACCCCACAGGAACAAGCAGCAGAATTCACAATAAAATTTGTCAGTGGGTCCACAGGTTCTAAGCATTTCTATTTCAGCTACTGAACTGCTATTTAGTTTTAGCTTTTGTCGTGATTTTTCAAACCATAATGCCATCATTGGCTATTGCTATGATTTTTACCTTGTTTTCTCTATGATATTTGCAACTTGCAGGGAATCTTTTTTCCTTCATTAGCATTTCTACATTTCCATTTAGTTTTGCTTTTCCAATTGTTTTACTCTTTCTGGAATCCTCTCTCAGTGAGAAAAACTGCCCAGTGAGTATTAAATCTTCAGTATAGCCTGCATTTCCTGAAAAAGTAATTAAAATATCCAGAGATTATGAGGATGTTTACCAGCTCAATTACTATGTTCAATCTCAGGCAGCTGTAGGAGATAAAAGAGAGGCATAGGGGCTCTTATTCTATAATAATAAGAAAAATAATGCTTTTTGCTCTTAAACTGGTTTTAGACTCTTTATCTGCCTTTACAGTGAAGTAAAATCTCCCATTTTTTCTTGCTGTTTTGTGGGCTTTGGCCATGTTGTCTCTAGCTGTAATGCCATCATATTTTCTTTCTTATGTTTCTGTGTTGCTTGGTACATTGTTCAACTGCATGTAGTACTGCTGGTGCTCTACAGAACCTTTTTAGTGATAAAAACTTAGAGCTGGTTATTTATCATAGCTACAAGGAAGCTAACAAAAGGCAAGGAAGGAGTTTGGGAATTTAATTTCTGGATGAACTGTTAATGAATGGTTGTCACACAAATATTACACTACTGGTTTTGAGAGCCCAAGAGAAGGTGTCAGTAGTGGCAGTCCTGGGGTTTGTTCCTCACTGAGGATGGGTCAGTTATAGAAAATGGAACCAACACCCATAACTCAAATTTAATCTAAGTGCAGTGTCTGATGCTGTAGTATTTTAATCACTCTAAAGTGCCCTTTTTTCTATTTTTGAAGCTATTTGCCACTAAGACAGAACTTTACTAGATGTTATAGCTGACATTTACTTAATGCTACTTTATAAATTGCAAATCATTAGCTCTTCCACTCTAGGTTCAAGACATTTAAGATGACAATATAACAGGAGGCTATGCCATGTTGCCTGGACAGCAAAATGCCCCCCTCCCATTTTTTTTTTCTTCCTAAAACGATTCCACAGTACTTTGAGGAATACATGGACAGGGAAAGCACTGCAATATCTATGTATGCTCTAAACACAGTCAAGAGGAAAGCACATCCAACCACTTGCATTGCAGACTCCTCAGTGCACTACCTGAGAGCTTGCACTTCAAAGCACACTTTCCTTCAGCGATTCTCCAACCCTGGTTTTTACAGAATATTTTCTTAGGTGGCTCTCTAGTTACAGCTCTTTTTCAGTGCTCAAGGCACCTGGCTGAGGAAATACTGCACACTTCATATGGAGATAAAGATGCAAAGAGAGGCTTGAAATGAAAAGTATTTTTCATAATGAAATGCTCTTCTCCTTCAACAACCTTACAAACCAGTTATACCCAACATGGATTAGAATTTAATCTGTTGATTAAAATTAGAGATTAAACTAAATTCCAAACATAACCCTATACTCCAAATGTGATTTATTTTGTGCATCTGGATAAATGTGCTGTAGAGATATGACTGCAGCCACCTTCGCTTGAACATACTGCAACAAACCATTACACTTCAGCTTATTCCGTGAAATTAATGTTATCTAAAACTTCTCTAGAATGCAGTATGATAACTCCTGAGTCACATATTTACAGAAATTTTTTCATGCTAGTAAGAAAGAAATCATAGAGTTTCTGCATGGGCAGTAAAAGCAGAGACAACATGAGTGTGAACCTGTCAGCTTCCCAGTCCTCACTGCCCCTGCAGGGACATGCATCTGCACAGCCCAGAGAACTGCAAAGCTCCTGCTCCTTCAGGAGGGGGAAAGGAAGGGAAATTCTTGCCAGAATTCAAGATTCTTGCCAAATTGTCAATTTCTGGACAAATGGCTTGTCCAGAAACTGTTTTCCATCAGTCTTAACCCACATTGCCACTAGGAATTGGCCAAATCACATTTCATTCTTGAATAAAAATTCTCTCTGGAGTCTCTAACAATATTATTTAGGCAGCTTTTCTAGGCCTGCTGATTTTCTTCATACAACTGACACCTACCTGCAAAAACTGACACAGAAGGAACTATACAAACACTCCTATATTCCTATCTTCAAAATATTTCAGAATGCCTTGCAAATTATTTATGCAAAGAGCAACCAAACAACAATTAAATACCTCTATTTTTAATTTCCTGGAAATGAACTGATATGGAATGAACACACTGGAAGGAGTTTTACAAAAAGGAAACCACTTACGTAGCGAGAAGCATGTATTTAATTAAATGCTTTGCAAAGATACATGAATAAAGCTATGTGCATGACTTTCTTTAGGGAGAGCCCCAGCTGTTTATTTTTTTTTTTTAAGGAACAAACAAAAAAACGTGGAGAGCACAGATGCAATAAAGAAACAAAAAACCTAAGTAAGTTTGTACCCACATACTTTACAAAATAAAGCATGCTGGAGGTACAAAACATTCTATATACTGAATGACCAACAAATAAATGCACTGTAACATTGTTCTCTCAAACACTGTAAGCCTAACAGCTAAGCTCTGAACATGACATCGACAGCAGGCTTTATTTCATCAGCCTTCTAGAGAGTCATTTAGCACCATCACTTTGTTGCTTTTTTTTTTTTTGCCCTGCCTATCTCCTATCTTGAAATAACAGAAGCATAGCACCTTTTAATATCTAAAATAAAAGCAGGAATATTAATTGCATCCCAACTTCCAGAGATGAGGTAGCTCATGCTAAGAAACGATGGAACTTTCCTGCCTTGACAACTCAAGGCCAGTAAGTGAAATTCCTGGTGATGCATGTCTGGATGTCAGCTAAAACCCACGAATTTCTAAACTTTCTTTATTAGCAATTGGTCTGGTATACATGTGAATGGTCTGCAACATACAGAAATTGGCACCATATATAGGACATCTGTATAATCTGATACATAATGGCTTCTTAGATGGGCAAATACTGGAAATCAACAAGTATTGGGTTTAAGACGTAGTTTGAGGATTAAGGATAATTTAATGGAATTACACAGATACATTGTGACAAGTGAAATCTAGCCTCAAAATTTAAGATATGGGGCACCCCTACTGAAAATTCATATTTACCCCAGTAATGCTTTCTCTTCATAAATTAACCACAGCTATGGATTCCTCTTCTGAGCAGACTTACATAGACTAATGCAAGAAAAACAATGCCAAATTAAGATGGTCTTGTTTGAAGAGATTTTCTTCTACAAAACACACAGGTTTCTGTGAATGGCTATTGTACTGGCAACCATGGGAACACAAACTGGGGTAGAGTGAGTAGGTATGACTGAAATATAACCAACGGTTCACAAAAGTGCTCTAATTTTCTGTTATTCAGTATGCATCAAAGCAAAAGAAATAATCATTAGAGCTTTACATAGTTCCACATGAAAACTATCTACTTTGAATACCTGGAAATGTCAAAATAATTTGAAACAAAACCAAGGAAAAGGATTCATATTAATTTTAGAAGGTGGTCATCAATTCTCTTAAAATTGTACTAAAAAGTTGGTTTCAATCATTGAAAACGGAAGGTTTGTAAGTAAAATAAATATTCAAAAGGAGGCCGGGCATTTAGAAAGAGCTGTATATACAATGCTGATCCAATATCAGCCATTACTTCAAGAGTCTCAGGATTAACTTCAATCAGTCTAAGTTCATGTTTAATGGCTGCTGTTGCTGGGTGGTGTGTTATATTCCCCCCTCGCTCTTACACAAAGCAAACTGGCCCAATCTCAATCCCAAATTCCTGGTCGGTGCTGCCAATGTCCACCGGAGCAATATCGATGATAGGTAAGCGTGCCACGTTCTGGGTCCTGTACTCAAAAACAGTCTTGCCCACATTCCCATTACGTTTCTAGAGGGAAAAAGGAAAAAAAAACAAAAAATTAGGCTTGGGGCAGCTGGTGGGGCAGCTGTCTGATTGTTCAGGAGCTTTGCTGTGTAACACCCTGAGCACCACTGTCTGCCCTGCACCTGGGTTAATTTGAAATGTATCTAAATACAGAAATGAGTAGATCTACCAAACTGACACATCAGGGCTGATTTCTCTCTATGCTATGAAATTCTTTACTTTGTGTTAATATTTTCCTGCACACATAATTGGGGACTTACTTTAAAGCACAGAGTACTTAAATTATTTCAGGTGCAAGACTAGATTTAGGAATATTTGCCTGTATGTTGGACTGTGCCGAAACTGCTTTTGAACATGAAAAATCTACTACTTCCTGGTTTCTGTGCCCACCACGAATTGTGGGGGAACATCTTCCTTTCCAGCTCAGTCACAGTACCAGTGTGTTTCCTCCACAATACTGCTGCAACAATCTTGCCCATCTGGCAGATAGAAGTTTGTGGTTATCTCACCAGTTTGTGTGATTCCACACACAGTACTGGGAAATCCAAAATGGCAAGATAGGTATCTCAGTATGCTAAGAAGGAATTTGCAAACAGCCTCTAAATAGTGCAGACTTCTATTATGTGAAGCTAGAATTATCGTAAAACCCCTGTTTGATCAGTTACATCTAGAATTCATTATAAAATCCTGCAGCATTTTAATTTCTTCCTTGCATGGGGTTTTTCTTCTAGTTCAAAAGAGAAGTGGAAAGGGACAGGAGTCCTCTTCCTCCCCAGCATATGGGCAGAGCCCACACTCACAGAGCAGCTGTCGTGCAGCACGGTGTATCTGAAGCGGCTGTTCCCCTCTGCCTTGATCTCCAGGTCATTGGCCCCTTTCAGAATCACAGCTTTTTTCAGGTTCTTCGTCTGGTCATCCATGTACCCAACACTGTTTTTACAAAGGTAGGTGATATTCTGGGAAGCTTCCTTGGACAGGAGGCGCAGGAATGTCATCTGAGTGACAGCTGTATCCCCGTACACAAACTGTGGAGATAAAGAAATAGGTCAGCTTAGAGTACACTGGAATTCATTCAGAGCTGGTGAATTTTGGAAACATCTGCCATTATTGTCATCTTTCACACAAGACTAGTAGGAGGCTTATTACATAAAATCTGAGGATGGTTTCTTTTGTAATTTGCTGCCACTTGAGGACAAAGAAATGTAAGCATTCTATAAAAGGGAGAATTTTGACCATAACTTTCTGCAACTGAGCAACTCAAAGGAAGTTGGGCCTCCACAGACATGCCAAGCTTTGGAATGAATTCTGCCTCAATTCTGAAAGGAATTCTTACATATGAAATAGTGCATTAGAGCAACCTTAAAGCAGGTAAATACATCAAGTGCAGAAAACCACTTTACAGTGTACCTGTTATATTGGAGCTTTAGAAACTTGTTTTCTGTAGGCTTTGTGTTGTATTTAGAAGCAGCACAAATGGCCAAAGTTTGACTATATAAAAATAAATATACATTTCTATACAGGCTTTATCAACTAATCAATTTGCACAGAAATTTGACAAATGTTCTACAAAGTGCCACCGTTTCTATAAAAAAACAAGCAATTTTTCTACAAATAACAGAAATTCTAAGATTCCTGAGATTTTTTTTTTCCTCCTATCTGTGCAGGTTTCATTTTATTCATTTTTTATGACTCCTTGCAATATGAAAAACAATAGTCAAATCGTGGGTCAACCTGACACATATGATAGCAATCATACTTTCTTTCAAAAACAAACTTATAAACCAAGTTTTGTAATATTTAACAGTAGAATTTCAGAAAACAGAGCTTTCTGAAAGGAAGAGTAGAATTCAACTAGAACGGCAGGGATCTGGGTTAAGTATCAGGAAGTACACTTGTTTAAGGATGAGATAGAGATTTGGTAAAAGATGGATAGAGGAGCTGATGTTTTTGGGATCAAGAGAAATAAATCTATTCCAGCAGTGGTTTGCTTTAGCCAATCCTGCATTAGATGCACTTGCTTTATTTTTCCCAGCTGTTTCCTATATCTTTACTATATGGTACTAACAATCAATTGAATAAATGCCAGTCAATCAACAAGTATAATGTTCTGACTGTAGCAGAATCTGCTTGGAGCAGCAGACAAAGTTCCAAACCACAAGGCAACAAGCTTCACAGAAGACAGTTCTTAGCAGTGACTGCATTTATTTACCTGTGATCCCCTGTTCATATCAAGGCCATACCAAACAGGCTTTAAGTCAGAGGACCTGCTGGCCCACCACGTTTTGCGGGGTACAGTGGACGGGCTGGCAGAAATGCAGGTCTCCCCAGTTTCCATGTTGCAGTACACTTTTATAGCATCCTCAACACATCCTTGGTTAGGATCAATCCAATATTCACCTACAAAGAACATAAGAAAGGATTCCATTACGTTATAAGGATTTCTGAAACACTTGGGAAGACGTCATCAGGAATATGCTGCAGCAGTGCAAAGCAGGCCAGTGGCCAAGGCCTTGGTGGGCACAAGGCAGCCTCCCAGAGGGCACAGCAGAGGGTGTGACACGCACCACTCCTCTTGGAGGGGTGGCACAGCTTCAGGTCGTCACAGGTCCGTGCCGGGTGTTTCCTGGAGCCATCCGGGCTGCGCATGGTCTCGATCTGGCTGCTCAGGGACTTGAGCGTGGCATGGACTCCTGGGTCTGTTTTATTATGGTCATCAGGAGCTGCTTCGTCTTCAGTAAACTCTGGCAGTGGATCTGCCATGGCATCGTCATAGTGTCCCATGATGTCACCAATGGCAGCAGTGAGGTGGCCTGGAGGCCCTGGAGGGCCAGGAGGGCCAGGCTCACCCGGTGGGCCCTAAGGTTCAAAACAAAAAGGCAACAGAGGGCCAGTAGAGCAAACACTATGCCAAATGACAGCAAAGCCTGCCACCAAAGAAAACCCCCAAAACATCAGGACCAGTCACCCTAAAGCACAGGGAATGAGTCAGATATAAACAATTCACCTTTCAAAGAACAGGGGTAAGAGATTAGAACTGCATGTGAGGTATTCGCTCTGCTTCATGTCCTCTCTGATTGCCTTAATGCCTTGCTCAGCTTTTTCTTACTCCTGCTTTTAGACTTAACAGCTGGAAAAAGTCACCAAGGAATGCCCTCATTCCCTTTGTTAAACCATCTGTCCCTCCTTGTGCAGATCCTTGCCCAATAACTTTATTTCTTAAAATGCCTTTTTCCCCTGAGTTGCCTCAGGCTCATTTCCCTGGATGGAAAATTTGGCACTAGAAACATCTTTATATTTTTCCAGCACCGTGCTGAGTTCTCTGGCCACAGAACTTGGGTCTTTCTGTGGGACAGAATCTACATCATCCTTACTTTGTAAGAGCAGCTGTTTTCCTAAGTAAACTTTCCCAAATGACAAGGTCCATCTGTCACCGTGGACGGTGACACATGAGAAGGTGTCTGTTAATAACCATGTCTCCCCCTGCCAGCTCTTCTCTGGCAGCACAACATCTGTAACACACCTTCATGGGAAGTTTGATGCTCTGGTGCATCAGAACTGGCCTTTCCTTTGAGAGTCAGTATTTCAGAACTCACAACTCATGCTCCAAATGCTTGCTGGAGAGCACACGTCCAAACTAACACACACCATGTCTTACAAGTGAAATCTCAACTTTTATTTCTTGCTTCTTGGTTCCAACTTATAGCTGCATGCAAGCCCCTATGGAAAGCAAAACTAAAAATATTGGAATGTGATATATCTTGTACGGTTTCATTACACAGATGAAGTATCTAGAGATATATTCCTATGCTCTGCCATAGACTTTTCACGCAGGTCTTGGTGTTGGCAGAAGTGGAGATATTCATAATTGGCAGAAATTCAAATGAAATGGGGATAACATTAGCAGATAATAAACACAGGAAACACCATGTCTTACAGACAGAAAAACAGCAAGGACTGCCTTCCTTGTTTTGCTCTCTTTTGCCTATTTTGTTCTCTCTCTTCCACAAAATAACCAATATCAATTTTTTAATTCTCCACACGATCACCCAGATCACTATATTCTCAAATTCCTCTATTTTTTTTTAATTTATCTTCTTTCAAATAGTGTAACTACCCTTTTTTGACAGGATATTGTGAATTGGTGCATGTGCATTATGCCTGGGGCATTCAGCAAAGGTTTAGGGCCGTTTCCAAAATGGTCAAACCAATTTTCACCAGTAGTGAATCAGCTCAGGGTTGGTGTCTGTAAACCTGAGCCCAGGGTGAAGGTCAGCTGGGCTCGGTGTTAGAGTTTGGGCTGTTCCTGTGGACTGAAGGATCTCCCTAACACAGGGCACAGTGCAGGAGGTTCAGGTTCAGAAGATGAAAACGAGTAAGAAATTAACCTTTTCAATGCAGTTGCCCTGGATGTTTGTTGGAGAAGCTATCACATTTTATAATTTTTCTTGACCTCATAAATGTTCAAGAAAATGTGATGTAAAAAACAATTTGATTATTTGAAGATAACTTTTCCCCCCATACTCCTGTCAATTTACCTCAGGTCCAGCCTCTCCCACAGTCCCTCTAACACCAGGAGGCCCAATTGGCCCAAGTGGACCAGGACTTCCATCTTTTCCAGAAGGACCAACTGGACCTGGAGGACCCTAGAAAATACAGGAAACAGATATTTAGCAGTTAATAACAAAGTTTTACAAAACAGCCTGTTACAAGCAATATCTTGTCAGGAAACAATCTGATTAGCTGTGCCTATTACCAGACTTTTAAAGATCATCTTTTTTCTTCCTCTGTAAAAGCAAGAAGGCAGTTTCAAAGCTGCTCTTCTCAAGTGAATCACCTCAGACAATATATCTTGGCTCAGCTCTATATTTTTTTTCTTAACCATTTAAGCAGGATCAGTTCCAGATTCCAGATGCTGTGCAGACTGGAGTAGCTCCTGTACACCCACAGACACAGGCTCAGAGACAGATGCCTCCCTTGGATGCTCCCAAGGCACAGTATTTCTCCTTCACTTTTGAGTGAATTACATATATAGGGGTATGAGATGCAGAGCAGCAATCACAGAGCTGCCACATATCTGGCTTTGCATCAACTGCAGCAAAAGTGTCTCTTAACAGAGACTGCAGCCCTGTAGTCATCCTGAGCTGACATTTTTATCTACCAATAAACTACACTCATCACAAAGCCTTACTGTATTAAACAAGGTGATGTCTCAGCAAAAGATATTAGGGTAATCACCATATGATATCAAAGTCAATAAAAGTGATGCAGAAATAGACATCTGAGCATAGGAAAAAACAAACAAACAAAAACAAACAAACAAAAAAAAACCAACAAAAAGAGAAGAGAAGAGAAGAGAAGAGAAGAGAAGAGAAGAGAAGAGAAGAGAAGAGAAGAGAAGAGAAGAGAAGAGAAGAGAAGAGAAGAGAAGAGAAGAGAAGAGAAGAGAAGAGAAGAGAAGAGAAGAGGAGAAACCCAAGCAAGAGAAACCTTAAAAGTCATACTCACCCGAGGACCAAACGGGCCTGGAATGCCAGGACTGCCCTGTTCACCAATTGGACCCTAAACAGAAGAAATTATCAGATCATTTTGCCATTTAGAGCATATTCCTTTAGTTTTGAGGCATTAGTGTGTGATATACACAATTTGGTATGAACAGGATTAAAATATACATAAACATTGGGTGGTACCCTTCCCTTAATCCCTTAGTAACTTAATAGAATTTACTGGTGCTTGGCTATATATAATAAAGCTGTTTCTCTAGAAAAGCCTTGTTTTCAAGGTATTTATAAACAGAGTGGCTTACAAGAGAGTAAATCACAGTGCTACCAGAAAATGAAAAGATAATTTGAGTGTCGGGGACTTTTTCTTGCTGCTGTTCCTGCATGTTGAAACTTCCAGTGTTTGCACAGAACCAGTGAACAGATGTTAAAAAAAAAAAAAAAAAAGCAAGTTTTCCACAATATTTCTATTCAATTGACAATGAAATCACAAAGTTCTTGAAAGCATTAGCAAAAGATGCTCTCACAGTCCTTTTGGGATTTTGCACTGGATTCCTTGACTCTTATGAATTCAAACACTGCCAAAAAGCATTTCACACTCTAAATTGCTTATCTGAACTACCAGCTTTTGCTACCATCTTGTGCTGACAGGTCATTGATTGTCAGGGATTGGTCTTGCAAAGAGAACAAGAATAGGAGAACACACATCTTGCAAGAGCAGGTTTACCTCATCATGCAACAGTGTTGTAAAATTGCATTAAATATATCAGCAAGTACTGACACCAGGCCACCCAAATCTTGTGGGGAAAAAACAACTAGTTTGCTTTTTTTTTTTAACCATTTTAAATAACTATGTTCCTGATACACTATTTCACTACCGAGCAAATAAAATGATAGTAAAAGAAGAACAACTTACAGGAGGGCCAGGAAGGCCTTGAAGCCCAGTGAAACCCCTGTGTCCTTTCTGGCCCCTATCGCCTCGATCTCCATGGTCACCTTTGTCACCACGAGGTCCTTGGGGACCCTGTAAATATCAATCAGGAAATGTAAAATTCTGAACTGGGAAAAAAAATCCCAATCTCAAAACCCCCTCGTTTGCTTTTAGACACTGCACTCAGACCTCCTTCCCTTTTAAAGCTGGAAAGATGATGATGTCAGGGCAGCTCCAAGAATCTTAATTTTTTACCAAAGAATAACTAAGTAATTACAGAAAACTGTGTTGAGCTTAAATACAGTTGTAGTAAATTTACTCTACTTAGCTACATAATACAGTAAAAAAGCCCCAAACCTGTAATAATGTTAATAAATAATTTACATAACCAATTTTTTTAATATTCAGCAATTTCTTTGCCTTACTGTATATGGCAAATGACTTTCGTTGATGAGATTGAAATATTACAGATCTCTCACAGACTCATTATGGCAAAGCATATTTTCAGTATGAAATCATCCAGGCTGCATCTTTACTTCTCACAGCTTGTTTCACCTTCATCATGATTAAAGCACAACTGAAGTTACATGCCCTAGCTACAGACAGCAACACCCAGGCTCCGCAGTACAAATACCTTGCTCCTATTACTGTCACAATTTCATTTTTGTTTGTTTTGCTAATTGCAAACTTCTTACACTAATTCAAGAATCGTTGGAAAATGTGGCTGCTGTTTTCAATTCTATATTTCTCAGCCCAAATTGCATACTAAATTTCTCAATGCCAGATTCCAAATAGTTTATCAATGGCATCATTATCACTAACTAGTCAATAAAATTTACTGTCTCTCAAATGACATCTGCTTAGGGACAGGACAACATTGTTTTGAATTTCCCAAGTTTGCAATTAATTTTCTGTTCCAAACTTGGATTGTAAAAGACTTATGTAACATAAAAAAAGAGGAATTTTGTTTATTTTCCTTATTGGACTGAAGTCAGAAGTTCATGAGTTGAATTAAGGCCTTTTAATGGTAACAGGTGATTTTGTTGTATTTCTGCCATTTTTATCTAAAAACATCCCTTTTTGTTCAGCATTCATTTCTTTACCCCTTATTTAGGCCAGACTCCAGCTATTTGCTAACTCAGGTCCCACCATTATCCAGACAGCAACATGCTCCAAATAAAGAAGCTGTCAAAGCATTACTGGAGTATCCAAATAGAAATATCCAACTTTGTGCATCTTTGCAGCTCAGAACTACCTGCACCCACTTGCAGTCAAAACACAAAGTGAAACCCTACTTGCCATTCTAATTTGGGCTGAATTCCTCACACACCTTCCTGTAAAAGGTATCTCAGACAAAACCAAAGTGGCCATGGGCAACTTACAGGCAAACCTCTTTTTCCTGCACGTCCTGGGGGACCCATCGGACCTCGAGAACCCTAAAAGATTGCATAAAGAAAGTACGTGAAGCAAGGCACAGAAAGCATACACAATTGTTTTTGATAAACAAATTATTTTTTTTTAAAAAAGCCTCACTTACAGTTTCACCTCTTTGACCTGCATCTCCTGGAGGGCCAACAGGACCTGGAGTTCCTGGACCTCCTGGAGAACCTGGTAAGCCTGCAGGGCCAGGTTCACCACGATCACCCTGCAAAGCACAATTTCAGCTGATCATCTAAAGAGGACTAAAGCAACAAAACTGTAGCACTGTCAGTCTATTTTTGAGCAATTGAAACCTACAAAGATATTCCTGCAAAAACTCAACCCTGAGTTTGTGGAGGCAGATGTTCTTAGCCTCTCAGCCAGGCATCCTCAGCTTTGAGAGGTACTATATTCAAAGCTGTAATACCCTTTCAGAACAAGCTGTCCATCCAGGTTAACTGAATGAAAAGAAAATCTACAATAATTCAGTAATGAAACAGGCATTTCTAGAAGAAAATTAAGAAAATAATATATTCTTACACGCTCTCCAACAGCTCCATCTCGTCCAGGAGTACCATCATTACCAGCAGGTCCCTGGAATTACAGGTAAAATAAAGATATTCATTAGCTCTGTAATCTTGCACTTCTAGAAGAATAACTAGAAAGTTGCTCTCCACCTCTAACTTCAAGTTCAGGAGAACAACCACTAGTCTTATCTTGCATGCTACAATGCTGTAATACTTACTTCTGGACCAGCTTCACCTACAGGCCCAGTGGCACCTGACTGGCCAATAGGCCCTGGGGGACCTTTGTCACCAGGTGGCCCCGTGGGACCTTGCTTTCCTGGAGTACCCTAAGAAAGACGAGAAATATCATATCAAAATTTTAATCATAAAACAAAGAGAGCACAAAAACCCTGCTGCCTGCCAAACTACTCATTAAACCAGACTGAAATACCATCTACATTTGTAAATGAAAAAAGCACTGATATTTAAAGAAAAGGTTCTGAGAGAATTTGAATATGTATTTAATATACTTTGTATTTTTAAGAAGTTACTGATAAATCAGTAAGTCTGATGCAATTATCTGCAATAGGTAAGGTGTTTTAGATTTCAGAAAAATATAATGCAGTTTGAAGTAATTAACATGATTTTTCTCTGTCTCAACACCAACAAGTTTTGTTAGCCTGGAATAATTTCTGGCCAACTTTAGCTATAAAGTGACTTAATGGATCCAGTGGTAATGACAGATCTGCCATACCAACCCTTTTACTAATGGTCTATTTAATTATTTGATCTCCTGGATCATTAGAATCTCCAATGAATATCTCTAAATCCTACATGAAAGCAAAGAGAGCTCAAATGGCTCAAATGGCCATTTGGATATCTATAGTTCACAATTCATGGAACAATGCTTACAGAGTATCTACTCACACTCAAGTGACCTTTGGGTACCTAAATGAAGAGTCTAAGGTTGTTTTTCTCAGGGATCGAGTTTTAAGTCAAATAGGAACATTTTAGACAGAAGCCTTAATGCTATTACTCACCTACTCTTAATTCAGGTTCAGACTTCCCATTATGGCAGAAACAAACCTTCCACCTCATGCATTTGCACGAGATTGAGTTCTTTACTATTCTTTCTCTATTCACTCCTGCAGCTGGAGTTTTCCAGCTTTCTGCTCTTGCTAAGTGACACTACACTGCAAATCCCACACAGAGAATGCCCAGGCTGGTGGCACGTGGCCTGGTGGTTACTTACTGCAGGACCTGGCAGCCCAGGCATGCCTCTTTCCCCTCGCTGTCCTGGCATACCAACAATTCCTCTCTGACCAGTAGTTCCTGCAGGACCAGGGGGACCATCCGGGCCCTGAAACCCACAGAGGAGAAAGCAATGTCACTGTCACATCAGCAGCAACAACAAGGACGAGCCTGGAGGCGGCGTGGGGACAATCATGGACATAAGTGACATACTGGCTGCCCGTCATCCCCTGGGTCACCCTTGTCTCCAGGGCCACCAGGAGGCCCAGTGGGCCCTCGGTCGCCCACACGGCCGTGAGAGCCAGGATCACCACGGAGACCTGGGGGACCTTCTTTTCCTGGTTCACCGATAGGCCCAGCAGGCCCTGGGGCTCCCTAAAGAAATGAAAACATGTCGTTACATTGGAACCATTCCTGATCAGGACAATAAAATTCTAAGGACTGTGTTTCAATTAACTATAAATATAGTTAACGCTCTGAGAAAGGCTAAAAAATGTGAACGAGCTAAAAGCTATTATCATCTCTTTTATGATCAAATAGATGAGATTAAATATCTCATCAAATTATGTCCAAACTCCACCCATGCACACCCCCCCAATTTTCAATTCCAAACTCACTCCTTTAAAAGGCAATTTTTGCTGTTTCTCTCTTTTTTGGTTTTCTTTTTTCACCTCAAGTGTATAACCACCGATAGAAAACTCACCCTTGCCCATTCTTTCTAAGTCCATATCCAAACTTTTCATTTCCATGATACAAATTAGTGTTTCAACAGATCTTTGTTCATTTCTCAAATACTTTTTAAAGACTCCACATGCATGTTAAGTTTACCATAAATTTCACATTTTATAACCTTACAAGGACTGCAAGTTGTTTTTCTCATCATAACATTAAAAGGCTTATGAAGCATGACACTGTTCTCTGTGTGGGGCTCCATCCTCAACTTGATCCACAGCTAATTTATTTTTTATATTGTTTCTGAAAATATTTGAACAGAAGAGATTTTGTGTTTGTGGGTTTGTTTTGAATTTATTTTAGTGGAACTTACAAGTAACTCCACCAGTGAGAGAGCCCAATAGAGCCTCTTTCTTTTCCAAAAACTGTCCTAACTTCAGTCACCACTAAAGGGACAAAAAATTAAAATATAGAGGAAAATATAAGTTGTGTTTTGCAAATAATAAGTTAGAGAGGCCAGTGCTGACAAACTGTTGTCTTCTATAGCTAGAGGCCCTAAACATTGCTTCAACTTCCCTGCTTTATTTAGTCTTCAGATTCTTGATGACCATTTTCTAAAACACACCTAATTAGGAAAATGATAATTGACTTACAGTAGGTCCTGGAGGCCCAACTCTTCCAGCAGATCCTGGGAATCCAGTAGCACCCTAAAAAAACCCAAACCTTTTTAATGCCATCTTTATCAAAAGGAATACAGCACTAGTTACCTCAAATGTTCTCAGCTTAATTAGTGAGAAAATGTTACATTTACAGACTGAAAAAACAAGCTGAGATAAGGAATAACACACACATAACATAAAATTTCAGTATCAGATTATCTGCAGTCAAGTCACAACACAAAATCTACTTACAGGGGGACCCTGAGTTCCTCTACCACCTTTCAGACCAGGAACACCTGGAGGACCCTAAAAGGAAAGGAGAAAGGGAGAGGTGATAGTGAACACCCAGAACTTTTTAAGTAAGCAAGATCAGCTGTGTCACTGGTTCTGTAATGATGTTATTCATACTTACTGGTGGACCATGAGACCCAGCAAGACCCTGTGGACCTGGAGATCCAGCATCTCCTTTCTGTCCAGGTTCTCCAGGTTCACCTTTCACACCAGGCTGACCATCAGGGCCCTAGAAGAAATAATATTTATAAGAAACGTCAGGTCAGACAATACCAAATCTTTCTTAACAAAGTAATTCTGGAGAGAATTTTTTAAAGGAAAAAAATTGCCAGGGGTACAAATCAGTCCAGAAAACACTTCATTTGTTTATCAATTCAGCATGGTCTTTAGAAGATCACACGTGAGATTTTCTGTACATTTTGTGAAGCCAGTATTTCCATTTAAAATATTTTACTTATCTAGCTCATCATTTTCTTCTCTTTAGATTTTCTATTTTCCTCAGCAGCTACAAAACAAACATTGTCTTTTCTAGGCTTTTTTCCCACCAAGGGAAGCAGGTGCACAACACTGGTTGAAAGGGATCCTGAAACAGGATATTTAGGGGAAACTGTGGGAACATTTAGGGTATTCCATTCCATCTGGTCCATCACCTCATTCCAGCCTTCAGCACTAATGGCACAAATCTTTGCTACCTTCAGCAGACAGTTTTTAACCTCCCTCATTTTAATCTCAAAGGAGCAACATAACATATTAATGAAAATATGAAATCTGGTGAGCAATTACATAATCTTACCAAGAAAACCACTTTTCAACTGTCTAGGGTGCTTATTGGCCCTTTTCTTCACTTGATATACTGATGGGAAAAAGAAACAGCTCTTTTTGCAGCAAAAATGTGACTCCCGATCCAGAACACAGCAATATTATTCACAATGAAGGAAATGAAGTGTGTCAAGGCATGAGTAAAGGAAACTCATTAGTGCTCCAAAACACATACCGGGGGGCCAGCAAAACCAACAGCACCAGTTGGGCCATTTTCTCCTCGGGAACCCTGGTCAGAAAAATTGAAATAACTGGATTTAGCAACCATCTTTCTATAGACAGTATCATTTACAGTTCGATATATAAGAAAGGATGTTAACTGTTTCATGTCATATGTGTCACAAGACTTTTGCTCTATTAATCAGAATCAAACAATCTTTTAATAATAAAATAAAGGATGTTGGCTATGATGTTAAAATCTGCCACGTGTTCAAGACTACATTGAGCTTTCAAAATTCAGAGGTGGAAGGCACAGGAAGCACTAAAACAGCACCAGGAGAAATTGTGGTCTCAACCCACTCCTTGCAGGGATGGCCAAAGAGCATACACTGCATGCAACCTACCAATCCAATCACACTGGGGAAAAAAACAGCAGTTCAAAGATGTACTCTTCTGTAAGGTCTGAATAGGCTTCGACTGAGCTTTCCCCACAACACTTGCTTGGAAAAGAAGTAGCTGAAGGCTGCCAATTCCAGCACTCCCTAAAAGGGTGGAAGCTGCTCCAAATTATACTGGAAATAAGACTTTTCTGATTTATGACAGGGACATAATCAATTTCAAGCAGTATGAAGGATCTAGAAGGGCTGAGCCTCTAATTCCCTAACAGAAGTCAACACTTAAAATACTTAAAATCACTAAAAGATGGAAGATGACAAGACTTACATAACTGGATGAACGAAGGATTACCTCTGTGCTTTGCCCATTAAATATTTGTATCTGTACAGTGATATCTGCTAGGGTCATGCTTTTAAAAACACTGACACGATTAAAAGCAGTGGCATAGTTTCAGAAGTTAAGTAAGCAAGGGTAACTCTATAAAGTTTGCCCTAAAACAAGTATAGGTCATTGGAAGAAAATCTGGTAATAGTTTTGCAAGTGCACAGCAGCAAGTCAGAACTTCACATTTGGCTACAGAGAAAGGGAAGGAAAAAGGGGAAAATATATCAGTAAATAAGAAAAATGCCTGGAGTTTGGATCAGCCTTAGGTGTTGTTAACTTATACTAGACAAAAACAAAGCATGTTTACTCACAGGGTTTCCACGAGAGCCAGGAGGACCAACTAGACCTCGAGGACCTGGTTCACCCTTAAAATAAAATTAAAGGTTTTTATTTCCCAAGTAACTTACTTGTTGAGTCATTAAAATGCTAAAGAAGTCTGATAATATTAGGAAACTTCAGTAGGGAACGGAATAAAAATCTGTTTACCTTTTCACCAGTGGGACCTGCTGGACCCATTGGGCCTATTGGACCAGGGAGACCCTTTTGAACAAATTAAGATGAAAGGAAGTTAGAAAAGTGATGCTCCAAAAAAGATAGTTTAAAATTTCTCATATATTACCATTCCCATATGCTTTTTCATCCCTTTGAATTCTTCTACTTCATCTCTGGAAACTTCTTTTGCCTTATTTATCTAAAATTGACTTGCATTTCCTCTCCCAATGACCAAATTCCCCACAAAAGATCTGCTTTCCTTCATTCTCTCTTTCTTCTCTAACTTCATCATCTGCTTTATGCAGTATTCATGAATAAGGCATGTGATGTTAAAAAAACCAGGCCCCAGCTTTATTTCGCTCTCTCAGAAGTCCTTTTTTCCCCACTTGCACAGAGCTCTGTTTCTTTTATGTTACTATTTAACTTTTTAAATTAATTTTAAAGTATCTATCATTACTTCTGAAGATTCATTTAGATCTTGCAAACTCCTCAAAAATATTCTTTCTCTCTTCATGAGGCAGTTAAGAAAATAGATTGCAAATTCTCCATCCAAACCCACCAACTCCACATAATGATCCTTCAGCACACCATTAGTTCACCAGTTCATTAACTACTGTAAGCCCTACACACGCTTTAAAATGACTAAGAACCACTCCGTATCTCTGGGTAATGTTTGATTTCTATAACCAATTCCAGCTCACAGATGATAATTTCATTAGTGTTTCCATATAATAGGGTTTCTCAAAAACATTTTTCCTCTAACTATAAATTTAGTCCAGACAGGATTCCTCATATTTTGACTGCACCTCAGATTTCCAAACGCTTAGCAGCTAGTACTCCAACTGGTTCGCATAACCCAAGAATCTCAGATATATTCTCAATTCATCTAAAAAGTAACTCAAATAACATCTGGGAAGGAAAAATGGTCAGTGCATAACAAAGAACACCCAGTGCAATTGGGATTACTGCACAGTTGGTCTATGCAGCAGAGTGTGTGCACTGTGTCTTGAGCACATCTTGAGCAATGGAGATTCAAAGCTGTCCAGAAGTGCTTGCAACTTACTGCTCATATGAAGCTTAGTACATTTGCCTGTGAAATTCAGGACAGATCGTGGGCAACTTGATGCAGACAATAAGGAGGCATCTGCCTTAGCCCACAACTCAGAGCTGGAAGGTCTGCTTTTGCCTGTTCATCTCTGCCTGTTCATTTTTTCATATCTTTTATTACAGTCAACTTAGACAAATCCCAAATCAACTTTGAATCCTTTCCATTGAGCTCTTATCTCCCATTATTGATGATAAAAGATAGCAGCTTGGAACACAGACACCCCAAAAAATTGTGCACAGCAGCCTTGAAAAAGTTGAAGATTTGGAGGGTGAGGTAGTGACTATAAACCCATGAAATACCACGCTAACACTGCACAGTGGTTAACTCTACAGGCTGAGTCCCCCAGCACAGTGAACAAACCACTGTGTGAAGAGTGGCTCTGAAGAGAGTGACACATTTACTTACTCTTGCCCCATCGTTGCCAGCTGTACCTTCAGCACCTTTCTCACCTACGCCGCCCTACGGAAGATACCCAGAAAGTCCCAGTTATGGCACTGAAGGCTGAGTAGGTCATACCCTGGAATGACTGAAGTGCTAAGAGACAGGTGATTCTTCTCAGGACAGAAATTAACAGACTTACTCTATCACCCTTAGGGCCAGGTGTTCCAGCAATCCCTCTCTCCCCAGGCATGCCCTGAAGGCCCGGTGGGCCCGGATCACCTGGTGTCCCACTAGGGCCTGGGCTTCCCTGAAACAGAGAAGAACAAGTTGCTGCCTATTCATCTGAGATGCATCTTTGTCTCTAGGCTGCAGAACATGCTGTGCCTGTGTTGAAGTCTCTGAGGTACAGTTTAAAGTAATAATTTTATCTGAAATTTGGACTTTATTCGCATCCAAATACTTTTCTTTTCCCATTGTGTTACTCAGGAAGTTCAACTGTAATACCGTATCTCTTCCAAATATATTAGTATTTAATCAGTGCATATTGGAGACGAAAACAGACGAAAAAAGAAGCGTGAACATCTTTCTGCCTTGGCCTTGATGCCGCATAGGTTTAGCATAGAAAGCAGGTACAGGTAGAAGTTGCCAGGGGCAGAGATGCTCATGTCTATTACAGGTCTCACACACCTAGAGGCACTCCCTGCTTGGCATGACTTTCCTGGCCTAATCACATCAGTAGGAGGTACATACATACAGGCATGAATATTTCCTCATTTTTCTTTAACTGCTTAGCTCTGCCAGGTGTCTTTGTGTAAACTGGCACGGCTCTTAAAACATTGCTAGAAGGTTTTCTGCAGTTCAGAAACAGCTTTGCCCAGTTCCACTGTGAATTCTCAACATTTAAGTATGTTGCAATTATTAATATTGTTATAATTGGAATTACTTGTGTGTCCTTCCTTAAGCAAAGGAGATACCTTTCATATTCACAATAAAAAAGCTCTCTCTTATGTTCATGAAAATGAGCAGTGTTGCAGAACAGAATGGGTTAAACACAAACAGCGCTGCTAATTTGTTAAAAATGGTTCAGCAGGAGCTAAGAGAAAGATGCAGATAGAAGAAACTGTAGAATATCACATCCTTTTGCAGAGAAAAGAATACCCCAGTGAAGATGGCAGAACATCCTGCAGCAAGAGAAGCAAGCATGCAAAAGAAAAAGTAACATTATAGCTTGCTATGCATTAGCAAGCACGTAGACAGAACAAACAGAAATTGTTTTATGTAGCTGAAACAATATAAATATCTGTGCCTCCTCTTAATAAATGTCCTTGCATCATTGGTGCCTGGTCCATGCACTCGAATCACCGTCAGAGCAGAATCACACATCCCATCACTGCAGCAATGCACATCTCCACTCCGTTTACCTTTGGGCCATCAGGACCGTGCCCTCCAGCCATACCCTTTTCACCCTGGAGTCCTGATGCACCTGGTTCTCCCCTTTCCCCTGGATTGCCACGTTCTCCCTACAGAATGGAAGATTATTATTTATTTAGAAGGCAGGGTAGAGTTCTGCTAGACACAATCCTAAATACATCCTAAGTGCAGTAGAGCCCATGAACAAATTCTAGGAGAACTGATCAAATAAAAACTAGCTTTAGGCTTTTACTGTTAGAGGTGGGGGAAATATGTTACGAATGTGGGGGAAATATGTTGCTGAGCAAACTAAAAACTCTCATTTCACAGCATAAACCAAATTATTTAGTAGTTAGTACTCAACACTGCTTCAGGAGTTACAAAACAATTAAAGGTGGTAGATTTTACAGAAACTATCTTAAAACATATCCATATTTACAAACAATTTGTTGGTGGGGAAAAAGGTCAAATACTGAGTTTAGCTGTTAAAGTCCATATTACATGTCAACTTCCAACCTCAGAGAACTGTTATGAATATTTAAACTCTGAAAGAAAACACTTACTCTGGGGCCCAGTGGACCAACAGCTCCAGGATCTCCAGGCACACCCTAAGCAGAACAGAATTCAGCATTACAATGAAATAATTTTTCATAACTTTATAGTTATGGAAATTAGAGACAAACATTTTTATTTCCAAAGTACTGTGAATGTAGATGGCCAGTTCTAAATGCTATCTGTCAGTGACAGGAGGTGATATTCCATCTCAGTCCAAGAACACAGATTGTTGTAATTATTTTATGCCAAAGCAGTTCTTGGACAGCTTGCAGACTACATCAGTGTGTATTTTGAAACAGAGTGGGAAATTCAATTAGAAAGAGAAGAAAATGTAAAACTACTTCATGAAGTGTATTTTTTTAAACGTTTGTTACACGTATATTACCTGATCACCTGGCTTTCCTCCCTCACCTGGAGGACCTGGTGGCCCAGGCAAGCCCTGTAAAAAGTAAATAAAATGGTCACTAACATGATAGAAAATTATGTAAAACTAGATTTAACGAGGACACCGAGATTATGAATGTAGCAGTACATTCAGCACAAGAGCACACCCTCAGAGATCCCCAAGAGGAAGTTATATGAATACTCCACGGAAGTGTTTGCCCCTCTCTAAATATTGCACTCAGAGTGTTTCCCCTTAACATTTGCAGCCCTAAAAGCAAAGTTCTCTATAAACAGATATTGATTTAACTAATACTTCATTATCAAGACAATTATTTTGCTCTGTATTTGGAACTTTTTTGGAAAATCTTCAAATTAAAACTGAAAAACATCAAAGGATTTCTCAAGGGATACAGAGCTGGTATTTATGCCTTTGCCAATTTAGTGCACAGCTGATATGAAAGTTACACATCATTAACTATTCTGAACATCCTTGCCTTAGTTCTGAAGTTGTGTTATGTTATACATCACTTGACGGAATGCCTCCAGTTTAAGTTGATAAATACATGCTTGTTTATTTTTTAATTTAAAAAAAAAAATTAATGCACATACCTGAAACCCTGTAGGACCTGGAGGGCCTTGCTCTCCTCTTTCTCCTGCCAGGCCCTACACAAAAGGAAGTAATAAGTAAATAGAAGAGGAATATAGGCAAGCTCCTCAATTTTTCTTTTCTCTGAATATGCATATTTTCAATTAGATATTTGTTTATTACACATTTTTACTTATCCCAGGACAAGATGGCCTATCTAGAAGATGTAAGAAGATGTATATTATTTATTTAAAATCCTTCCCCCTAAAGGTTCTCTAGTAACAGGAAAACATTCAGTTCCATTAAAACCAAGAAAGGAGGAAAATCAGCTATGAGAATATCTTGCTCCTTGAACTATTTTTTGTGATGGTTAGTAAAAGTAGTTTAACTACTAATATATATATTCAATACAAAGCCAGCAATTTTTCTAGAAAAATTATTTCTTTAAATGTTTTAGGAATTTTTAGCTTGGAATCAACAACTGGCAAGAAGGTTGATAAGAATAGAAACCAAAAGAGTAGTGAATAGATGGAGAGCCAGGCAGGCAGGCAGAGAGGTAAAAGCTGACTTACTGGTGGGCCAACAGGACCAGAAGGGCCAACTTCACCATCTTTCCCAGGGGCTCCCTACATTAAATGACAGGGGAAGAAATCTTGTGTAGTGAACACACGTAACAGAAAAGCACCATGTTCTGTAATCACAGCAAATAACAGCCACACTCACTCTCTGTCCCGGGACACCTGCATTGCCTGCTTCTCCAGGCTTTCCAGGATCACCCTAAATCACAGAAATAAAAATGATCAGGTTTGGATATTTTTTCAACCATTAAAATATACGAAAATGGTTCAACAGGGATTGCCATACTCACACTGCTACCCTTTGGCCCAGGAAGGCCCATGCTGCCTGGCTGACCTCTGATTCCTATGGAACCTGCTGGACCTGGACGTCCATCTTCACCAGGAGCACCCTGCAGAGATAAAGGATTTTCCACATTAAATTCTAAATATATTTATTCATATGAACTTATCAACCCCTAGAAAACGCTTGCATATATAAAGAAAATAACATTGACTGGCGTGGTGCTTCATTTATCAGTTAAAATGTCTTTAGAGCAGACACAGCAATAGCCATACTGATGGATTTCACCAAATGCTATGCAATTATCAGAACTGAATCATATACAAATACTTTACTGTGCCCTTAAAGCAACAACTAGAAAAATATTTAGTTCTAACATTCGACAGTGATGCAGTAGCTGCTAAACAACAGACACTGGTACATAGACAAAACCAAACAAACATTATTGGTACTAATTTTGAAGTTAGGAATGTAAAGTGAACAAAAGAGAAGATGAGCCTTAATAAATCTAGGAAACTCATGTTAATAAAAGCAATTTCAGTGAGATGGTACCTTTGAATTACTGTGACATTAACTGAGAAGACTGATTTTTGTCACTTACCAAGGGGCCGAGTTTTCCTTCAGGGCCTTGAACACCTGGGTTTCCTGTTAAACCCTAAAAGCAGGAACCGTATGGTGTTAGGGTTAGGTCTAAGATTCTATAACAATAAAGAAATAGAAATAAATCCAAAAGACATGCTCAGCTACCAGCATAGCACAAACTTCTCTGTATCAAAGGTCTTCATCCTTATTTTCACTTTACAGCTTCATCCCTCACTGTCTTTGATCTTCTTTCTCCCTATTCTCACTTTTCTTGCTTTTACTCCTCTTGAGCTTCTCAAGGCTCATCTTTATTTCTGCCAACATTACCCAATTATCTAAATCACATTTAACTGCTCCCTTTATCCCCTTTTCTGATATTTTGAATTTTCCTCCAATAATTTTTCTGAAAAAAATCTCCAGCTGATATTCACCACTCAACCTGGTATATTATCAGTCCCCAGTTCAATGAAGGCTGGCCTTCAATCCATGTTATCCCTGGCAACTGTGCTTTACAAACACACTTCCTTCAGCTGCATTAGCTGTTCTCAATCAGGGCTATTTCTCCTTGTTCTAAGACAAAACCTGTGCTTCCCAACATCAGCAGGAAACAAAGACAGCTCTTTTGGCCTTTAGCCCCACCAAAACCAGCCTGCCCTTATATAACAGCTTTTAAATTCCCAACCATTCACTTTTGCCTTTGGAAAATGAGAGGCACCATGGTTTATAGTGTACTGCTATTGTTCCTTACCCTTGCTCCTGGAAGGCCAGGTTCACCAGGGCGTCCAGGATCTCCCTGACCTCCTTTAGGTCCAGAAGATCCTGCTGGACCACGCTCTCCTTGGGCTCCCTAGAAAGATGCCAGTGAGATACAAGTTAACAGCCGGAACAGCAACAGCAGGAGAAGATTAAATTAAAACAGTGACTTCTTTTAAGGACCTATTTTTGCAAAGTGACAATCCTTAATACTTTTAATATTATAAGTTTTCTAATTATTATCTTTTATCCCCAAAATTATCACTTAAAAGTTGTCACTTCCTTAAAGCAAGTTTATAGAAGCATTCTAGAATCCCTGTATTTTACCATATTAGGAATTTACAGAAGTACTAGACAAATGCCTGTGTGAGTCACTTCCCTGGAAGTGTTTGAGCAATTAGGAAAGCCAGATAAACCCATCTGTTTTTCAGGGGCAAGTCTAGAAAATCACACCACACACAAAGGAGAGGCAATTTTTCACAGAGCCACCTCCTACAGGGCAATACAGGAGTAGAACACATCAATCCCTTATCTGTGCACAATAAGCAAGGGAGCACTAAGTCAGGGACCAGCAAGCAAAGCTGAACATCACGCACTGAAAGTGGCTTTTCCCAAAAAATTTTTGTCTCAAAACATTCAGAGCCCCTTTTGACATTTGTAAATTGGATCTATCTATTTGCCCAGAAGTAGACATTTTTAACTGAACACTTTCTTTGTATATGTCTGGATGTATGAAAATTTAACACCCTACACAATAAAAGGTGGACACTTTAATTTAATTTAACTTACCTTTGGTCCAGGCAAGCCATCAGAACCTGGAAAACCACGGTTACCAGGAGCACCCTAGGAAAAGCAGTACATATGAGACAATTACCTTAATTTTTACATAGCTTATTACAAATAAGGGACCAGATTTATGGTTTGAGGGTTCAGATCATCTCCTTACAATTTTATTACTTCAGTACCTAACTTGGGGGGTGGTTTATGCCTTAGAGTGGTAGAATACCACTGTCATTCCTGCATGCTGGACAGCTCCTTCTCTGTGAACAGCCCCATTGAAAGCAAAGATGAGCAGTTGTACAGGTGGAGGAAAAAGCCCACAGGTGAGCTTGTCCCATCTCCATCCTTTCTCCTACCATACTGTCCTGTGCACTGAACCTCCACATTAAAATGTCCAGTATAAAATAATAATATACAGTATTAACTACTGCTAGGAAAATAACATTTGACTACATCTACAATGAAGCTGTAAGAATATCCATGAGTAGGTCAAAAGGTTTTCCAGCTTAGCAGTGCATCTCTTAAGACATATTATTCCTCTAGGTTGCTTACCCTCTCTCCAACAGGACCTGGTGGACCTACTGACCCTGGATCACCTCGAGGACCTCTTTTCCCTTCTTCACCTATGGGGCCAATGGGACCCTGGGGACCTTGTGGGCCCTAGTGAGAATAAAATGTTATTTAAAACAAACATTGTTAAGCTCACCATTTATCAGGCATAATGAAACAGACTATCTTCTGAACACTATAAACATTTTTCCAAATAAAGGAGAAAAAAATAGTTAGGTTTTGGATCAGTTGAAAAATAACAGCTTTTCAGCATCTGCTTTTCTCTTTTACAATATTTATAAGCTAATGAATAGTAATTCTGCAGTTGGGCTGTACACTGCTTCTTATAATCACCCACAGTAATTTGTATTTGGTCAAACTGCAAAGGAGTCAAAATTTAGTGAGACTCTAATAGAAATTTTCAAAAGAGAAGACAGTGGTAAAGAAACTATTACTTCACCTCTACATTTTTGTCAGTTATTACATGATCACTTAACTGGTAAGAAAGAAAAGCTAAAGATTGATTGAAAAACCAACTCAGACTGCAGAGCCAGTTTTCTCCCAAAAGTTACAACATTATAAGCCTCTGTGTTTCCTCTTCATCTTAAAAAGCATATGGAGACTTACAGGTTCACCTTTGGGTCCTGCTTCTCCCTTGAAACCTGGGACACCAGGGTCTCCCTGAAAACAAACACATGAATAGCACCCATAAAGTTAAAATTTGCATAAACCACTTCATCATTTTGCATTATGCCATGAAACAGAGAAATATTTCCTAGTTTAGTCACTACTGTAGGCAATATAATAGGGTGCTTATAATGGTCTGTCTTTACCCCTATTACGCTTGTTTATTTTTATGTTTTTAAGACGAAAACTTAAATGCATCTCTTTTCCCAGGTTTCTAAAGAAACACTTCTTTCTCACTTCTTCAAGAAAGAAGTAATGGTATTTTGGACATAGAGAAGATTCACAGGAGCTGTGTCTAAGCATTCTCCCTGGCATGCTACTGCTGTATTTAAAGGAAGCCGACTGCTAATCACTGTTTTAGTTCCATGGAGTGCCACAGGTGCCAGCCATCACAATTCCCAAAGAGACAAAGAGCCCATTACCGGCTGGCCTCGGATCCCGGGGGGGCCAGTACTGCCCTGTGGTCCTGGGGAACCAGGGGGCCCTGTCAAACCAGGGGGGCCTCCAGTGCCCGGGGATCCCTACAAACACAAACAGCAAGCACAGTCAGGAAACACCAGCAAAATAAGGAAATAAAAGAAATTAACTTACACGGTTTCTTTAACAGGAAATATGATTACTTACAGTAGGGCCCTTTGCACCAGGGGAACCATCTGTTCCTTCAGTACCCTAAAGAAAAGGTACCAATCATTAAAAATCATTTTAATGACAAGGGCATCAATTACAAAAGCAGAAGATAGTTGTTTTATCCACTTTACTAGAACAGAATATAAAGGCTATTAAATAAATGCAGCAACATACGCAAATGCTAAAAAGGTCAATAAAGCAGGCAAGTTAATGTGATTTTAGATTTGAAGATCTTATGTTTAAGCTTAAGTTTTAAAGTGCTTTGAGGACTGAGACTGTATCAAGCTGTGTAACTGTCAGTGTTCCAACTTGTAATGAAATAACAACTAGTTAATCAATACAATTGGCACAAAACAATGGAATGAAACCTTTTTTCCTTGGGGAAGAAGGTAATTTGAGTAAAACTCATTGTCAGGTGGGGCATTAAAACTCCCCTAAACAGGTGAACATGCACAAGCTGAGCACTGAGGAGCTCAGCTGAGTGTACTTACTGGAAGACCTTGTGACCCAGCTGGGCCCTGAGGACCTGTTTCACCTCTTTGTCCTTGGGGACCTTCAGGACCACGAGGACCTGTTGGACCTGCTTCACCCTAGGATTCCACATGAGAAAACAACTGGAGATTATTTTGCTCTTAAAAGCAGGACTATAAAGTAACTCAGGAGGAAGTTACTGAGCTTGTAACAAAAAAAACAATTCATGCTTGAAATAGTTTGTTACCCTGAAAATACAATTTTGCTCACCTAATTTTGCTTTTATTACTTCTAGGTGAATGCAAATGTTAAACATATAGATTGATGTATACAAGACAAGGAAACTCTCTGCAGAAAAGCAGCACTATCCAGGAGTCCAAATCAGATCAAGAACAGACCTGTCTTTTTTAAATCCCACTATGTGGAATTACTATCTGTTATTTTACAAGTTTTTTTGCCTTCATTAACAAGCAAGGCTCAAGACTTAGATATGATAACACAGCTGGGATTGGTTGGTTTGGGGTTTTTTTGCACAGTACAGGTGAACTAACTGTTACAGCACTCTATTAAACATCAGATCCTTGTAAGATTAGAGTGGACAATAAAAAATTCTTCCCAGCATGTTCTCTGAATTTTAATTTTATATAGGAAGTATGCCTTTTGGAATTGATGGCTGTTAACATCACATCTCCATATCTGAAGTCCATATTTTCATTGTATTATCTGCTGAGCGTTCACGAGTTCAAAGCAACTATTCCAATTTTACATCATTGGATGATCAAACTTGAAGGTAGCTTCTCCTTTTCAAAAGCTGTAATTGATTCATCATGTGACAGCTTTTTCAAAAATTTTCTTAGGTAAAATCGTGCTGAGCCATACTAAAGCATTTTATGACATGAACTACAAGGGCTATCATTTAACTGTACACTCATCTTGTCTAGACTGTGCTTTTTCCAAGAAAGGTTGGAGCAGATGATTCTAGAGGTCCCATTTCACCCTGCTATTCTATGACTCTATGATTTGGTTGATACTGTTACTAAGACTTGTTTCCAAACAGTTTCATGAATGTTGCCAGCTCCTCAACAACACAAAACATCTGCTGAACTTGGCTACCTGACCGATTGAGAGTTTCTTCTTGTATAACACTTTCTTATCAGGTCTCAGGGGTGTAAAGGAACAAAGAAGAGCAGCTGGGTGCAGGGCATGTATAAAATTTATAAGGAAGCTGCATGAGTTGTCTTTTCTTTCTCTGAAGACATTGTCTCAAGGCTAAGAAGAAAAAACATAAAAACAACTGAGCACTGTTTTGAAAAGCAAGAGAGGGAAGTGCCACAAAGACAGTGCTGCAGCCAATGAAAGTTTTTCATTTCATAGCCCAATCACTCCAAGCCACAAAAGGCAGTCATTGTCATGTGCTCTGTTGTGATGAACTGGAGCACATCTCTGGTGGGGTTCAGGCACTTCCCTGACCAGTCCAGATTGTCTCAAAAAATGCTTTTGGCCAAAACTAGCAGTTTCAGCACTGGAAGGGCCTGTCTCCATATTGTCTTAGACTCGCCCTCACAACCTCACTTCTAAAAATGTATCTTGTGATTCTTTGAATATACTGGACAAGGCTCCTGAGGCACAGCATGACAGTCATCTTATAATCACCCCCTGACATGAACAAAAAGGGAAAGCAAAGTATCTTAACAGTGGTGAATTGCAATTGTTTCATTAGGCTTTCTGTTTTATCTTCTGTCTGAAGGTCTTGACTAAGACTGATTTCACTGTAGCGCCTGGGGATCTGTACACACATCTGTACTGAGCTCTGTGTAGTCTGGTCCACATTTTTAGTTGAGTGTTATTAGACATTTTAAAAAGATACTTTCATTTTATTTTTTACCTTTACACCAGGAATACCAGGAAAACCTGGAGAACCAGTTATGCCAAGTGGACCCTATAAAAGACAGACACATAAAGCTGTAATTCAGTGGTTTAGATCACACGGATTCGTATTTTGTCACCAGATAAATGTGGGTCTAGGATTACATGTATTTTTTGGTCATAAAACATTTGTTTATAACAAAACCAAAATAACTATAAAGATTAGGGGTTTTTTTAGTGATACATATACATTTTATGGTATTCTGGTGCAGTTCTTTAATAATGTCTTCAGCAAAGCTACACCTCTTGATTCAGCTATTAATGCCCACATTGTAACATACACAACTCACAGCTAACAATTATGGGAATTAAGATTCCTAAATTCACAGGCAAATTCCTTTGCAAGCTTTAAAACACAGATCTTGTATCAGAATTTCAGGGCTACAAAGATTCTTCCATTTCCAAAATACCTCTTGTGCTGAACAAGACATTCAACAGACGAACTTTCTACTGTATTCCAAAGTCTCTGGATGGCGGCACACAGTGGTTATTAATACTCACTGCAACACTGTTCCCAGATAATTCCTCTTTATCTTTTCCTGATCTTCTGTCTTTTTGTAAAATGTGATTCATACTGAGAAAAAGTGTTCTATGTAACAAAGCTCTCCTGACAAACTTAATCAGAACAATCTGTCCCACTGAGCATTAATTACAGACAAAGCTTCTGCTGTGACCTTGCACTGGATTTCTACAGAACTGATGTAACAGCTCACCAAGTATATTTTTGAAAACCTATGTCCCAGTTTATTGGATCACAAACAATGTCTGCCAAATCTGTCTTGCTGCAGGAAGAGTTCCAGGATTATGGTGTACCTCTGCACTGACCCAAACAACAACACATTCATTAACACTTTCTCCAATGGGAAATGTGCATTCATGATGAGTATCTCCCTTGTGACACTACGTGAGTTTTTCCAAAAATATTAGCCAACCACTTATCACGTCCAGTGAAGCTGAGCTCACATTTTATGCCAAAGAAAAATTACAAGCTTCATGTAAAACTTCATTGCTTGCAACCCAGCTTTTTTGAACTTTATAACTTGTTTGTAATACTGAAAAAAAAAATCTTTTCTTTGTTTTAAAGTTTCTTGTAACAACTTACCTTTCCTTCATGATACACTAAATAATTGAGTTTTGTAGCTTTTAGGTACTCACGCTTATTTTTTGAGCTTCTATTACCGTTAATTATTTCTTAATAAAGTCTTTTAATAAAAGAGTCTCTTCATTAAAATGACAGGTAAATGAATTTTTCTCAGAACTTAGTTACAAGTAAACAGAGAGTATACACAGAAGGAAATTCTAACTGCAAGCAGGTGTGGCTTAGGGTTTTGAGGGGGTTTTTTGGCGCAGTGCTTTTGGGGTGTTTGGTTGTTGGGTTTTGTGTTCAGTTTGTTGGTTTTTTCTAAGCTGAACATCAAAAAGCTGACAACATCAATGGGTGGAAGCTGTCACCCATATCCTACAAGTGATGCTTTCAAAAAAAAGCAAACACAAATACCGTATTTTTAAAGTGGAAGCTGGCCTTGCTCCCACAAAACAAAATCATCACTAGTTTTCACATGCAAAAGCAACACAAAATTAACTGTATATGTGGAAATAACCCCTGACTCATGTGAATTCACACGAATGTATTTTGCAAATGCAGTGTGAGATTGGACTGTAGGATCAAAACCAACATTCTTTGCTACACTGACACCGAGTTTAACCAGCCACTTCTCCCTCTGCAGCCCTGGTGCCGTGGTGGGAGAACTTCAACAGCCGTGCCAGGCTTTCCCAGCTTGGCAGACATTCAGACACAGCCTTCTGGTCCTTCAGTTCAAAAAGTGACTGTGCCTAATGAAAAGGCTCTTTTACACATTAGCTAATGGAACAATTGCAGGGAGCAAGTTGTGCAATCAGTGAGTGCCTTTTTTTTTGCTGACAATGGGTAGATCTTCGTTTACCAGCTTTGTATGTGAAGGAAGATCACAGGCAAGTATGAACTTCTTTAGATTGCAGTGCATGCACTGGACACAGTTCCCTCCCTACCATATGGGCTCCACAAGAGCAGCAGAGCATCACCTCCCCAGGGGATGCTATGGCCTACTCCTCTGCAAATTAAAACCTTCAGATGAAGTGAACTACAGAGGACAATTTTGCAGAGGACAGGACTAAAATTAAAGTGAGTAGAACCAGGAATCATTCTCAGATAATTAATTCCAGATGCACTTAACTGATACCAGCACCTGCCAACATTTTTTTTTTTTTTCCTTTCAGTAGTGTCAAAGGCAAGTGGAAATATGAAGTGAAAAAGTGAGTGATTGAGAAGCAACCACTTACCATTGGGCCTGGCTTCCCAGGCATACCATGCTGGCCACGTCCACCCTAGACATGAAAACAGAAAACACAGAATATTTGTTAGACCTCTACCTATTTTTTTGAATTATTTGTTGTCAGCATTTGTGATAAAGCCATATAAACTAAAGTGATTGAAGAAATGCTGGATTGCACATTCCTCCAAACACTGTCATGGGAAATGTCTGGAAGAAATTATGCTCCCATTTGAGTTAATGGATTTCTCTATTTTCAGAAAGGACAATATTTTGAGAGTGTCATTGTATGGGACACATGACACAAGTGGAGCATAGAAAAGTCACTGGAGAAATGACAGAAAAATAATACTTGACACTGGACATAAAAGCAGCAGGATGAAAATTCTAACTCAAATATGATCTCATGTCAAGGATAATCCCTCCTTTTGCTGAAAATCAAAATATTTTTAAGAAGATAGTCTTATTATCTGGAATAAAGTTTTTAGATTTCATCTAAATTGAAATCTGAATTGAAAGGTTTCATCTAAATGTTAATTTTAAACCTTTTTCCAGACAAAATTGAAACATATTATATCCAGTTAAATAATTTTTGCTGAAAAGAACCGCTCACAAGAAATTCTGCAGAAACATAGAAGACATTTTTATAGCCCAGAAAATCGTGCTGTGAGGGTATTTGGACTCATGGGCAGCTCTGCTATGAGAAATTACCATCTAGTAACCATTCTCATTTTAAAACTGTTTTTAACTTCTATAATTTATAGTAAAGATCTCACCCCACAAAACTGCTCAGCCCTAACTATCTTAAGCTACAGCAGAACTCACCACACAAGTGACTCTCAGGTCACATGGACAAATCCTTTCACGCTCAGGGATTTAAATTTAAGTAAAACAGGAGAAGAATTACAGTAGAGAAGGAAGATTGTACTTACAGGGGCACCCTGTGGTCCAATTCGTCCTCTTTCTCCTGGCATTCCCCTAGGTCCCTTGAAGAAAGAACAAAAAGTGCATTATTTAGGAGGTCATTATGTCAGAATAATAAAAAGGGTTGGTTTTTTTCACTCCTGCAGGTGTAGCTTATCTTGTCCTATGGCAGAAAAGAAGTAGCAGCTCATATAAATCCCTACAGCCTCACAAGCTTGTCCAGTGGAAATTTAATAAACTGTAATTTCTCTTTTTCTGTTCCAACAGTATTTCCAGTTTTAAGCACACTAGAATAAATTCTGTATATACTCACCAGGGACAATAATGCAACTTCCTTCACTAAATCTCACTAACAAATTATATTCCACTTTAGGGATATTACATTCTACACACAACACAGTGCTTCACAGAGAGATGCCATTATCTGGTATCAGAAAGAGGCTTTATTCCCACAAGCACTGCTGAGAGTCAATTTTTGTCATGTAACACTATACAAACATATTAAGTTGTCCAAAACCACATCTGAATGGAGATTACTCTAAGGAGAAGTTTCTCTGTTTCATTTCCAGGTCATGCGTCTCCAAAATCCTCTGTCCATGGCTTTCTCACCTAGTTTATTCCGGATCTAAGTTTATTAGAGTTTATTCTAGTTTATTCCAGTTCTACCTCAGAGCAACCTAAGCCAGTTTTTCTCATGTTGAAATCACTCCATATGAGGCATCAACTTGTAAAAAAAGAAGAAACTATCACCCTGTACTTACAGGACTCAGGAAACAAGCACCACACCTACAGCCAAGTCTCTCTCGGGCCTCCTGATTGATCATTATTACCTATCTCTGTGAATGGAGGGGAATAACAGCTTACACTGGATCAAATTCACTGTCAGAGCAATAGAAAATGAAGCCTTCATGAAGAGAGAGTGCAGCTCCATGAGTTCAAATGCAGGTATTAAACCCCTGAAATTCCCACTGGCAATAATATTTACAATCACTTTTGCAATTCCCAGTGCACGTGACACTCACTAGAGGACCTGTTGGACCCATGGCTCCAGTTGGTCCGGACTCTCCCTAGAACAGGAAATGAAATGACACAATTAGAGAAATGGGTGGAAGGAAAACAGAGTCACACCTCATCCCTGTCCTCCATGCTTATGCTGGACCTCAGGGGCAGATTTGCACTGGTACCTGTGCTCATCACACATGGCAAGAACAATGTTCCTCATGCTGACAGAAATGCCACGTTTACATGTTCTCAGTTTATGTGTTCTCTGCCAAGACTGCTGCTGCTGTTGCCTCCACAGAAAGTAGGAGGAAATCTTGGGAAAGAAATGTTTTCTTACACAAACTCGCCTTAACTACTAATCTCACATTTAAATTTAGATTTTGGAAGATTCACTTAATTTACTATAGAAATAGTTCTGTCCCACATTCAATTATCACCTATGCCAGGCCAAAAACGTTTCAGCATCAGCAGTGATGACAGTGGAAAAGCCTAAAAAAAGTGTTCTATCTCTTTTAAAACATCTTTTAACCTATCTTGAAAGGATTGGCTCCAGCTGGCTATCCTGTCTTACCACTGCTTTGATCTGAAGTTGTAAGAGTGGTGCAGAGCCAGTGGGGACCAAAAATTCTAAGAAAATACACTAACAAAAGAGTCGGTTTGGTAAAATATATTCCCTCTTCTCTCCAATGCCTGTTTCTTTTAAGCCAGCCTCTCATAATTTGAAAGAGGAGAGTCATGTTTGAGTTATGCATTGCTTTATTTGATTATATTAAAAAATAAATGTTCAACTTAGTCACAAAGAGCCAACAAGAACCACAAACTGTCCAAGTGGAGAAGTGTAAGATGTGCATGGGCCCTTTGTTAACAGACTCTGTATATAGATGTGTGTATATATATATATATATACATATACATACACTATGTATGTGTCACAAACAGAGCACTCAGCTCACCCAGTGAGCTGAGCCAGCCCTAAAGCAGCCCTGGCTGAAGTTGGGACTGGTCCTATTGAACTCTCTCCCCATATAAAGGTCAGAGATCTCCTACCTTCCATGATTTTGGTATTACAGAAAATATTCTTAACCATTTAGATGTTTGAGCCATGAAAATACCTTTGCTCCAGCTGCTCCAATTTCACCTTTTGGACCGTCAAGTCCTTTCAATCCCTGTAAATTATAAAAATATGAAGAAATTGTATTTATACATGTACAAACAGAGATCATTCCTACTATTATTGTTACAATAACTTGATACTAAAGGACTAAGAATGGATCTGAGGTGGTAAGAGTAAAAAAGAGAAAAAAAAAGAAAAAGAAAAAAACCCAGATGAAATAAAGTTTTTAAACATTTCTTAAATGGAAACCATTTGTACAAGGTACATTTCCTTCGATTTGGTTTCCTTTTTAAAACAGGAAAGTTTTTTAAAAAAAATCTTAAAACAACAAGGAGGAGGCTCTGAGCCATAGGAAACCTATTTATTCCTCCCTGAAGTAAAATTTTGGCCAGAAAACTTGGTAATTTGTAATCACTCCATGTTGCAAGCATATCCACCTCTCAAGTTCCCCACCCTAATGCAAGACTTGCCAACAAAGTGAGAGAACTGTCAGGTTTGCACCTCCTGAAGCTTGGCAGGGCTCATGCAAGCTCCTTCCAGATTCCCAGAACATTTGAAAATAGAGTGAAGAAAGCCCTGGAGCATGTAATACAGAGGTCAGCTTAAAGGGGAACAGCGCTGACTTTCTGCAAGGCCTCCTTCTCTCAAATGTCAGTAATTCTGCTACAGCTGCCTCGTCTGTAGTGTAGGCAAATTCTGCGCAGATACAAAGAAAAAAATTCATTCTGAAACTTCCAGGAAATATCTACACACAGCAGGAAAACCTTGTTTCTTACCCGGTGACCCTTGAGACCTGGGAGACCAGGAGCACCAGGAAAGCCTCGAGGCCCCTAGGTAGGAAAAAGAAAAAACCAAATCCAATCCTGATTCTACAGATAAACCCAGCAATAATGATGCTAACAGAGACAAGGGCAGCAGCAGTAATACTAATATTGCTAATATTCACCTTCATCATAGTGAGGCACAGCATTTGAGCAGGTCACAGATGCCTTGAAGTTAGTCTCAGCATTATACACATTTTCACTAACATTAAAAGCTTTATCATTTATATTGTTGTGTGATCAAACTTCAACTTTCAACAGAAGAAATGAAACAAGAGGAGCAGCAGGTCAAGTTTTGAGGGTTAACATGAAAAAACATAACTGCAAACTGTACCTGTTCTTTCAGAATATGTCAGTCAAGAAACATGATAAACAACTGCTACTAAAACACATTTAGCAATTAAACCAAAGCTCTCTTGCCCTTAGCTTCCTACCAAGTTTCTCTGGAAAGGCTAACAGAAGGAGATAAGTGCCTTGTGTCGGAATATAAGTAATATTAATTTATAACAGAAATCTCAGATAACAAGTTATCCTCTCAGCAACAAAGCAAACATCAATCTAAAGCCTAAGAGTGAGTGAAGACAACGACTTCAGATACTAAACAGCAGAACTTTGCACTCATAATTAAAAGCAAAGCTGATGAGTCACATCAGGATGAAGTAGTAAGGAGCCAGTATCAGATGATGACATATGATTATTTTGCCAAAATATAAATAATCATGCTCTTACTGGAGATCCTGGAAATCCAGGCTCACCGGATTGTCCTGGTCTACCAGGTTCACCCTAAGGAAAGAGAAAAAAAAAGGAACATATTAAAACAGACGATATGAAAATGGACTTTATCATTCTTCCATTCAAGCAAATGAGGACATTCCCATCAATATTATGCATCCTCTCTTTACTGTAACAATATCAGTGACATAACTCAACTGCACACACGCCTAGCAAATGTGCATTAGACATATTAACTTAGGAAGGATTTTTAACTGAGAACTACCAAAACTGAAGGCTGAGCCCACAATGCATCCCAGCCATCAGGAGATAGTGCTGCCACCTGGTTTCCCTGATGGAAATTAATGAGCCAACCTTCTACCATCTTCACACAGAGCATCAAATTGCTGTTACTTCCCTCAGCAATCTAAAACTGCCTGCATTGTAGCTTGTTACTCTCCCTCCATTCAAAAGTTTTAAAATGTGCATAATTTCATTCTAGGACAGTGACTGTTTTCTCTGTACTTCATGTCAAAGAGAAGACAAACTGTTTCACAAATGCAATTAAAGACACCCAAACAATGGAAATGGAGGAAGTGCTTAGAACAGTGTCAAGATTTGACTTCCCTGTGCTGAGAATTAACTGTTGCCAAGGACTCTGAAAACTCCTTACACAGTTTAATGGGAAAGTAGCTGCTACACAATCAATTCTTATACTAAACTGGCATCTTCAGTTTTCTAACTAATTTCCAAGTTATAAATTACAGTTCAGGTGGATTTAGTGTGATTTGCAAACAAATAATATACACCCACCAGTAAGTTCTTAGTCTACTGTTGTGCAGTACATTTACACTCATGTAACACTCATGAAGCATAGATTTTACATATATACGCGTGCATACATGGATAAAGGAAAGAAATCCGTTAGGAATATAATCAATTAACAAATTTTTAAAGAAATTAAATACTAAAATCTTGTCCAGACACACGTGCATGCTGCCATTACAGCTCTTCTAACCCAACATGCAATCCCAAAAGGAGGAGATGCCTCCAAACCACCCCCTGTAACTGTGATTTATTATTATGTTTGATTTTAAGAAAGATATCTCAGTTAAGAACTTACTGAGGCAAGAAATGGTGCTTAGACTTTAGGTATGACGATGACATGTAAGAAATAGAAAGGAGGGGTTGGAAAATGGTTGCCAAGATTCACAGTTGTGATGTTGGATTTAATGAGGAGTACAATTACAAAGCAAAGGAAGCAGACAATAGTAGTTAGAACAGGCACATCTGCTGGTTAGTCACTGCCTTACAGATGCCAATGTTTGTTTTATTAAAAATAAAACAAGATACAAAGAATAACAAACTTACATCTTCACCAGGTTTGCCTGGAGGTCCCTCTGGTCCACGAGAACCAACTGGCCCCTAAGAAATAAATATATTTTTTGGGAAGTCAGTTTAGCCATCTCTAAAATATCTATTTGGTCCCTTTCAAGGTCTGGTTTTACAATAACAGATGTAGAAAAAGGAAGATTTTATGCCTAAGCACATCTGCTTAATTTTGCAGCACTCTTACTAACCATCCTGACCCTGGAAAACCTGTGTTATATTATATGAAAATATAGGATAGATTCTTTAGGAAAAAAAAAACAGAACATTAAAAATCACAGTTGCTGTTGCTTCAAATCTCTGGCTCTTGCTTTTACTTTTGAATAGTTTTGTTGCCTCAGAAAAAACAGTCTCACCACCCTTTGTGTAACTTTCACGATCACATTTGGTTTTACCAGTGCCTAACCATCCTCAGGCCTGTGCTGGAAAAGAATTCCTGTTTATAATATAATCCTTGCTATTCACATTCAAAACAATTCAAATTCACTGATGCAGGACAACATGCCTTGAACACCACAACTCATCGCTGAAGTTACTTAATAGTTGCAGCTGAAACAACATGACAAAAATTCTGTTCTGAAATAAAAAAGTATAGCATATTTGCAATTCTGTTGTAGAAATGTTTGCGTTTTTTGGTCTTACCATGGGTCCTGGATCCCCAGGTTCACCAGGTGGGCCTGTGGGGCCAGCACCACCCTAAAATTAACCAAAAGATTAATACAGTTACAAATTCCAAAAGCAATTGTAAGGATATAAATTAAAATCCATGACTAGGAAAATCACAGCCCATGGGAGAGTCTGGATTCTAATTCAGACCCAGTTCAGATTTCCATACGAGTGAAAGTTGGATACTAAAACCCCTCAAGCTGTAGATAAATCCCATGCCATACTCAAACTGGAAACTTAATACCATGCCAATACCAAAACCAGAACAGTCTCCATTTTCATTGCTGCTCACTCATTAAAAATCGTGCTGGGTTAAAACCCCATTAAAGATCGAATAAACTGTTCTTTTGGAGCCAATTCCTGTGTATAGAGTCCAGCTGGAGCAGATGGGCTTGTTTAGATTCCCTTCTGGATGAAGGCGCGTGCAGGCACATGTCACTGAGGATGGGCCCTGGCACCGAGATGTACAAAGCCAGGCCACTACGAGCTCTGCCTCCAGCTCTGCCCAATGAATTCCCCTGGGGTGAAGCACTCACTTGTTTTCCTTGGAGACCCTGAGGACCTCTTGGACCCACTGGACCCTGCAGAACACACAACTTGTTACACACTGGAAAACAACCTTTCCCAAGCAACATTCACCCTACAAAGAGCAAAATGGCCTGATAGTGACCACGAGCATTTCTGCAAACCTCCGAAAGGCTTTCACTCAGAAAAGTGGCATTATGAAATAAAAACACATGTTGAATGAAATCTTCGAAGTCCAAAAGCCACAGGAGTGTAATTTCATTAGCAGCTGAAAATATGGACTTGGCTGCTTTCTGCAACCTCACAGTCTCTGGAATCAGAATAACCAAACTGTCTGTCTAGCTCCATGAAAAAAATATAATAACAAAATAAGAGTTGGGGAAAGAGTCTTCGCTTGAAGGGAATCTCATTACTCAGATGAATCTCATAATGGAATCAATGACAAAATAAATTAATCTTCTTGTACTCAGTCATGAGCTGAGAAGCAGTAATAAAAGGATGTGTGTAAATGCATCATACAAACCACCACAAGAGTTTTCCAAATCATTGCGGTTTGCTACAAAAACCCAGATTGTCCCTTAGAAAGTGTCACGGGACTTTTAGGAAAAATCTCAAATCTAAGTGTAACTGGTAACATGAAATAAATATTACCTTGTTTCAATGTAATTATCTTAGTTCTAGGAATACAAAAATATCTATATCAAACATTCATTTTGACTGAAATTCAACATTTAAGGCTTTTAAAATTCATTTATTTTTACTAATTTTTGTAAAATTGGTAAATTTAAATTTAGACCATTTAAAAAAATCTAATTAACAGTAGGAACAAAACAATGTTTCAGCTGTCAGTAACCTAATTTATAAGAGAAGGAAAAAAGGATGTCACAAAACATGATGAATCAATCCAAAGACAGCAAGTGACTGCCAAGTGACTTTAGCAGTCTTTGTGCAAGGCCATAGATACATTAACATTAAGATTAATCATATGTGAGAATGACAAGAGAAGAGATAGTACAAGAGATGCAATATCTTGAATGAAAGGATTAAGCAACACAATGAAAGAACAAAGTAGGACAGACTTGTGGAACAAATCATTGTATGCTCAAAAAGCAAATTCACTGAAGAGATACATTCATCAAAAAGTTCTTTGAAGAAATCACTGCAAAAGTTAGTCCTAAGGCAAAATATCAAATTATCTTTAGAACCTTTCATATAGTATTGGAAGGGATTCTGAAGGCGACTAGTAGGGACTTGGATAAAGATTCAGGTTGGCAAACTCATGGCCAGTTCAATCACTAAAGGATGGTTTCCTTCAGAATGGATGTTAAAAGTGTCAGCAAAGAGGGTAACAATATTTTCAAGGCATCAAACATGAAGAGAGGTATTACTAAGAAACAGCCCTAAGGGGTCCAGAAGAGAAAACTTAAGGTGGTGAAACAGCTTTCACACACAGTAGAAAATTTCAGTGTCATCATTAAGTCCCCAGTGCACTCAAAGTAAAGGGCATATCTAAATAGAGAGGGATGCTAGTGAAAAAACTGGACTCACTGTAGAAACAGCAAGTCTGCCTTGAAATAACAAAGCACAGATTTGAGTTAAGAGCTGGTTTTAAAAGTAACTTTTTTAATTACAACCAAAAAATCCCTGATTTGATGTCACTATGTGAAAAAAAGTTACATATTTGTTTATTCTGCTTTGTGTTATACCTGACAACTTTCAGTTACCCTGCAGTGGCTCAAGAGGAGCTGGTTTTTTGTCCTGTACCTTGTAGCTGCTATATTTCAGAAGGAAAGAAGGATAAAGGTGAGAGGTTAGAGGTGAGAGAAGAAGCTGTCATTTAACAGAAGGACTTTTTTATCCCTTTTTCCTCAGGTACTGTGCAAAACTGTACTGGAATGTACTGTACATCCAGGTTGTAGAAGAGGATGAATTCTGTTTTGTGTTTTTTTTCTCAAGCACTCCACTTCCAGCTTCCCTTCCAGTACAGGGCTAATGTGGTCTTACCACTGCACCAGGCATCAGTCCCATTTGACTGCCAAGTCCAGATTTCTCATCCAGTCCTGCCATCTGAGCTGAAAAGGGCTGGAAAAACAAGATGGGTGATTTTAACTGTAAGCCATTGTGATGGTTCATAAGACAAAATCCATGTAATCACTTTTTCATTATTTACCCTGTTTTTGCAATGCTAACACCTAAATTTTTGTTTTAATCACTAAAACAAAATTTGGCTTTCCCATAAATTTGAGGTGTTTAAAGCTTCAAAGACTATGTGAATACATTATAAGCTTATTATTCCATCTCCACTTTAATATTAAACAAGTAATAAAATGACCTAAAAAGAGGAAATCCTCCCACTAAATTAATTACATTTTTAATGACCTTCAAACCTAAACCAAAAGTGCCATATTCCTTCGTGTCCTCTAAGACTTCCTTTTTTTTCACTTACCATGCTTCAAGGTCAGAAATATCTTAAGATAAATGGAAATGTAGCTGATTTTATTATTTCAAATTAGAATTTTTAAGCATCTCACCCTTATCCAGCAAAGCTGAAAGCCATTGCTGTTCCTATCAAATCACAGAGACCTAAGAGTTAGAAAAGGGAGAAGCTTCAGTGCCCTCCTTCTTCTGCAAGTACCTAGTTGAAATCAACACTTTTGTTTTGCTTCATTCAGAGCCAGATCCTCGCTCATGGCAGGCCAGAGCTCACAGGGGCTGAGAGTAAGGAACTGCTCAAAAGTGGATTCAAACATCCCAGCATTTACAGTTAGTTCCTCATTAGATTGGGGACCAAACACATTTTCTAAAGTCTGGAGATTGCCTGATGGCAGAGACAGAAATACAAACAGAAAAGGTCTTAGATTTCTGGCCACACCTTTCTTCCATATTTTCTGTGGAATTCTAGGTAGGATAACGGCCTAACACCCATTATGGTGCTTCTGTGATTCTAAGAGATTCTTGTGTGCTGAAGATATTTACTTGGGCTGAGTCTGCTGGATTCAGGACTATTTGGAAATGTGGTTAAGTCATGAAATGCTGCCCAAAGTTGTGAGCCATTGGCCTAAAACAAATACTGCCAATTTTTGTCACTATAACTCTATTGTTTTCAGTAACATGTTAGGAACAATGAAATAAGAAATAAAAACAGGTGTCAAAACAGCAATAACTGAATACACTTGATCAATTAAAACATGTATTTACTTATCAACCATAATTAGTGTCCAGCAGAAGGCAGAGGAGGAAAAGAACTCTTGCAGAATACCTTGTCTTTATCTATGGCTGGTTAGCACTACTTTCACAAACAATTTCTTACTTAATCTTCTCAGTGTTGGTCTGAAAATTCTGGCAAGAAGTATAATCAACCACATTTTAGTTTCTCTCATTAGTTATTTACAATTCATCTTAATTTTCTCTTTTCTATATTCCAGATTTGGTGCACTCATTTCCTCTGTACTATTGCTCAGAGCCCTTGGCTGGTGGAAGTAACAGAACTCTCCTGGTGGTACTACATTAGGGCAGTTTGGCTTTTCCAGATGCCAAAACCTGCTGTGAAAGGTGCATCCTTTGCAAGGTTTCTCCCATTCAGCTTGTCCCAGCCTTTGGCAGAAATTGCAGTGCCATTAGCTGCTGCCCCTCGTGACTGGGAGAGAGGAAGCATGGGCACAGTGCTCCACGGTCACTGAACCAAAAGCCAGCTACCATTTATATCACAGGCATCTGGTCCAACACTCACTTTGCTTTTGGCTGCAAGCAAATGCAAACCTTACCCTGCTTATTCCATCTGGTCCTGGGTGAGTGGGATGCCCTGGAGGACCAGGGTCACCAGGCTGGCCAGGGATACCAGGCTCCCCATCAATCCCTTGAGGACCACGAGGACCCTACAAAGAAAATCAGGAGTGCCAACATTATGCAAAGGTATTCATTGAAATCACTGTAACTGGCAAACACCTGCCTCTTTGGGATAAATCTCTATTTCTACAGAAAGATCTTCAAACAAACAACATCCCTAAAGATCTGTTCCCACCTTCAGATCAGTAGCACTGACTAAAATTAATCATTAATCCAACACATAAGTAAAGTGTAGTAATTTCTATCACAGGCTCTTTTAGAAACATAGGCTTCCTCTCATTCCATACTAGAGAATACTATTCCTTAAAAACTATTTGGTTTTTCACACCATATGGAATAAAGTGAATTTACTTCTAAAATGTGTACAGCTCAGGTAAGTGTAAATACACACAGAGGCTGAGGAAACACCAGAGTAATGCTGGATTTTTACAGCCTACTTGACATCATGAATGGCTGTTGAATTCTCAACACACTTTTAATGCCAGAAATGCAGGGAAAGTTATCAGGTGTTGAAGTCACCTCTAGCTAGTATTTACAGAACAGGTTAGGAGCCATCCTGTGGCTCTCATTTTGATCCCCACTTTAAATTCCTAAACTGCACATATCTTAACTCATGTAAGAACTAAAATTAAATACGGAGGCAGCTAATAAAACATCAGTGGAACAAAAATGTGTAGTAACAGGGCCAATAAAGACATGCTTCAATCAGAAATACAGACTTTAAAGTGCCTGTTACAACTCCTTTATTTTCATTAGAAAAAATACTTGACCAAGGCAAGGAAAAATTTTAGACTATGTAATGAGCTCTTCTGTTCTAAAAATCCTTAAACATAAAATTTTAGATGCCTGGCTCACTGAGTCATCTTTTCAAACACAATTAATAATCAGACAGATTGCTTGAATTTCCATGAGGTGAGGACTGTGTCTGCAACACATTTCAGTGGGATTTATGTCTGAACTGGTATGGTTCAAACTTGTATGGTTCACAGAAGGAGCTGTGAAGAGCTGGTATTCTGAACAAATGAGAAGGTCTGTGCATGTTTGATGGAAGCAGAAGGTTTTAGCACAAAACTTTTTTCTTAAATATATCTATTATGAACACAAGTACACACTGCCACACCTAAAAGTGCTTACTGTCCCAAGGGGGGAAAGAATGACATCCCTTGTTTCTCTCAAAATGAAAAGAAAACAAAGATAAGCATTAGAGAAAAAAATCACAAAATCACAGTTGCCTATAAAGAATTTAGCAAGTTTTTGTAGGTTTGCTGATTCTCAATACTCAAAGGAGACACCTTAACAAAAATCTAATAGAGAAAAAAGCCATTTTTCATTTCTTTTTAGGAAAGGACTTGCTTTTCAGTCATCAGAATTCAAACTGCTTCAAGAGCAAAAATGCAACTGCATACCTCAAAACCAAAAAGTCACCAAAACACATGTTGGTATTTGTAGGTAGCAAGTGACTGGTGGTATAAGTTTGGCGGGTTTTTAATAGGACGTTGATTATAATTTTATTTATTTTGCAGTATTTATATGTTTATAGGTGTAGAAAAGAGCCCTTTTGTTTTCTTTCACCAGTTCAAGGTCAGTGAGGAAAATAGGGAGGGAAACGAGGGAGGGAAACGAGAGAAAAAAGAGAAAAAAAGAGAAAAAAAGAGAAAAAAAAGAGAAAAAAAGAGAAAAAAAAGAGAAAAAAAGAGAAAAAAAGAGAAAAAAAGAGAAAAAAAGAGAAAAAAAGAGAAAAAAAAGAGAAAAAAAGAGAAAAAAAAGAGAAAAAAAGAGAAAAAAAGAGAAAAAAAGAGAAAAAAAGAGAAGAAAAAAAGAGAAAAAAAGAAGAGGATAAAGGAAAAACATTCTCACAAATGCCACGAGGTGGCACCATTTGAACACACAATTTTCTCATTGTGGCCCATCGCTGATGCTGGTCCGGAAGCAATTAAAAGGTTTTGCTTGTAATAAATTAAAAGGAAAATGCAGCTCATGGTAGAACACTCCCAAACTTCTACCCACTTAAAGTGCTATTGGAAGGAAAACAACGTGTAAATCCACACTGAAAGAAAAACATACGAATGGTTCTGAGAATGTCCATATTTATTTTCTCTCTTCAAAAGATCATTTGTAAACAGCTAAAATGTCATCATGCTCTAAAACTCCCCCTCCCTAGATGCATTTTGCAAATGCAGCCATATTATTCCCTAGCTGTCTCTCACTGTTACACTAACTAAGAATCTGTTGTAAAAATATGCTTATATTCCCAAATTCATTTCACATCCAAGGCTCCCGCTTTTGGAAAAGGTGGAGATCCACAGCAAGATTGAGTTCCTTCTGCTCAGTAGTCAGGAGGAGCCTGACTTTAAAGAACAACAAAAAATAACCTGAAGAAATAAAGAAACACCTTGGAAATGTGCTTAGTGTGTTAGTAGCATCCCCAGTCAGTAACGTATTTACCCAGAATAATTTCATAAAGGCAGTCTGTACAAGGTTATCTGCTCCATGAAGCGTTTTTGTAATAAAAGCTGCAGGTTTACTGAGCTAACATCTTTTCCACAAGTAGAAATAAACCCCCTGCACTAGCAGTCAGTGTATCTCTGAGAGCAGTGCTCCTGGTCTCAGACCTACTCTGGCATACACACAGCTCACCAGAACCTCTGATGGAGCATTTGTGAAGGAGCTGAGTGCTTCTCAATTCTTTGTTAGTCCTTGAAAGCAGAATAATAACTTGTGTCAAAAGGACTCAAAGGCACTAACAGCCTTTTGAGATTTTAGGTGCTTGTAGCCACCACTCTGGAGAGACACAAGAGATGCATGGCAAGCAATCAGAATTTATTATCATCTCATTGACAATACTGCACATTAGGAAAGCACTTCAGACACAGTCTGATTCAGAAAACACAGTCAAGATTCCTCTGTGCACCCCAAGACTGCACAATTACTCCCAGAGCTCTATTAAGCCTTTTGATACTCATTCTTCAGACAAATGTCTTATGGAGATCTGAAGAGCAGCAGTGGCTTGGCAACCATCTCAAAGAGGCTACACACTCAGCTGCTTTAAAAACGTCATTACCATCTACAGACAACAGGCACACACTGGAAACAGTGCAAGAGAGTCTGGTTTAGGCCTATGCCTAACCTCAGTATTGGCTTGCTCTTCCCTGAGGGATAGGAAAATAGCCACATTGAAATTACAATGACTCGACTCTAAAATCTGCTTTTAGCAGCTTCTGCTCTTTGACCCAGCTTTTTCAAAAGGAACATGTCATCTTGGGTATTTTCTTTTTGGCCTTTCTGTGGTTCTCCACATGCAGACACCGAAATTCCCTTATGAAGTCTTTATTTCCACTGAGCAATCCTGGTTACATTATTCACCAGCATACCAACAAATGTAGTCACTTATTAACTCCTGCTAACTTCTGAGCTTCGTCTTTTCTTTAGAGCTCTGAGCTCACACTGCTTCTGCTGCACAGCAGTCACCAGCAAACAGGCATCGATTTCCAACCAACGTGATGTTCCAGTCCTGAGAATGCTTGTTGAGAAAGTATGACTTTCAGTGGAATTACTGCTAAACCTCTGTCCATTTCTCAAAATATTCAGGTTTCAATCTACCCTGAGAACAATGAAATAGAAATGTTTTCCTGTTTGTTACCTGATTCCTGGAAAATACAAGGACAGTTTTGGTAACTCTAGAAGACACAGTAACAGTTTAAAGCCACCTAATCTTTTGAGGTTGGTTAAGGAACTTTATTTCTGAGATATTCAATAACTTACAGGTCTTCCCTTTGGTCCTCGTTCTCCTCGTGGACCTTGTGAGCCTGGAGGTCCCTAAAAGAAAGATCAGAAATATTAAGTCTCTTAAACTACCTAATGATTAATAAAGCTCTGCAAATATGAAATCCAATGTTCAGTTGAAAATTATTTTGTGGGGTTTTCCCTACATCATCATGAAGAAAACAGCTATAATCACCAAGTATTCAATATTTCTTTTCAATTGTACACCGCCTGAAGGAAGCAGAACCATGCTGCAGAGATCAAAATGGTTTCACCTCTCATGTGCTGCACAGGTTAATTCAGCAAAGGTTTTCTGAACTCTGGAGGCTCTACATGGGGAGCAGTACAGGTTTGTGACACCCTCCCCGCTAGTCCAGTACTGCTCTCTGCTGAGCCACAGCACAGAGCATCCTCCTGCCCCTACTTGGTCCCTGCTGGAGAGGCATTACCCACTATCCACCCAGCACAAAGGGCCTCAGATGCTCAAGTACTGCAAGCACACATCCATTTGATGCCCTAAAGGGCTGCCTAGAAACAGACACTAGACAGGATTAAAGGAATAAAGGAGGGATTTATTGGAAAGGCCTTCAGAGGTACACTCTGGCTCCAGAGGCTCCTGCCTCAGTGGATCCCAAAATGGACAAGGACAGCTCACGAGTTCTTCACACTTTTCTATCAGCATAAATTCACCAACCAGAACCCAGCTAATGATGGAATTTCCCCAAGCTTGCCCCCCTCTCCCCAAGATGAAGGTTTACAGTTCTTGGGCCTAGGATGGTCTGGGTGTCCTTGGAGAGTGAGCTGGAGAGGCTTTGTTATGTCTGTCTGAGCATGAGAGAACAGCACTTAACGAGCTACAGGAAACTTCAGAGTTACACTGACAGTACAGGATTTGAAAAATATAAAAGGTAAAACCTAAGGCATCACATTCACACCAGGCACGGGCTGACCTGACACAGGTAAAAGCATCCCATAACCTTCTTGCCTCCTCAAAGCCAGTGGCTCTGCAGGCAATACCCACTGAGGTTTGGAAGAGTCCTCCTTCACATCACCCTCACAAACCAGAAAGGGCAGAATGTGGCAGATGCCTCAGCAGAGAAGCAGAAGATCAAAAAGTACTCACGGCTGGTCCTGGGCGGCCTCGTATCCCTGAAACCTGGAGCAGAGAACATAAATTAAAGTTACTATGCATCATGGCTGCATTTGTCATGACTGCCCTACAGAAAATCACTTATCAAAAAGCAAATAGCAAGGTAGGACATTAAAGCACCAAGCAACTTAAAAGGCTTTTTGGAGAAAGGGGGAAAAAAAGTAAATATAATTTCCAATGGTTATTTTTTTCCAGTTTGGAGTCTTTTTATTAGCAATGTGAGCAACATCTTAGAAGTATCACTGCTACTCTAAAAAAGATTAAATAAATTAGTGAATTACAATGATTTAGGCTCAACTTATTATTTGAATCTGTTTGTTTTCACAGTAGAAAGGAATTAATAGACAACAAAATTTTATTTCATCACTTTCTAGACACTAATTTACCATTACATTTCCACAAAAACCTAACCATAAAAAATAAAGATTGTGGAGAAGAACTTTACCCAAAATGCAATGAACAGGAATTTCTAATGTTACATATGTGAAACAGCATACTTAATTCCATTCCTTTCATTCCTAGGCTGCACAGTTCTGTTGTATTTACTTTATTACTGCAATTCTGCTTTAAAGCACTAATATGTGCACTTCTAGGGTGTGCTGATGGATGAAGAAAATATTGACTTACAGGTGGCACTATTCCAGGTTCTCCTTTTTGTCCCTGCAGGAAAAAGATACCAAAACATCAGATGACAGAAAAAAAGTGCAAGTACAATTAACAGTACCAGTTTCACCAAGACCATCCCTGTGACTGTGATAAAAACTAAGGCTTCTCTAATGATACAACAAGACTAAATTAAAGCACCTGTGACAAATAATCCATATTATTTTAATGACTATGGACACTGATTAAATGAAGGCTATAAATTAACATTATTCTCTAGCTGCGTAACATACTGTCTGAAAGAAGAATCAAACTAAAAATATGAAAGTTGTTTGCTAGAACTGCTAGAAAGTGCTAGAAAATATGTTGGGAGTTCTGTTGTTGGATGATTTGATTCATGTGAAATACAGAGCCTTAGGTAGCATTCAGATTCCATTTCTTCAAGATACGAAATTAAAATATGCACCATCAAATGAATGGACATAGAAATCCATCTGCAGCCTAGGGACAAAAGGCAATGATATTGCATAGCTTCAGAGTGAAGGACAACAGCATTCGAAAATCGACTTTTCTTTGAGCTGAACGTGTTGACAACAATTATGTGTTACATCAAATTACTGGGCTCAGACCCATTGGTGGTAACTGGTTTTTTAAGGAAAAAAAGAGGACTTTGCAAAGATAAAAATTTTCCTGCCTTGCCTACCAAGTAATAATAAGGAGGTTACAGTCCATTTATTTCCATAAGCTACGTCTGCAGAGAGAGTACTCAGTTTTGGTGAGACTATGTGCTTGATGATCTAAAAATTATTTCAATTATTTCTTGCAGTTGTTCTTAGTGTACTTATGGGAATGCATTTTATTTTCTTCTGTAAGAACAGGTCTCCCCTTTGTTCAATTGCACACAACAAGAGAAGCTGCCCACAGCTTTGGGCAAGGACACATGATCCCAGTGCGACCTCCTGCCCACTGGGCAGCTCAGTCTCAGCACAAAAACCAGCTGCAAGCTTTAAGGGTTCAGTATCTACTGACATCACAGTCCCTTCCCTCAGTCTGTGGCACTGCTAGAGGTGAAACAACCAAACTACTCAAACTGGAATTCCTTTGATGTAGACAGCAGGGGTTTTCAGCCAGGGGATTCTCTATATTAAGATCAGGATTTCTGCCTGCATCCCAGCATTTTTTTTCATGTGGACTGCAATCTCCCTAGCCATCAAGGAAGGCCAAGAGGAAGAACTAAATGTTTTTAACAGAGCTTATATAAATCTTCTGTGACGTGCTTCAAGGAGATGCATGGGAGTCTTTTAAGAGTAGTAATATATTACTTAAAAAGTAATTTTACATTACAAAAAAGTAAAGGAAATCTTACCTTTCTTCCTCGACCTATGAGAAAGGACAAAGAAGAAAAGAGAAGAAATTAGTGGGTTTACTGTCAGAGACAAAATACAGTAAGAGTTGAGTGAATGTGCTGCAGCTAGAGCCATATCTGATCCTGGATGCAGAGGGGATGGTGCATTGCCTCTGGGAGCTGGGGGAGTTCCCAGGGACACACACACTCCCTCTCATTGTTCAGGGGTGAGCAACCACAGCACTTTGCAAAAATGTCTGCTCATTCTCAGCCTTTTTCCTCATTGCACAGAATAACAAAAAACACTTTGGGAAAGCAGAGTATCTTGTGGGGGACTGTCAGATGCTGGCCTAATGACTGACTGGAAGTCAAGGGAAGCTTTATTACTGACTCCAACAATAACTGTTGATGGATCCACAGCATATTACATGATATTTTTGAGAAGACAGAGCTCAAAGTGGCATTTTTGACCTTTTCTTGTTTAAAAAGCACCTGCACTACCATGGGCCTCCATTCAGAGCCATATAGCCACACTCATGAGCACAAAAATCCTTCAGAAGAATATTTTGTAAATACCTCAAATAGCAGTAAGGAATTTGGGAATGTATCCACACTGCTTTTATATTTTCTGGGTGTACCCTGTTGGTGTTGGCCCAATGCCTCCCAAAACAGAGCAGGATGCACCATTTCTTTATTAATGCTCACCACATCTTGTTCCACTGCTCAAGGTCTTTATCACTACTTTGTTCAATAAAAAGGTGATCAACAGCAATTACATCGCCCAAAGAAATTAATTATTATACACTGAATGTAGTTCTAATAATTCAATACACAGTATTATGTAGCTTTCATTGCAAAGTAAGAAATTTTCTTTTAGGAGGATTGAGGGGGGATTCCTTTATCCACATCTCTCCAGGAAGAAGAACTGGACTGGAAAAGACAATCTTTACAGTATATAACAGAAAGGATGCAAATAAGAAGTCAATAATACTTCACACTTCTTTTATGTCTCACAAAATGATCCATGTTTTCACTTTGGGGAAACATTTCCCACAGTTTTCATTTGTTTATCTATTAGAGGGTCCCTGAACTGAGCATTTCAAGAAATGCACTTATTACATATAGTTATGTATTCAATATATATTTATCTTCAATATATATATATTGAAGAATATTCAATATATATAATATGTTTATTATATATATTTATGTTTCAGATGAACCACAAAAAGAAGCCAGTATTTGACCTCCTCAAAATATCAATATGGATGTCAGATCAACCTTTGAGCTGTAAAGACATTTGGGCTTATATCAGATTCATAATCTGCAGCAAACTATTTCCAGTCAGCTGTGGGGCAACTCAAGACGGATGACAAGTGTCAAATATCTACTCGTTTCAGATTTAAATTTTCACCATAAAAATAGCATTAGAAACTTCAATATCACAAGCTTCCTAGTTCTTTAGGCTGTCTCTCCTTTCAAAGTAGAAAAGGCTCTTACCAATGGTGGGGTCAAAATCCCGTGATGTGTGGGGACACACAGGACAGCACTCTCCCGGGGGGATCTGGGGGCTCTCACACTCCAGCATATCCGGACAGCGGATTTCATCGCAAAGAATAGCTCCATTGTCACAGACACAGATTTGGCACGGTGAGGGCTTCCAAATATCCCTGTTCAGGTACATCTGTCCATTCTGAGTGCAGGCTATTTCTTCACCATCTTCTCCTGGGACAGAGGAAAGGATATTCAACACATTTTCCAACCACGAAATTGAAGGAATGGGACTGGACAAGGAAGGAGCTGAAGCTGATGTTACTTTTAAATGACTTTTAAATACCAGCCACCTTACACATCTGCCTTATTTTACCACCTTATTTCTTGACCCACCTTTCTTCTTGAAAGAAGAAAAATAGAATCACCACGAAGTGCACAATTCCTCCACAGTACCAAGTGAACTTGCCTCATGAGTCTTTAGATGTCAACCTGCTCAGGGGGATGTCCACCTCTGAGGAACTGCTGCCAGCTCCCTGCTCTGTGTAAGTGCTGAGCACAGGGCGTTGTAGAGGTCTGACTGGGGACAAGAACCTTGACACTTCTATCTGGAGCAGCACATGCTGCCTGCTCCCTGCTGGCTTGCACAAATGGGACAGTGCTCAACAGACACAGCAGCTGGGGGAAAGAGAAAAGACAATCCCACTTATTGGGTAAGGTTTATTTATTAGTGTAGGGGAATCAAATCTTCCAAAGAGGACCATCAGCCTCTGTCCAGTGGCAACAGCAGCACCCACTGCAGTGGCACTGGCAGCAGAGTCTCCAGCTGAGTCACAAGAGGCTCCTCACATGACTTATGTTCAGTTTTTATAATCCAGCTGGTTGTGGCCCCACGTGATTAACCCAGCACACACACACAATTCTGCTATGGATATATCTAAACTACATACAAAATATCCCTCAGATAGTTTAACCATATATGAAAGACCATCCTATGTCACTATTTATATAGGACCAGTATGGACTGAATGCATGCATACATCCTCTCTCTGTACTTATTCACACAATCACATCTACACTTGTACTGTTTTACCCAAATTTAAGTCTTTGCCTTTGTTTTCTTCCTACTTTGTAGTCAAACACTCTAGATATGTTTGGAATTTTTTTTAATCATGAGGTGAGTATATCCCAGCATCTTCTCCTAAAATTAAATATGTCTGAGAAAGAGTTCAAAAATCAAGTAAAGTGGAAAGTTTTGGTCATGCATCCAGCATTTTACAGAATGCCCCAGTAGTAAGAAAAGATTTTTTTATTTTATCCCAAAGAATATTTCTTCCTCTACAGGAGCAAGCAGCCACAAAACCAAAGAACCAATCACTGGCTGTCCCCATACAATGTGTCACAACTTGCAAACCAAGAATCCCCATGCCAAGACAACTTCTGAGTCACACATGGCAAAGCTGTCAATCATAGTCCAAAAATTATTCTCCTGACCTGTGAGATGCTGCAGAGAAAACTGATCTTACATGCATAGGAGCTCCAACTGACCACAGAAATCCCTCCTATCAAAAACGTCCTTGAAATTGGACAATCCAGTTAAAACTACTACTGAAAATTCCCAGAGAGGTCTAATTTCTAACCCATACAAGACTAGGAGCAAGGTCAATTATAGACAAAGGATACATCCCCCCAGTCAAAGATCACAACCATTGTTTGTTCAAGCAAACCCATCACTAGTGTAAAAATTAACAGCTCTAAGCACAAGGACAATTTCACTGTTCTATACATTACTGTCCTAATTTAAACCAGATGTAAACAGAAAATTACAAAGTAATAAATATGAGCAGATTTGAAATTTCAGCTTCGTGCCTCATCTCAAGCCCAGTTACTCCATCAATGTCAAAGCCTGAAGAAAGGGAGCAGATGTGTCATTAACTGTTGCCTACCATCACTAACAGATTTTTAACACAAACTCAAATTGAAATTTTCACCAGGTCAGTTCCTCTTCAACCCCTTTATTACACCAACAGACCAAGTAACTCAAAAAGGTGCTGCAGAAGCTCGAGAGGAAATGTTTTCAGTGTGAAGTAAAGACATCAACCAAGTGTGCTGTACAGTCCATTTATGACACTGTGAGAATCATTTTCCAAAGTGCAGATCGTATTTTGGAAACCACTCTCCTCACTTCTCCCTTGTGAGCATGACATAATGCATTGTCTGACATATTTAGCCTTTTCCCCCCAGATGTCTGGCATATGGTCTATGTCTTCTTTAATGTATCACCCGCAGAACTCGTTGTGCTGTTCAAAAGAGCAGCAGTTTGCATAAATGAAATTTCTAAGTTATTGAGCCCAAAGTCAGCATTCTGTCATAGCTTCAAATAAACCACATAGCAACTGCTTTGGCAAATCAGAGCTCAGCCAAATGGTGACTAGCTTCTGGGTCCCACTCAGCAGCTGGGAAAGAGGCAGACAAAGGCAGGGGAAAAAAAGCACATACCAACTTCTGAAAACTACTAAGTCTGCTTCCCTCTTAGATTGCAGATATGATGGTAATTTTAAAAAACCACCAACCAAAAACCAAAAGAAAAAACCCACCACCTCATAATATTGTCAGAAAACACAATTGTACATCTGTACAATTCTGTACAATTCTGTACTCCTACTACATTCTGTACTCCTAGTTTTTGTTTCTGCTGTGGCTGCATTACACTGAACAAGTAACCTGGAAAGGGCAGCTCTTTCAAAGCCAACTCACTTCTTCAGAACATTTTGACATTCTATTCCCAGGCCTGAACTGTAGGCGTGCTATCCAGCTACACCCAGAGCAGCAAAGAAAACCATTCTACCATTCCTCTCTGGCTTAGAAATTTGCAGGTTTGTTTTAATCACAGAGACCAACTTACAAACCCTTTATAGATCACATGTTCTCTCTACCCCTACAGCTGTAACACAAGGTGTTAAGTAGCTTGAGAAGCAGCTTTTTAAAGAGGCAAAAGGATCTGCTAGGCCATTAACCAATTCCTTTCCTACCAACAAAAAAAGTACAGCTTTAGTTGGTATTGGACCTAAGAACTGGATTTCACAGGATTCAAACCTACCGAGTTTCAGAGCAGTCTGCAAATATAAAAGATGAGGTAGAAGAAATATCCAATGATGTATTTAAGAACTCATTCATCTATGAGCTTACACAACAACCAACTTTCAGAAAGAGGATTTCAATGCGAAGCACAGTAAGAAAAATGCATTTTTTTCCTGCAATACATTGATGTGTTTGAGTATGGATTTTACTTTAAAGAACTAATTTATAATAATTTTTCAGCAGTAAAACAGGCAGTTACAGCTAATTTACTGGATCCTCAGACGCAGAGACTACACATCAGCAACTTGGAAGTAAAATCACACCAAGCACTGACCTACCCAGCCCAGTTTGGTGTCACCACTGAAGCTGTACTGGAGGGAAGGAAGGGGACAGGGGACCCAACATGTCATCCCAGCCACTAGATGGCTGCCAATGTCCATCAGTCATCAGGACCAAGTGTCAAACTTCGTGAACACACCAGAGGTGTAAGGCCCACCCTGCTTTGGGCTGCTAGTGCTTGTTTTCATTTCAAGTACATTTCTCTCAAGGTGAATTCCACTCCTCAGCAAGTCAACAGGAGGACAAGGGTTTTAAAAGACAGCATATGAAATCATTTCAATTTTTCACCGCATCATTTTGAAAGCAACACCTGGAAATTTACTGCTGCTTCTTTTGCTGTTTAAAGTTACATACTTCATATTATTGTGCCCATATTGCTTTCACTGATTGCAGGTTCACATCTTGGACATGGGAAAAGGAAAGTAAGGCCTGGACACGGAACCAGGCAGAACAAAGACCAAGAAAGAAAGAGGGAAAATGACACCACAAAAATGTGCACCATGAAAAGTAGAAGCAGTGAACCATCACTACCTCAGCTGAGGTGATGGCAGGTACATGAAGGACAGGAATATATGCATCTTTCAATGACCTACTTGAAAATAAATGGCCCAAGCAAAACCTGCAGATATGAGTGTTTTCTGCAGACAGGAACAGCTTTGAGTCATAGATGAAATGGCAAGGAAAAGGATTTGGCATCAAAGCAGCTCCATTTCATCGCATTTTTACTGGTCCTACCAACATGCTAATTAAAGGAGTCTGGGGGCTGACAGACCTGCAGTGGTAGAGAACACAGTCTAACAAAAGCAAAAAAGATGATGACTGGTACTGAAAGCACAGTCTGCCAGTTTTAGTCTTTCTTCTTCCAGGAGAAGAAAGACTAAAATCCCAATTCTTTTGCATTGCTTAACATAAAAAGACTGGAACAGAAGAGGTATAGTTATTTAATGAAAAAGGGTTGGAAATAAAACAGGGTCTTCTCCTCCTCTCTTTGTCATCCTCATACCAGTTTGTGAAAAGCATAGGGAAATATAAGATTACACAGATACAGTGGTTTTAAAGTTTAAAAAGCTAGAAAATGAAAAGCTGAGTTTTGAGATATGAATTACAAAAGTTAATCCTGCTGACTCACAAAGCAGAGGTGCAGAACTAAACTGAAGTGAAAGATGATACATGCTGACAACCACTCTGCAGATGTACTGTTGTGCATGTGTACAGACTGCCAAGAGAGGGACAAGAGGAGCTTGGTGTTAATAATGTTTGACTGTCAGCCTGCTGCAACAATAATGTAGGGCTTGATCCAGATCCCATTAAATCAGTGGGGAAAACCCTCTCATTTACTCCAATAAGAATCAGACTCTGCCTGTTTTGTTTATGTTTTGGTAAGTTTCTTTTGGAGTAATAATAAAGTATTATCCAAATTACTGTGACATGCAAATTATAATGTAAACACCAATTATTCTGAAAATCAGATGGTTTTCAGGAGTGCTGACAAATACGAAATCTATTTTGCATTTGTTGCACAGAAACAATTCTTGTTAATAATGATTAACAGAGAATTCACGTAAGTACTTTACAGTTACATAGATGAGGATGAGCTTGGAATACTTTACTAATAAAAGACTGAACTGATGCACAATTTTGCCAATTTTGTGCACATACACATTTAGTAAGAGAAGGGAGCTCCAAGTTACTGCCCCACCTCCCTTGTAAAATAGTGGGTAAGAACAAATCCCTTGCCTTATACTTTTGGGACTGCACACAGGCATGAAGTTTAAAACACAGACCTATAGTATCCAGGTTTCCTCAGAACTTTTTGTCAGGAAAAGAGGTGGGGCGTTTAATCTGTCCCCCAGAGTTCCTGCTTAAAAAAAATCCTAGGGCATAATTTGCGAAGTTGACAATTAATAAGCCTTTTTTACAGCATTCCACAGAACGAAAGATGTTCAACACTTTTAAATTCAAGTGAGTTTCAATGTGATTGAGGTCAACTCTCTAGACAAGGAGTTGCAAGCTTTCAGAAGTAGAAAAGTTCCAGGGTGTTCTCTTAAATGACATAGGTAATTTTAAAACATGTATTTTCAGCTGGAAAATTACAGGCTCAACTGGTTTTCCTGCAGAGGCCACAAATACCATTCAGTATGAATAAATACTGTGAAGCATCGAGGTGCAAGTCAGCTCCCAAGAAGAAACTTAAATTAATTATTGAAATTGCTATGACCATCAATGAAGCCTTCCTAAAGCCATACACTGCCTCTGGCTGGCACTACGGGGAGGGAGTTGACCCTCCGAGACTGATCAACCAAGAAAACCCAGCCTCCAAGCTCTAAACACCACTCCAGAAGCAGAAAGCAACAGCAGAACAATATACCTTGACTCAGGAGAAGAAATAATCTCTCAGGTAAAGGGCACTCTTAGTGTGACCTAGCAGCTGGGGTTTATTTCTTCTCTAGCACAATTAGAAAATTGTGTTAAAATAAATACATAAATCTGTTTTCCACTCAGCATTGTGATTTCAATTTTGACTGGGAAAAACTGAATAGGAAAAACTATGCTTAGGACACAGTTAAAAACCTCCAAATTAATTTTATATCAATATGTGAAGTACACAACAGCTCCTGTGCTTACCTGGATGGAATCAATACTACCCTACATTTGGGTTGGTGGCCCCTATTTCCCCTTTTTCTTATGGGTTCATGGATTTATGTCTCTATTAGGGCAAATAGAAGTTTTGCTTGCCTTTTTATGGATAAGTTTCATTTCCAACACAGAACAATCAAGAGTGATGTTTTTATTACAAGATCCAACACATGCTGAATACAAAGGCAGAATATACTGGGATCCCTTCCAGTAAAAAAGCTTTCTCTCACTGGTCCCACAGCACTATCCAATGTTTATTACACTACTCAACTCCCTAAAAGTAAATCATGGTGTTTTATCTGCATCTTAACCTCACTGGTCCTGAGCTGCTAAACAAGACTCAACCCTTGTAAACACACCAGACAAGGCAGGAAACTGCAGAAGCAACTTTGCTCAAGGTTTAGTCAGACTGGTCCTTTCCTTTTGGTTATCCCAGTCTTGGACAGGTCTATTTGAAAAGCACTTAGTTAAACTAACTCATTAGAGTTGTCCAAAGAATGAGGTTAGATGTAAACATGTTTAACTCTCTTTTTCTCTGGTTTTACTTCAGTTCACAAGCAGCCTGGCTGGACACATTGCTGGGTGCCTGCAGGAGAATAGGGTGAAGGAGGGAGCTGAAGAACCTGATAGGCCAGCAATGCTAATACAAATACTCTCAGATGACAGCAACCAAGCCTCCAGCATACAGTGGGAAATAAAATTACTTCCAAATGTCTAAGGCTGCACAGAGACTGTAACGGGGAGGCATCCAGGGCATGCCTGAGAAAACACTATTGCAGATTTCAGCAGTTGGAACAAATCAGTCAAAAGAGCAAATCAGCCAAAAGCTGAAGTCGGTAGCCAGGTCCCTGGTCTCTGCTAGAGCCCTCATGGCCACAAACCCTCTGGTTGGACTTTGTCATGCAAGGTAAAGTCACTTCAGCTACTGCTGACTCAGTGCAGAAAAAGCCTAAACAAAGTGCTTATCATGGCCAATTATTATGTTTTATTATCTCAAAAGAGGCTTCAGGCAACACAGATCATTCAGTTTTATAAGCAAAATGTTGGAGCACATTCTTGGGGTGACATTTTTAAGAGGAATCACTTCATTTGCATGAAGACAGGGTGGTTCCAGAGAAACACCAGATTTTTTTGGTGGGGAGCTGAAAAAGAGAACACACAGCAAACACATATCAGGCGGTGGAGGCAGGGCCTGGGCTTGGCACTGCTGAACATACAGCAATGCGGGCATTGTCTTCAAAATTAAAACAAAACTTAACCTGCAATTAGCACATTTCCTAAAATGTAAGGGGTTTTATTCTGAAAGCAAACACACCCCGACAGTGGAAATTCTGCCCAACTTGCTGCTACTGCAAATTAAGGCCAATCTGATCAGGACATAATGAACTGCACATAACATGCCTAAACTTAGGTCTAAAATAGCAAGATTACAGCAAAAATGTAATATTCTTCTATGGTCTATTTTGGCTCCTTGCTCTGGAATCCATAAATGTTTGAATTTGATCTTCCGAAAAGCCAGACTTGGACTGCTGTGAATTAGTAAAAATAAAGCATTTTGGCTATGAAGATAATTCAGCTGCTTCCTGTGTCATTATCAGCGAGACACAGTTTCCACTCACAGCTCATTTGGAATCCTGCAGTAAATCTATGGACAATTCACAAGAAACCATCTTGGCTGTTTAGTCAGCCAGAAACCTATGGCCCAAGGAACAAGCCATGTAGGGTAAGATTGCACTGTGTCAGCCAGATTCTGAAATTATCATCTCTTGATGTTCCCAGCACTGATCCCTGAGGAATGTCACCATGATCTAGCCACCAGCTCAGAACAGCCAAGCATTGCTCTTAGAACTCAACAGTCCCACCAGGTCCTCATTCACCTTGCTACCCACCCTTTCAGTCCCACACTGAGCACTTCCCCAAATTGCCAATGGATGCTACAGGAGATGGTGTCAAAAGCGTTGCTGAACCAAAAGTAAGCAGTGTCTTCGCTTGTGCACCAAGCCAATCATCTCATTGTAGAAGGCAATCAGATTCAACCAATTTAATGGAAATGGGAAAATGCGTTAAATAAACAGCCCCTCACTGCTGTCTGCTCTTCTCTGCACCCATCTAGTCCAAGCCCTACAAGTTCCACTGTTCCAGTTTCACATATGCTCTAATACTCAGAGTCTAACTGGTAAAATAGCAATGCACTGCAAAATAACTGGTTTGCCTTCCTTGTATTGTAGGACTGAGCTCTTTTGAAGTCACACAAAATGCATATGGATGTCTTTTCTTATTATATATTTTCTTATATTATTATATCTAAGAGAAACACACTTGCCCAAACATCCTCATTTTTGAAGCCATAAACATCAAAGCTCAAGACAAACCTATCATTACATGGCCTTTTCCACAAAACTATTCTGCATTGTGGTTTGCAAAGTGGACTCCTGTAATCCCCTAAATGCATCCTTACTGGCTAATATCACCCTCTTTTTCAACTAAAAATAAAGATTTGTAATTAGCAAGAAAATTCAATTCCATAATTAAAAATCCTTGCGTTCCAACAGGCTCAGCATTTCAAACTGAAGCAAAAACTACCCAGTGTTTGGGTGGAGTAGGAAGGTATTGCTGGAAAGTTGTACTCAAAATATGCTGTTTGTACAGCAAAGCCATTCATTTGCTGAAATTCTGGGCCTCTAAGAAATTAAAAAAGAAGAAGGGTAAGCAAAAAAGCTTGCAAAAATTTCAGGAACAAAGCCTCTTGTTTCTTTTCTGCCACCATTACCTTTACCACAGTTCAGACAGATCAGTCAGAGGCTTCTGCTTCCAAGCTGACATGGAACAGACTTTGGCAGCCCTCAGGGCACCATGGCTGCTTTCTGCACAGCATCAGGGAGGAAGATTCTAAAGGAGCATCTTAGTTTTCAGTGTAATCCTGAAGATAATCACACATGTATGTGAGCAAGTGACAGTGATTCAGATGTGTCCCACGCCCAAGAGAGAGTGAAACTTATTTATCACTTACAGATACAGGAACGATAAGCAGTTTCCTCCTTTCAGTATGTAAAAAAATGAAAAAAATCCTTGAGACTGAATATAAAAGCAAGATGATTAGTATTGCTCAGGAATTTTTCTACAATGTGGGTTGTGGGTTTTTCTTTTTTGTTGCAAAGCATTTCATTACTGAAATACCAAGGACAGTCCTTTTATTAGCTACATAACTTGAAAACCTTTTCTTTCGTTCTCAGGATGTTTGAAATCACCAATTTCAGTCAAAAAGCCCACTGGGATTTGCTAGAGTAAGCCTCACGCCAATAAAACTCTTGTAAAAAATTTTCAAGTCAAGCTGAGGCAAAATGTTTTCATTGACCTGACCTAATTCCATCTTTTTCATCATTTCTGAGTCATGAGACCTTTTCAAGGTTGCCCCAACTCATCCAGGCTGGCAAGGGAAAACTCAGTTATTTAAGAACATTTTCCCCTCTAGCACAGGCTGGTGATTGTACACTGCAACAAGGATGACTTCAAGTAGACTCATATTTGCAGACCAACGTGCTTTAAATCCCACTGGAAAGAGAACAGAGCTAGGTCAGGTGAAGAACATCCTCACTCCATTTTCAGAGCGCTGCATAACTTCATTACATTTAAGAAGGAATGTCATACAAAATCCAGTTTCTTATTTTGCCTTGATGCAACAGTAGAAAATGGCAACATTAACTTCCTAAGAAAAATCCCATGAAAGAAGAACTACAGGTATCTTTGCCCACCTGGAGACTCTGTGTTACTGTATGACGCACTGGAATAAAGTTACAAATTTTTATTTTCAGTTCATTTCTAACTTGTCTTTGCTACTGTCCCAATTCTTGGTCCATGCAAATGTTTAAAAGAAAAGAAAAAAAGAAAAAGAAAAACCAGCAAAGAAGACATACGATAAATGGATACATACCAGCCATTACTTTGCTCTGCTGCAGGATTACAGTTTCTGGGACAGAGGAAATTAAAGGCTTTCCTGCAGGCTCTCCTGCTCCTAATCATTGGATATCTTTCCATACTTCAGGGAGGAAGCATTATGAACTTTTGTCAGGCAAATAATCCATACTAAAAAGTTTGGAATGAATTAAAATTCAAGCTGGGATGCCTAGTTTAAAACAAACCAGCCGTCATCACCTCTAGCTACTGTTTGCTTTGAACATAATCTACTTAGTATTTCCCTTAGTTCTTCCTTTCAAAACTACTTCATCATTTTTCAGATCTTTTTAATTTTATCCTACTATTGTTTCTTTGATATCAGCCTTTAAAAGCCCAAGGAGGCAGTGTCCAAGTTACAATAACATTTTTTCCAAAGCAAAGCATTCTGAATACTGACATCATGTTGCACCACTTAACTCCCAAAGCAGAGCTAGGAGTTGCAATTAGGTTCATGTAAATGCATAAAATAAAAAAGATAAAATAAAGCATTTCTGTAAAAGAATGGAAACCTGTGTGTGGTTGAGAGAAGCATCCATGCTTAAGGGGTGCAACTCAAACATTAGATTCAAGATCACTTCTAGGGAACAATTCAGGGTATGTGGGCACCCTAGTGTGACTATGCCCCACTGCTCGTATCAAAACTTGGTCCTTCACTGCACTCAGAAATTGCTATAAACAACACTGGGAACTCTGACATAAAACTGGGCTCTAACATGACCAAACTTTGGGCTTTGAAGTGGAAATCACCAGCTGGAAGCCAGGAATCCTGCACAACACCTTAGACTCAGTTTAATGGTGTAAGTGTCTTAGTTTAGCCATCTCCAAACTTACATGATAGTAGCACAAACCCAGCTGAAAACCAGCTTTTTTTTTACTTCAGTCTTAAGTGCCATTAAATGATAAGCCTTTGAGGACAGAGCAAAAGGCATCAAAAGTCACCTATTAACGTCAGTGGGCTTTGATCCCATGTAAAGCGTTATTGTGTTACATTTAGAGACACTGAATTTTCATGATGCATCACATCAATTCCTTATACACACCTTTCAGCATAGTTTGTTTTTTGTTCTAACACAGTGGATCATTAGAAGTGATTATCTGTGGTACAAAAAATGCATTTCAAATTACATCTTTCACATAGCTTTTAAGACTGCAATACAAGCAATAAATAAGAGCAGCACAATTACTTCTTTCAGCCTTACAGTTTCGGACTTTTCATAAAGGACATAAAGGTTCACTTTAGGGCTCCGTGGGCTCTATTTGAACAGGGAATTATTGCAGGCTTTGCACTAAAACAATATACTGGGAGTGAAACAGCAGTTTGGCATACAAACATCATACAAGCCCATTCACCAAATCCCTGCAGTATTTTTCAAATCACTCCCTGGAGAAGCTCAAATAACATTTTGTTTGAGTTTATCACAAGCTCACCAGAGTCTTCAAAGGTCTTACTTCTTAAAAAGCAGCCTCATTTCCTTTTATTTTTAGGTTCCTACATATTTCCATTTTCTGAACCATAAAATCCTTCCACTTCATCGTTTCCCTTCAAGCCCCAAATTCTTTCTTTGAAACCTCTTCCTTAAGGAAAAACCATGTATTTACTTTAGTATTCCACGTTACACATCCGAGTGTTACACCAAGAATACACCTTAACATTACAATCTCCCATTCAAGAACTGCTTGATAAGACTTTTTAAGGGTCAGTAATTCCATGGCAAGAAGTAAACCACAACATCTTAAACAGACAATCATTTGACATTTTTTACCATGAATTTAGAAATATGAATCCAGTTCAGTGAAGTACTGAACATATTGGAACACACTCTAGGAAACAGTGAAGTCCAGTGCTTGCGATCATCAAAGGACAGAAGTGAGATCACCACCTTGGTTCTTCAAAGCCTTTAAGATATTTACGTTCAAATCCTTTAAGAGATTACTTCATTGCCTGGCTCACTACTCACATTTTTGTGTAAAGTAAGACTGGAACATCTCTGCAAATTAACATGTTGTCTTCTACCTGGTACTGCAATTCAATTAATTAGTGAAGGCTGTCATACCTCAGACTTAATAGAGCTTTTGAACCAAATTTGATCTTTTAGCTCCTCTGGAATTTTACAGTCACCAAGGGCACCATCAAAAATACTCATATTTCTTGAAGAAAAAGGCTGGAAATATGGTGTTGCATTCACAGCTGATTTGAAGAGCCAGCTCTGAGAAACCAGGAGCTGTCAGTAGACTGAACCTTCTCCAGTTTACACCAGCTAAAGATTTTGCCTTACAGTCCCTCGATCAGGAACTGTTTGTTGCACAGATACCTATCTATTGGAGAGTTCCCAAAGGATTAGAAATAGCTGGCATCTATCCACAAAGTACACTAGAGGTTTGTGACAATTTCCAGAATGCAGTGTCCTATTGCTAAATTTATTTACCCTAGTGAAGAAATGCAATATTGGCAACACCCTGCCTCACTAACTCCTTCTTCTTCACTGGTGGTCTGGGCTAACAGCCTCATGCAACTACTCCCAACAATCTTTTCTGCAAATAAGGATAAATCTGTCCTCATTATATTATTTTTAAAATATTACTAATCCTACCAGGTTAGTAGGCTCAGAATCATATTTATTAAAGGGTTGTTATAATCAAATAAATTTTCTCAAATAAAATGCTCTGCAGGACATAAGAAGTGACTCTTTCAGCCATTAAAAATGCACACCAGTGCTCAAGAGAGAGCACTCTGAGAGAGGAGTGTCCCACAGCAGAGCTACAACACACAAGACACAAGTGGTCTGCATGAACACCGAGGTGAGACACAGGCAATGAGCCACATCGTGTTCTCCGTGCAGCGAGGCCGAGCTCTGTATCTCACCCCAGGCAGAACTGCCTCACCTGTGTGCTGCACCCAGACCTCCCAAATACTCAGCCAACAGCCAGTACTCCGAAACAGCTCTTCACCAGCCTCCAAGTACAACGTAACTTCTGCCCTAAAGACAGCACTGATCTAACAGAGAACTGCTGACACACCAATGCACAGCTCCTTGGGAGACAGCTTTCTGCCTGGCTCTTTTCAAAACTTCGTGTGAGAGTTCAGGCTTTCAGTAATGTTGTAACATATACTAGATGACAGTAATAAATTGATACTCACAGACCACCCGCAAGAAGCAGGCCTTCAGCGCTGAGCTGATAACACCATATGAATTAATTCTCTACTTCTATACACCAGGGCCTTATTCAATGTTAAAAGTAAAATCCTTCAAGGCCTGTGCTCTCCTAATCTCTAGCTGTTGTCACGTATCTTACTCTTACACATGATAGAATGACAGACAGAACTTCATTAATTGAGCAAAAGAGAAAAACAGATAAATTCTCACAGACTAATATCCAGGATTTGTGTGAAGAGGTAGAGTTGCACTGGAATTAATTAATCAACATCCTTGCTGACAGACTCTCCCACTGTTTACAACTGCCCTTCAGCACAGTCACCTGTCCACCAGTTTTTAAATGAGGAGATTGTAGCAATTTTAAAAGCTACAGAATATGACACATTTCTAAGTGTGGTCCTCTGTGTTGTATCCCTGAAGAACTACCAAAACTGATGAATGGGGAGAATATAAAAGGAATATAGCTTTTTGCCTCTAGCAATGAAATAAATATGCATAAATTAGTATCAAAAGGGAAAACCATCCTTCATAAAGCTCATTCTTATCATGTCCATAACTGCACCCCTTTATATTGCAGAGAGCAAAATATTTTTGTAGTGATAAGTGTGACAAGAAAAGATAATCACCACCTTATTGGAAACAGATGGTTTACACTGCTATGCTATAGATAAAGTTGTGTCAGCATTTCCATAAAAGGCCTCCCTGTTTCCAGCAGTTTCCAGCTGGCAGGCAACATCTCTACCTCAAACAGCAAGATACAATCGCAGGAGCAACCTGGAAAAACTGGGGGAAGAGTAATTCTTGAGCTATCACTGGAAAAGGGACGTGTTTGTGAGGGCCTGGGGGAGGGTGTGATGGCATCCCAGCAGATTCCTGGCACGGAGGAGTGGCTGTGCATGGACATACCTCGTGCAGCTCCCGTGGCTGTCCAGGCACTGCTGCAGGGACCTCAGTGCCACAGAACCCACAGCACCTCTGTGCCCCAACACGCACAAACACCCTGCCACCACTGCACGAAGACACAGATGAAACCTATATTTTTAAGCATAGTCATAAAGCAAGGATAAGGCCTGTTAGAAACTGAAAATAACACAGATAAGACAGCTGTTTGTGAGAGATGGAAAGGTTAGTCCTAAAAAAAAAAACAACCCAGTAAGAATCTGTCTAATGGATGGGCCAGCACAGATTTCGTTACTACTAAAACAAACCCCAAGTTAATAAATCACACTCAGATACATTTTGGAGAACATCTTTGTCCTTCCCAAAAGCATTGACCACTTTGATCTAGAAATTGCGATTACTTGGGATAATTTAATGTATTTTCAATAACTTTATCTACTGAATATTAAAGATTTCGAAGACCTATGTAAAAAATAACAATGTGCCTCTTACTATGTTCCAGATCCAACCCAGAATTTAACATTATAGTTTAGACCCCTTAATTTAACAATTACAAAAACGGTTTTTAGCCTCAGTAAATTTGGATCAGGCTCCTCTTTGTACATTTACAATTCACATTGACTAGCTCTCTGTTCTTCTGCTAGAAACTTCAGGGTATTTGAATTTCTTCCTTTATTTGGATCACAAATCCTTTCTTGACAAGAAATTTGCTCACTGCTTGATAGTAGAATTTTTGACAGGGTTTATTGTGGTTGATGGGCTGTTTTGGTTTTCTTACTGTTGTAGAAATGAAATGCAGTGAAAATGAATAATAAACACTGTCAACATGACACAGTAAATTTGTATCAGATGCCGTGAGCTATTGCCATTACTCTCATATGTAAACCATGAAAATGTACAAAGTGCAAAAAAGGCTGCACCCATCTAAAGCCAGGTAATAGCTTTTTTCCATATATATAAACATTGAGTTATGTATTATGTAAATTACATACATGGAATTTTAATAGAGAAATTTCCCCAAGAGGCAATTTTCAGAAAATTGAAGACTGATGTTTTTTAAATTTGGTTGGTGTTTTTTTGAAAGAATTTTGGGCGACTGACCGATTTAGCTGAGTATAGAGCTCTGTGACATTTCAGCAGGGGTGTAGCCTTCTCTGCAATTCTGAACCTCTAAGTAGGAACACAAGAAATTGATATAAATTTATGTTGAATTCGGGATGCACGGAGAATGTTCCCTGTTGCTGTACTGTAGGACAAACAGGGAGAAGCTTACTTTCAAGATAAGAAGCACCCCACTGTGCACACCTGATAAACTGCTATATTGCATAGAAATCACTCCGATATGGTTTTAATACAATATTCACCAATTTAGAAACCTAGAAATTTACAATCCTAACAGTGTAATTTGCCGGTTTTCTGATTTTTTTTTTTCCTACCAGGAGCAAATACCAGAAGCCAGTCTGACTTAGTACTTGAAATATATGATGCCAAAATATAGACTGTTCTTTTGGTACTATGAAGTATACCTTCATTTTTATAAATTTTCATTTTTATATATTTTAGAAGACAGTTACTGGACAGAGTTACTTGACTCCATCAACAAGGTTCCGGGATGCAAAATATCATTTCAGTGTATCTGAAGAACAATATGAATTACATGGTTCCAAGTTTCACGAGTTTGTCTTCACCATTTTAACAAACAGAAAGTTATAAATACATTGTGTTCAAAGCAAACCCCACTCTGAGGCATTCCTTGGATATCAACACTTGAAGAATATAAACAGCCTTGTTGTTCCAGGGCCCCTTATATTCTTGATATTAAGCAGAGCAGTGCAGTTTACACTCCATACGGTCTATAAATCAAATATAACAACCTACAAAAGTACATAGCTCAGAGGTTGCTTGTTGTACTTCATAAAATCTTGCCAACAAATCAGAAAGGTGACTGCTGAGTGAGATACAGTCGTGTCATTAAAAAAGGACTAATCATAAATGTGAAATGTCCATTCTAAAAAATAATCTTGCACAGCTGCTGAGTATATGGCCTTGAAACAGGCTAAAAGTCTTAGAATTCTTTAGTTTTGAATACTGAATCCAAAAATACCTATACTTTTTAGTTCCTATTTGATCATCAGAAAATACACAACCTTTAAATATAAAACAAGATGCCATTTGATAGTAATGGTTGCAAATGATCAAATTGGAATTATTGCACCATAAAAGTCATTCTTAGACACTGACATGTATTGATTCTATTATATAACCTGTCAAATGAATTGAAAGCTCTGGTTTGGTATAGATCACCTCTGTACACTATCAGATACATCTGTAGAAACCCTGTTCTCCATAATGACTATACAGCACTTGGTAATTACATTTCAAGATCTGATTCAAACAATATTTCAATTTATGCTGCTAATCTAATCTTTTCTTAACTATCATGTTAGTAGACCAGTCACTGCTCATTTTTAAAGAAATAATATTAAATATGCAATTAGAGCTCAGCATACTGATTGGATACTGAACAAATTATTTCTCTCAAAAATAATTTCAATTCTGTATCATTTCTTAGCATGTTTTCTTATTATTCATAATGTAATTTACTTGAGACTCGTGCCTCATCACACTTGGTTAAGCAGCAGTTCCAGAACTCTCATAAAGGCAAAGGAAGTTATCTGTACTAGAGTTGATCTCTGAGGCCTTTCCATGGATCCAGGTAAATATGACTGAAGAACATCCACTAAATATCACTGTAAGAGGCAGTCCAGCCTCCCAAGTTGTAATGGGATCCATGACCCCTGGCCACTATTAGGGAATAACCACATTGTAGTCAGCCTTTAAAAAAAAACCCCAACAATCCTAGGACAAGATTTCTAGTAGATGCAGTTATTGATATAATGTAAAAATTTCAAACTCCAAGTGACAGAAATCACTGCTGAGCTTTAGTGCTGAGGCACTCAAGAATAATGAAGATTATCTCCTATTAGGAAATGAGAGTGTAGATACCAGACAATACCCTTCAGTCTGCATCTCTGAGACCCCAAGACTTCCAGCATGCAAACAGACATGACATTAGACCACACCAGACAGACTAGACTCCACTGACATAATCCAGAAGCACAGATGGGAACTAAGTGTCCACAAGACCCTAACCTCTCCCTGAGAGACTCTATTCTCCAATTAGATAGGTGAGGAGCCATCAAAAAACTAAAAGGTACCTTTAACAATTCTGGAAGAACTAGAATAATGAGGCACACTACATTTTCAATAGTGATGTAATCAATATAAACACAGAATACTGGGCTCAAGGGTAAAGTGGTAAGAGCAAATGAAGTATGATATAAGAGGGTCAGATAACAGATGATCTAACAGTTACTTTCAACTCCAAATGCAAGAATCCAGTGAATAATCTTCCAGAAATTTAACAATGTGCTACAGAATTTATTGGTTTATACATATCCATATTTAAAATTGGACAACACGATTTATTTCTTCTTCTCCAAACTATATAATTTTATAGTATTCTTTATTAGTGCTATGGAATAAGAAGTTCACTCAAACACTTTGGAAAAATTATTCTTTAAAGATTGGAGAAAAGCTCTGGGATGAAACTCAGGCCTTACAGATGAACATCATACTACCTTCTTCACTGTGGTGAAATTCCCTCTTCAGCACTGACTGACCACTTAGGTTTAAAAGTTGTAAATACACAAGGACCCCCAACTTTTTGTATTCCCTGTGTATGCTGTATATATTTATATATATATAACCATCTATAGAACTGAGTAATGTTTGTTCCGTGTTTGCCTCCTGAAACTCCACTTCCAACCTGAAGTCAAAATACACAGCACAGACATTAAGCAGTTATTCAAATAGCACGAGGTTCTCTGTGTTATGATGCTCCTTTCAACAGGTGGGATCTCCCTCCTCCACAAATAGGAAATTATTTTCACTCAAAGCTGAAGATGCCACCTCAGATAATAAAAGAGGGAAGCAAAACTTCACTAAATCACAATGGCCTGTGAGAATACATGGTCCAGGATTTGAAATCCAGGTGAGGTTTAGGGATGTCACAGGGTGTTGGAAAGAGCCACCAATGATACTCCTGAGCACTTTCATAGCCAGTGATTTTGACAAATCTCTTAGCACACAGGGCAAAGGACAGGATACCCAACCTGAGCCTAACCTGCAGTGCCTAGCAAAGCAGTCCTATGAGATAAATTCCACCTCCTGCTGAGCCAATGAGAGAGCAGCAGGAGGGTATTTAAGAACTGTGGAGGAGATTTCTGCCTGCCCAGGCAGATGCAGCTTCTCCATGGACATCTCCAAACACACCTGCACTCTACTTGCGGGGTGAGCTCGAGCCTAGGGCAGTTCCAGCGCGGATCCCAGAACAAGGCTGGAATGGCACAGAACCAGCAGGATGCTCAGTCCCAGGCTGCTGCAAGCCAGCAGCTCCTCTGGGAACTGCCTGGATGTGCACACCAGTGGAACGGTTTGGAGAGTCAGTTTTATGAAGCTAAGCTTTATGAAATAACTAGTCTTTAATGATTAAATTAGACTGATTAATTTTTTCCCTACTATAGATGCTTATTGCCACTGTGATATGTAAAAGCTTTCATACATGTAAACTGGTTCTTTTCAATAAAACCGACATTTTTTTAGATTGTCACCATATGCTCTGCAGGATACCTTCATCTCAAGAGCATGAGTTAATACAACTGAAACACTGGCATCTATTTTCATAAAATGCAGGAACCAAAACATTGACCTGTGGCTGCAAAGACCCACTGGGAATGTCAGATCTCACAAAACAGTGCAAAAGCAACTTGACAAGAATGGGAGGCAGGTAATTAATGACTTCTTCAATACCAAGCAAAGCATATTGTCCCCTGACATTCATGCACTGTTGCCTGTGCTGCAATAACAGACAAGTCTGTTTCCAAATCAATGCCTAAAATCTGCCTTAATTATCCTTCAATGATTCTCTCATTCTTCATGAAGATCTGTTCAGTTTAAAACTAAAACTGAGTCTTTTGACAAAATATTTCTGAAAAGTAACTAGGCTTAAACTAGTTTCAACTATCATAATTGTGTTTAAGGTAAGATTAACTCAACACCTTTAGACTTCTATTCAATTATTGCAGATTTATTTCTTGGCTCTCAAATCTCAAGTGGTTCAAAAGCCACCTATACAGCTGTTGTTTCATTTTCCTTCAGTGGATGGCTAGTAAACCTCTGATCAATACCTCCAATAAGCACTTTCACATGCATTTCCATCCTCACACAAAGCTTGCCAAACTCAAGAGACAAAAGGGTTTCTGTACCACATCTTACATCTATTTTTATGCCACAGGAGATCATTTTTCTAGGCTGAAAGGGGTAGTTTTCTGTCAGATCCACCCACTCATACTGCAGCTTCTCATGGTGAACATGTCACAACACCCAGAGGAGGAACTCTGGTTTAACACAGATAAAAGAACTTTACCTAAAAAGACCACTGATCAACATTTTGCAACCTAAAGTTCCAGTATGCAATCGATCTTCTGCATCAGCTGTTCACTTAACACACGTGAAAAGTTCCCCTCTGCTGACCATTACTGATGCTCAGTCTTGGATTTTCTTTTTCAAAAAAGGGATAATTCCTTGTAGTGGCATATTGCCAGGAGATGACAAAATAAGAAGTTGAACTACTAACGCCTTTTTAAGTCAGTTTTCCTTGCTCTCTCTGTAAGTTTAGATTGCTTCAGTTACCTCATCATTAAGTGTAATAAATACATCTAGAAAAATTCTACCACCATTAACAAACTCCTTAGAGTAAAATTTAAGTCGACTACAGCAAGCAACAACTACCTTTTTTTTTTTTGCATGAAGGAGCTTGAAACACCACTGTGAACAACACTCACCCCAAGACATAAGCAACTTTTATGCTACAGGAATCTTGCCACAGCAGTTAGCCATAACTGAGGGTCAAAAAGGAGGCAACATCTATCAGCTTTTTTTTGTACTGCAAACAGGTGGTGAGGGCTTAACATTTAACTGCATTCCTCAAATTTCCTCTGTCTACAGCACATAGCATATTTTAAATGGTTTACTCAATTTTTTTGCAATCTTCATGTCTGTTGTAAGCATAATGAATACATGCTGAGTTATCCAACAACAACAAACCAATCATCACTTGCCAGAACAACTTCAAGGCTCTAAGACATGGAGTGAAAACCAAAACGATGCTGCAGGAATTTATTTTGCAGACTCCCCTATTTAGAGCTCACTAGCAGCTCTGCCTTTTAAACATTGTCTCTCATGTGCTGAGGAGAAACACATCCTGCTTCTATTTACTTATCTTCTGGCCCTGGCTGCTAATCACAGCCAGGCTGTGATTCTGTTATGTCATCCCTAGGACCCCAGTCAATCCCACTTCAGGGAACAGGAGCCTCAAGCCCTTCACGCTCCTTTCCATTGCTGGATGGTTTGGAAACCTGAAGCAGCTGGATCAGAAGCACCCCTGCACTTAACAAGCACATTGTTCAGGATCTATTTCACCTGTTAGGAAATGCCCTCAACTGCTTTTATAAAGTACTTTCAGACATCTGTCTATAATGGTAAACAGCATAAAGTAACATGGGACTTCTTCTTCTCTTCCTATTTCAAACTAAACTAAGAATTATCTCACATTCACAAAGGAATTCTTAAAATATGGATTTGAGCCTAAACCAGAATTTTTTAGTAACCCAAAATAATATCTTCTGTTGGCAAGAAAAAAAAGAAATCCAAATTACTTATTTAGGATTATGTGTTTGCCAGAAGATACATACAAGGCAGGGTATAAAACGGTTGCAGAATCTCTTGTTCACTTGGAGCAGCATCTTACCACCAGGTTACAATGTACATTGCTCTCCTCAGGTAAAGGTTCTGTTCAGGAGTTTGTGACATCAAGGAATGTGAGCCACAGTTTTCCTTTTTCTTTCCATGAATTAAAAATCCCTCACAAAATTTTTGTTCATGACTTATGCATTACATTATTTTATAATATCCTGCTCTGTGCAGGATATATAATAAATGGAAAACAGACACGATCACTCTGGGATTTCATTCATTCAGAATTTTTTATGGATTTATATGCATGAAATTTCCTTCTGTCTTTCAAATAGTCCAGTCTGGAAATGTACCAGATTCACCTTACTATATTTAACAGACAGTGCATGTTCTGACCAGTTAAAAAAGAGACACCATGATACAGGAGGCCAGGAGCAAATCAGGATGGTAGGGTTGTATTTTTAAAAAATTCAAACTAATTTAAGAGAAGGCATCAAAATATTTGTATTAGGAATATATTATATTATTGTAAATAATTATTTTATCTAATCTATTTTTTTATGTATCCAAGTGTAGCAATATAAAGAGGCATCAAAGACACAAAGCTTCCCTACAGGAAAGACAATAAAAGTGGGTTGGGGGGATTCGTGGAAAAGACTTCTTTTTTCCTGTGTTTGGATGGTGTTGCTATCATGGCCACCAATTTCTAGCAATACTCAATCCAAATACATTTCTTAATATAATAAAGCAAACCTCTTTCCAGTTACTTTTCCATTGCAATTTTTATAGTCTTATAAATGTGTCTATCAAACTTGAACTCACAAAATCATCCATGTAGCTCTGTGAGCTACAAGCAAATACAAGTTTTTGCTTATCAAACTAAGAGCATATTAAATATACACAATAAATTACACACAAAACACTAAGAATATATTTAAACCCAAATTATTTAAATAGTTCCTTAAATATATTTCCAAACGGATTTCATATATCCAGTATTAATGTACAGAGGTCCCCCAAGATAACTCCAGCTGTGTCTGAAGTGCATAAAATGCAAATGCAGCTGTGTGTCTTGGCTGAAACCAGGTGTCCTGATATTTCAAACCTGGGCCCTGACCAGAAGACATCAGAGCCCACTTCTAAGTCAGCCCCTGACTTCTTCCCAAAAAAGCCAGGGCATAAAAGGAAACCAACAAGCCAGGATTGTGGAAATGTCCCTTGTTTCCAACATAGAACTGAGATGTAGTCAGGACATGCACCTCAGCACCCCCCTTTCAAAGAAACACAGAGGAAAAGGCAATGTGTTGTTAGCAGATTTAAAATGCTCTGGAGTACACTGCACTCCCAACATTTTTCAGGGCACTCATATTAAAAAATGCTGAAAAGCCATTATCCCAGGGATCAGCTGCTCGTAGCAAGTATCTATGGGTTTCCTTTCCTGCACTCAGTGCACCCTTGCCCCCTGCAGTTCCCATACAGTCTGTACTCAGAACTAGATAAATATGAACAAGTGATAAGGGAAAATTCCAGACAGTGATAATTACTAACCCAAGCATGGGGGAAAAAAAAAAAAATCTACATTTCATGTGTCTTTATAACTGATTACATCCCACCATACTACAAAATAACTAAAGCACATTTTCCAATATTTTAGTACATATGGGAAACTGAGACATAGCCAGGAAGGCCATTTCAAACGGAAATAGCTTCAGTCTTCCAGAGTTCAGAAAACTATCTCATTTCTTTAAAAATATCTCCCAAATCCCAAGGCATATTAAATCCAGAAAATGTGGAATACGAATCAGTCTGAAGGCCCAGGTTAGCTTGATGAGATTCATTTTCAGCCCTTGGCCAAAGTTTATTTCGCTTTCCATTTACACTCAACAAACACTGCTTGTGCATTTTTTCCTCTCTATTTCACGTTATCACCCTGACTTACTCAAAATAAAGAAAAAGCCTGGTCTAGGCAACAGCACTTGAAATGGTGCCGTTCATGGCAAGAGAAAAGCACAATTCAACAGAGGTGCAGCACTGAACTGAGCTCTAATTCAGCTGCTTTTTAATCTCAAACACATCACCAAAGGGGAGTTTATGGGGAGTGCAGCTCATGGCTAGAAGGCACCACCAAGTGGGTGGTGAGAGGACACCATTTTCATGGCACAGTATTAACCAACATCTACTTTATAAAGTAAACAGAACATCACAGTAAATGCACAGAAATTCCAGAGAGCTGGAGGAACTCATGCTAGAGCATGAACACCCCACCACCTCCAACAAGCCTCTCACAAAGTACATTCAGTGTTTGCTCAGTGTGGCAGCTGCACATTCACCACACAGCGTTTGGGAAAGGCAAAGCAGGCACTCACGGAACATTTTCCTCACAGTAAAGCAATGCCCCCCATTTTCCTGCCTGTTAAATTTCAATTGCTTCAGGTTTTCAGTTTCTGAAAACAGTCTTCATATGTAAAATGCCTACATTTTTTGACACATGGCACTCACTGACACAGAATCATGCAGGCCACTAGGCACAGAACTCTCGACAATGTGTCCCTGGTGGCAAAATTCCCACAAAAAAGTCCCTTGCAGACACACTAGGTCTTTCTGAAGAACATTTTTCTATACAATCTATTTTTCTCTTCCCACTAGAGATTAAATAGCACAACTGAAGATAACATCAGTTCCCTCACATTTTTTCAGCTTATAATAACAATGTATTGTATACATATATTAAAAACTAACGTAGAATTTATACATAACTTGCACTAAGGTACAAATCAATAGATTCATAGCAATGATAGCAAAAGGAGATGCATTCACACAGTTCAGATAACTGTGTCTCTTTATACTTGTTTAGAGACCACTACACAGTTTTTCCTCTGATGACACATTATCTCACATTAATGAACCAGAACAGCATTCAAGAAGCCCAACACCACCAACCACAGCGTTCAGTCTTTGAAAACTACCAAGCCCTTTGAGGCAAATCAGTGTCGATCCCCTATTCATCTATGGATTTAATTGTTACATAAAGGATGGCAGGTTTTATCAATTACTCTCAGAAATCATTGTTCCAATGCTTACTTACAGGAGTCACAAACCTGACGATAATTTCCTAGAGTTTGGTTAGACAAAAATCCATTAGATCATCTCTTTCTTTCTCACAGAAGAATTAAGGTACGATGTGATCCAAAATACCTTTTTCATAGAGTGTTTCAGACTGGTTATTTTTAAACTCTTGAACCTTATTTCTTAGCTGTAATTTACCTCTGAAGTCAGGTCAGTATCATCTTTTCTTACAGATAGTGAACAGCTCCGGAAATTTCTAAGAGCAATGGTACAAAAAAGCATTTAGAAACTGTTATTTAGAACCTGTATGTAGAAAAGTATATAGAAACTGCACCATGTTGTGTGGTGTAACACCAAGTTTGAGTCTGGTTGGACATTTCCAGATGTATCAAATACATGCATTATGTGTTCTAATTCCTTCCTATTTTGAGTAAATATGTATATCTGCATAATTCAAAACAAATAAAGTGTGTAAATTATAAATAAGAGGCAAAAATTTTTAAATCTTCATTTTAAATTAAAATGTGATTTATAGAGAGACAATAAATTTTATACATTGACTAGTCTAACATTAATGGTTTTCACCATGACTCAGGGAGGCATCTCTTTCTCTGCAGGTCCTGAGTAGAACATATTTATCATAAAAGCAATAATAAAGATTATTATAAGCAGAGTTATTATTCCATTATTAACTGGCATATTAATGTGAATTTTACCCATTTCCACATTACATATTATCCAAACATAATGACACCTGTCAGTACCAAGGAGTAAGATATAGTGGATGCATTACTCTATATTCTTTCATGATTTGATGATGAGTCTGAAGATGCATGGTATTTTTATTAAAACTCTAGGTTCTGGGTCATATTATTTATTTATTTTCATAAAAATAAAGAATTTTAGCCCCAAGCTTGCAAAGGAAATCTTTAAAACACAAAGTAACTTAAAAAAAGCTAATTTTTTGATTATTTTAATTTTTTTTAAATACAACTCATGATTTCATAAGGTTTTGAATTGGAAATACTGGCCCATTTCTGTTCCAGCAATTCCTTTAGAAGTGTGTAGTCGGCACTGTATCCCCTTTCTTACCAAATCACAGCATGTTCTGTCCCTTGAATTTCAGTCCCATTCATTCCTAAAATGTTCCTTCACCACCCCCTAAAATTCTCTATTGTCCTTCCAGAAAGGAAAGGAACATGCCAAGCCCTGCCGCTCTCTCCCTCTGCATCTAGACTTCCAGTTTTCAAATTAGTCCTGCCCTATTCAGGTTCCTTACCTGGTACAATTCCAGTTGGTTGGAAAAGAACAAATATAGACTAAGATAACTATTACTATGAAAAAACAAATCTTTATAAATACAAATTTAGTTTCTCAGAATGAGAGCAAAACAGCTGTTTTTAGTTTTTCCTTTGGCCTTTTTTTTTTTTCTCCACAGTGGGAGAACTAGCATTAGAAAGTGCACTGTAAAATCCCAATGGAGACAAGGTCAACCATCACTGGAGTAACTCTATCTCACACAGTTACTTTACAGCAGAAACCAGGCTGGTTTTCCACATTGGCATGAGTAAATGCACATTAATTATCTAGTGGTGAAAACACATCTTCTTGGCACTGAGGACAAAGCTATCTTTTTGTTCGCTTTGGCACAAAATCAGTTTTCAAATGTATTCCATCTCATAGTATTGAAACAGTTCACAGATTCATTTAGAACTCTCATTTTGGTGGCTGATATTAATCCAGAAGCACTTTGGTGTTTATTATCAATATAGGTAATGTTTAATTATTTAATTATCAATATACCTGCTAACCATTAAAGCACTGCAGTTTTGAGCAGCCGAAGCTAAACAGACAGAAGACATCTATAAAATAAGCCTCACTACCATATGGGTTTATTCCTGATTTTTCTGTCTTAAAACTCCATTTTATGCTGGAGATAGAATCAGAGAAGGATATCAATCTACAAATCTATATATTAAGGAAAAATAAAAGTGAAATTGTTCCCAAATAAGCGTACATTTGTGCCTTTTACCGTAAATTCAGTGGGGTCCCACTCAAAGCTGAATTCCAGAAAAATGTCATCTCAATTTTACAAATTTCAGGGAAAATTATAGACAGGTTCTGCTAAGGTTGACATAATCTGTTAAGATGTTTCTGAATATTAAGTTGTCCCTTTTCAAAACTGCACCCCTAACTGCATAATTCCTAACATTCAGGAAGGCTCTTCTTTGGTTTATTTGTCTCACCCTTCTAAAAAAGAGATCTTTGTTACGTTCCCACAGCTGCAGCCCACCCCACTGACCTGTTCTGTGCAAGAAAAAAATGCATGAGGCAAAACGCAACCAATCCCTTCCATAGCTTATCATGGCAGTAAAAGACATCCAGTACCCAGAGCTTGCACAGAACACTGCAGTGACCTCACTGTACGTGTGAACAAGCCCCAGGTGATGCCTTAAATGGCTGCCTAGAAACAGAGACTAAAGAGGAATAAAGGAATAAAGGAGGTATTTATTGGAAAGGCCTTCAGAGGTACACTCTGGCCTCCAGAGGGTCCTGCCTCAGTGGATCCCAAAATGGATGACAGGTCACACTTTGATATCAGCATAAAGTCACCAACCAGAACCCAGCCAATGATGGAATTTCCCCAAGCTTGCCCCCCTCTCCCCAGGATGAAGGTTTGCAATTCTTGGGCCTAGGACAGTCTGGGTGTCCTTGGAGAGCGAGCTGGAGAGGCTTTGTTATATCTGTCTGAGCATGAGAGAACAGCACTTAACAAGCTACAGGAAACTTCAGAGTTACACTAGCAGTACAGGATTTAAAAAATATAAAAGTTAAAACCTAAGGCATCACAGGGAAGACCAAACACACAGAGCTCTGCTCCTGTCACACTCAAACACAGGTTTCACACAGAGCAGTTACTGCAAGAACTGCACACATGTGTCTGCTCATCTCCCCTGCACATAAACAGAAAACATCCTCCCACATTTTGGCTGCATTTAATCTATTGTTTCTGAGAGGTTACAGTCTTTTAAACAGAAAATACAAGCTTAATAAAATCATATCTGGCAACAAATACACTGTTCAGTCACGGTTTAGACTTTTAGCAGCTAACTTTTTATAAAATTAAAGATCTTAATGAGCAACACAGCATTAAGTGTATTTTAGTTTCATGACATTAAACTCATCTACTATTATCAGCATCAGACTGTTCCTTCTTTTTGTTTAGTTCCAGTTTTCCATTTCAAAATACTTTATTAGTACCCAAGTCTTAATTAACTGCACATGCAGTTTTCAAGAAAAGCCTAACATCAGCAATATATGTATCAGACGCATCTAATAATTTTCCAACTCTTACCTTTGCTCCTACATCTTGCCCCCACAAACCATCGGCACAGTCACACAAAACAACATAAAGCAACCCATGGCTAATAAATTCCCATTTAGTCAGCATCAGAGCATCAGGCATCCATCATATGCATTGACACAAAAACACTGAAGGGGACACTGGTTTTCTGTATTATCAAGCAGTTTGAACTTCAGTTTGCCTTCCCACCTTGTAGAAAACAACTCAATTATAAACAAAATGGAGCTCAGGTATTTTGCTGTAAAATCCTTTCCAGGTTATGAGAACTGAAAAAGCTCAATGATGAGTCCTGGCCTGCTGCCGGTCGCATGTTTAGTGTCAGGTTCTGGCAGGTCTGCACTGCTCACAATCAATCTTCCTCAAACTGACATATCAGATATTTATTTATGCTATTTATATAAGGGAAAGCTACTGAGTTTGCTTTCTGCTTGACAGACATCCTCACAGAGCTGAGCTCTGGATTCCTGAGCTCTCATTCCTGCTCCCGCTCTGGATTCCCTTACTTAGCTCTCCTTATAAATCTTTGACTTCCCTCAGACAGAGAGTTTCTATCACAGAGGAAGGAGAACCTTCCTCTGGGCTGCATTTCTCATGACCTGCTACAGAACTTTCACCTGGTTCACCGTTACCCTCTCAATACAGACTTAGCATAGGTGACTAATTATGTGCTTGCTGGTTTTATTCTGTAACTGCATCATCATTATTAGTTGTCCAATTTTACTCTCATATTCAAATCACAGGTAAAATGTATGTTTCAGTTAAGAAACTTCTTGGAATTTTATAGGATTGAAAATATTACATTAAATTAATTAGTAATTTAAATGTGGCTATGAATTACCGTCCAAAAAAAATTCATGTTTGCACTTGAAAAAAATATTGTCTGAATATTACTTCAAGCGCAAAGTAGCCACAAAAACCTATTTAAACAGTGCAGAAGAAAAACATACACAGGCACACATTCATCAATATACTGGGCTTGATTCGATTACTTAAGTATAGGCCATCTAGTGATACTCTGGATAAGAAGGTGTGCACAACCTCTAAGTGGGCCCAGCAAATTAAAAAAAACCCAACTTCTCTGAGGTGTGCAAAAGTGTGTGCATCCAGCAGGCTGTCACATGGCTTCACCTGCAGGTTGGGCCATGCTCTTATATTCAGGATTGTAGCTGGCACTGGTTTGCAAGTTTCATGCTACTTTTGAATAACCTACACACAGGGCTGGGAGGTTTTTAGTATTTGCAGAATAACCTGTGTTTTGGTTTGACTCAACTCCAGTTTCAGCTTGCACATGTCTGGTTTTGCAAAAACCTGCTGTTTGAATTCACATACAATCATTAGGTAATCTTCCAGTTGCAAAATTACTTAGAGCCTTAAACCATAATTTGTTTTTTCTTGGATTATGAACATGAAAATCATTTACCAGATATTTAGTTTGCACAATTAACATGAACCATGTGCTGTAAATTTTAATGAAGTTGGAAATATTTTGCTGGTATGTAGTGCCTTCCAGAGAAAAGGCAGAGTATGATGGCAAATTCTGAAGTCTTTAAAACATCTGATATAGCATGACAAATAATGGAATCAGGGACACAAATGCTAATTAGTCACGGATAGCTCTTTTGAAATTTATTTTTATGCTGATTATTTCTTTTTCTGTTCATTGGATGAATTCAGAAAACACAGGCTTTGTGAATCTCTTCCTAAGATCATGATCCTTACCTTTGCTTCTGTACTATGCATATATTATGTATACATTCTAAAGTATTTCAAATGTATAGATGTAATTTGAGCATGCTACCCTTTTAGTTATGATCAATGGTCAAGAAAATTATTTAATAAATTTATAATATAAGGGGATCTTTTTCCATTGTACCATGAAACAGCAATTCAAAGATGACATTTATTTTACATAAAAGATTTTGAAATGTAAATAATTCCACCAAAGGATATTAAATACTTCAAAGTTAAAAAAAAAAAAAAAACCCTTAGGTTATATAATATTACTTTGTTCCTATATTACAGTTGAGGAATGTGTAGTATTTGAAAGTATTTGTCCCTTGTTCATGGTTGTTCAGCTGGAAAGATTTCTTTTATTGTTGTTTTCTAATGAAATGATGTACAACCACCACTCAACCTGAAGTAAAAAGGGCAAATAAATTGCTCCTTTCAAAAATTCAGGCCTACATGTCTCCCAATTTAGAACACTGAAATCTTTACCTCTCCAAAATAGTAGGCCCATTCACCCTGAGATGCTGTGAGGACAGCTACTCATCAAGTACATTCCTTCCTCCTTTTTTTTCTTAGCAGGCCAACCAGAGGTCACTGTGCAGAAATTTAACCTTAGTCTGCACTAAGTTGGAGAGATAAATTAAACTCTTTTTTTTTAAGCTGGATTCTATTTAACACCTGATTTGTGTCAATTAATAGCTTTTATAGAATTTGAAAGCATTTTCAATATCAGACTGAGAACTATTGCTTTGCTCAGTTTACTTGCTTCTCTATAATAAAAATAATAATGATGATTTTGGTGTTAACATGTTGTGATGGGAGTTGGACTCCACAAGCCTCACAGGTCCTATCTAACATAAGATATTCTATGATTCTGTAATCATTTCACCATTGCTTGCCTGACCATACATTGTGAGAAGTCATGTAGTTTTGTTCCCAGAATTTTACAGGAGCAATACTGTATTTTATCTGCCTCTCTGGTCATGTCTTAAAAGTATTCAAGAGGACTGTGCTTAATTTCACCTGATTTTGAAGGACAAGAAGTTAAATTTGCTGAATATATTCTGCTAATATTATTTTTTAAGTATTTTAGAGATTTTTCTTTAAGTGAGGTACCTCTTACTTAGAGATACAGCTACATCACATGCAACATTAACAACACTGGTATTGAAAGGACACATTCAAACACCTACCTTTCATCCACTGGAAAAAAAAGAAAAATCTGGGTTTTTTCTGAGATGATCCACAAGTATCTGGGGTTTTTTTTCTGTTCTACTAGAAAGTGATGAATCTTTGCTCTTCACAGCCAGAAGTCTCTGTAATACACTGCATGTCCTGTTCTGTCATGCTGAATTACAACTTGATCCTGGCAGAAGACAACAGCTAAGCAATGGTACTGCTTCAGTCTGATTTCATCTGGTGAGCAATTATCAAATGCTAATAAAGATGTCCAGTTCCCACAGTTTTGGTACCTTTCCTCAGAGGAATTCTTTTGCAAGGACATTTCATTCTCTGGTGTGGTTGTTGCAGTTGAGAAAATGGCTTCTGGCTGCCTTAAAGGTGCTTAATATTACTCTAGGTGGAAACCCCTGTTTTCATACACACACTCCACAGGCAGGTTTTAAAACTAAGTGCACTTTTTCAACAGATTTTACTCTTAAACACTACATATTAACTTTCGCTTATTTTTTCTACACTATAAACGTTATCATTAGTCCTCTCGAAAATTAAGAGAAATATGATTTTTCCACATTAAACTTTTGTCACATGAAAAGAGGATCAGCTTCTACAAACAGTTACTTACACTGCTTTCATCACAACCTAAGAAGGTCCCTTCCAATGGCAAAACACAACTTTTGTTGTTGTTGTTGTTTTAATTAAGCATTTATGTTGACTCCCCAGAAACACAAGCCAGAACCTGCACTGTTTTTTCCATACACTGGAGTGACATAGTTACAGTCAGAAATGTTTCCAAGTGAAGAGCTACACTTTTAACTCATTTATAAACATACAAAAAGCCTTTTTTTTTTTTAAGGGTCTCACCACCATTACACCCACAGGAGAGATAGTAATTAACGCAGTACAAGGATTTCATCTCAGGTAACTCAGAGCACACTACCTGGATCACTGGAACAGAAACAGCTGCAGTGTAATACATGGAAAAGCAATCACAGAAACTGATGTGATGCCAAGTACTAAGTATTATCAAATAAGGGTCTTCTCCTGCCAACTATAGGAGAGTGCTTTAATCCATAGCTATAAAAATAAACACCACAGCCCACAGAGATTAATAGTGTTTCTTGCCTCTCCACACCAGCTACAAAATATTTTGACTGCGCTTCTGTCAGGATCTAGTGCAACAACAGAAAATGATTGTCAGAATGGAATTTTAGAAAGCTGATGTCAGTACCACATTTTGTATTTCCCTTTTTCCAAACTATGCTTATCAAATGGCAGGAAAAAAAGAGGGAAGATAATTATTTAGAGAAACAAAGAAACATATCTCATCCCATTATAATTACTCATTAAATGCAAAACAGGTCATGTCATTAATTCATTTTTTTATGTATGTTTTCTTGATTATTTTTGTTCTATATTTGGAACACAAAGCATGTTATTAACCAGTACACAATATTAAACAATAACTTACATTCAGCCATATTGCTTACGAAGTTTTGGGACAATTCTAGAGAACATTAAATAGCACAGAAACTGAAGGTCTTAAAAAAACAGAAAATCCTTAAGTTGTAATTGAACCCATGCTGATTTAGCACAAGGCTGAAAGACAGGTATGCTTCCCTTTTCCCCCTATTTTTCCTTCCAGTTCTCCCCAACAATCCAGTGCTGCCGTGTGATGCTGCAAAGCAAGGAACCAGTGAAACAACAAATGTCTCCTCTCAACATGAGACTCAACTCTTCTCCCACTTGAGTTTCACAGCTTGGGAATTCTTTGGTTCTATGTCCATTTTTCTTGTTTACATAATTTTTGAATCAAGTCAGCAATACTGGAAACATTCATGGTAGTGCTGTAGCAAGGGCAGTGATCTCCCTGGCTTTAGGAACAGCAGTTACAGATGCTGTGCATGATATGGGGGGTGCTTATCTCATTGATTTGAGGACTACTTACCCATGGACATCAGCTAAGAAATTTTCCTATGGTAAAAAGCCCGACTTCTAAGTATATTTTTGTCTAGTAATTCAATTTTTCCAAAATAAAATGTTTTTCCAAAAAAGTTAAATTTGCTTTATATTATTTTCTGCCTCTTTTTTAGAAATACAATTTGACCAGAAGAGAAAGAAATTTTAAAGGTAAGTTATTCCTAAATGTTTCCATAAAAATTGAGGGGAAAAAAAGAAATAATAGCTCACTATGCCAACATTCACAATGTTTTGCTTTTCTTTTTAAGTGATACACTCTAATATTCATTCATCAGCATAATAAATGTTTTTCTTACTTTTGCCCCACATATGCATACATAGATTTGTTTATACACACTTCAGCATTTGCCTCAGTCTATTAAGAAGAGCTCTGTAGCAATCAGGGGATTTCTATACTTCCAGGAGATTACAGATGTCAAGAACATGAAATATTCACTTATCTGGATATTAATCTTATCAGTTGCTTTTCTTCCTGACTTAACATACAGGAAAGGACAACATGGACATTTATTCATTTCAGTGGGCCACAAGCTTGAGGATATCACAATGCTTTATTTAAATAATAAAACATTTCAGTCAGGAGGAGACAAACAAGCCTCCTAGGTTATGTTTAAGTAGTAACATTTAAGTAGTATTAAGTACTAATATCACAGAATCTAAGGCAACACTTGCAGTCCTAATAAGGATTTACCCAGCTCCTGAGGGAGCAGGCAAAACTATCTGCTCCTCTCTCAAGATGTTTATGTTTATATCAGTGAAAATACTAAGTTACCTACTTCTGAATGGGAATTAAGACACTGAAACCTGTCTGTTTCATCCCCCATAGTCCTCACCTCTGATGCAAACTTCACAAGGCCCTAAATTCAGCTGTTTTCCTGCGCAACATCACATGATACCCAAAATGGCATCCACCAGCCACTCAATGCAAGGCCATAATGGGGCCCAGGTTCTCACCCAGGAGGAAAGAAAAGTTATCTTTCACAGATAGATTATCTGATAGATTAGTGATTATCTTTCACTTTCACCAGTTAGGACAAAGAACTGTGAATCTCACTAGCTTCATCACAACAACTAAATGATGCCCTAACCCAAGCGCTAATTCAGGCTTTTCAAGGCTGTGTTGGATGAGAACCCAAAAAGTAGCAAACGACAACTTGTTTCATTTTCAGTTGTTTTTCCAGTTTAGAAGTGTGTGTGCATCGGTGGGAGTTTCTCCTAACCCAAAATTACAGCCTGGAGGTTAGGAAGTATTCCCAAATTCGTGTATGTCCTTTACATGCAAGGTAAGCTTACTAAGGATTATACTTTCATTGCATGATTCCTAACAAGGAATGGTATTAGACACCACAACAAATACCACAATATTTGTGGTATCAGTCATTAATACATTACAACTTTATAGACAGTGAGGTAAAACACAGAATATGTGGCACACCTGGTCTATGGATAATCTTACAGACCTTTAGCTTGCATAAGTTATTCCACTGAAGTGATGTAGCACTGTAATTTACACTGGATGAAGACCTACCCCAAGATCTGCCTCTTCCAAACAGAAATGTCAGGAGAGTAAGTCAAACAGCCTGACTTGACAGTACAATTTTTCATGCATTAGTTACCCAAGTATGAAAATGCAATCAAAGGAAAAATATACAGCAAAATTATTTGGTGTTGAAAACCATCCCCAGAGAATCCACTGCAGATGTGGCCAGTTTTTTTGGTTTTTTTTTTTTTTTCCCTCAGTCAAGCCTTTCAGAAACATCCTGGGTGGGACTTGGCTGCCAACACAGCACCTTGAAAATCAGAAAACCCGGACCGGTGCTGGGTTTTCTCTGGGGGATAAGGGGGTTGGGGTTTTAGCGCAGGGTTTGGGGATTTTTGTGGCTATTGGGTCAGGAGACAATTGCTGTCCAGGGGAAGCATCTTATTCCAATCTCCCTGACTGATATGTACTGAGGATCCCATTTGTATGTCTCCATCTACTCAATCATGTTGGTAGCCAGCAATTCTTGGATTTAGTGCCAAGAATAACATTACTGTAGTTTCTCTTAGCAAAGTCAGAAGAACAGTCATATAGAAAGAACCACGGAGCCAGAACCAGGAATGAAATTAGATATCACACCAGCCTCTTCTCGAAAATAAGAATCTACCATTCACGTCAAATTATACCTTTATATTACCATAATTCAAGGATGGCCTTTGACCGAAGTTTAATTATTGGAAAATTTCTATCAAGCAACAGTGGCTGAGAACGTAAGTTCTAAACAAATTCTTCTAAAGAAACCAATATAATCTTTAACTGACAGTTTGATTCTGATCATGAAAGTTAAACACAGTCTATTCCCTTGTCCACTGGAGAGATGAACAAAAGCAGACCTCTCCATTAATTGGGTTTTTAATCATAGTTATGCTCGGATAAGATTTTGCGCTTGAAATCTGAGCCTCAGAGCACACAGGGAGATGACTGCAGCATGTATCAATGACCTCTTGCAACTGAGTTCTGGTATAGAAACAGGACTTTTCAAATGTCCCAGCATGTTCAGTTCTAGGGGTTTGGTCCAGATCCAAAACTCTGAGCTTGTTTAATAAGGAGATTCCAGGCAGTCCAGAGCTGACCCAGGGCAGCCACACTGGAGCTCCAGTTTGCTGACGTGGACGAGCTCTGTGCTGGGGACTGAGTAGGTCCAGATGCTCCTTCTCTCTTCAGAAAGGAAATTATAGTCTATAGAAGAGGAGCTTGGCACAGCCAGCTCTCTAAGCTAGGAAATTTCATGATCTGTTGGAATGTATTAACATGTACATTTTTAACTCCAACAGAGACATAGCTTGTCTCTGGAACAAATGTTTGATAGGGGCAGAGTTACAGGGCCTAAGGGAATGCAAGGGCCTGGATGATTTCATTTCCCCTAAGCTAAGGCAGCTGGCAAACGTGGGTATGGTTTACTGCTTTTTTGCCTTTTTTGTTATGAATTGTGTGGATAATTGATGGCAGGTTGCCTAGAGCCTGGGATAGGCCTCCTTCATGAAAGCTGAAGTAAATAAATGGTGGCTTGCCCTTATTTCACTGGTTCTGTGTCAAACTCAGGAATTCCAAAGACTGGCTTGGCATTTAAAGGTATCAGCTTAACATCACACACAGTGGCAGCCAGGATGTCACCCCAGGACCAGTAACTGCTCCTGAGTCAAAGCGCTGACATCAGGCCCAACCTCTTCTGGTGAAAGGGAGAAATTTCCAAGTAATTTGCCAAAGACCATTGGTTACCAAGCTCTGAATTTGCACTACATGCTGCAGACCAGAAGGAAAACAAGTAAAACATGTGAAGCTCCTAGGAGTTGCACGGCAAAAAGAAAAAAAAAATGTTTCACTCATATATTCTCAGCCAAATGTTTTCTTGTACAAACAAACCTGTAAATATCACATTCAAATAAAGTGCTTATTATCTCATTTATACGCAAAATCTGCACAGGTGGCTCTCCCTCAAACTGTTTCAGTGCCTACTTAAGGAAAAGTATTTTCACTACATGTAAAATATCTATGGCTGGTAGTTCAGTGTGGAGCGTATCAGAATCAAATTTCCACCTCACAACCACCTTAGCTGTGAAAATAAAATTTCACTGTTCAAAACATTACCTTGAAATTAATCACTTTTCTTACTTACACACTGATCTAGAAAGGCAATCAATAAACAAAAAATGTTTATTCCATTTTTCCAATGTAGGAATCAACCCAGAATCGTAATTAGGATCATCAAGCACTGGTTTTCTGTTTCACAAATGGGAACTAATATATATTAAAGAAACCAGTTCTTCCTTTTTACCCTCCAAGTAATCCATCTACAGCAAAAACAAATTTGGAGCAAATGATACAGATGATGTTTTCCTTTCATGGTGCAGAATTGAGGGAAGGCACAGCACAGGGCATAACTAACCATGCATTTCCCATAACTGCTATGTAATTTCAATTTAACTGCATTATAAGATCTATAAAGCCCCCATGAAGTATATTTTCTGTGCACACCACATGACTGTGGCTGGTTGTATTTAGGTAATGAAGAACCGTTTTATGTTAATATGGAAAAGGCCTCGTTCATCACTCTCTGAAAATAATTCACTCTGAGGAACCTGGTGATACAGGCACAGCAACACAAGAGCCAACTGGTAAGGCACAGAACCTGTGCCTGCTTTACTCAGAACATAATTACCCATGGGAATATCTCAAGGGCAATAAATTAAATCCCAGATGCACATCTGGTAATAAACACTGAAAGCACAGAATAGCATTGATGTCAATCATCCACCTGGTTACAGAAGCATCCTCTTTCAAACAGGACAGCAAAATATGTGTAACAGATGCAAAACATGCTCCTGCAACTGAGCTGCAATTGAATATTCCTGCTATTTTTAGTGTCAAGCCTGGGAGACCAGGAGAGCTCATAATACTGCCTCAGAGGTGCAGTGCACAGGAGCCAAGCTATGCTTCACACATGCTCCAGAACTGGCTTTACAAACTTACTCCCTTTCAATCAAGCCTCAAGCACCTGATGTCCTGGTACCATCTTCCCTAATATTAACTTCTTATGAACATAGGGAACACCTTAAACTGAGTGGGAAACTTTCCTACACAACAACTGATTAATTTCAGGTAATTGCTGAACTATTCACATGTTATGAAAATAGAGAATTCAAATGCCTGATGACTCAGAGAATATTCCTTAATCAGAAATGCAAAGTCAATCTGGACCAAAAAGAGCTGCAATAGGTTTAATTTTTTTCTGCCCTCTGTTCTGTTCTTATACTCTTATGCAGACTGCATAACATATAGCCCAGCCTGTTTAAGGTATCACCAAACTTTTCCTTTTTATTAGAAAGGGAATATTCATGCCCTAACCAAACAGTTCCCATTAGGGTCCATACTTTCTGCAGAAAGTTTCACTGAGTAAGGATGGTCTAAAACTCTGTTGCAACACATGACATGAGCTGTAGTCACATATGACATATCAGAAATTTCACAGGCTGCAAAACCCTGGATTTTGCAAGCATGTCAGACTCTTCCTCATAGGGCTGTGAGTGTGCTAACACAGGTACTGGAAAACTCATTATGCATTTAGTTGGACTGAAAGGAAAACATTACCCTTCAGGCACTTTACATGAAGACAATCTCATTTCCAAAACCAGAGCTCTCTGGTTGCAGGCTCCTACAAGTTTCCCACAGGATGGGAACTAAACAAAAAAAAAAACAACAACCAAAAAAACCACAACAACAAAAAAAGTAGTGTAAGCTAGAACAGAAAAAAAGGCATTTTGAGGAAATACTTTGTGTTCTTCTCTGTCATTAGGGATAATAGTTAAATCTGCAATTTCTCTCAACCTCAGATCTACTGAGCAACAAAAATGTATAGCATGCCTACATTACTCTCAGGGACAGGGGCAATGTTTAGTTCGTTAAGACTTGAAAGAAACATTTTAGATGCCTGAAGATATTGTGCTGCATTGCACAAACAGTACAATTGCTCTAACTGCCTCTGTACTGACCTACAAGTTACACAGCAGATGCCTTTTATTTCTCTATAAATCTGTGTTCCTGAAACATCATCATTCTATTTCCAATCAAACTGAAGGTAAGTTTTTCAGCATGACAGAGGCTATTGTCAGCCAGAACCAGTTGCAATTTCTGTCATTAAACTTGCCTTAACCAGGCTTGTCCTACACCATTTGTTGTTGTCTTCTGAGAGCAAGGCAAGCCATACAAGAAGCACTGCTTTAACAGGACACATAAAGGGCAGGAGAAGATTCTTCTCATTAGCTCTGAAATCCCTTGTCAAATCCTCATCTTCCGTATGTTAGATAACTCCAGGGGGAAGGGAAAAAAAATAATGCCCTTTCCCCTCAAAAATCTGACAAAACTTACACCACCCCCATCCATCCCTGTGAAAAAATCTTGCCTCCTGCTTACTCAGGCAAGTACTAAAAGAACCAGGCCTAAGCAAGATCTAACCTCAAACTTCACAGTTTGTTAGATATCAAAAGGGGTCATAATAATTAGCTATTTGTCTTGCCTGATTCTGACAAAATGTCCTAAAGCTCACTCTGCCATTTCAATAAGTAGTTATAATTCAAGACAAAAGCAAAAGCCAGAGGATCAGAGTGCTGGTATTTACATCTCATTGTGAGCTGCATTCCATTGTATAAACAAATTACTTAGAATTTTCTAAGTCTTGCAAACTTCAAGGAGGAATTTCAATCTTTCAGCCTCAGGAAGGGAGGAGATTTAAGGAGGAAAAGAAAAGAGAAAGAGAGAAAGTACATGCGCACAAGAATAAGATGAAGACTTATTTAGCCATCTCATGAAGAAATAAAATCTATTTTGGGGTAAAAAAAAATTTGGATTTTTTGGTTTTGGTGTTCAGAAGTATAAGGTGGCAGTTCTGACAAAATAGAAACTAATTTTAGTAGAAGCATATCCTTTTGCTAAACCAGCCCCATCCTCTCAAAGTAAACAGCTGAAAGTCAGATTAACCTTTCCATTAATCTAACCAGATTCAAACTTATATGATTATACTGGGAGATAACAGTCATCCTTTAAAGCCATACATGTTTCCCTTGCGTGAGGGGGGAAACAAAGGGACAAACTGGGTCTTTAACTGGGTCTTTAAACATGGGCTCAGCACAGCCTACACCTCTAGTGTAATTCCCTACAGTAAGTGCTGCCCAGTGTCTCACAGCTGTGTCCAAGAGCAAAGCCTGTAGGGAATTACTTGAAGCTATACACTTCCAGGAGCTGTACTGCTGGATCCCAAGGCCCTCCCAGCTAAACTGAGTGCCTTCTAACTCTGGATAACAATACTATTTAAGAGTGCATGCTTTCACTCCAATTCATCTTTCAGCCAACAGACCAGCTTTAGCTCAACAGCAGTGCTGCATTTCAGCTAATTTGCAGACTCCTTTTCAGAAGTTTAAACATATAACCAATGGGCTAAGTAGATGTAAAAAAAAAGCAGCACAGGCAGAATGCCTTACTCCCTTTCTCAAGAGAACTCTACGTGGCAGCAATGATGTAACTTGGGCTTTAAATGCAGGGATGTTGGATCAGTCATGAAAAGCAGCAGCAGGGTCATGCTCTCTTGTGTGGCATTTTGAAACTGCATGCACGTCAGGATTGCTCAGTTGTGATTCCAGTCCCAGTAAGAGAAAGGCACTGTCACTGCTGAAAGTTTCTTCTCATGGCATTGAGTCAACACTCACTGACATTTATAGGACTCAGACTAAGCCACAGCTGTATCCTGTGAGAAAACAGGACTATAGGAGCATCCCCTTTCCGGGCAGAGTCACATTCCCTTCTGCTATCATCACTCCAGCCTAGGGGTCCTGAAGTATTCTTCCAGCCAAAGCTACAGAGCAGGACGCTACTCACACCAAACGCCAAGTCACTAGTTCACTAGGCATGCTGAATTCTGTCCCAAACTTAAGCCTTTACTGAATCACTTGTAGCTTCATGTGAAATTTACCAGGAGTCAATCTATTATATTAACCACTACTAAGCACACAGATCATCTATGAGAACCCCAAAAGCCTTAACTTCCCTGTTCTTCTGTACATGTATATCTGAGATGATGCAAGGTCCTTTACTACATCAGATTTGAGCATAAAGCAGACTCGAACCAAAGCCACTGAGATTCTCTTGGTTTCCTGTGAAACCAGAAACTGGGCTGTGTTTACTGATGACAGGAGGTCAAAATCACATGAATTTGTGCAAAAATGTCAGTATAACTGATAAAAGATATTTAGGATGACTACTCTGTTTAATGTAACTCACTGCTGCATTTCGCCTAACCAAATCTTACTTCAGATTAATAGATCCTGAAGTTTGTTGCCCTCTTTTAAAAGAAAAACTGAAGTAAGTGAAGTTTTCATTCATTAAGGAGCAAATAAACTAGGTATAAGTCATCTCATTACAAGAAATAAGACTATTCAAGTGCTTCAAGTTAGGTTCTAAAGCACTCTCCTGAATGGGAGATTTAAATAACCAAATATTTACTTTCCATGTTCACTACATTCAAACACAAACAAAATAAACTGCCCGTAAAATATATAAATTCCATACTGCAGTGTTTTCCTAGGAAACCAGGAAAGGCTCAAAGAAACAGAGAACAGCTGGAGGGAAAAAAAATGCTCACCCCAAGAACCAAGTGTTCCATACCCTCATTTTAAAAACCATTAGGATGATATCACTAACAAAAATTCAAGCAGTGCCTTTCACACTGCTTGGTTCTGGCATTCTTTATAGGAGCAAACATGCACCACCTAAGGATCAAGATTTAGATCTTCTCTCCCCATCATCTCGCTTTGCTCTCCAAAAAACAACAAACCAAACCAAGAAGTTTGAGCGTTTTGCTAAAGTGTCGGAAAGCAGCAGGGTGTTGGGGTGTACACTAAAAAGAACAGCCAGCCCCACAGAGGTGCCTACTGAAACCTTACAGCAAAAGCAGGTGATTCACTAGCTAGAAATTTCTTTGCTGAGGAGCCAGATTCTACTTCCGAAACCAGCCAGCTATCCAACATAAAAATCCATGCCATTCCAGAAATGTATTATTAGCACAATGACTCAGTATGTATATTACAGTAGTACCCTAAGGCTTCAATTGATATCAAGGATGCTTTGTGCTCTGCACTGCACAAACTCATAGGAAGGCCCTGCACTTTACAGTGAAAATATAAAATCAAAACACGCCAAAGTTACTCAAGCTCAGTGTCCAGGTTTAGATGGAATTTTCTATCATTACAGCAAACATTTCCCCCAGAGGAAAAAAAAAAAGGCAAGTAAGAAAGAGATAGAAAACATGAGTAAAGGACAATTTTTCTAACTTCAATCCGAATTTTTGAAGTAGGCTCCCAGCACTCTGCTGGTCACCACTGTAATTCCAAGCCTCAGTGCCGTGACAGCAGCCACACTGTCCTGTTGGCTCTTCCTTCCCCACATGGCTCCATTTTCCATGTTCTGCTTTGCTTGTCACCAGGCTCAATGCCTCGGACATTAGGTTGTTCCCTTCCTTTGTTGCCGCCAATGCATGTTCCAGCACTTTCTGCCTCTTGCCAAAGCAAGCATTTGAACATCTGGAAATCATCCTCCATTACTTTCAACAGTGAGATGCATCTGCCTTGCACTGCAGTTCCCACACAGGGGGAAGCCACCACACTCACACATGCATGTAAAATGCACTACATGTATCTAACACACTATATATTGAACTGCTTTGATCTTTAACATGCACAAAGTTACAAACACGTTTAAAGATGTAAGCATATATATGGGGTAGCTTTACAGACTAGAACACTCCAGATTTGAGAGAATCCTAAAGTACAGATATTTACTCTCAGAATTGTGTTCTTACTCTAGTGCATGAAATCTTTTCAATATTAGAAACCAACAGGTTTTCAACGCATGCATTATGTGTGTTGGTTTGGGAATTTTAAGGATAAAAGAAGTCACTCCAATGGAAAATGAACATAGAGGAAAAGAGATAGTACTTTTTGCCTGTGCCTCTGAAGGAGTGGAAAATGCAGGCTATTTCCACTCCTTTTCCACAGCCTTAAGTCACAACAGGACAATGACCCCTCAGTTGTACAGAGCTGAGGGCTCCTTGCGAGGTACACACCCCACCACATTCCCAACACCTTTCTGGAAGTTCCTGCCTCTTGCTTCCCTTTGTCTTCTACTCTCAGAGCTTTGGACACACTGAGGATTATTCAGAAGAACTGCAGGAAGCCTCCAGGAGCCTTTGAGGAGTGAAGATAACCCAGCTATGCAATGGTATCTTTCCTACCAAGGAGCTCATCACTGATATAAGCAAGAAATCCAACAATAGACCATACTTGATTAAAAAAAAGTTTATTGATTATATCACTTGTTAACTATAATTATAATTAATTATTTGTATCAAATAAATTCAGGGTAACTTGATTTTTCTGAAATTGCATAGATGGCTTAAAGATTACTAAATAATCCTCAGTTTTTGAAAATTTGAGACACTCCATCTGAGGGAAAGAAACTCCTACATTAAGGTAGACAGAAAATAAGTCATTAGTAACTGCCATAGGATAGCAATCGCTATGGCAATTCAGCACATTTTTATTAAATCAAAAGATTTGATAGAACCCTGAGAAGAAAGTATTTGTGAAAAGCTGAATGCAAAGCAGCTTCTGTTTGCTGCTTCTGCTTTAATTTTTTCCTTAAATATTTTTTTTAATCTACTGGGATGTTAAACCTGACAGGAGACATGAGATTTCAGACTAGAAAGTGATTTAATGTTAATCAAGCTTGTGTATGATTTCCTGAAAGAGAGAACCACTTTAAACAAAATGCTCACTCAGCATAACCTCTGAGGTTACCTAAGATAATAGAGTGCAGGAGACAGTTCTCCTCAAATGAGGAGCAGTTTCCTTCTGGCTTTTAGCTGTATTTTCACTATTATTTTAATGTGAAGCAGTAATCTTGGAGCAATTGGGCCAGGACAAAGCCAGGAACTCTTAGAAGGCAGGTTTAGATTCAATATTAGAAAGAAATTCTCTCCTGTGAGTTGGATGAAGCACTGGAACAGGTTTCCCAGAGAAGCTGTGGCTGCTCCATCCATGGAACTGTTCAAGGCCAGGCTGGATGGGGATTGGAGCAACCTGGTGCAGTGGAAGGTGTCCCTGCCCATGGCAGGGAGGATGTGCTTTAAGGCCCCTTCCAACCCAAATAGTTCCGTGTTTCTGTGATGACTCCTTTTACCTCCCCCTCAATCTCCTCCTGCACTACATGGTGATTATGCCCAAAATCCCACACTTCAGGTGGCCAGCTTGCTGAAGGATGCTAGCAAGCATTTAATGACCAAAGAATACTTGGAGAAGATACTGTATGGACATTCTCTGCCAGACATCTACTGCACAGCAGGGAGCAGACCTCAGGGAGACAGTTTACTCTTCTGTTCTTATTCTAAATGAGTTCATGTCCAAAGCTTTGAATTCCTGCCAGCAGTATCAGAGTCGCTGTTTGTGTTTCTATTCAGACACATTATCCAAAGAACAAGGGCACAAAGATCCAAATTAATTCTTTAGTCCTCCCATGCTACGGCTACATAGTCCAAAGGCTATAAACGAAAAGCAGTGAAGACACAAAACACCATGAAAGCATTTCAGTATAAAACCAACTTCATTATATCGCTCCCCCAACTATACTACTCGTACAAAGCTGCAGGAAAATGCAAATTCTCAAAGCTCCCATCAGGTTTCAGCTGGCAGCAGCATGGCCAAGGAACAACCTCAGGACAGCTCTCCAAAGACAAGATCTATCTTCAGCAGCTGATACAAACAGAATCCCAAGGGTCTGCATGAATAGAAGCTCCCTGAACAGAGAGCATCCCACCACTGGCCCTCTGACAATCATTCTTAGTCTTCATGCTTATATAACACATGACCTTTCCACAGCAAATGCGGGTGGGATAGCGGAATAATGGAATTGTTTCTCACTGCAAGAATAAAAGACAGCACAGCAGGCTATGAAAAATGTATGTTGCTTACTAAGAAGAGATAATTATAAGCAACTGTTTGGATATTTTAATTACCACAGAATCAAGGGCTTACCAGCATCCAAAGCTTCCAGCACATTACTGTTTTCATAATTATAAATCAAATTATAAAATAAGAATTTATAGGAAAATAATTGTGTCACTTTACATAGTCAGTACCACTGGTTTATCCTTTCTGGTAGTTCAGGAACAGCACTAACTCTTCAGATTTCTCTAAATTTAAGTTGGGAAAAGCACAGAATCACAGAACAATCCATGACAAAAAAAAGTATCAAAAGAAACTGTATTATTTGTACATATAAAATACACTGATTACATAAAATATGTAAAGAATACATAATGCCACCCTCAAAGTGTTAACTGATGTGAGACATTTTTCTCCTGCTTGAAAGCACTTGGTTTCTTATTTCATACTATGGAAAGAAATACATTTTCTTCATTAAACTTGGAATTAATGCATCCTACACTCCAGTTCAAATTATACCTGACCCTCTGCACATGACAGTCTCACCAGGGCATTCAAAGACAGTCGAACAAGGTGGGTCTGTTGCAGTTTGAGATTTCAGGCAGTGCAACAATCCTTCCTCCTGCTCTCAAAGTTCAGACTCCAAGAAGCCTTTGTCAAAAACTGAAATTCCAAGTTAATCTGATTAATTTATTCATTTTACAGTAAAGGATACTTGGGTTTGCCGTGTTTGTTATATTAAGAACTGGGGGGAGGGGGTTGCCTATACAATAAACTGAAGGGCAAGCCCAGTCTCTCCTCCCTGACCCAACTGAGAATCCACTGGATTAGCACTTTGATTCATTCAAAGAGGAATTTCTGAGAAAATTTTATCATCAGCAATTTACACACAAAAATGTGCAGGGTCACAACGACAAACATGAGTGAAACAGTGTACATATAAGGATAGATCACATGCCTTCAGCTGGAATTTCGACTATTTTTTATTATTACTTTGTTATTTCTTGGCACTGAGTTTGCTGCCTTTCTCTGTATACGGAAAAATTGTTGTATACAGGCCACAAACATCTGTCCAGTTTTTTTAAAGGATTATATTGTTGCATGAAGATCTGCCTTTGCAGTTTCTGCTTCCCTGCACATACACACAAGCATCTGTGTTTCTTTTCTCTAAAGCACCAAAAACGAAGTTATGTGGCAAGTTGGTCAGATTTAATTCTAACCACAGAAAAATCACAACTTATGCTTTACCCAGATAGTAATACAACTTCAACACTAGGAGTTGCTCCTAAGCAGAGTTTCCTAGGTGCATTTATCAGCAGTCAAGGGATTTGGTGGATATTTCTTTTTTTCTGAAAACTTCTAAAGAGTTAGCAAGTTTAAAAATATTTATTTTCTACTAACTTATATTTAACTGTTGTTGAACAGGACCAGTGTTGCATGTTTTGCATGAACAAATCAAGCTGATAGAATGTCATCACACTGAAACAAACTGCAAGGATGAAAAGACCTCACCAAGAAATGAAGACCAAGCATGTCAAAACATGAGTCATGAAATGACCATTTGGTTGCTGTAGCAATAATCCATATTTGTAAACATAATGGGGAAAAAAAATGCATGCACTAACAAACACAGCGTGCAATTATTCTTCAATCACAAAGTATTTTCCATAAAAACTACAAGTTAACATGATTCTCAATTTTATGTATTCCATAATTTTGAGCAAAGTTTTGCTCAGGCTGAACAGAAGGACTCTTTCTCGTAGAAATTTCTTTGCAGAGTATCCTTTACAGTCAGGAAAGTCAACTCCAAATATTCAAAATCAACCAGTTAGCCCCTAAAGAATTATGACTTTAATAGATACTAGATACCCATCTTCTGCTTGTTTAGAGCTATAGTAATTTCTATTTTTGAAATATTTGCTACAATTGAACCCCCAAACATATATACCTACAGGCACACACAGACACGTATGCAGGCTTTCTCACTAAGAAAGCAGAGGCACAGACGTAAGAGAACAATCTGGAGATCTGGAACTTTCGGGAGAAAAAAAGAATCAGTACAGGATAACCAGGGGATCAGGCCCAGCCAGCATGGGTTTATGAAAAGTAGGTCTCACTTGACCAACCTGATCTCCTTTGATGACAAGGTACCCCACTTATTGGGTGAGGAAAAGGCCAGGATGTTGTCTAGCTGGACCTCAGTAAAGCTTTGGTCACTGTCTCCCACGGCATTCCCCTGGAGAAAAGGGCTACTCATGGCTTGGATGGGTGCACTGCCCACTGAGTAAAGAACTGTCTGGATGGCCAAGCCCCAGGACTGGTGGTGAAGGGAATTAAATCCAGTTGGCAGCTGGTCACTACCAGTATTCCCCAGGGCTCAGTAGNCCTGATCTCCTTTGATGACAAGGTACCCCACTTATTGGGTGAGGAAAAGGCCAGGATGTTGTCTAGCTGGACCTCAGTAAAGCTTTGGTCACTGTCTCCCACGGCATTCCCCTGGAGAAAAGGGCTACTCATGGCTTGGATGGGTGCACTGCCCACTGAGTAAAGAACTGTCTGGATGGCCAAGCCCCAGGACTGGTGGTGAAGGGAATTAAATCCAGTTGGCAGCTGGTCACTACCAGTATTCCCCAGGGCTCAGTAGTGGGCCCAGTCCTGTTTAATATCTTTGCCAATGGTCTGCATGAGGGGATCACAGCAAGTTCACAGCCCACACCAAGCTGAGCTGGAGTATGGATCTGCTGAAGCAGTGCTGTGCANCTCATGGCTTGGATGGGTGCACTGCCCACTGAGTAAAGAACTGTCTGGATGGCCAAGCCCCAGGACTGGTGGTGAAGGGAATTAAATCCAGTTGGCAGCTGGTCACTACCAGTATTCCCCAGGGCTCAGTAGTGGGCCCAGTCCTGTTTAATATCTTTGCCAATGGTCTGCATGAGGGGATCACAGCAAGTTCACAGCCCACACCAAGCTGAGCTGGAGTATGGATCTGCTGAAGCAGTGCTGTGCAAACAGTTGGATTCAGTGATCTTAGGGGTCTTTTCCAACCTTAACAAAAAGTCTGTAATTCTAAACATTATCTTACCAGATGCTCACAAAAACTGTGACAATTGTAAAAACAGGGGTATTTTTCCACTTTCATACAGAATCATACAGTATCAGTCTCCTTAGGAGCTGAGAGGACTCTACATAGATGAAAGAGCCATAAAATCTAAAGAAGCATTTGGCACAAATACTCAATATTTCTCTTACTTTCTCATAGCTACCAAGGACTTTTACATGTCATCTTATTCCCAACACTTACCCCACTATGGGGACTGTGCCATGTAACATCTTATCTCCCTAAAGATAGTATCAGTAAGAAGATAATGGACAGATTTAATAGCCCAGTTCCACCAGCTGAGCTGTTTCTGTCTCCAAAGTCTCCCTTGCATGGTTTCCAGACAAAATGAAAGACTTTGAGAATTCAAAGAAGGCAAAGAGGATAATTAATCCAGGCAGAACAATGACCATTCTTTTTTTTCCTTGCTCACACTGTCAAACACGGCAAATTAGATACTTTTAAATCAACACCAAGGCTCACAACGATCTCAGCTGAAGGAGGGTTGACACCACAAGAGGTGGACAGGAAAATATAATTCACCACAAAATTCAGACAAGGGTATGTTGCAAAAACTGGTGAGAACCAAAGGCAGGTATAGTACAGAAGAGAAGTATGGGAGATGGTGGCAATAAACCACCACTGCCATGCCCACGTGCAATTTGCACAGACAGTTCTTGAACAAGGTGATTCCCACAACTTCAGACCTGATTCAAGTGTACTGATTTTCCACTAAAGATGTGTTTATAATTTACTTTTTAAAACAACTTTTTACACTCGAAGGGGATGGGGAAGAATCCCAGAAGCACACCATGCTGCTGCTAGTAGTTTCCTCTATCCCAAGCCCTAGGGAAAGAAGAAGGGTTGTAGAGTTGTGTGGAAATTCCTACACCAAAGGTTCAGAGCTTTCAGGTATTCAGTGTTTAAACAGCACATCATTTCAGCCACCTCCTAGGCACTTTATGATCCTATTTTCTGAAATAATTTCTGCATTTCTGAACTAGACCAGGTCTCTACACAGAAATTAAAACCAGGATCTTTCAGTCCTTCTTGACTTTGCAGCACTGACCTTATTGACAAATAACTTTTAACACATTTAAACAGTCTTAACATGCCCAATTTTGCTGTACTAGGTTTCAAAGTGTCTGGTCTTCACATTTTTACATGCATTTTAAGCATGTGTACCATGTAGCACTACCAGCCAAGTGCTCTTGAGCAGAACAGATCAATCTGCAATGGTTTCAAGAGAAAAAAAATTAATAAAGAAACTGACATTACTTAAAAGCACAGCAATGGTAAATGCCAAAAAAAAAAAAAAAAAAATACTGTTAAGCAGTATGTTTGGTTTGAAGAAGTATTACAGTTCTTTCATTAAGGTGTTTTAACCTTTTTATATATATTTACTATATTCAACTTATTTATCAATATCGATCTCCCTTATGAGATCTGATGTTCTGTAACATACTATCACAAAAGCTATTTCTTCCACTGTGGCTGAAGTTGACAAGCAGTATTCAATCCTTATTTTTTCTAGGATTGTCATGAAAAATGACTGGTAAAACACTGGTTTACATGCTTTCTGAAAGTCTGATAGATTTTTTTCTAATCTACACTTCCTGAAATGCCTTTCTTGCTTTCCCAGATACCTCCAACATTTGTTTACCTGGTAGTACCTATATTCAAGTGGTACACTTGACCACGTTAATGAGAAATAAAGTAGCTGTATAGACAAAGTCACCTGCAGTAAAATACAATGTTGACAGATGTTAGACCTCTGCAAAAGCACTAAACCCAAGACAAACTACGAGTAAAACCTGTCCACTCTTCAGCATTTGGAGACTTCAGTCAGGAGCTAAATAAAAGCTGAATTCCCTTTCTTATGCAATGAAACCAGAGCAGTGTGTAAAATGCACCCTACTTCTATTTTCACTGCAACAACCCTCACATCACACTAAAATAGGTTTGATTTTTTTCAATATAATGAACACTGGAGAAGGGTATGAATAGTTGACAAAAGCTATTACACTCTCAAACAGAAAGATGAGTAAGTGAAGTAAGTGTAAACAGATGTCACTAATTTATTACAACGTATTTAGCTCGCTGACTTACCACGTATCTCTCAGTTGCCTCAGCCATCAGGACATGGGGAATGTCCCAGAATGTATTACTACATTACTGGTTTATCCCATAATACCAACAAACTAGTAAATGACATGTAATAACACCACAGAAAACTCATATAAATAGTGATTTTTTAAAAAAAAAAACAGGCAAAAAGCTATAATTTTTATTAAATAGATACCAAAAATGAAGTCAATATTTACACAAGTGTTTTGTTTGGTATTACATGTAACTGAAAAATGCATAATATATGTTTCCCTTTATGGCAAGTATATTACACTCATAAGTTTATATAAAGTGCCCCCTCTATGGGACTTCTTACACAGCTGTGCATGGGCAGGACAGTCTCATTTTGCTTTGTAGAACAAAAGTTCCAGAAATATTGCACTGGTTTATTCATCACGCTTTGACTCCTCCTCACTTATGCAATCCAGCGTAATACCAGAGAAGCTCAGTTACAAGAAAAATTACACTCTTGAAAATATACAATAAAGTAAGCGCAAACTGCATTATAGGCTACATCCTACAACGTGTTGGAACGCCCTACAATGTCCCTTTGTAGGACATAATTCGGAAAAGAAGCCAGTGTTCCATATAAGAAGCGTAGGAAGTATGTTCAGGCGTACAATAGCTCCAGACTGTCCCACAAGCAGCCTGCTCGCATTTCAGGAAATCAACACAGATCACGACATCCATCCCGACTGATGAGAGAGTACAGTCAGTACGCCTTCTTCTGACCATCAGTGTCTCTCTCGCATTTGAGAGACGATGATATTAACCACAAGCGGCTACCGAGCAGCCTCAGACGGTGCAGGTCGGGGGGGAGGCTCGCCAGCGCTGCTGCCCTCCCGGAGCCTGCCCCGAGCCGCCGCTGCCCCGCTCCGCCAGCCCCCGGGCAGAGGAGGCTCCGTGCCATCCTCCCCATCAAGCAGCCCCTCCGCGAGAGCCTGGGCGGAAAAGGAGTCGGAGAAGGAAAGAAAGGAAAAGAAAAAGAAAATGGGAAGGGGGGGAGGGGAAAAAAAAAAAAAAGGAGAATCCACGTTTCTGCATTTCTCTAAAACAAAGAATGTGAGAAAGCAGATGTAGTTCAGGACAAACGACTCCGCCCTGCGAGGCTTCGGTGTTTACTCTCCCAGCTCGCTTGCCCAGCTGTCCTCCAGCCCCGTCCCAAGCCTTTTCTTTTGTTGGGAACTTCCCAGCGGCGGCAGCCCCGCCGGGACGGGGGGCTCAGCCCGAGCCCCCCGCGGCAGCACTTGGCCTCTGACCGCCCCTCCCGCCCTGTGCCCGCAGCGAGCGCCGCAAACCTCGGTCTTCCGCTCAAAAACCCAAAGCGCAAACCCCTCTCTGCCCCCTTCTCAGTACGTAAAAGCAAAAGTCTTGTTACTCTCGTACCCCAGAGATACTAGCAAAATCACACAATAAACACACTGCATGCAAAAAGGGGAGATTATCATAATTGTCTTAGAGGTAGAGAGAAACTCACCACCTTCATACTCTTCCACTTCTTGCGCTTTTATGGTTACAAATCGGCCTAATAAAGCAGCGAGGATGAAAAAAGTTCTCGTTTGTACCAAGATTGCCATCATGCCTAGATATTAGACATGTATCCTCCCGGGGCAGCAAAAAGTGCAGAATCGTAAGGTTATTTTAGCACCATGAAGCCAACTGAGGAGTCTTTCTGCTTTTCCGCATCAGTTCCAGGACAAAGTCTGCGAGCCCTCCTTTCAGCACCAGCTCCAGAGCAGTCTGCAAACACTCCTTTCAGGGGATGCAGCTTTAAATAGGAAGAATGCTGCCTCCACTTTCTTCCTGCCCCTTTTCAGCTCGTTCAGGCTCCTAATCATCCACTCCCTGCCAAGCAACAGTCTGATTGATGGTAAATAACCGAATCAGAGCTGGCTTCACTCTTCCTTGAACTTTTCTCTTTACAAGCACACTCGCAGGATATTTTCCTGCTGCTGTGAAGTGCATGTGCTTTGTCAGGACCACTTATTAAGCTAGCAAAAGCAGAGTTTTAAGACGCTGTCAGGAAGAGAAAGCTCTGCTTTTAACACACCCAGCGCACGCTTCCCGGACATGGAGGGTATAGCCCCATTTGGAGCAGATTCCCTTATTAGGAACTTGATCCCTTCCAGCGCGTCACAGGAGGATTTCCTCCTCTCCCCTGATAACTGCACCCTGCCTCGCTGCGTTATCAAGCGGGACTCCAGTCCCTTGAGAGGGGTTCGCAGAGCTAAAATAAAGCAGCTTGCTTCAGGAACTTGTAAATAAGCATCCTTCACCGAAAGGGTGAAGTCATTCTCAAATGAATTCTTTTGCTGCTCTATATTTACTGTCCTACCAGTTGGGAAGACTGTTGGAAATCACCGCAAGATGCTCTACTGTTAACACCGGCATGCCCGTTCAAACTATCCAATTACCTGCTTTTCTTCAAGGTTCTCTGCCTGTGTTCCCTGACAAAACTACCTAAGCCCCAGCCTATTATTTAGTCCTTAACAATGTGCCTTAATTAGCATTCTAGCGTGAGCACTAAGCAAATCTCTCTTTTGTGGATCACTTGCAACTGGGAGTAGAATGTTAAATTTCTTTCTTCCCGCAGTGTTTATGGTCTGCTGAAAGGAAGCTCAGTCACTAATCCCCTCATTAGCTAAGAATGGGGTCATCTATACCTGCTGCAGAGCAACATAGATTCATCTGTTGGGAGGTTTTCTGTGTTCAGCCATTTCAGCTCGAGAACAATCCCATTTGAAGTAAACATCTTCACCTGGATTCATACAGATTGGAAACTCCCTGGCTAATCACAGCATGATTTAGCACCTCTCAGTGATGCAGAATCCTAAAGCCTGTGAAGTGTTCTTATGTCTCTTCAAAGGACCAACATGCCTAGAAGAAGAAAGGTAACCCAGAAAACGGTACAGCACTGCGATGCTACATCAAACCTACTCTAGTAGCAAAACCAGAGATTAATGTAAAAATACACTGAAAGAGAACAACATCAAAGTTCCCTACCCTCTTGCACCAAGCAACGTTGAGGCTTTTTTTCTGAGGTATTCAAAGACATTTTCTGCCATTTCACTCTTAGGAGAGACTCCTACAGTGATATCTAAAAGTTGCCCTTCATATCTAATTCTGCTTTGGTCTCACCAACAAATTATGACACATAACTAAAACAGATGAACAATAGAATAGAAAAGGATGCAAATTGAATCCATCCCCTTATGTCTCCTCATAAATACTTCCTTTTATCGTGGTTCTGCATTAAAGATGTTTTTAGTTTTATTACAAGCACCATATGGAGTCATTAAGTCTACCATTTTTCATTTAAATAAATTCACTTCCAGGTCTAATGTATTTGATAGCATCCCATTGGGTATGAGTGAGAGCAAATCTTCAGGTAGCACCACTGCGAACAGAGTGAGACTAAGCAATTAAGAGTGGGCAGATAAATAATTCCAAGTATGCTTAGTGTCCCTTCTCCCCCCCTCCTCTCAATAGGGGAGAAGCCAACACTGCACAGAATAATATTGTACATTTATGCTGCAACTTCTCTCCAATGGTTTTCCACTTTTTTCTATAGCTTTTAGGATTCTGTAAAAACACAGGAATGTGGAATTTTGCAAATTAGCCCAAGGTCATGGATTCACTAGTAAACCCTTTTTTGGAGCTCATTTTTCTTCTGTGCCAAGGGAAACTTACACAAGAAGAAAATTCCTTGGGAGGAGAATCCTGGGCCCCAACTCCTGGAGGAGATTCTTTTCCAATCCACCTTCACGCAAATCACTGTGATATATCCAGCTTACAGTATGTAACCACACCAAATTTAGTAGACAGAGACGCTGCAGAAGACGCTGCAAAGAGACTGAATCCTCTTTGTCTAGTCCATCTCACTAGAGCAATAAATGTGGAAACACAGAACACAAACCCAGGTTCTTTCCACCAGCAGGAGATACTTTGAATTCAGGATGGTCTCATCTACAAATTCGTGGCTGATTACTGACTCACAGGAGATGAAAAAGTGATATGGCATGATTAAAGAATCACTTTCTAATAGAATCACAGAATAGTTTAGGTTGGAAGGACCTTTATAGATCATCTAGTCCAAGTGCCCTGCTTCATATCTTCAACTAAATCAGGCTGCTCAGAGCTCTTTCCAGCCTGACCTTGAATGCGTCCAGGGTTGGGGCACCCACCATGTCTCTGGGACCCCTTTTCCAGTGTTTCATCACATCTCATCTTCTTTATGTCTAGATTCTAGTCTGAATCTACATTATTTTACTTTAAAGCCATTACCCCTTGTCCAATCACAACAGGCCCTGCCAAAATACGTGTCCTCATCTTTCTTACAGACCCCCTTTAGGTACTGGCAGGATATTATTAAGGTCTCCTCAGAGCCTTCCCCAGGTTGAACAACCCCTACTCCTCCAGCCTGTCTTCACAGGAGAAGTGTTTCCTGCCTCACATTAGAGCAACCTTCATGTTTGAAGAATCTTTATACAACATGAAGGGAAACAACAACACAGTAGCAACATCTTCACACAAAAGCAGTGTGTGCTCCTTTATGATAAGCTATAAAAAGTTTTTGTGAAATGAGAGCTGTCCCCAAAGCTAGGCCACTCCTAGAAATGTCAAGATACAGTACTCTGGGGAAAAAAAAAAAACAAACCAAAACTAAATGGTCCCTAATATCCTGTTTGCTGATATTACCTACTTTTAGCCAGTAAGTCAGTACTGTAAGTTATCTGACCTAAAAGTCACGTGTAAAATTCAAAATTACTCAAAAGTCAAAGAGCATTGTGAGTGATAGATGAGGCTAGGGAATACTATTAGGTAATTGTGAGGACTCAGAAATATATTAAAATTTAATTCACACTCTTAAACCTTTCTAAATCTCAAAGTCAGGCCAGAAAAACCCAATTAGCAGCTTCGGTGCATCAGAGCATGCATACATATGAGGAATTAAAATCCAATCTCCCTCAGGGTCTCTCCACTAGAGTTTAAGTGCCTCTCATGCCTTTCACACTGTTACATACAGTGTGACAGTGCTCCTGTCCCACACTAATCTGTACCAAGCTGACAAAAAATATCTTCATCTAAATAAGCAAGCTATCAGCTATGAATGAGAACCTGGGCCAGTGTTTTAGATCCACATGAAATCAGTGCATTCACAGCAACTGGAAAAAAGCTTTAGCTGAATTCAAAAGGTATCTGTTCAAAGACAAGCAAGATTTTCCAAAGCAGTGTGGTTTCACCAAAGGGAGCTCAAGTCAATGTGAGAGTTGCCATCAAGTTTTATGTAGGCAGTTAAATCCGCATTAAGTGCTGTTAGAAATTTCCACCTTATACAACTGCTTCGATCACACAGCTTAAAAAAAAAAAGGCAGCAAATTGCCACACCATATATTTAACTCACAAAAATATAGCCCACATAAAATGCTTGCCCTTTCTTGGAATTAACCATTAAAATGAACATGACTGAAATAATATATGAGAGGAGAATAGTTCTTCCTTTAAAGTACGTTCACTTTGCACTTTTAAGACCATTTCTACATAAGGAATCAGTTTTCCCATTTTATTCAGGTCTTTCACATAGTAAAAGGAGAGAAAATTCTGCTATTTAAAATGAGAAAATGTAATAGGAAACTATGGAAAAGGGCAAGAATGAAAAACAGAGGAATATTATACTACTTTTCAATCATATTTTTAAATGGACTAGATCCCAATCTGCAGAACCTCAAGAACATAATTTTCCTGCAGGAAAAAAATTAGTACCAGCTAGAGATTTAACCAATGCTACATCAGTAACAATTCTGCCCAATTGCAGGAGAATATTCCCATCAACCTTTGTGTAGGAAGGTTTAATAAATGAATTTAAATCCTAACAGAGGAAAGATATCTTTCTTGGTTGTATTCAACCTTTGCAATGTTGTTTCAGTTTATTTTTAACTTGGAGGCATAGGATGATACTTCACTTTAAAACTGCCAGTGTGGAGTCTTGGATTATGTCAGTCACCATAAATGGGCTTTTGCTATGAGGAACTCCAAACCCAGTAAGTTCAATAAGTTAGTGGCACTGACAGCCTCTCCTTTAGAATGTCTCAATTAAATTAAACTCAACATTAGTCTTAAAAAAAAAAAGTCAATGAATTAATTAGGCAAATAATTAGGGAGTCTTGCATGAAGTCTTCTGAAAAATTATTCTTTACTTGGAACAGGAAAAACAGCATCATTATTTTATTCTTTATTACAAATTCATTGTCAAGCTGGCTTTTGTCTGCCTAAGAACTTAAACTGATTAAGTGAGAACATAAAAGGATCACAGCAAGATACTCACTTAAGTGGTAAGGCCAAATGCTAATCTGTAATTCAAATAGGTCCCAACTGATGGCCTTCACTGGGTTTTTTGCCTAATATTAAATTAATTTATCTTAGGAACCCTAAGACAGCTTACTTTGTTCTTTTTCATTGACATAAAGTCCCTGCAAAAGGAGTTAAAGTCCTATCCAACAAACATTCATATCTCCAGTAATTTTTCTCACCCAGGGAATCACTTAAACCAGCAGGGCTGTAAACAAAGGATTTGGCTGAAAGTTTATTTTTAACCCTATTCTCTTGTATGAATAGGCTTGTTACGTGTTGAGGCTCAGGATTACTTAATCACCACCACTAAACTTTATCCACAGTTTTAAAATAATATTCTTTCATTGTCATTATTTTAAAATTCATATCCAAGACTATGTAGAACTATTTTGTCTTAGCAGATTTCAGACCACTGAACTGTGCTTTAATATGTTCAGCGCAGCCCCAAGCACAAAACGAGCCCTTGAGTAACTTGTCATCTTGTGCTAGTATAACATATCATGTCTTTAAGAAACAAAACACTGTATCTGTCTTTTAGAGCTTAAATTGTGTTAACTAAGGACATGATTAGAATCTTATTTATTGATTTATCCATGGTTGGTGAAGTTTTGTGTCTGTTGCTGTTTCTTTAAATGCATGTAATTGCTGCAGGTTCACATATTCCGAAATATTACAGAATTTATTCTCACAAATGTAAGAAGCAGCAATGGCCCCACTGAAAGGATAGGAAGACAATGAGGAGCTCAATTAAACTCTTATTGCCCATGCTCTTGTCTAAAGTCCCATGCAGATGGAACCCTGTAGTCACCAGTATTTATGTGCAAGGTAAGGACCCAAAAGTGTGTGTCCTCAGCTACCAGAAGTGTGCTGCCTGGACCTGTGTTTTCCCTATCATTACACTTTTACTTTTAAAGCATTGATCTTCAGCCTTAGAGTTGAATTTGTGGAATATCCAAAGCTGATGGAGTCATCTACTTGAAACCTGGGGAGTAAACCACTTAAGTTTGTAGCAAAATTCTTACCAACCATAACACGAGCACGAAGTTCAGAATGCAGTCTTACATACCACATTGCTCCCAAGTTACGTCAGATTTCCTAGCAAAATAAAAATGTTCAAAAGCCTGTACATACCACATGCTAATTAACAGAGCTGGCCTACAGATGTGACTGGAGAATGGCTAAAGCAGCTCCAGGAGGGACTTTAGAATCATCAAGGTACTCACAGAATATATATGTTAAAATTAATCTTAGAGAAAAATATTTACATAATGCTCCAAGGGAAGCTGGTTACTAAGTTTCCAAGTGAGATAAACCCAAAGTAACCAAATGTTAGCTCAAAATGAGACTTTGTCAGCAGTTGCTCTGGGCTTGAGCCTGCTGCCTGCAGGGAGCTATGGGGGAACCACCCTGGGTGGCCTGCAGAAGGGAGTGTCTTGAGCAGATGGGACACTGTGCAAGCCAAAAGCAGAGACAGGTCCAAGGAGGGTCTTCCCTTGGAGGGAAAGGGCCACTAAAATAAGGAATATATTTTCCCCCTAAAACCCCATATTTATTATTACATCCATATGAAACAAAGTGCCTGTGACTGTACACACACTATAAAGTAGGACTGAAGGGATCCATTTACACAGGATATTGTTTTCCATGTTAAAAAAACCTTAGCAGATGTTTAGTGAATGTTCAGTATACATAGACACGTTTGGACAACATTCTCAGGCACATGGTGAGATTCTTGGGGTGTGCTGTGCAGGGCCATGAGTCGGACTCGATGATGTTGATGGGTCCCTTCCAATTCAGCATATTCTGTGATATAATGACCGATATTAAATTTCCCTTTTCCAGAAAATCCCCATGTTTTAACATAGTGGTTTTGTCCTGGATAGTTGAAGTGCCTTTGATTCTACTTACTTACCATTTAAAATTAGGAAAGGCCTCAGCTCCGTTGACAAAAGGAACTTAGCTTCCTCAGCATCTTAAAAGGTAATTGTTCAGCTTTTTATAAGGTAATCTTCTTAAACTACATTATTTAATATCTTTAATTAGTAAGAAGAAACAGATTTAATAATTTCGGGGCAGGCATTTTTGACACCAATCAAAGCAGTAGACACAGGGGTGAAGGATTGCCCCTGTTGAAGTTAGGAGCAATAGTTCAGCTACTGAGTTAATGTATTCTCTTGTGACGGAAGCTTCCACCCCTTTCTACCCATCTTTTCATCACTCTGTAAACACATAAACTTTAATCTGCTTTAAAGGATTGGAATAATCCTTTTAGATTCTTTCCAGCACTACTTTTCTTCTAGCAAGAAAATATGATTTGTATAGTGGCTATATTCTCTCTTAAAAGTGAATCCTCTCCTAGAAAGTAGTATCCAGCTCTATCAGGTGATAAGATCTGATAAATAGAAAACTAGGGAATTCATAAAACCCAATTCAAAAACAAGTTTAAAAATCAAGAAAAAGGAAAACTTTTCATATTTTCCATGTTTATGTGGATATTCCCTATTTGTTTCTTTTAAGCAGCCAGGGAAAAACTGTGCCAACATGGAAAAAATTATGGATAATTAATAAAAGAAAGCAACAACACTGGAAGGAAGTAATAGAGAAAAAAGAGGAAAAAAGGAATCAGCATTTCTTTAAGTCAGGGATATAAGACTTGAATTTAGGAGTTGCATTCACACAAAGCTGAAACAAAGGAAAAATTCTGTAACAGAGTTATAATTCAAGCACTGGGGGTGTTGGTGTCATTACTAGAACTATAAGCACAGGACATAAAATAAATGTCAGTACAGTTGTGTCTAGGTTCAAGCAGAGAATGCAAAAATGGTTTATTCTGCCTGCTTTACTTTTCCATTTCCTTTCCATGCTGTCTTCTTTCCAATATTTTATAGCTTTTATGAGCCTTATTGCACTAAGATTCTATGAATGCATGTGTGGAGCACATTTTGGACTGCCTTTAAACATTAAATGCTAATTGAAAACCTAGTTTACTCCAAAACAATGAAGGAGTTTACATTTAATTTTTGTTGTGAAAAAATGTGCAAACTGAGCCCTTTTAGAAAACTGCTTGAAATTTTTATTTCAGGACTCTTCATGAGGTAGGCTTATTTTTAAAGTTATGAGCTATCAGCAAGTGGACTTTCATCTGGTCAATGGGCTGAAACAGATTGTTGAAGAGAGTATCTTCCCTCACTGATATGCTTTAATTTGCCTCAACTGATTGTTTTCATGATGTAGTTCAGGAAATCAGCCTCTTACCCTTTTTAAAGATTGATAGCTTAGATAAGCCTCAGTTGTTTTATAGAAGAGTTATTAAAGCTTAAAGATAGTTGTACATTTCCACAATAGCATAACTTATTTGCTTCTCAAAGATCTGCCTACCCTAAGATCCCCATGGTAGGCCAAAACTTAGAAATGGTCTTCTTATATCTCTTGTTATGTCATTTCTGGCAGCAGCTGAAATACTTGAACCTGGTGGCACTGCAGCACATGAACACAACCTCACCTTGTAACCCTGGATCCAGTGATGGGGTGGTTTGAAATGTACCCAGAGATAAGTAGCAGCCACAGTGGGTAACTTTGGCTCTTTTTCCCCTCAGTTAATGACTATTTGCTATTGGGAAAGATTTAGAGTTCTTGTTAGAAAGCAAGGGTTTGCATAGATGATTTATATTCAGGTACTTTAGAAGCACCATACTCACATATACTCTCCACAAATCTGCTGGGACGTTAATTTACAACCACATTACCTCAGCAGGCAAATCAAGTCTAAACACTGCTGCACAGAGCAAAGCCCACACAAACTGAGCCATGTATGAAAAAGCCATCCCAGAGACCTCTTTCACCATCCTTATTTCCATCTGCTAACGTGCTTTCCATGTGGATCCCCTAACCAGAGCCACAGTCATGTGGAAAACAGCCATGCAGTGCAGACTGCACCCACTGGGCCTCCCACTGCTCAGAGACACAGCCCTGGCACTGCAGGACACTCTGCACATGTGCAGCAGGAAGACAGATTTTTAATATTCTCTGTCCACTTCATTCCATGTCCATGGAATTAGAAATATTAAGTCCATGACTTAATATTTCTAATTGCCACATACATTCAGACTTTATTGGACTAATTTTTTTGCTTAATCCAAGCACAAACACATCCACAAAAAACAAGTATAGGTATGAGTTAATTGCAACTTGTATTTCTTGTAATCAGGCTGGTTGATTAGTGATTCCTCATAATGTGTTATCATTTTGATCATGATATTCCTGCCAATCTTTCAGGGTACCTTCAGAAAGATTGTTTGGCTTTGTTTACTAAATGTCATCATTATTGTCTCTTCAATACACTCCCAATCGCATCTTTATGAAGAAAAGAGGCCTGAATAACAAGTATTTGTTGTTTCACAGATTTTAGGATAACAGGAATGAAATGTTTGATTGTAATTGGATATTTTATCCTTATATTTAAGCATCTCATACACTGGGTAGAAAACATAGATGAAAATTCTGGTTCAATTTCTTCTATATACTTCCAATCTTCAACAATTAATTCTCCTATGAAGTGCAAAGTTTAAATTGCATGAAGGATTCAAGCAGGATGAAATAGGAGCTTTTGCTTAGTATTAAAAAAAACCCCTTATCTTTTGCAACTAGAATGCAAGTTTTACTAGTATTATTATTTCATATAATATTTTTTATTACTGCTTATAAAGGTTGCAATACAAAATGTCAATTCATATACAATTTTAATGAAGTTGGAAGAATTTTCAGATTTTTTTATCTGGTTCATGGAACTGTTTTTAGAATTACACCTAAGAATAAGAGACTGGCATGAAATTCTAGCCCTACTCTTCTGAGAATACAGGAAAACTTTTAATATAAAATCTTGACCTAATTTATTTGCATTCAGAAAGCCTGTGACAACGTCCCTCTGAAGAGAAGCAAACACATGTCAGAGGTAAAGTCCTGTCAGGAACTTGACATTGATCGCACACTTACCTTGTAAAAGTCCCTCAGGAATTGTCAGAAGTGTCACAAGCCCCACTGAAGTCACAGGGTTTCATATAGATGTTAACTCAAGGATATAGCAAACTCTTAAAAAGTCACCAGCATTTAGTCAAATATCCCTAAGGCTTAGATGTTCCCCAGAACTCAGTTTATTTAATGTATCTTCTCTTCTTCTTTTTTTTAGGCTTTTTGAAATCTTAGGTTCAGGCTTGTACACCAGCCCTTCTGAATAATCTTGTGAGGTTTCTAATGTACACAGAAAGGGAAGGGAGGGGGAAAAAGTTACTCCCAACCTCAGTGTCACTGATGTTTGAGAATACTATTTATACCCATGAAGGAGACTTTTCAGGTACCTGAAAAGTCACTCAAATTGTAGAATAAAGCCATTTCCACTTGGACGGGTGGGGGGAAGAAGAGGGGGACCTACAGACCATGAAGAGCTCATTGCACTACAGCTTCATGATTGGTACTAGAAGAAACTCAGCCCACTGACCTGCTAAAGCATTGTACTGGTTTGAAAAACAAACCAGTGGGAGACACCAAGTCAGAATATCAATTTAATAGGAAAATTTAAAATAAAGGCAGAAAAAACACTGGTTTAAATGGTCCGAGTCAGATACGACCTGACACTCTGTCAGTCAGGGTAGCACTGGCAGTTCGATACGATGGTGGCTGCGTCCTCCTGAAGTGATGGATGTGGTTCTGCTGAAGCTGTGATCGTGTACAAGGGTCTGGTCTTCCTTGGAAGGCTCAGTGGTGGCTCTGTAGCTCTTGTCCTCGGGGAATCCAGTGGGAAAGGCTGCTATGGTGTTTGAAATCTCAGATTATATCCAGGATGTAATGCTTGGTTCCTCCCTCTGGGTGGAACATCTCCCAATGGGATGGTGAGTCACGGGCAAGGGACTGATGGGCCATTAACAGGAGATAGTCCAGAGGGAGGAGGCAGGGAGCACTGCCCCACCTGGTTCCAAGAGCTCATGAAGATGGTGATAGAATACATGCCTTTGGGCACATCCTACATTGTAACTACCTACCTACCTGGGACAAGCATGTCCTGGAACAAGACATCCACCATGGTGAAGGAAAACAACTTTCCTGTCACCAGCAAAATAACAAAACACAGATTCCATGAAAAAATCAACAAGGCCTTTTACATTCTCCATAACTCCACACTGAGGATATGAGACCACAATACAACGTTGTTTTGACAGTCTTGCAGTGGCTATTTGAGTGTTTGCTGCTAGGCCTATAACAATGAATTTTAAAAGCCCACTGTCTTATACATAGGCTCCAACAGACCATCAGAAGGCCAAGCTGAACTTAACACACATATAGACTAGAGGAAGTACTTAGTTAGAGTGGCATACAGACAAATATTTTCTTTGGCAGAGAACTAGTCTGTATAAACAGGAACACAGTCAAATCACAAGCTTTTTGCAGGAACTAAAGTATTCAAGCTCCAAAAAAAAAGACACTACCCAAAGTTATATAGGAAAGAAAAAAACAGCTAAATAATCATAGAGTGATTCCTTTATTTTCATGAAGCTGGATCCTTTTGAACAGCGTCCTCCTTCAGTGCTATCATAAGGTTTCAAAACTCTAGATATTTGTTGTACCCAAAAGAACCATTAGTTTCTACAACAGTAGATGCTTCAATAAATCCTTCAATCCATCTAAAGACTATTTGCAGTTGTTTATGTTCAAGCTTTATTTAGTGTCACATTTGCACAGTCAGATTCAAGTCAGCTCTAAGTGCCCTGAGCAGAGGTCAGCCAATGTCAGAAACCCCAAAACTAAATGCTGTGTTTCTAATGATGGTGAGAAATTACTCAAAGAAACTGCAGTAACAGTTACAGTAAGCGATATTGAAACTTAAGTCTCTGATATTTACCAACATCCATGGAAATCATTCTCCACTGTCAATAAGAAGGATATACCAAAAGCGGTTCTGTCGTTTTTTCACTCACATTTACACAGGGGCTAGTGGAAGGCCTTAATCCTCTAGCTTGGCTTGTCTACTCCTCTCTAAACACAGAGGTGCCCAATACTTATCTTGATAACTGTGCTCTAAATTTTTTGTCCTATGATTATTTGAAAGTGAATCCATCCATATTGTTGAGGACAGAGAACTAAAGTTTGATCTGCTTCTTTAGCAAACATGCATGATTTATGCCAGGCTTATGGAACTTGGAGGACTAAGTTATCTCTGTTGGTCCTGGAACTCACCTATTCCCTCCATCTCTGAGTGAAAATTTATGTCTAAAGCACTTCAGTAATTTGTCATTTAACAATCTAGGAAAATGTTCCCAGTGAATACTTTTTCCATATCCTTTAAGGGTGACACAATATCCCTTTAAAAGCAAATGTACTTCTAAAATAAAGAGCTAGCCAACAATTCATGTAAATATTACTTTTTCACGTTTGAATTGATGAATGCAGAACTTCTGTGGAATGACTCCCCTAAGGGTGTAATGTCACATTCAGTTTTATAATTATGTGTATACTCAAACTTAATGAGTAATTACAGAACTTGTTTGTGGAAATCAGGTAAAATCAGCACAGTCCTTCATCTGTGCAATCTGTTCCCATTGTAGAAATGGGGAAGGATTTAAATGGTTAACTGGAGATAAATGTTTTTGTAAGAAAGCCAGCTGTGTTCCAGGCAGGAAAATTCGGTCACTAGTATTCAAACAAAAAACGAAATACTTCGAAATCCCAAGGTCATCAATGCACCTGTGTAAGTCCCACTAAACTTAATTGACATTTTATACATTTGTCGAGGGCAAAACACTCTCTTACAGCTGCAGCTCTTCTTGAATGACTGCTCATTTTCATGGCTTTTTATGACTGTAGGCCAGACTATAATTTAAAATTGCAAAAACCATAGTATACTTCAACAGACTAATCAACCTTTTTGGCTTTGGATTTGTGTTAGCTTGAGGCTTAGCTCCGGGTAGTGGATATGGAGCTGCCGACAGCTGTGGCTCACTAGGGCGCAGCTCCTCCCATTGTCCCTGCCCTGCCAGGGCACAGCGAGGGACTCAGCCTGGCAGCCCAGCCCTGCCCATTCAAAGGAGGTCACATCCAAGAGACAGCCTCTCGCTCTCTGAGCTTTCCCACTCCCGAGAAAGAGACCAGAGCATGAGGAGAGCTACTCGTGTCTGCACCCAGTGATGAAATTCCGGAAGGGCTCAGGGAGCAGCACTGCGGATTGGACACAATTGATCCCTTGTTCGGCATTTCTACCTCTCACTGCGGTTTCAAATACATCCTTTTAAATTGCTATGAAAGCTGCTAGGGCTTTAATAGCAGGTCAGGGTTAGGGCAGAGCCAAGAAGAGAACCAAAAACTGCTTCAAACCATCTCAAAAGCCGAGAACCAAGAACTGCTTCAAAGACAGTTCTCCTGTACAAGCTTCGTCCAAGTGCCCAGCTCAGGTGATTCAAAGGTCTGCAAATTCCAAGAAACACAATTCTGGCCAGATTAGGAGAGCTAAGAAACATGAAATAAATCGTCCCCCTTTAAAATCCCATTTTCTTCAACCAACAAACACGCCTGAGGTTTCCCCTTTCCATCAGATAGCCAAGCATTCTCCTGTCAGGCCATCCCTCAGCAGCTGGCTCTCTCCTTTACATCGTCCTACTTCATCTGAGTCCCTAACCAAAAGTCTGACTCACTCCACAGTGCGGTCCCAAAAGCTATTTTTATTTCCCAGCTTTGTAATTCTCTCTCAGATGTTAATCTATTTGCTCCTCCCTCCTCCTCCCACATAAGAAGTTAAAAATCTTTTTTCCCAGCCAGGCTAATAAAATAATAAAGCAAGCAAAGAGATTGTGAGCTAAAGCATTTCGGAACCGAAGAATTTATAATGTATCAAAATTAACTTCCTGTGTATTTCTGTAGTGATACAATGTTAAAAAAAATTTTTTGTTTTTGGTCTCTTAACAAAGTTCCCCAGAAAATACAGAGGGAGATTGGAAATTCAGAATTATGCTAAGGAATACCTCACTTTCCCCTGAACAATGAGGTTACTACAGCTGTGCAGTCATCCACCAGGAATCCCTCTTAATGGAACATAAAAGCTGCCACTTTATTCAAAAATTCCCTGCTGGATTTTTAAATTCTAGTGAGACATGCAGGAGTGCAGGACTGATGTGGGGAGTGCTCAAATTTACTTAATAATAGGAGGGCTGAGAGAAAATAATTCTTACTGAAACTTTTTTTAGAAGTATTGAAATTTAATTTAGTTGAACAGAAACATAATACCATGGTAGACTAGTTATAACTATTCCCAGGTTTTGGCTATAGAAAGTAAAATCACATCTGCAAACCAATCCCTGACAAGCAGGATGAGTCACATTTCAGTCTGTTTTCACTTAATTAGAGAATTTTTTACATATGTCGGGTTTAGAAAAAACAACACAGACAACCATTGCAACTGGAAAATTATTAAAGGGCAAAATGTGAAGAGTTTCTGACTCAATGGCTAAGGTATTCCTGACTCCCAGAAAGCTCTGAGGAAATAAAGGTAACCTTTGTAATTCGCAGAAATAATAACTCAAGTGTTGTGAAAGGATGCCCAAAATACTTCTCAAAAGTAACACATGGTTACTTGCCTAGAAAAGGAAACCTTATTTTTAATTAATCTGGTAGACATATATTACATGAAAAGAAAAAGTGAGAAAGAAAGAAAACCTGAGAATAAGCAAATGGGAGAAAACTACAGCCTGCTTTCTATTTTTTCAATTGCTTTTTGTTAACATCCAGTGAAGAGACGGTTCCACAGTAAAGCAACATGGTTTAAAATGCAAAATGTTAATAATGGCTAAAAATGAGACTTAAAAGCTTTTTCATCTTTGGAGGACATGCAAAAGATAATAGGAAAATAATATTTTTTGAAAGCAACTGAAATAATTACAAACCTGTTGCCTTGTACTTTTGTAGAGGAAAATGTCACTTTAAAATTATTCAATTGCATCAAGATGAACATGTCACTCTGAGATGCATCATGTCACCTCAAAGGCTATGACACAGAGGCTGTTGCTGAACTGAGAGATTCCCATGGGTACTTCAAGCTTCAAACCAAAGTGACTGAGCATTAAGATTATGTTGCTTAAATACAAAGCTATGTACAACTGCCTGAGAGAAAACACAATGTGCTGTATGTGGACACCTTTTGTGCTAGGTTGCAATCCTTTAGTAATAGATATTAAAAGAAATCTTATTTCTCTTCAGGTTCAGGAGTGCTGAGCAGGTTTGGACGGGAAAAACAATTCTGTATTTGGGGCATGGTACATTTTTCCCTACTCAAAAGTAGATTAGAAAATATTTGCATACTTGAGCCAATTCCAGCTTGCTTTATAACACTGTGCAATGGTATTTTTTCCATGCAATGGTGTTTATTCCCTAACTGCTTTCCTCTTTGATTCTCATGCTTCAGTACCTGTGCCTTGGGTCTAGGATAAAAGTATTTCAGCTTCTCCCAACACACAGACACACAGACACAGACACACACACAAACACACAGACACACAGACACAGACACACACACAAACACACAAACACACAGACACACAGACACACAGACAGACACAAACACAGACACACAGACACACACACACACACACACAAACACAGAAATCAGTAGATCACCCAGGAAAATGCATATGGATTTTTGGTTTTCTGCCCACAGCTGATAATACCAACATCCACATATCAATATCCACAATAAAGTTTGACTTGGATGGAAGCAGTGTCCATAACAATCTTCATGTTTTTAAAATTTATTTATTGCGATGTGCAGATAGCTTCTAGCATAACATTGAGTTGAAAAGTCTGAAATTAACAAATAAGCAAAGGGAAAGACAGCAAAAACAGCTGCATATAAAAAGTTGCAGATGGAATGTTGGAAACCAGTGGAAAATCCACATTATGGGATGTCATGACAGATCACAAGATGCAGATCTAGATGCAATATTGGCAATGCCTTGACTGAACCTTGCCAATGTCAAAAGATGAGACGAGAGTTTTATCAGTCTGCCTATGTGGAAAACATGAAATACTGAACTTGCTTGATAAATGAAGTTGGTGGTCCAGAAGTCAATACAGACCATTACACTAAAAAATACCCAACCAGGAAAAGCTTAAAAGAACAGGCCAGCAGCAGGAAAAATCATTACATTAGGTATACTATCATTCCCGAATGGGCAAGATTGAAATGTAAAAACAGTATTTTGGGATAACTAGCTCTACTGATTATATGTCTTGAAATAGGAAAAAAAAAACCCTGTCCACATACCAAAAGTACTTACACAATAGTACTCCTGTCCTCAATACTGTTCAGGGCTTCTATTGCATTTATTTTTGTAGAAGCAATTCACTTTTATTTGAGCTAGGGATGGAAGAAGGCTTGGAGCCAGAAGATCCAGCATCCAAACTCCATTTCTTGGTAATCAGATGAAGGCCATAGGCATTAAGGAAGACATCCAAGACAAATCTAAGTAAAAGAATAAGCAGAAAGGTACAAAATAACTCCAAGGAAGAGAGACAAGAAAACGATGAAATTTGTTTGTGTGCCTAAAAACATCCATGTGTCCATATAATACCCATACTCCTAGAGCTGGAAGGAATGTCCAGACTGTTGATCTCAGAGTGCCTCAGTGTGCAGGGGAACAGTGCTGTGATTTGCCAGTTCTGGAGGCTGCAGTTTGTAGGTGTCCTACACAAGAAGGCTGAAGCAGAAAGCAAACTCTTAATTCCTTCTCTGAGCCAATGTTTTAGCTCTTACCCAAGACTGTGTCCATGTCCTGGCAGCTCAGCCATACAGAAATGAAATACACTTTACATAACAATGGGAGCAGGTAACTGAGAGATAACAAGGGCACTTGAATTAGATCAAGCTCTGAATAAACTTCTTGGGTCTCAATGCATTGCACAAAACCACTGGGAATACCTGATGGTGAAACACCTCCCCAGCCTGACAGGAAGATGCTACATCCCTGCTGGCAAATCCCACAGGAGTGGGCACCCACAGCTGCCTTACAGGGATGTAAGCAGGGGGTACAGAGACTCTGAGACCTCTGCGCTGCTATTGCTCCTTTCCTGCTCCAAGAGCCTCCATACCAGACCCATCCAGAACAAATGGGGTTAAGAACTGGAGAGCAGCTACAGTGCCAGGAGCATGTGCACTGCTGGCAGAACAGTAGGAGAGCTGTCAAGTTTCAGACACAGAACATCACAGCTTTACCTGAAGTATCACTCTGTAAAAATACAGAGGGTAAAAGCTTCCCATAAAACATAAAATGTGGTTCCCACATTAATGGTGATACATCTAATTTCCAGAAAAGACCAAAGAGCCAAAGATAAAATTAGCCTTAAATACAAAAACTTAATTTAGCCATTATTAAAGCAGAAACACATATATCATATTAGAATATTTGTCTGCTTGTTCAAATTTTATTTGAATTCTACCACCTCTACTTAAAAGGTTTTATTGCTTCTCTCTGAACACAAGTTTAACTTTTAACTTCCAGTAGTGAATTTACTGACCTTGCAGTAATGATTTATGCATCATTTCCTGCATTGCCAAGCATCTGTGGATGCTCTTGGGTGAGCAGGGAACACACACAGGTTGAGAATCTGTATAAAAAAAGTAACTGGCTTTTTACTTGGGACATCTTTCCACATTCAGTTGCCTGCTCAGTCATTGCAACCCTAATTGATAGTAAACCAAACTCTTTCAGGCAGCCCTCAGTTTTACCTCATGGTATCCTCCTGTGAAAGGAGAAATGCAATTTAATTATTCTCTTGCCCTTTAAAACCAGTGATGAACAATCCAGCCCTGCCACCACGATATACCAGGGTGTAACATGGGCTGCTCTTCCACCAGCATGCCTGACTTCTGTGCAGAACTTCCCCACAGACACTTCCTTGTTATGTTTGTCCCTTTGCTAGCTGTGTCACCTGAGTGGCACAAACAGGGACAGCAATTACAAAAGGCATTTCCAGGCAGAGAAATCTATCTGCCCATCATGTAAATACAACATGTAGCAATTGTGCAATGCTCTTTTCTACACTGACATTTCACTGAATTTATGTCCTGCTGTATGTTTGCTACGTGAAATAATTCTGTAAAAACAGATGTAATTTCTCTTTCTTGACAATTTATGTAATGGATTTCTATATATAGTACTTATATTTACGTTTTTATTATTTGTATTTTTACAAATATTTTTCAGTAGAACACCTTGTTCCCCAGTTATTATTATTTGTTGTTAGATGGTCACTTTAATGCACCTTATTTTTAACTTGGAAGCCAATTGGCTTTTCTACAGTTCTATCTTCAAATGAATTTGAGTTGTACTCATCACTGACCAGTTATGTCAAGAATCTATGCTTCCAAGAAAAACTTTGTCCAAGTTGTTAAGGTTGGACAAGTCTGATTCTCTGATGGAACTTCTTCCAAGTTATGCTTATAGAAGAGATGCCTTTTCACATGTGCAGCCACGCATAATACAGGAAACAGCTGTGTGCCATCTAACAGGAGACCCTAAATGATCAAATACTGGCATTTCAGAGCAGGCAGCAGAAGGCTGATTCTCTGACTGCAGTGATGCAGTTGACAAGCAGTTGTGGACCTTAAACCAAGGCATTTAAGACCCAGCTTGGGGGCCGATGCAAACCTGCCTGCTGACATCCTCAGGGATCCCAGCTGGATTTGCCCTTCAGGGAAAGCACCAACTGCCTATTCCTCTTACTGCCAGATGGGTTACCAAAGTTTGGACCATACAGTGAGTGAGATGTCAAATACTACAAGACTAAGGAGAACCAAACAATTAAATGAATCACGATTGACTCATCTTTCTTGCTCCTTTTGAAGTGTTTTTAAAATTCTTTAACTTTCAGCAGTGCAGACATAAGAATTTACTTCATGAAGCTGGGGGACAGAGAAGGGCTGTGGTACACTTTATGATTGTTCTCACAGACCTAGGAATAGTCATACTAGCTTAATTAAATAGGAATATCTCACAGATCACACTGGGACACCAAGAAGGGTGGAGTTAAAATGTTGAAAACATTTTTTGTAATTCCTGCAACTTTTTCTCAGAAACTAGCTATGAGCATTTGATCCAAGTCATTAAATATTGTAATAAAATGGAACTAAAGAAATTAAGATAAAAATCCAGATTTTTGTTAGTTCATTTACTGGTATAATTATAGTGCAAGCATCACCATCCAGTCACAGCACAAGGAAAACAGTGCCCTATTCCCTATCAGTACACCAGGATTTTATTTGGGGTTCTCCTTTGAGTTCACTACACTTTTGCAAGTCACTAACTTTATGTCTTAGTCTGCACAGTATTAAGGAAAAAATGATGGCACATTTTAAAACTCGATCTATTGAGGAGTGAGTTTTTAATATTTTAAAATAATTTATACGGAGTAGAATTCCACAATAAGAATGAGAATCAAGTGTTGATCTCTGTCTGAAATAAAATGCTCTGAGGGCTCCTTGTTCCCTGCTAACTCTGAATTTCTGAGCCACACCTTTCTTGCTAATACTCTGCAGAAAAAAGAGTTTTCCAGTTATTTTTTTACTCTTCTTCATTAATTCAGTTGCTTCCAAGCCATAATCTGAATTGATCAATCTCACCCTGTTATATTTAAATGCTTCTTTTAACCGGGAGATAGCTGTTTTTCCATATCAGTTAACATTTATAGCTCAAGCAGACACTATTTCAGAAAGACCATATAGTCTGAGGACAGGTTGCAACAATAAATCTAAGAGAAAATGTCCTCTACTGCTGTAAACATCTCGTCTGAAGTCAGACAGAAATTTCAATTACTTCTACTCAAAAAAAGTAAAATTTTGAATTTTCAGATTATCTTCAAAACAAACAAACCCCTTTCATTTTACAAAAAAGCATGACACAAATTAAATCTCTGTACATGTTTCTGTGACTAATGAAGTTTCCTGAACCACTGATGGCCTACCAGGAACTCTCAGGCTGCCAAGAAGTCCAGAGACCTCAAACAGCAGCAGCATAAATTGTTGGTTGTTGTATGCTAGTATAGTTCAAAGACATCCTGATCCTTACAGACAGAGTAAGGAAATATATATGACAAAATATATTTTAATTGCATCCAAATGGAGGGCACTAGCCATTATTAATGTTGTTAACAAATATTTGTAATCCAGCTGCAAGGGTTTGAAAGTAACAGCAGGTATGTGGGGCTGCCAGCAAACAGCAAGGAAACAAATGAAAACAGACTGCAAAGGAGCTGGGAGGGTCTGAGGATGAAAAACTCACCAAGTTGACTGCAAACCATCTTATGATGTTACCCAAAGCTATTACCTGTGTTTAAAGACATGCAAAAAGCATCCAAAAGGAAAACAGGAGAATGATTAATTTAACCACTGAGCTTTCTACATGAAAAGGCTATTTGGAAGGGTTTGGGGGTTTAGTGGGTTTTGCTGGTCTTGGGTAACCAAACTAACACCAGTTGAATGACATTTCTCTCCTACTGCTTAAACATCTCCCGATAGCCAAGACACTGCTGTCATACATCTGCTCTGCAAAGGAAGAAAAGGAAGGTTAGACATTCAGACACGGGTAAGCAAAAAAAGAATAAAAAAGCAACAGTGTAAAATCAGATTTGCAAACCAATAGTCCTAAGTGGGCATTAGACCTTACACCCATATTGTCCCTCTAAGCTCTGGAAAGCAAATATGAACGGATAAAACAAAACTGGTTTTCCCATTATTTAATTTTCAAATAATTTTACAAGCGTGCCCTTTAGTCCATTAAAAAAATCAAACAGGAATTTTGAAAATTCCACTATACACTTGTAGTCTAATAAAAAACATTCTCTATTTCAACCAGTCGTGAAGTAATATCAAATGAGGGTTGGAAGCTAAGAGGAAAAAGAAAAGGCAGCTACTTTTGTGCCAAATGCAGAATCTGAGGCAAGTCATATGGAAATTCACAGTAATTCACAAACATCTCAATATTCCTTTTTTAACAAAACAGTAGTTCTGCATAGCAACTGGGGAATGGTAACCAGAACAGCCACTTTATATGCCCAAGTTTTCCATTCAATCAAGATGCTTCCTCTGGTGTTCAATCAAATATTGTTGAATAGCTGTAAATCATGTAAAGATGCTGTTTTGTTTGCATTTCAGAAAAACAGTCCAAGCTAGTTCACTTGGGTCATAAAGATTTTTTTCCACCTCAGTAACATTTTTTTCTAATTGTAACCCTACTTAAGAAAGACATGACAAAATTAACTTCACAATTCAGATTTAAGTGCTCTATTTTTGAGGCACCGCAGTTGCTTGGTAAGCCTGATTACCCAGAGTTCTTAAGGTTAGGCTCAAAGGCAAGTACGAGTGAACATCTTCATTTCAGTGTACAAAAAGGCCATTATGGAGTTTCATGTGTTTTTACAATTACATGGATTAGCAGTTCTCAGTCCCCAAAATAGTTGCATCTGTGACCATTTATGTTCCTACCAAAGTAGTCTGGTATTCCAGAGCGGTTAAGCTTCTCCACAACTATGTTCAAGGGAAGGAAATGAAGAAAAAGATGAGGAAAGAACAACCTTATTTTGAATATGTGCAGCTCCAGACTTTCTAGAATATCCTTTTTTCTTTAAAGAAAGGTCACTCGTTTTGTCTTACCTTTTTAATATGTTTTCAAGAAACAGTGCAGATGGTACTTTTTGAAGTCTGCTGTTTTAGAAATGTAAATTTCTAAGATTTATAAATATGGTTTACACTTTAATATAAGAAAAAAAACAGCATGCAGTTATAGGGCAAGGGGAAATGGATTCAAACTGAAAGAGTGCAGGTTTAGCTTAGATATTAGAAAGAAATTCTTTACTTTGAGGGTAAAAGTAAAGGCCCTGGCACAGGGTTTCCAAAGAAGCTGTGACTGCCACATCCCTGGAAGTGTTCAAGGCCAGGTTGAATGCGGTTTGGAGCAATCTGGGATAGTGGAAGGTGTCCCTGCCCATGGCAGAGGAGTTGGAACAAGATGACATTTAAGGTCGCTACCAACCCTAACCATTCTATGATTCTATGGAAAAAGATTAAATTGGAATAGGTTCTTTTTTGCATGACTCTTGACTTCAAAAGTACCTACAAAATTTTAAACTAGGTGTGACAGTCATATTTTATAGCCTAATTAATAAAATACCTTTGCTGAGCAAACATGGGTAAGAGCTCAACCTCACACATCTCTTTAAAAAGCAAGTTGGTATAAACTCTAAATTATGTGTCCAAAGTCTCAAGTGTTGATAAAATTCATTCAAGAGTTTGAAACCTGAACCCAAAGAGAAATACTGCGCCATGACCAGAATGAAAAGTTTGGAACAAACTTCCGGGCCCAGCCCCTTTCCCTGGAGGTGCTGGAGAACCTTGTCCTGCTGCAAGAAGGAAGCAAAGCACAGCCACCTCCTGCCTGTCCACAAACTGGACACACTCTGCTGACTGTTTCTCCTGTGCTGCTTCTGGACCAGACTTTTCTGGGTGCTTACAACAATTTCTCCAAAATAAGGGAGCATTCCTTCACCTTCAAGCCATCTGTCATCAAATTCCCTAAAACTGCACCTCTCTCTCCCATCTTTTTTCCTTGGATGGCTAATTTTATCAGCACAGATCAACCATGAACAACTCACTTCACAGGTTCAACCACTTCAGCATTAACATTTCCCATTTTTAATCCTCCATTTGAGCAAGATATTTGTGTTACAATGTTAGCTCATTGTTCTCTTGGTTATTAATAACATTGTACTCCATGTAATAAAAAGTTAATTGAAATCTCAAGGCAGTCATGAAACCATTCCAGAGTTTTAACTAAAAGTCACCTTGCAAAGTGACATTTTGGTCTGGTTAATGATAGAAAAATTGTTAGCTCTGCCTCATTAAAAAACCAAATCTCTGCACAAAAATTTGCAGAGACACAGCAAATATGTATTTTAATTTTATTTCTGTCTCTAAAACACCTACATAGCAACTGTTGTAATTGTGCAACTAATTACCAATGCAAATAAAATAAAATGACACTACAATTTTTTGTTTCAAGGTCTCTTTTGAGGACAACCTCCCCTATTAATTAATTAATTCATACTGCCTTTCCCAGCTACCACAAGAAGCTTAGTGTAGAAATTATGGATATCTTCATGTAGAGTAGAAAATGAAAAACTCTTGCTTTTCCCAAAGCCGTTGTTAATGCATTTTGAAGATTGCATTTTACCCTTTGTGAACGCAGCTTTGCTCTCCAAAATGAAATCTCACCAACACCACTGAAATTAGTGCAGTTACCAATCTGTAAGATCAGCTTGAGCAAGAAAATGAGGTCTGCTAGGGCCAAGTGTTTCACATTAAACATACAATTGCTGGCATAAAATCTAATGTCTCCAGTGTTCATTTCCTTTAAGAAAAGGGCAGGATGTGACTCAACAGAAAGCATAAGTCATTTAACAGTGCATTGAAGCACTTTGCATTTCTAATTTGCGTCTAAAAAGCATTTGAGGAGCAGACTAAGAGCAGATCTTAATTAAGGTATTAATTATGTTATTAATTAAGGTATTAATAGTACCTCCATGACAGGAAAATGTTTAAATGTGGTCCATTTAAAGTGTTCTCCATTGTTTAAAAATATATAGGCTGTGAGTCTTCAGTGCTTGTGGATCTGCTACCATTTTATGGTGCTAAGAATGAACTTCCATTCACTAAATTCTGAAATCTGCACAAATCTGTTCCAAGCCCTGCCTTTTGACAGAATAATATGCAAAAAACATTTGAGCAATGCTATCCTGGAAACCATCTCACTTCCTAAATATAGATCGCTCTAAAACTTAACATACATGAACACATCTAAAGCTGCAACTTAAAAATCAACTATGCAGCAATCCAGCATGTGATACTAAAATTACAGGGCAAACATGACACATGATGTCTATAGCTCCTCAGAAGAAAACTTTCATATGAACAACCCTGGCTGCCTCAAACAGGAAAGGACCCATCATTGTGTGATAATTTTCAGAGTATCCTGAGTAACCTGAGTATCCTTCTCAAATGCAACCTTTATACTGCGGCATCTGAATTTTTTTTGTTGTTTGTTTAGAAGATTGTAATTTTAGCATTGCTTCAGATAATGACTGCCTTTCACATGCATCTGACTACCAGTTACATCATTCCAGACAAAGCCAGTAGTTGCTGCTCTGATGATTCACCATCAGCCATGGTTTTCCACTGTAAAAAATAAACACTGTAGCCAGTCAAGAGGGAAGAGGCACTTATGATTATCTGAGGTATAGCAGAAGTATCTAAGAATTGCAAATTTTATTCAATCTTTTCACAGTAAACATGAGGCCTGTATGCTCTCATGGCATCTGCAGCTGTCAAATGTATTTACCTACATTGCAAAGGAGACACCTGCAACCTGAATGAATTTTTAAGGTCATGAATTTTTAAAGGTATGCTATTAAATGAATTTATTCTATTCATTCATATAAATCTATTTTATAAAAGCCACCCACCTTGTACACACCAGCTTGACTTTTCATCTCTCATAACCCTGCTGAAGATTACTTTGATTTTCTAAGTTACCAATACTATTTACTCTAATTGCACTAAAATAAATGTCAGCATATTTAGTTACCTAAATAAAGTAATTCTGGGGAGACAAGGGGATTCAGAGCTTTTGTACGGAATCATAAATATTTTGACTGGTAGGCTTGTGATGCAAATGTAGTTGACTCCAAGGATGACTGAAAGTTAAATTGTGGGATGACTACATAGGTGATCTCTGGTTTCAAAATTATTTTCTAGTGAACAAGTGCTATTAGGACATAAACTGTCATAACTATCCATCAAAAGATGCCCTGGAGGCTGAAACATGCTTTGAAGTTGTCTCTCTGAATTAGGGTAAGTAAATTAACAGCTTGATCTATACCTGTTCAAACTGAGTCTATTCTCATAAAAGATAAATTTTATTTTTTAGTATTATCAACATGACATATCTCACAAGTATAATGTCCAGTTAAATTAAAAAAAAAAAAAAAAGAGTCCTTACTGTCCTGACAGAATCTCCTTACTTCCCAAACATTTTGCTAATGTGCTGCCAAATTAAGAATTTTCCATTCACGAAATTCACTCACTCTACATGAATAAGTACACTCTGCACACACATATATTTATACACACCTATAGAATCCATACAAACAGAATGAAATTCGAGGGCAGTATCTAACAAGGAAACAGTTACAGCCTCCTGATCCCTGAAGTGTGCCTATGGCTACAACAGCTTCAGCAGTCACAAAAATTCCACCTCTGTACCAAAGACCATCACTGTGGTACCAGTCATTTACAGAACTGCTCACCCAGTGATTTCCACAATAATTGTTCAGAAAAAATCCTGGGGATATGAGGAATCACCCAAATGAGGCAGGGAGAAGGTCCATTGAGCCACGTGGTGCCATCATCTACCAAAACACCACAGTACACAACTCCCTGAACATTGATTGCATGTGTCATGCCCTCCTATATTTTCACATTAAGATTTAAATGCATTAATTTCCTGCCAAGACCCTGATTCACAGCCTGCTACACCTCACAAAACCAGGAGATTAAACTGATACATTTTAGAATTCTTTTTTTTCCACACTTTTACTCTGCGAGTATTGCTTAGAGGATAGCCCTTGCATGTTTTTATCTTCCCTTCACCACAAAATTCCATTTCAGAATGTAAATTCAATCTGTGTATTCTTCACACTCATTTTACTGAACATTCAAAATAGAAACCATTCACTCAATAGTTCACCAAATCTTCTACTGCATTTTAAGATTGACAGCTTCTCTGGGTTTGTTGTGGAAATGTCACAACATTTTCTTTATCAGCAATATTATAAAATACAAAAAAGAGCATAGATTCACATTCTCATTTTCCAAATAAATTTTAGAGCAATTTAAGACTCCTTGGCTCTTAGAAAAGAAGTTTGCAAATACAAATCTCGGTAAATTCCTTTCACTCACTTTTCTCCAGGAGTAGCTAAAGGTGTACAAATATAGGAGTGGCAAATTCCAGAGGAACATCAAATAGACTATTCTATTTAATTATATTTATCATAAGATGGTACTAATCCTTCCTTGGGGCCATGTATTTTAAAGCTATATTTGGATACTGAGAAATTTTTGCTTGCAGGGAACGCAAACTATCACTGGCCTGATTTTTAATTTAAAGTGATTTTGGAACTTGCCTGCTTCCATACCCCCTCAGATGGATTCTGACATAAGCCCAAAACAACTTCTTATTTCCTTCTAGAAAAAAAAGAGAAATTGCTTAAGCTTTCAGGCATCTCTTGAGTGAGAAGTCTCAGCATAATCCAAGGGTGAAATCCCATCACTGTTAAAGTCCTACTTGCATCTGATATGCCCAGATTTCAAACTACTGTCCATTTTCCCAACACTGACAAGAGTTTATAAATAATTGCAGTCTTCAGGGGTCTAGCAACAATCAACATAAATCTGGGGTTAGGGTACAAAAATACATACTGAATAACCCTTTTATTATCAAGGAAATATTAAATTACCATCAGCTATTTCTTATTTTCATTCTGTTGTAAAATTGATTATCAACATACAGCTATGCCAGAAGCACATATGCCAAAGAAATCTGTTTGCAAATTTGACTGTCAAAGAGAAATTGCTTTCTTAAAACTTGGGGAAATAACTCGAGATAAGGAATTTCATTTTCCCTCACTTTTACTCAACTACAAAGACTGTAGAAGCAGCAATACGGCAATGGTTCTATAACTGTTATGTTTCTGTTACAGTAGAAACATACATTCAAACAGTAATCTTAAATACACTTTCAGCATCAAATAAAGATGTTCATTACTTCTTTTGGAATCAGAAACTGCCTGCATATACTATGTATATAGCACTAATGGTCAGGATAAATTGGCTTAAATTCTCTGGTTTGCAGACAGCAAAAATGAAAAGGCAACACAACTGTTGAGCCAGGATATTCATCATGTCAGACTAACACTGCCTCTTGCCACTGTCTGCAAACATCTTTCAAATCAGGTGCCTCTGTTGAACTGAACCTCTTTTTCTCTTCTCACTAAAACAAACATTGTCCTTCCTGGGAGGCTGTTATATAGTTTCCTTCTTATTGCCCCTTGTTCAAAGGAGCCAGTTAGAAGAAGCAAAGCAAAGATCCAGGGCTGGAAAAGATGCTCAGTCACATCCTGCTAAAGACACACATCTTGGTTTCTGCATGAGAAGCAATATAAAGATTTCCTGTAGGTAAAACTACAATGACTGCTTCTTTGAAGCATGTCTTCAAAAGTCAAAGTCTGCTGCAAAACCTAAATCCTGCTCCTGGATGGAGAGAGAAATTTCCCTCCTTCTAGTATCCTCAGGCTGAGAGATGCCAGGCCTTCTCTGCTTTCCCTCACAGAGATTGCCAACTCCTATATAATAGTGCTTCATTTTGCACTTGATACCTCTAGGCATTGTTACAAAAGAAATTTCTGCCAATTTCCTCTTCAGTATTGAACCTGATAGAGAGCAAAAAATTTCTCTAAAGCCAAAATCCTGCTTTAGATGAGGAAAAAAAAAAAAAGGAAAAAAATTCCAGCATTTCAGAGAATTTAGTGGGGGTCAAACATCCATGCCACGAAACACACAACAATGAGAAGCTGCTGTGTTATCACAATAACATTATTTAGACATAGGCATGAAGACACTTGAACTGTGCAGACTGCATGTACTTGTGCACAGGAGAGAGTCTGCAGTGGGTGGATGCTTTATTTAGGCAAGAGCTACCCGTCTGTAACCGCAGGAGGGAGTTGGCAGATGGAGCTCTGGAGTTCCCTGCTGGAATCCGGCCAGGCACTGCCGTAACCAACTCCTCTTTGTGAAAAGCAGACGCAGACCTTGAATGTCATACGCTAAAGCTGTTAAAGAGCACTGAGCAACCAGACTGATTTCCTCTGCTTTGTTCTTTGCAGACCTATTTGCACCTGACGGACGCATGTGGAAAACTCCCACCCCTCTAAGACAACAGCTTCATATACTGCTTCAGTACAAGCATGAAAAACAGTAAGGACACAATCAAAAGTCAGTTTTGATTCCAGTTTTTAGATTGGAATAACCTAAGAATCTTTCCACAACCATATGGCAATTCTCATTATTACCTTCAAATAACAAAGATCCCACTGAATTAATGTTTCTTTAAAACTCTGCAGAATCTTAATTCTAAAATGCCTGCATTTCTACTCTTAGAAACTAATTTAAAATAAAAATCAAATTTTTTTTGCATTTTAATTTTTTAATTTTTTTTTTTTTATTTGCAATATTTTTTTTTCCTAATTAAATATCCTCCACCAAGTGGCTTAGTGGTATATAAATAGAGGAATAGCTCGTACCTAAAGCAGGAAACATTTCATGAAAGGAAAGCACTTTGAAGTTCACTCAGGCTTTGTTCCTTTAGGGCTTTGCTCATGTGCATCCCTAAGCAGGGAGCACAGACACAGGGGACATGGTTTCCTTCTGTTATCCTGCCTTTTCATGGGCATGTTACTCAAGTGAAGGGATATTCAGCCTGGTTTCCAGACAGACAGCACTTCTCTGCAAATTCCAGTCGTAGCCAAAGCATAGCATAACTGCTGCCACCTCTACTGCTCCGACACATCTTCTGTTTCACACAGAAACTATTTGGAAAAGATGAGAGAGTTTTCAGCTGAAGCAGGGAACTTTTTTTTCATTCACTGGAGACTAAACACAGACCTTTTTGGAACTCAGCTTTGACACTGGATGAAAGTAATAGCTGCAATCATAAAGCTGAGCTATTCTTTCAGCTCACATGGAAAACTTGTACAAAGTAAATGGTTATTTCATGAGCTTCTCAGACTGGAGCAAAAGGCATGTCATGAGTGGGTGTTAGCCTGGAGAAAGTGCTCGCTTTCTCCTTTAGCTGCTTAGCAGAGGTTACGCAATAAGATGCACTCCTCCAGAAATGTATGTTTTCTCATAGAACCTGAAATCTCAGGCTTGCTCTAATATACTGTGGTTTTCTGCCTTCTGCTTTTCAGCCAGAGAAGACAATCTGTCTGATCCCACAGGAAAACAAGATCTCAATTGAAAGATGTCCTCCTCAGCGCAGATTACCCAGACATGCAGTAAACTTCTCTTCAACCAAGCCCTATCTGTGCTGTACTGTGTCTGGAGCACTTGCACTGCTTGCAGCTCCCCTTCCCCACACGGGCCCTGGAGGAACACCCTGCCTGCCTCAGCCACCTTGCATCTATTGGGACACCAGCCATTCTTCTTCTCAGCACAGGAACACTGTAATTCACGACTCTTTTAAGGAAAAAGAAAAAGCTGTACATTAAAGTCCAAAATATACTGGAAAAGAGAAATAAGCCATAGCTCACTGACCGCAAAGACAAACGACTTGGCTTGGGATAACTGCTGAGGCAGCGGCCTCAGCTGCCTGGGGCAACTGCAATATTCAGCAATCATCTCCTCAGCTGGCACAGCTCACACAGAATTTAAGGAAACACAAACCAACAGTTCACTTTTCTTTAAAAGCTACAAGGGAAATTGCAGCGGATTTAAATTCAATTCAGGAGCAGCTCAGACAACACAAAGCTAAGAATAATAATCTTATCAGCTACTTCCAGGCAAGACACATCTTTTACTTATATTAAAATGCAATTGAGAAACCAAAGTTTTAGAGCAAAGTCCTTTCAGTGTTGTTACAAGAAGTGACATCCCTAGGCACAGACAGAAGTTTGCATCTTGAGCTGGCCACAAACTGCTTGCAGATGCTGTTTTACACACCCACCTGGAATGTCCCTTTTGTGCATGCACTTATGTATAAACAGCAAGGCATTTCCAACTTACATAAAAGTTCTCTCTAAAGAAAGTGCTCTTGGGACAGTGTTTGTTAAGTCCAAACACTATCTGGACTGCAAACCCATTTAATATTCATGAAAAATGTATCTAAGCCATGAAACACACATGTATTTCAATTCTATGCATGCATGTAAATATGATATATATTTATATAATGTTTAGTAAAAACCCATGAATATTTAGGACATTTAATCTGCAGTATGCTACTTGGATGTATAATTTATCCTCACATCCTTGGAATCCTCAGTATCTCTGACTTTATAATATCTTAACTTTATGTCCTTCTTGGCTTGTCTACTGCTAGATCACATCACTGTAGGTAACTTGTCAACTGCTACAAGTCTACAGTCACCAAAGGGTTAAGTCTGATGGAGAAGAAAATATTTTACAAATCAGAAAGCCTTTATAATGTGCTGTTCAAATTGCTTCCAAACAGTGCTATTTTTATAATGCCATCACAAAACCAAATCCTATCCTACCCATTCATGACTTCAGTGCAGCTTTAGATGAAAACCACATGTCATAAATCAATCTTTGCCCAAACTGTTGAAAAAAAACTCAGATACAAGTTCAGATAAAGCATTAAGGAGGTCAGAACTGGAATTGTCTAAATCTTCTTCAGCTCGCACTTTTAAACTCCACTCTTGCTGCCTGGGAATAGTTCGTCCTAAATTCTGGAGGGTTTTGGTTTTCATTTTTTTCCTCATTAAGTTAACTAGAATGTGAGCAGCAGTTCACAGACAAAACCAAGAAGTACTGACTGCTACCAGGTGCTCAGGAGCGAAAGGGAAGAGTAGCAAGAGAGGAGCAGGCAGGCAGACACTGCAAATGTTTTTGCTGTTCCTGTTACAGCTCCTTCATTACTGTTTTACTTGGTCTGACATGACTGATTTTTTCTACTGCTTTTCTAAAGCAATATTCCAGACCTGCATGGGGCCTTGAAGTTTGCCCTCTGTCAGTAACATACAGCACTTCTGCACAGCAATAACCTGGAACTACTGCCAAGACCCAGCAGAAGGAGAGTCATACCTACAGTATTCATTTCTCCCATATAGTTTGCACTGCATAATTCATAGACAGGTCTTTGTCTTTGGTACCCAAGCAATGCTCCATGAGCTTTTTACAGACTGAGGGAAAGGTGTCCTTTTACTCCTCTCTGGAGTATCTATGGAAACACGAGCCAGGGCAAAGTGCCAGGCATCAGAAAATCCTGAGATCACTGCCCATATGGGTTTTCAATGCATTACATCAAAGGCACTTAATTCACAGCTTAACTCTGAGATTACTAATACATAGAATATAAGAAGGGAACTAGAGTAATTTACAAGTGCCTCTTTAAAATTTTTCTTCTGATTATCGTGAAATTAGTTGTCAGTAAATGTCACCCATTAAGTGGTAAGCACCTCAAGGTGACAACAGTTTCCATACCACTGCCAAGGAGGGCCATGGGGGAAACACTGCTTCTTTGGGATTTGGCATTGTGTTCACTTCTGCATTCCCCTCTCCACCTTTCTAATTTTGCAGTGTTCTTGTCCTACAAGCATACAGTATTTATACAATTTTTTCACCCCAAAAATACACTCTAGAATATATATTAAATTTCACCTTTCCAAGGATGTTCAGGGAAATATTCTGATGAGAGTATAACCTGCTGTGAAAACAAAACCCTTAATAACAGGCAGAATTTTTGGTTTGTCAGCTTAATCTAAAAGGAGCAATTGTACCTCAGAGTTTTAGGAAGTATATTCTGTTGGCTTATATGTTTATTAAACTGGGGGACGCAGGATTCGGCCACTGTGAGTTTTCACATTCACATTAACAATAGAATATCATGGGTTTACAACACTATAGAACCTCAGGTTTGAGTTGGTTTTGGGTTGGGTTTTTTGGGGGGAGGTGGAGTGCATGCATTTACTTCTTCATTAAAACTATAGGACACTGACACCAGCATTTCAGTTGGTTTGGAATTTTGTTGTTGCACGAGGTTTTTTGGCTATTTCTTGCTTTACAAGTTCTCCCATCATTTTTCATCAGTATAATTCTTAAAATAGTGTTAGATCCTTCATCACATTTTATTATTCATTTTCACATACAATGCTTTTAGAAGCCACAAATGAAGCTGCTTTACGAATGTTCCAGTCCTTGCACAAGCTTGCAGGGAGCCATGCAGCTCTTTCCCAATACTCAGATGGACTCTGGGAAGTTTTTAAAGCATAGGAGTTCAGTGTTCAACTACAGCTGAATTTGAATGGGAATACCTCAATATGCAGCTGTGAAAATCTTCCTCATAAAACCTGGTAGAATTTAGAAGTGCTTTAGAAATAAGTCACCTAGTTAAAAAAGCAAAAGTTTCATTTTTTTTAGAATAAAATTTCCCAAACCCAAAAAAATCATGTTTTATATGACTTTTCAGTAAAACATTATGTGAGAGAATGTGAAAATTATAGTTTACAAAATATGGACAAAATGGTTATGTGAAAAAAACCCAATAGTTTTTTTCAAGAGATAACAGTTTCCCTTTTCCTTTCCCATTTATTATTTGGTCTTAAACTCTAATGTTTCCCTTTTCACAAGGCTCTTCTCTTTTCTCCTCTGCTACATAACTTAGTAAAGAGTCCAAACTACGTGATGAGAATCACAGCTAAGAAAAAACCCCACACATCTGTGCAGCATGGAAAAGCATCAATCCCACAGTGACTTACTGCAATGCTTTAAGTGCCTGTTAAGTTAGAACTCCTATGAGAGGAGAGAGAGAGAGAAAAAAAGAACATGAATTCAAACTTAACAAGCATAAAGTTTAGATTTTTTGCTCATTTTTGTAGGAATACAGAACAAATTCATACAATTTTAACTCTACAAGTTTTCTAGCAGACAGAAGTTGCAAGGACTACGTTACTATGAATGATGTTACAAAAAAGAGTTCATTCTGGCTAATTTTAAATTACAGTTTTTGTGGAAGCTGTAAGAACCATGAACCAAAACCAGGATTCAGTGAAGCAGCTGAGCTCAAGTGTAGTTGCTACTGTTCTTTAATGATTCCAGAGAGCATCTTTGTCACAAAGCCAGGAAGCCAAAGCAGAATTCAAGATGTTAAGAAAACAGACTTCAAAGGCTAATGCAAACAATTTGTGCAAGCTTTACTGTTTTCAGAATTAATAAACGACAACCATTCTTAGATACTGCTCATATAAAATGCCCAGTGATGCCTTTATGACTTACAAAACTCTACATAAACTGGTCCAAAATATCGCACCTGTAAAATCATTTTTGTTGGGTAAACGCAGTTCAGTAACACCACACAGGCCTGCACAAAAAAACTCAAAGAGGGTTTAGATTACCCTTTCAAAAACTGGTCACGTTTTTTGTGCCACAAATGCTGGCACATGCAAAAAAATTGTTACTAATTACTGATTTTATAGTTTTTACCACTGATTCCTTAGTGTTCTGAATACTGGCTGATTTCCCAGCCCAAGAGGCACAGGGAGTTTACCTGTGGGGTTTTGTATGTCACATCTCTGATTCATAAACTTCAGGAGTTGGCCTGCAAGACCCTGTTCTCAAAAACTTTAACAGAAAACAATGAAAAATCTCCTCCTCAAGATTTATCATAGCAGTAACTGACATCTCTGAAGAGTTCTGTTGATTCAAATAAAGATGGACCAGGTCAGAATGGATATTTTCAGTTATCTTGACTTGGTGGCAACATCACCCACATTCCTCTAGATTTCCGGAATCTAGATGATTTGGTAATTTTTACCAAGTGGTCCAGTCCTATCACATAAGTAGAAATCCCACAAAAAAGAAGAAAGTAGAATTTTACAGCAAAGCTCTTTATGGTTATTTCAAAAACATAAAAGGAAATGTTTTAGCAATTTCTATTACTGCTCTAGTTAACATCTACCAATTTTCTTTCTTTTTTTTTTTCTGGAAAATATATGCAGGCAAGATTTGAAACTGCAGATACTCTGTCACATATAAGCTCTATGAGGGCAGACATCTCAAAAATCTGGTTAATGGATATATACAACCAGGTGGTTGGGTTTTGGATTTTTTGGCGGGGGGGGGGGGGGTTGGGGGGGAATTTTGGTCTGTTGGGGTTTTTTGTTGTTGCTTTTAAAGGAAACAAAGTACATGAGTAATGAAGCTACCTTAATCACTTCTCAGGAACACAAATAGATCAACTCCTCCATTTGGCAGTTGATTCATTTTGTTCTTTCCTCAGAGACAGCACATTGAAGGGTTACTTCCTCAAGCTCTTTGTGAAGGCTACAATTCCCCTACCCTGAACCTCCAGCTGACACAGCTGCAAGCTCCTGGAGAAAGTTTCTCCTGACTGCTTGCGAAAAAACTCCTCCACTGCCCAGCACACTTTTTCAACTCCACTTAGTACCACCTGGTTTGTGAGTTCACCTATTAGCAACCTGGATGATTCACAGCTGTCATTAAGATTTCATTTTGATAACAAGTGAGCACCTATTTCTTGGCTGCTGTGAAAAATAGTCACAGAAATGTGATCAGTTGCAGATGTAACGCCAGCTTTTTAATTAACATTTTGCCATAATCGGTTGCAATGCCTTTTCAAAGCTCTCTTTTCTCAATAGCTAATTATTCTTAAAAAGACACACCTTTCAGACATAGGTTTGCTAAGACATTACCCTATTTGAAAAAAACAATCTCTCAAGTAACCTCAAGTGTTAAAAAAAGGACAAATTTTAAGAAAGTTGGGGTTAGCACAGAAAGCCCCATTTAATAGTGGAACATGTGAAATGCAATGCTGCCATAATGAAATGCAGCTTTATATTTTTAATACAACATTCAGATCTTTATTCTTAAGCACCATTGAGAGCTGTTTTTGAGATCAGTGACTCTTTCACCCACCACATGGAAGCGAAAGTTGGAAGAATGCAGTAGGTACTGTAAATACAGAAAGGCATCAGTGCCCTTGGATTCAGCTCAGTGAAGTCATAGAGCAATATTTTATTAAATGTATTAAAGTAGTTAATTTTAACTGGAAAAGGGGAAAAAAAAGCCACATTAATGTTAACAATATAAGGCAGGTAACCTTTTACAGAAATTGAGCTCTAGCCATTCCAGAAACTGCTAGTATTAAGCATCAGTAACTCAGCCTCAAAAAAATAATTTCTACTGCATACTCTGATGGAGTCTTAAATTTTAAGAATATAATAAGAACCACAAAATATTTCTGCAACTTACTGCATACAATTTCTCCTTCAGAATAAAGACTCCATCACTCAGATCCAATCTTTTTGATCAAAATAGCTCTTTTCTTACCAAGCAGATCAAATCTGCTGATAAAAATTTCCAGTTACAATGTCATATTTTTAAAATAATACATTCTTTTTTCAAACAACTGAGCCTTCCCCTCTAAAATGATTGTTGCATAGACATGTTTATGCATACAAGATGACTTTCAGGGTTTGGATCAGGAGACCTGCTCCTTTTATACCACACAATAGACACCTCATTGTGATTGCTAAACTTTGTCACAGCAGATGGATATTGTGTTTTACATGGAACATGGTATCATCTTAAATCTAGCTTTATTTGACAGGATTTTGTGCGCAAAACACACAGGACAGCCTGTGTGAGGCTGGGCTATGGCTAGAAACAGTCCAGGGACTAAAACCCAAAGGTGACATCAATGGAATGGCTGGGGACAGCCTGACTGCCCACACAGCCCTGGGCAGGTTCTGTGCAAGAGCAGGTGACTGGTACAGCCTGAGCAATGGCACCCCTACTGTGTTCACAACCAGAACAAAACTAAAATGGACATTTCTCAGTTTATAAAGTCTTTCAGAGGGGGGAGACAAAAAGCATTCAAACAACAGCATTTTGTTGTCTGTTTAAATCTTTTAGATCTGCCCTTAGACATGTGACGTGAATCTTAAGATGCATAAATACCTTCAATAACCTGGATTTAATCATCCCATGATTCTAAATCTCAGGTTGCTTGTCTGCCAATGTACAACGCTTATGATAAATTCCTAATATTAGAAAAATACTAAGAAAATTATACATTTTGAAATATCAAAACATTCAGTTTTACTTCTTACAAGAAATCATGCTGTTTGATAGAGTAAATTACAAGGTATTGTAAACTGAGATAGAGTTTATGGAAGCTCTGTAAAGAATTCTGTTGATGGACTGGACAAAGCTGTCTTATAGAAGCATATTGCTGAAATCCATTACCTCCCCACAATGGGGGGAGCCAACACTGATGCCATGGTTTCCTAGTCACAGAAACCTGGTAGTGGTGAACCCACAGCCCTCAAGGCCTCATTATCTCCGCTGAGGGAGTACATGTAATAAAACATCATTTTCTGTAACTGGCTTTCAATTAAGGCTTATTACTGGAAATGCTGTATGAGAACTACGTCTCAATCTGCTATAATCCCGTAGTTTTTTGTACCTTTAAAAATCTTATGTCCTGGCTGCATACATTACTTGGATTGTCCCTTTTTGCAAACAGATCACTAACTTCCCACAATGCAACACAAAGGTTTTGTCAACACACTGTTCTACATATCAGCGTGGCCAGATTTCTTTTCCAAAATAAAATCTTTGCAAATGGGTAAATTAAATCAGGCTGAGCATGGCAGCAATCTGTGGATGAGGAAGGTCACACTGCTGGCACACAGAGTCAAGGGCCAGCCAGGAGATGCCCACCTGGTTTGCTCAGTGCCAGAAGCACATGGCAAGGACAAGGAAATGAACTGCCACATGAAGAACCCAGGAGGAGGCACAGATTTAGTCAGCTAATTTAATGTATGCTAAATAGAATTCCCTTATGTTCTTAGAGCTGAAGTGCAGAAAAAACACTGTTCTGCAACTGAAGTGAATGGAAAAATGCTAAGAAAGCCAGGATTGGACAAGACTTATGAGTCACTACAGAGCTATCCAAAGGGATACAGAGGTCGGCCACTCGCTAGAACGTGGGCTGAAACAGTCATTGATTTATTTTCCAAGAATCCCAATCAGAGGCACTCTCAGGGGAGCACAGGACAAGAGACTTTGCCATGATTGCAGCTACAAAGATGACTGCAGTTCAGAAATTCTGGCAAACTTGAGAGGCTACAGTAGGAAGTCAAAGCTGTACTCTCAAAGTTCTGAGAATGCAAGCACAGTGCAGGAAGCAAGACTTTGCAGAGGCATAACTGCTAGGAGAGTTGGGAGTGCTAAATGTGTTTATTAAGTGATTTATTCATATGCATTCTTATCAAAGAAAAGCTCAAGGTTTCGTTTGATCAAGGTTTTGGGACTCATATTTTATGACTGAGTGTTTATAGATAGATTTGGACATCCCTCTCTGAATTACAAGGTAGTGGGTATGGCAGGAATATAGGTAGTGTTACATTTACTGCTGCACTCAGAATTCAACCTCCCTCCTTCATTCCACAGAAGTGTGAATTCCAATTACTGTTTTCGGACTAGGGGAAAAGACAGACATTTAGGAATACTTGATGAAAAATTTAGAAGATAAAAATTAATATAAAACATCCTTTCTACTTTGGGTTATGGAACAGTCTGAATCAGGTTAAATGTAAGAATTAATAATTCTCTTTATTATTAATTTAAAATCAATTTCTGAACTACCTCTAGGGCACTAGATGATTTAATTTAATTACATAAATTAAACTAAAACACAGAAATTTGGCTAGCCACTACTTTCCTCTTCCATAACTTAAAATGGAAACTTTTAATCCACCTGGCAGAGATGTTTTATTTACCATCCCTAGAAGTCACTGAGTTCAAACTGACTCTGAGTAAGTCCTGCAAAACCCCTGGTCTTTGAGCCTCAGCAAGATGACTTTATGTGCAAGCCAGCCACCTTAATAAGAGGGAAATACAGCTCTGGCGGCTCTACTAAGTGTATCTGCAGCACATGGAACTACACATTAAGGAAACTGACAGAAACTGGGCAGAAATAGTAGAAATTACCTTACATGACATCATAAAGCACAGGCCCCACATAAAATTAAATGTATAAAAACCACAGTTTTACATGAGGAATTGAGAAAGACAATGGAAATACAGCAAGATAATTTTTTTATTTTTGAGTGATTTAAGGCTGAAGACAAAACCCTGCAATTTGGGTGCTACAAACTAATGACTTATAGAAGTGATTAAGTCTGTAATTCTATGAAGTCAGCTTTTGTCAGCTGATTTTGTCACTCTCCTGTCTGCCCCAAATTCACCTTGGGCATTATTTTCATTCGCAAAACTCAGTTTTGTTCAATACATGGATTGTTTACCTGCTTTATCACCCTTAAGCAGAGTGAGCAAGAACCACAATAGACTTTCCCTTCCTTGAAACGTTCTGCTGTCAGCAGCACTTTTTCAGTGTTGCTAAAGGGAGGGCTGGACCACAGCAGCCATGCTAAAGGTCACTGAGCTGGGATTGAGAACTTTCTTGGTGCCTCCATTGCTCCACAGACTGCTCTCTCTGCTTGATTCAGATGCCTGGGTTATCACTGATTATTATTTGTTGAAGGTTCTTATTCAGAGGTGAGAAAAATAAAAAGAAATCAAAGTTATGACCAGGGTCTCTATCCTCCCATGACTTAACTCTTCATGTCTAACCATTAGAGCAGAGGTGACATTTTGCAGCCTTTGTATGATAATGCAGATCACTGTCCTGTAACATTTTTCATGGTGTGTGTATTTTAAATGGGGAAAGTAATAACAAAACTGTATCAAATCACTATGCCAGATGTTGATGTAGCTGAAGAGGAATCCCAGAGATACAGGACTGGAAGCTACAGTCCATCTAGGAAGCCAACCTGGAAAACATGACTAGTGCTGTGGGTAATGCTGGAGTTTGAACATCTGTATTTTCTTCCAGAAATGAAAAAACTCACACCTTGGAATTTTTTTAAGCTACATATATCAATGCACAGTCTGAAAATGCTGTGAGTTTTTACATTATATTTTCTGTCTGCTTTTTAAACTAACTTCACCTTGAGTGTAGACATGACCCTTCATTTTTGTCTACAAAAGGTGACTAATAGGATTTTAGTTAGAAATGTGCAGTTTAGAAAATATTATCCTGTGGTTTGCATCAACTGTCTACACCAAGATGGGAAATATTAATCATTGTAGCAGTCTGCCCCACACAAATAGATTAATTTAACAGATGTACAATTTAAGTAAAACTCTGAGCTCATGAGGAAAAATTTGGAGTTAATCCAGTACAAGGAAAATGAAGCACAGAACTTATTAAAGGAAGAAATGTGAGAAAGAATTGTGCTAAACATTCTTCTTATTCTTGCCCTCTTAGGAGAACATGATACTGGGCAACCCTGGGGAAGGAGAAGAACTGTCTGCTCCCTGAGGAAAAAATGGGGAAGAAGAGAGTCATCAGCTCTCACCTCTGGAAAGCTGAGTCCTGCTCAGTCATTACCTGCACACAAGAAGAGAAAGAGTGCGTGTAAAAATTCTAGACAATGGCTCAGTGCCTACAAAGAGGCATTCTTCTGTCTGACTTGCACTGCTGGCTAGATTTATGATCTGAGACACAAGTACATCACTTGCATGAAAGTCAAAAGGATATGCTTTTCTAACTTGATGCAAAAACCTGCAGAGACAGATAGAAAGTCCTTAAACTTCAATTGGATTTGGATTTGTTTCACTGAACTAGAAGATGACAACTTTTTTCCCCTGGATAAAAAACATAAAATCCACACAAATGAAAGCTCTTCAGTTTTTTTTTGATAAATCAGGACAAAGATCCTTGAAGAAAGACAATCCTTTTTAGTACTCAAAATACTACTTCATCTCTCAAAACATTATTAACATACCATTTCCATAACATCAGTTGGTCTCACTACCACCAAGCAGGAAAATTTCAGTAAATAGAATATTTAATTTGCAGTCTTACTACACAGCTAGAAATACACTAACGGGTTGTAATTCTTCAAGAATTTTAAGATATAATATATGCTGTGGCTACTTTTTGGCTTCTACATATTTCTAAAATAGACCAGTATTTCCATTTATTAACCAAGTTATCACAGCTTTAACATTTTAGATTACTCCTGTCAGAATATACTCAACTGATGACTTAATTTTATTTTGTGGAAGACCTTAGAAGTACCAGGCAAAGTCATAACAGCATTATGGTGAGGACAGGAAATAGTAAGAGAGAAGTGAGTGTGACAAGTGGGACTGCAAATTACAGGCAGAACTACAAAGTATTAGGCAGATAGGATGATTAAGCAATATAAAATTAGAATTAACCTCCTGGCTAAATATTATTGGGTATTAGAGATGCCTCCAGGTTGACAGGAGCTATACAGATGGTCCCAGGCAGAGCCTGGGGTTTGGGGCACGGGTAAGGGGTTTCTTCCTGTCAGGATAGTTTATGAAACAGTGTATGAAATACAACTTTTAAACGGACAACACAAATATCCAGGTCCTTTCTTATTCACAGCTACATATTCCAACCTAGAAAATCATTTGAAAAAAGGCGTGTCAAACATCCTTACTTATTAGAAGTGAATTAAGTTAGTACTATAAAATGGAGTACAAGTAGGATTAATTTGGAGGCAAACACCCAAGAAGCAACCTCTATAACTGATAAAACACTTTGTACTTTTCTTGCAGAAAAACAGGCTTTTGGATGCGAGACAAATTGAGCTGTCATAGAGGTGAGTTATGTAAAAACATCCATAATATGATATACTTATTNAGTTTGTAGGAATTCACACTTCTAGAAAGCAAATAAAAAAGACCTGATACAAATATTCACAAATTTGTAAATTAAATTCACAAAAATAGTCAAACTCTGTTGTTAGTCACTGTCTCCTGTTAGAGGATGTCACCATCTAATAGAACCTGCTAATACTTCCATATTTTCTAAAGTTCCAACATTCCCATTCCTTCATGTCCTTTTGCTCTGTGTTCAGATCCTGGGGTATGGGCAGGGTGGGGAGTACTCTCCATTCTCAGTTAGGAAAAAAGCTGGGGTTTTTTTAATATCATTCATACCCTAATTTATATCACAATTATGAATTAGAATTTTTCTAACAAAAACATAACCAGCAAAGCATGTATGTAAGGGCATATGGAGCTCTTATTTTTAATATCCATTACCCTGTTTTTTCAAGGTAATATGAAACAGGAGAGATAAGAATGAAATACATTTCTAGCTAAGATTACTTTCTTATTTATATTAGAAATCTAACTTGGGAGAATAATAGGAAATTTCCAGCTCACTTCTATGTTCTCTTAAAATTTAATCTATTTCGACTCTGTGGTCTAGATATGTTTTCATACTTTCTCTTAGTTTTTTCCAGTAATTTATTCTAATACAAACATTAGTTCAGCATTCCTTTCAATTAGAGTAACGTTCCAATTTTCTCACAGTTGGTAATCTCTCTTTACCAAAGAGATTTCTTTTTCAGTACTACTAAGCTGAAGTTACTGTTTTGCTTTTCTTCACCTTCTCCCTCCTCCGAGGACGTAATTCAAAATGCAATTTTTTAAGTTGATAATAGAAAGTATTGATTTTATAGTAGCAATAGTAGAAAAAATTATCAAGATCTATTAAACAAGATATCAATCACATTAAACCTTAAACACTTATATTTTATATATATATCCCAAGGAACTGCTTGTTGTATTCCCCTCAGTGATCAGAGATGAACAGGAACCTCCAGAGGCAATTCAAGGCACAGCTAGGCTTTACTTAGGTTCACTAAAATGGCTTCAAAAGAGGTTGTATACTCCCCTCAAAACTGAGGCTCTCAGTCAAGAAATAACATCCCTATCCCTGAAGTCTGGCCAAACACACTGGCACCAGGTTTCACACCACTATGGCCATTAAAAGCAAAGCCAGGCAGCATTTGCTTCCATTACACAGAGTAACTTTTCCCTGGCAAAATCATGTCAAAAGCTCTTTCAGCCCATAGATCACAAGAAGCCAAGAATTCTCTACAATCCTCCCAAAGGTGAAACACAGAATCTGACCTAGAAATGAGTTTCAGTCACTGGCCTCAAAACATCTGCCTTCCTAGTTCACCCAAACTCCTTTTTCCCACATACACACACTTTAGTGGGTTGAGTTGGCATCCTTTGTGGCATTCACATCAAGGACTATTATTCACTTACAATAATGACCATTTATTTCTTTAGGTTATGAGGCATCTTGGTAAAGCTAATATATTTACCTTAGTCTGCTTTTTGTAATCAGTATCTTGTGAAAATAATTAGCTTGTAAACAATTAGCACAGCATAAGTGCAAAATCTGTGAAGATTTCCACAGGCTGCACTTCCGGTATAGTTACAGGAGCTGGAGGTAAAATACAGCTAGAACTGGCTATATAACAGTAATTCACATTAACTGAGCAAAATGGCTGTTGTTTTGTTGATACAATTTATCAAATCACTTTTCAAAGAAATTTTTTTAAAATCCCTTAATCAGAAAGCAGCTGATGAGTCTCTAATTCAGTTGCAGACAATGACTACTCCTCACAAGGAGGCTCTCACCATCCAGCCTGTGGAAGCCCTCGGAGCCCCTGGGACAGAGGGGGACACACAGACGTGCCCAGCCCTGTGCCCAGTCAGTGCAGACCAACACTGACATCTGGTGCCAGCAGAGCCATTTTACACGGGAACAAGAGTCCCTCTTGACACCTCACTCAAGAGTTCCTAGTTTGACACCAAGATAAATCAACATTTCCTGTTCAGAACCAAACTACAGCCGAGTCTGACCGTAGGGACAGTAAATGAAACAGTAAAAATGCCAGGGACATACTTAAAGCCAGGAGAAGAAAATTAGAAAGCATTCGTAATGTATTTTTGGTAATGCACTTTTTCCAAAATGGTGCTATTGGCTGTCATATCTCAAGATAATTTTAGCTGCTGCTAAAATAGAGATCTCTATTTTTGTGAGAACATCAGTGCCAGGATGAGCAGAGCTTGCACACTTTACACTTTAGGAAAAGCGTAAGAGTTGTTTCATTCTAAAAACAGGGGTTTAGATTGTGGCTGACGTGAGCTTATCTTGCTTGAACTGCGACAACCAGTACATGTCCCATTTTTTGGGCTGGAGAATCCCTCTGTGCCAGCACTTTTTGGCTACTTGCCCAGAACAAACTGTCCCTAGGCAATGGAGCATTGAGCCTAATCTGTATCAATGAGTCTAGCACAGTTAGGGTTTGGGATGTGATCTTTATATGCACACATAATGTCCATTTCCTTGTAGGCCACAGCCTTTCAATACCAACACTATCAAAGACAGGCTGACACACCAGAGAGGATGATCCCAACGGTAATTAAAAGACTTTTTTCAAGACTGTGAAGAACCAATTACAACAGAGTATGACTGTCTTACCTACTAAGAAACTCAGCTTTTACACTGCACTTAGTTCTGCTACCAGCTGCTAGCTCGAATGTGTCTGTGCAAGATGCACAAACCTGCTCCAGTTACAAGCCAGCCTCACTGTTCTCTCATGCAAGTAGCCAACAGAGAACTATTTCCAAAGTGTAGCTGTTTCATGCAGCAAAACACTTTGCAACATGTCCTTGTTCCCAAAAGGCAGTCCGCAGCCAGCAAACTCTTGTAATAATGTTATTTGCAAGAACAGACTTGGAAAAAAATGGCTTTTTATTATTGCATCTTTGTGCCAGTGCAGACAGCATCCTGACTTACCAGATGTTTCATATTTCTTTTTTCTAAGCTGCACTTTGGTATTGCTAGAATTGAAGGCTTCAGACAAAGAGGGTTCTGTTACCTTAAGAAATCAAATTTAACACTGTCTCAAAAATCTGTGTTTACATGAGTAAAGCCTGATCGAGAGAAACACACCAAGCCTCCCTCCAAAGAGAACTCTTAGGATAACTCTGTAACCCCACTCCCTTAAAAAAATATGGAAACAGTAATAAGGTCTGCAAGTTCCATGAATGGAAAAGCATTCGTTTTGTGAAGTTTTGAGGGTTTGGAACACAGAGTTTGTGTGTGTTTTTTCTTAGATTTTTTTTTTCTTTGCCTTTTTTATTTTATAATTGAGATCATCAAAAATACTGAAGTCCCAGAATCCAGAGGACTATATTTTGTAGGGAAAACACTATTCAGGATTTTGAATGCATGTGCAGGGAAGGAAGGAGGTTCAATAGCATGACAAATAAAATGAAGTCCAGTTTGCCTAATCAGTGCCAAGTGTTACTGATTAGTTTTCACTTCATTTTAATTAAGGTTTCAAGACCTTTATTCAAGTACCACAGCTACTTCAGTAGATGTGTGGCTGAGGTTTGAATTTTCCTGCTTGCAGCAGATTCCAGGTCATTGCAGTTCTCTAATCCCTAACAAGCTCCTGCTACAAGGAAATATGAGCAAGTACAGAAGGCACATGGTTTATAGACCCTTATTGTACTGACTATTGCTTTTGCAATTCAGTATGTGGTCACTACAAGAACTGCACTCAAATGATGGATGGTCTCTAAGTCCTACATTAGGAGTGTGCATTACTTTTGAAAAATAACTGTAAATCAAAGAATGTGGAAAACAAGGTGAAACTCTCCTCTAGATAATAGATAAGACAGAAGGAATTCACTGCAGGGGGGGAATTAAAGCAATTCAGCACAGTAGCAGACAGCTGGGCAAGAAGCAATAGCAAATAAAATCCCCATAGCTACTGTAAAAGCTCACCCTGCAGTTTATAATTTAAAATCATGTTACACTGCTCTAAAGACTGTTCTTTTTGGTTTATTTTCTGCCTCACTTCTAGATTTTCATCATCAGACTAATAGCGTATTCAACCAGAATGGATTATTTGTTTTCCTATTTACTAGCCTGCAATACAAACAGCAGTTTGGGGTGGATGCTGTACTGGTTGGCTAACTACAACATGTTGCAGTTGCACGCTTAGTACCAAAAGAAAAATCTTTTATTTAAATTATGCCTTTACTAACTGCTAATCGACCTCTATATCTTTACATCTCCTACTAAGTATGGCCAAGGAGAAACCAGGTTCTCTGTGATACAACCTACAGGCATAGTGAAACAAAGCTACAATTCCAAAACTTGACATTATTGCATGACAATTAATAATAATGCATTGAACTACAAATTCCCATTCATTCCATATTCTTGCAATATGACATTTATATTTTTCTTCTGCCAGTATGTGTGAAAATTCAGGACCCATCATTATACAATTTCAGATTTGGGCAGCCTCTCTGTAGTAAATAGTACCCTTCTGACTGTAACACTTCAATGTAGTCATTTCTGACTTCTTTAAGCTCTCAGTCATGCTCCTTCTTTTTTTCCTTTCCCCATCCTTTCCATAGTTATGACAAGGGGATTCCTGGCATGCTCTTATAAACAGAGGTCTCTGGAAAACAACTGTAAGGACTAGGGAGGGGTTTGCACTGTCACACAGGCCCTTCCAAAACATCCTCAGTTTGGGGGCCTCTTGGGACCTAACACTACATTGTTTTCAGATTTCAAATAAACCAGTTAGGGGAAAAAATTGGTTTCTACAACAAGAGCTAAGAATTAACAAATACTAAATTGATTCCTGTGTGCAACGTCAGCAAGTGTCTGTCTTTGAAGAACTGCCATTCACAGAAGCTGTCCAAGCTTATTTCTGCTCCAAGCTCTTCTCATCACAGTAACATACATTCAACTACCAGAATAAATATTTGTTCACTTGTCTTGTATCTCCTCCTTAGTCTGCTACAAAACAAGAGCCTGCACTCTGACGAACAGCAATTTGCACAAAATTTTTGCTTTTGTGTGACCTTTCCTATCCAGCACAGCTTGGAACACCAAGCTGGCAGTGTCTGACCCCCCTGCACTGGCTGCTTTCCTGGCTGCAGCAAACACTTCACCAGCAGCTCCAGGAAAGGTGAGAGCCATGGGATGGCCCCAGGAACTGTAGTTTGCACCAGGACAGGTTTGTTCCCTGGGCAAAGGCACAATGCCAGAGTGAAAAGTTTGCCCTTCCTAGCAGTCACCAGCATGAGGGCCTTGCCAAGGAAAGGTTTGAATTTCCACTCCTGTCAACCAGAACCCATTCACAGGCACTGTGAAAGCAAGACGGGGATTGCTGCTCCCTCTGCAGCCTCTGCTGTGGGACAGTTGACTTCTAAATAAGGGATTATGAAACAAGATACACACATAGTATCTAAAAGCATTTATAGGAAAAATAATAATCTTACTGGGACCAACTTCAATCTACTTTGCTTATTTTTTAAGCAGTTTTACCAATTTCAGTTAAACCTGATATCAATATACACAATGAAATTGTTAATCTTCCATTGCTTTCACTGGGATATGATTTTAACCTGAGATGTAGCACTTGGTATCAACTGTTACACATATTAACGTGTGTGAAAACACACACACGCTAATTTCTCAGCATTCTGGATGGGTTTTACGGCAGGACAGCTCCAGCTGTACATACAGAAAGCTAGCCAGCACCCAGACCCCAAAGAGTGATTGGAGTCTGCTCTCAAACCAACCTTGCATGCATTTGCAGAAGCCTCAAGCTGGCTCATGGCACTTCCTGAAGTTCATGCTCTGGGCACCCAGGAAGCTCAGCCAAGTGTGGAAGCATCTGGAACATCCTATGATACCATGAGGATCATAAAGAACAGCCAAACTCAGACCCAGTCACAGTGCCTCCAGAAGCTGCTTGTATGCAGAGAAATTGTTCTTGCACTTCTACTACCCACCTTGCTCAGAACTACTTGTAAGTTACATTCTCAATTTTTTTTTCTAGATCTCTGCTGATTCCTTACTTAGCCACCATGTAGCAGCAGCTCTTTTTGGCTACTTAGTCAAAACAAATCCTAAAAATGCAGATACATGCCTCCAAAACCTTCTCTCAACAGACCACGCACTCCCTAACGCACACTTGTTCAAGGGTAATTTGTTACAAGTGCATGTAAATCTGTCGAATTGCCAGGCAAAACCAAATCTGCTCCCCTTGCAAGCTTTTCACCCTGAAGTCAAACACGCAGCAGGACTGACAATGTAAAATACCTTTTTTTTTAACAGCACCTTTATGTTTACAATAAAATAATAAAGATAGGGGATAATTACTTGCGGTATTCCTACTTACAACCAAATTTTTTTAAAAATTCCTTACAGCTGCTTCAAGTAGTTTGGGAAATGTAATGTAAAAGCATGAAGACTTTTCTTGTTACTTTTCATGAAATAGGTGGGGTGATGGTGGCCATGTACACATCACCACATTGCTGATAGCAATGGAAAACTCATCTGCTGTGCAGGAGGCATACTGAGTAGTAGGCTGCATGGTGAGGATCAAAGTCTGGAGTGCATCCATGCCTGGAAAGCTTTATTACATCCATGTGAACATTGTGACATGCACAGAATACCTAGGGCTGTCCTAAGCTTGACTTCCTAGATGCTCAGAGAAAGTATTTCTTTCCTTCCTTCCTGCTTTACAGCTGCCCTTTCTGAAAACAAACAAATTTCTGGCATACTTCAAGAAATAAGACATGTAACACTAGATTTTCTGCCACAATTCATGCATTTCTTCTGCTTTACTCCCTGACATTTGACAGAGAAGCCTGAAAAAACTGCCCAAGATTCATGTGGTATTTGTTGCAGAATATAAAATTCTAGTAAACAATGGATTTTTTTCCTTATTTGAACCATGTGTGTTCTACTCTGTAATCTACCACAGATGGTATTTTTCTTGTTACATAGATCTAGTATCCTCTACTGTTAAGGACTTATATGTGTGAGTTTTATGAGGGAACAATATAATACCATGAATTCAAGCTAACATCTTTAAAACCAGCTTGAAGGGTAGTTTATAAATTATGGGGAAGCACAAAGCTACCTGGCATTGATGTACGAACAGAAGGGCCACAAAGGACAACAGAAATTTGACTATTTCAAGAGAAGGCCAGACAAGTTCAGTTGCTGGTTCTTTTGGAGCATAGTCAACATTTCTAAGTGTTCTGTTCCACTTCTATTTCCACATTAATTACCAGGCTGTTGATAATTTCTTTGTTTTCAATTTAGAGCTTGCAAAAAACTAAAATAAAGTCATACCCTTTAACACCTGTAAAAATACTGCAATTAATGGATGCCTAGGAAAGTGGGTCAGAACAGAATATTTGAACACAGATAAAAGATATTTCCTTTGGCCATGACAGAAATTTTTATTAGATACATATTTGAGGTCCTTTATTCAAATCCTGCAAAGAGTCTGAAAGAAACTTCAGACTAAAAATTGGTCAGCTGGGTATTAGGAGATCTATGTGGCTCCTCTGAAGGATAAATGAGTTAAGGGTAGAGAAAAGATTCAGAGGTACTCCTTAAAAGCTACTGTTGTTAAAAATGGGTTTGATTTACAAATATAAAAGGAAAGATTTTTGAGAATTGGATTACATTTCTGTGGCCATCAGATATTAGAAAGTTCTGCCTATTACAACAGCAGTTACCACAATTTTGAGGGAATCTGTAAGGTATTGTGTCTTTCTGTAAGGGTTCTTAAATCAAACATGCAATACAGGCACATATACATTTTGATAGCTTTCTATAGCCAGGGCCTTTCTGTTTTTTCATACAATAGAATTTCATCTCCTCTCCAGAATTTCTAGGGAATTAGCTGGATAGAGAAATCAACAATGCATATATTAGTTCAAAAAATATTATTCATTGTTCAGAAAATACTTCTTGATCTGATTCATACATCTTCATTTTTCTATATGGCCCTACCACAGAGCTAAGTCCTCTTAATTACTGATCTCCTTGGACTAGACTTCTCAAAACTGAACTCCTACTACATTTCAAAGCTTCCCACCTTCTCCAGCGATGATTTCCTAGTGCAATTAATATTTCAATAATGTGAATAATTTATCTGTCTGAAATGGTCTACTTATTAGAAATAGGTAATATTTTCCAATAGCAGAAACCAAGGCCTTGCCAGTAGGTTTTGTCATGGAAAATCCTATCATGACAGCACTATGTGTTATTTCATAGTCAGAGAGGCCATAAACATAACCAGATGGAAAGATGTACTAAAACCCTCTTATTACTTTCCTTTCTCCGGAAGCATTTATTGTGGTGACAGTTTAGCATTCAGTTCCCCAGCAATCCTGGTGGTAAATCTATTTTTGTGAGGAAATGGTCCTGTGATACCATGGCTTGTGTAAAGTGCCAGCACCAGGCGTCACTGCAACTCTGAACTCAACTGCAGATTCATCATAAGCAAGAATAGAATAGTTGTTTTAACACCAAGCATGCAATAAAACTCCTTAGTAAATCCTCAGACTTTGAATTAAAGTAATAACACAGCAAAGGGAGATGGCAGAGAAGGTGATATGTGAAGAAAAAGAAGCATGTCTGCAAAGCATAGGCTAGTGCTGGCATATTAAAGATAGATTTATAGGAGGACAGATGTAAGCCCATGAACATGCTTTCCACTGATCCAGAAAGGAACTCTTTTAAATGCTTGAAATCAATGGGTAAATAAAGTTCTTACTGATTTACAAAGCAGTGGCAGCTGCTATGCTATATACTTGGTCAATGCAGTTCCAAGCAATAACAGTGAAGTTCTAAGGTTAGTTTCAGGATATTTTTGTTTGGCTGGCCAGAGTTTTAGATGGTTTCTGGATTTCTATTTATGGCATCAAAACCAGTTGGACATAATCTCTGAAATATCTACTACAGTTTGTCCAGGCTTATTCTCCTTCTGTAGTTTTATATCCCATATTTAGTATTATATTTATTTTAGAAAAAACCCTCAATTTTTCAATCCCTTGCAACAAAGCTTTTCCAAATTTTGTCCTGCTGTACCTTAAATCTACCCAAAGAATTTGTGAAGCAACCCTGAAACAGAGAGAAACTGCATTAGCAGTAAGGTAAAGCAACTCTAGTTTGAAAATTAATCCTCCACAGAGCCAGAAACTGGGTAATAGAATAGAAAGAAAAACTATTCTATAACAGCCCATTAAAGAGGTTCAAAAGTTTGTTTCATTTTACTGTCTTGGAAAGTTGCTGCTATGTATCCAACCAAGTTTTGCTTGTATGTATTCAAAGCTGATAAAATGAATACTTAAGCTGTTGAAAGCTTGGAAACTCCATGGTCCATCAGACTCTAAACATCTTTTTTACAGAAACACAATTAGTTGTGTTACATTTTTTTTCCCTCCCAAAATAAGAAAAAAAAAAAGAAAGCCAGAGACAATAATACATAGCCTTTGTCTTTAACAAGCAAAAAATGCTAAGAAAGACAAAACACAAAACGTGTCCTGAACCCTATATAATCCTACACTTCACAAGAAAACAAGTTATAACTTAAAACACATAGCTCCCAAGTCTGATTTGAAAGAGATCTTTGAAGGTTGGTTCTAAATGAACAAACAGCTCAATTACTAAGTGGCAAAGTTCAGATTCACATTTGTATTGAGAGTTTTGTTGGAACCAGAAGTGGGATTACAAAACCAGAAGTAGATTTTTACCCGTAATGCATCTTCTGCAACTGAATACACTGTGGATGGAAAGAGCTGTAATAAATAGCACAGAATGTTCCAAAGGCTGGTGAGATGAAAAATGTTGGGTTTTGGTTTTTTATCCTGCTTGGACTAAGCTTTGTAAACAGACAAAAATGTGAGCAGGTCACAGCTGATTCAGATATAAGTAAATTTCAACTCCATACTGAAATCCAAAAGGGTTTTGCTGAATGTCTTGGTCACCTTTAGTTTGAATTCTGAAGCTAAAGCAACAAGAAGAGATCACAGTAGAACAGATCACATATAGAACTAAGACACCATTTGATAATTTTTATGTAAAATATTTGAAATTTTAGAACTGAAGAAAAAATATTCAAAATCCTCTGAAAAAGAATTTAGAGAGTTCCAGACTAAGAGAGAGGGGGAGAGGTTGCCAGTTGTCCTACGTCAGTACTTTCAGACATGCAGGAAGCTAAGTCTTCAATATCTGGAAGTTATTTCCAGCTCTACAATCCTCACTCTCATTTTCATTACCTGATAGCATGACCTGTGATGCCACAGATTTCCCAAATCTCTTCAAAGAGGCTTAAAAAACAAATTTACCATGCCTTATTTCAATGATTTAGGCAGACTGATAATAAACAGTGCCTCATGCTGCAATGAGAGTGATTTAAAAAAAATATATTATATACATATAATTTGTATACTAATGCAAATAAAAAACTGCATTAACAAGAAAAAACTTGGATTATGTATTGCAGCCTCTGCTTTGCAGTAGTGTTTCTAAAGCAGGAACTGTAACTAGAAGATTAGAGGAGTTATGGAAAAACTGATCTTTCAATTGAAAAAGATCCACTGGTTTATTTTAGAAATTATTTAACTGGCAGTTGCTACACTTGGCCTTTTATCTGTTCCACAGCCTAAACTCTGACAGTCTAACACACTCTTTCTTTCTTCTACTGCTGGCTAGTGGAAGTGTGCATTTTCCAGTGACTGTGTAATTCTGTTTTGGACTGATGTCATGGCTGCCACTCCAGCAGACCCATTAAAAATAAATAACATACACATCTAGAACTTAAGCTGTTATCCAAACCAGAAACTTGTGATTGCAGGCAAACTACACCACCTTATAAATGGATTTTGATGTATGGCACCTGTTTTACTGAGAAATGCTGTAGATTCTTAAAAACTAAAAGCACACATGGTTTAAGAGCATTTGAACTCCAGAAAAAAATAGAACTGCATGAGAAAAATGTCTGCTCAGTTTGAAGTTATTGTAACACTAGATTAAAAAGTGATAAGGCCATTGCTTGGGAAAAAAATCTTAATTAAGACAAACTGGGACTGAAATACAGGAGAAAATGCAGTGTTCCTTTAAAATGGAATCTCTTGGGGAATGTGGCACAAAGGGGAAGAAAGCTTTTAAAAAGTGTACTTGACAATACTGATCAGAAAACAAGTTGCCAATAATCCATTTTCATGCACAAAACACTCATTTCACAGCACATAGGTATTTGAGCAGAGATGAACAGAAATTATTCAAAGGCATGCCTTGGCAAATGCTTAATGAATATGCTTTCTTCCCCCCTAACTTAAAAAAACATGCCATAGACATGAGGTTTTGTACTTTGTCATAGCAAGGCCAGAGAAGAGATAAATACAGAAGAGCTTTTCTTTAGATTTACAAATCATAAGGTCAGTAGAATTTCCAAAAAAGGAGGTTATACACGTGGCACTAAAACTGTCACCTATAGCAATTGCCAAGAATGCTAGAAAAAACATTAATTAAGGCTATTTCTGTCAATATCTTGCCCAAATATACAGAAGCCTAGAAAACTGTGAAAACTGTGCTTTGAAGTCAGGTGATGGTGGCTAGTCAATGTAGCTGTAAATAGCAGAAAAATCAGCTGGGTTAACTATCCAGTTTTTCTCAAAACATAGAGGACACCAGGTCAAGTGAAAGTAAGAGACAGATTAAAGAAAAATGCATCAGTCACCTGGACATGGAGAGACCACTGACACAGCTTTAAGGCAGACTGTTAAGTATATTGATCAAGGCATTCTAGTGAACAATCAAAAGAAATAGAGATCTTGGGGGAAAACAACTATCAACTCATCTTTGGTTTTGTTAACAAAAAATTCAAAATATTTATGGCTGATGTGCATTGTATAAACAAATCAAGCTATCGGCAAGTCAACTTCCTAACAAAAGTTTTCTCAAGTGTTTTGAGACATACCAATCCAATTTATCTTAGAGTAGGAGCTTGCCACATACTTTCCTTCCCATTCATCTCTAACATGTTATGGAAAAATAATAGTCTAGACAGTAGTGAAAATTTTTCTTTCACTACAGCCACATACAGAAGCAATTCCCTTTAAACTACTTTAATGATGCATATGACAGCAGCAGAGCAGTCAGAAGGTATCCAAACCAGCAAGAACAGAGGATTTACTACCTCTGCCTGTACCTGTCCTTGGGGACAGAGGGACTGGTATGATACTTGTTCAGCTGTACCTGCTTGGCAGCACACCTCCTTGTAATGTCAGCTACACACAAATACAAATACATCACACACCTGAACAATGCTTAAGACAAGACAACAGCAATCTCATTATTCCAGGTGCCAACAAAGTGCCACTTGAAGAAAAACACCATTCTCTACTGCAAGTGCTGATACCCATTTTGTGTAGCACAGGGAAGGACACAGCTGACAAGTCGTCTCTGTTAAAAGACACTGACATTCATAGAGGAAAGGGAAAAGCTTCAGTGAGATTCAGATTTCAGATTTACTGTGTAAATTATAGAGCTAACTTTTCTGAATTATTGCCTGTAAGTACATGAAACATTCCAGTACCATAATGCAAATTACATAACAAACTACTTTATTTTCCTTCAGCCTCCCATCTCCTTTTCCTCTGTCCTCTTCTTTCATGAAGAAAAGACATGGTCACTAAAGTGTGCTTTCAGATCCTTAAGGTTGAAGTATTTCTTTCTCCTTTTGTTGCTCTCTTTCCGGAGAAAAAACACATCACTGGTCAAAGCTGGTCAAAGCCTAGGACCGGACACTGGCAGAAGACACACAAATCAAAGTGCTCTAGTTATACTTTTAAAAGAACACATTTCAAAGCAAGGACATTCTAAAACTGTGATGATGCATTTACAGTGTAGTTTTTTTCATCATCCTAAAAGTGTAATGACTTGCAAAAGAAAAAAGGAAACCATCACACAGCAATTCTTAAATAATGCAAAAATATCACTGTGATTTTCTTTCTGATTTTTGGGGTGGATTTAAGGTTTTGTTTGTTTGGGGTCATTTTGCATGAATAATTTAACCTCTACAGTTCACATGCCATAGTGTCTTGGAGTTTAAAAAGTTTATTGACAAGTCTTCAAATATTAAATTGTTTATCTGTATTCTGAAAAAATATCCATAAATAATCAATAAACCAAGCAAAAGGAAATTTCAGCTTCCTGATGAAGAGGTTACCACCTGGCTGTCACAAGCCAGTGACCAGCAGGGTATGACGCTGACTGAGAACATGACCTAACTTTTCCAGCTGTCTCTCTACAGGTTCTGCTAGAAGGCTTCACTATTTGTCTTATTTACAAACTGAATTAGCTTCAGTGATTTTACTAAAGTAGGTAGAAGAACACCTCTGAAGCAGAAATTTTGAGTAAATCTTAAATTTAAGGCACAGTTTGAAAGAATTATCATCATATTACAAATTCCATCCTTAATGCAATTAACAAGGGAACACCCAATAGAAAGCCAAGTGAGTGCTGACAGACATCAGTAATTTTATTCAGCCTTTCTGCTCCTGACAAATGCTGTTGTCACTTCTCCAGAGCAGGAGAACTTCACACACTTCCAGTTAGCGAGGAATAAAGTGAAGTTACTGCTGGGCTGTGCTGTTCAGGGGTAAGAGCTGCAGGGTGATAACCTCTCACACATATAACCAGGCAGCTGGAGACCAGACAAAGCCCAGGCTCTAACTGGGTAATGCAGCACGCATTTAAGATAGCATAACCTTTGCTATCTTTTCTAACTTACCAAATATGTAATTAAAAAAAAGACTGCAGGACACAAAGCTAAACCCTTCCGGTCCCATTAGCTAAAAGCACAAACAGACATGAGCCAAGATGGTATAGATCTCCAAGATATTAAGATCTTATTACTGGCTTTCCATATTCTCTTTTTAGAGCAATACTAGCTAAGTTTGTATGAAATGCTAACCAAATAAAACAGAAAGCTAAAAAGAAACTCCTGTGGAGACACATTCAGCATCTCTTAACTATCTCATAGTAGCTTCAAAATATAGAAAAAAATTTGCAGTTAGCAGAAAGATCTTTCAAGTTAAAAATATTACTACCTTTATGAACACTGAAAATGTTGCTCAAAAAGAATAAGAGAATATGAGTTTAGTTTACTAAAAACAAACAAGAATGAACAAAAGTTATTTTTAATCTTACTTTAAAAACACAATGGACCAATTCTCCTATCACCAACCATGGCCAAGAGCAGATGTTAGGAGACAACTACATATATGGGTCAAACACATACTAGTATTTTCCCACTGAAACTGGTCTCTCTAGGTGACTTTCAATCATCCAACCTATGCAAATATGACTGAAAACAGTGACCTGCACAACTATATTTTGTATTCTGTATTTTATTCTGAGAGCCTTGAACTAGGAATAATTTAATTATTAGCTAAAAAAATCATTCTTAAATGTGAAATAAGAAACATCTATTTTCATTTATTTTTAATTTGTATCTCAGGAGTGCAAACCACAGCTGTGCATTTAGGTATCTAATACTTACATGTCCCTTTTAAAATGCCACATTTTCATAAGGCAGTGTAGGGGATTAAGAGAAGATTATCCACTACTGACCAAAGCAAGGTGGAAGCAAGAACACAAAATATTTGTGTTAGTAGCATTTTGCTAGAAAATTACAAACCACTCTACAAGAAGTAAAACGTTTGGTGCTCATACGTGGAGTCTGCAAAAGGAGTGAAGAGGGCAGCACAATGTGAAGAAAAGTGACATCATGAGAATGGCTGTGCTGGGTACTGTGCTGCTCCTCCTGGACTTTCTCTTCTGGGTATGTGCTTGCAGGCATAGCTCATAAAACTGCCTTTACAACTGAACTAGTCTGAAGTTTGCAACATACAAATTACTTTTGTTTTCTGTTTACCTCCTGAATCCACTTACTGTAGCACTGCTGTTCTCACCCTGAAGGTAAAATTCTGGTTTAGAGTATTGCAGCTACTCCCCTCCCCACCTTTTGTGGCATCATCTGGTAGCAAGTCCAGCCTGGATCACAACTTACATTGCTAACTGCTGTACAGTGCAGTGAAGTCAAAAGAGCTACATGGGGGAATCCACAGTATTTACGAGTAACAAACCCCTACAACAAAGGTGAACACAAAAAGCCAAAAGTGAACACTTGTATTTCTCCATTTGCAATCTGAAGTTTTAAATCTTGATTCTCAGAATTAGTGGATCATGTAAATTTCCCAAGAAGATGGGTGGCTAAAAAAATCTCCTAGAATTAGGAAGAAAAGTATCACTTGACACAGAATTAGGTTAAGTCCTTGGAAGATGCTGGCTCTGACCTGTTCAGTATAGGAAAGTATTCTGAAGGTGTTTGAATTATTCCAAAGGAAAATGTTTACCCTGATTTTCAAATAGGCCCGTAGAAATAAACATACAGCAATCACATTCTTTCCCCACCACTATAGTCACTAATACAAATACATATTTTGCAGTATAGCTAAAACATTAGGACACCTCCTTGAGTAGGAATACAAGTCTTCTCTTTTTCCTACTAAAAGTTGATATATTATTTTTGATTAATTACTTGTCAGTGGTTTGCTTGGCTGTCTAACGAAATGAGGGAATGCTTTTTCCGCTATAACTAGAAAAAAAGAGTTATTCCTTTTCAGCAGATGAATTATGTCTTTGCTTTCCTCTGAAGAACTGGCTTTGGAATGGGTTTAGGCAACACCTTAAAAATAACATGGGCTGGATACTTCTTTTACTCTCTGGGAGGGTCAGCTCTAAGTAAACACTGGAAAGAAAATCTGGCTGTTTTGATTCTCAAAAATAACTAAAGTGAAAATATTAAAGAATAGTTCACAAGCTCAAGTAATCAATGTGTAGAATACTGGAAAGTGAGAAGTTTCACCACTAGGAGAATGTGGGATATGTAATGACAGATGTAGGTAGGAAACCCTATGACAGAATACATGTTGTTAACTGTATACATTAACCAGTGTAGCTCTAGACTCCCAATGTTTTGTTCATGTCAAAATTTTACCTGCAAGCAAATGTAGCCAAAAAGTGCTTCTTTCAATCCACAAATTGTTTATTATCATTCACAAACTAACAAAAGGACCACAACAAACTCACTGCTAGAGAACTCCTAACTACTGAATGCCTTTCTTTTTAACTGCTGTACCTTTCACCCTAGAACAAGTTAATCTGTTTCCTACCCACACCGAGGAGGAGATAGTTTATTTAGGGTAACATACAGGCTTTGCCCTTTTCCTGCCTAAGCACCACACACATTTTGGCACTCAGATCTCAGTTCAGAGCAAGTGATTACTTCTCCGAGACAAAACATTTTTCTTAAAGTATATCTTTTCAACTCTCAGCTGTACTCCCAAAGGCCAAATGGAAACACACAATTCAGGCTTCTCTTAGTGTAGAGAGAACTAAAAGGAATCCACATAAATTTTATAGAAGACTGTCCTGAGTATCTCTTGCTTAAGCAGTTAGCAATCAGCATTTTCAGCTAGTAATTAGTATTTTATTTTCTTTAAAAATTATGAGTCACATTCTGGAAAGCAGATCCTCTCTTTGACAAGACTTTAAGCAAAGGGCAAGTCATTTCCACCCATCTCTTTATTTACGGTAAGGTCTCCTAGGACTAAAAACCATGGCTAGAAAATAGATGAAGGACACTTATGAAAGGGAAGTAGAAGACTGTGCAGTTCATTTGAAACAAAAATGTCACTATTTTGTTTTCAATTAACTGATCAACATAAATCTTACTTAACAGCTGAGTATGACTCAGTATGCTACTGCCACTCCTCTTTTCTATGCCAAAGCACCTCAGAGCATGGGGAGGATGACGTAGGAGCTAACTTCATGTAAACTCATTCAATCAGGGCTGACCGAATCCAAAAGCAGGAGCTGGCACAAAGAAAGCAGAGAAAGGGTTTTTGAAAGTGTAAATAGATAAAGGTGAACTAATAAACACCATGGAACAGTATGATCTGGTGCAGACTCCCTAACATGTATCACAGCTTTCCCCAAAGCTCAAACACGGGGAGGTCCTTTAGCACCTGCTACAGTGACTGTTAATTGAGCAGCTATCAGTATCTACACAGTGTATATTTAAACATATACCCTATGGCTGTACAGAAATTGTGACTTCTCCCCACTCACGTTCTGAGAGCTAATTTGTTAAACACCAGTGTGTAACATTAGGTGCTCGGGAAGTAGCTCAGTGGAAAAACTGATGAGATTGTTCCTCTGCCTGCTTGTCCCTCAGCCTGCTGCCAGAACGCAGGGCAGCTGCCAAGGGGTTGCACTCTCCTAGCAGTCGCAGAGCAGTTAAACTGGCATCTATCCCACTCAGATTCCCTGCTTTAGCACTCCATACCTTTAGCAGTTCGAACAGAAATCAAGATTTCTAAAGCCAATCGAGACAAGAACGAAACCATCACCACCCACTACCCCAACCTCCCACCAAAAGAACCCCAAAACAACCTACAAAACTACCCAAAAGCTGCACAAAAATTATTTGTCCACCTCCTGTCTTCATTTGTTTCCAAATTTCACTTCATAGTAGCCCTTCTAGCCAAAGAGTGTCAAGCAGCTTCATTCTCTCCTCTCATCTCCCTCATTTAGCATTTCAACAAATTTCGACCACACAAATTTTGTCTTTTGATTTTTCTTTGGATTTTCCTTTCTTTTTCCTTTTAACTTTGGAAAACAAACTGAAAACCCTGCTGTCAAGGTTTGGGCAAACAGTTCTCTGTAAATACTAACCCAGTTACCTGAGAGAATAAGCCTTACCGACCTTATCTTCGTTTTAATTTCTTTAATACATTTTAAATTAAAGGTATGCATTTAAACCAAGTAACTTGAGAGGGAAACTGTACTTAGGGAAACACAAGTATTGTCACCATGTCCTCCCCAGACACAACCAAGCACCAGTCTGCTCTCTTAGCTATTACCATATCCAACTGTTCCAACACAGTCACCTGACAATCCATCACTTTCAGCTCCTACAGACAATCACCATTTCCCCCAGGCTGTTCTCATGTGCTGTATCAATGACAGATGTTTCTATCTACATGATAGAAAAGCACATTATTTGGCATTACCCTTTTGATGCAGAGGTCCAGAATAGCCTCTCTGGATAAAATCTGTCCTTTTCCTCATTAATCATGGTGCCAGCCTCTGCTATCTGCAGATGCTGGAATACCCTTTGCAGGTGGTATTTAATGACCTGTCTCTCTTTCCTCCTTGCAGATCTGCAGCAAGAGAATACTCCAGTCCTGATACTGTGACCATGACGTCCTCAGCTCTGTGGTTACATTGGTACCCTCACATTCAACAGGCCAGCACAGCAGCCTCCAGTAGCTATGGAAGTTGCTTTCAAAGATTAGCATGGCCTCAGTATCACATACAAAATCCCATTAAAAACACAACTCAAGGTACCATCTCATTGTGCATCTGACATTAGTCTGAAGCAAATATAGGCCATATGAGTTCTAGATAAAATTCTAATTTAATACAAGCATGAGTTTCACATGAAATAATTTAAACTGAGTAACAAAAGTGCTCATCAAAATGCCACTTTACATCAGAACTGAATATGCAGTTATCAAGTTCACTTAGTTTGATCTTCACACATTCACACTTGCTTGATATGCTTAGAAGCCAAATTTTTTTATACACTTCTTTGAAATACAAAGCCATTTTAGAGATAAAATACAACTGCATTCTTTTTCCACTGCATAACTCCCATCAAAAATATTTCCAGCACTTCCTTTTCTAATGGAATGACCTGATGAAAGCATCTGAAAACAGATGCTTTTCAAATTATCTTCAAAGCAAAAGGGCTGGTTTCCTCCAGACTGCATGATGTTGCAAGTCCTAAAAAAAGATTATCACCAAGCTCCCATCAGGTAAGTTCACTTTGTTCTATGTACGTTGCATCATCCACAAGGTATATACAAATAAACCTCTATAAAAGTCCTTCTGTTCTCCTATTCAGGGTAAACAGATCCTTAAGTACTCAAGTAATTTGTCCATTTTGATGGAATTGCAGTGTGGTTGCATGCAACTCTGTGATTATTCAGTGCAAACTGAAAAGTTAGATGTTCGTACTTGGTGCTATACTAAGACTGCTAGTGAAAAGCCTTTGAGAGGGATACAAAGACCCCAATAAGAAAAAGCCTCTCTTTTGACTACCACAAATAGGTTCATTTTGTTATCTTGTTAAAGATCAGGCTGGCAGTTTTCACTTTGAGACTATATGGAATTGTATGGCTAATGAAGAGGGAGACAATGGTGAAAACTAGGATCTCTGATTTCACCCACACAGCACAGGCAGTTGGCAGTACAGCATCTCTTCAACAGACTCAACACGAAACTCTAGGCTAGTGACCATCCATAGAAAGGTCAAATGAAAGTAATTCAGTTTCATGCCCTTCTGAGTCCTTACTACTTCTGCTGATCCTCCACCACAAATACAAACTGCTTCTTGGTGTGCTGTTGACATTCCAAAAACATCTCCTCTGTCTCTTGATCTAAATTTTCTCAGATCCTTCCATATAGGGCACAAAGGGAAAGACACTCCTCTTTGCTAAGTCTAAAAGTTTCAACGTGGGGACTTGCCTTTTCAGACTAGTTACAGTTCACAACATTCAGCTTTGAACATTGTCTTTCCTTGTTTTCTAAGAATTCCTGGTGGGCTTAACAAGTCAGAAAGCTGTAACATCCCACTGAGATTTGTCCCCTCACTTAATATATGCTCTGTTCACCTACTGCCTTTGCAATATTGTCAAAAGAAAAACTTGGTATTTCTATTTTCACACTACCTTGCTTCATTGTCTTGACTCTCCCGCCCTGCCTCCTGTATTTTTTATACATTGCTTCTTTTGCCACTGCAAAACTCAGCTGTCCTCTAGCTTTCAAAGTCACAGAGTGACAAAAAATTAATCAATTTTAAAAAAAAATTCATCTCTTCTTGAGAAGAGGAGGTCCTTTTTCATTCCCCTGTTCCTAACATTAACATGCCTCTTAGGAATCGAGCACAAAATATTAAATGCATTTGAAGGAAAGTCTTGATAGATATGAAAAGCTATTTTTCAGCTTGAAGTTATGAAGCAAAATTATTATTCCATATGCATCCACAAATAAAAAAGGACATTAAAGCTTCAGTGATTTTGTTTCAAGATTATTCCAATTTAGTTTCAGGTGACTGTGTTTTTGACATCAGGACATCCTGGGTCAAAGGAGGGTTTATACTGAAAGCCTGTTTAATCTAAAGTGTGACAAAGTATGCATAAAATATTTATTTCTTTTGGACTTCCAAGGCAGCAAACAGCCTAACTTACAACTGAAGTGTAGATACTATGTTGCAGAGAAAAATATTTTTGTTGATGAGTCCATATCAAACAGAAGTGTTTGTCACAGAACTTACATATTTATTCCATTTTGTTGTGTCTTATGCTTCAGTTTCTTCCACACACCTATATCTCAACCACAACTCCTGCACAAACCTGTAAGAGATTTACAACCACAACGTGGGGAATAAGCAGGGGAGAAATCTTTCTTAGGACATCAACACATGTACCCAAGGAAGAGAATAACAAGGAAAATGACTCAAGTAAGCAGCTGTTGCCAGGTCCCTGCCCACCAGTCCCAGCTAGGAAGGCCTGCTAGTGGGGAACAAACCACTTCTTGTTACAACATCATAAAAGAGCAATACCCAGAAATTACCTTTCATCAGTTAACATTCAATTGGTTTCACGTAACGGAAAACAGGAAGAACCTGCAGCACTGCCCATGGAAATAGTTTATAAATACAACAGTATTATAGATCTTGTGTTTGTGGGCTCTCAGAAATAAATGGCAACACACAAGTAAAAGTAAACCACATGACATTTCGCTTAAACCATTTAATATGGTTTTCTCTTACACTATTTGCATTTTTTTCCCATCTAAATTGAAAATTTGTAATTCACGAAGTTAAAAACTCATTACCCCTGTGGGCCTGAAGCACACCCAGTGAAACAAAATGCAGATGTAAGCAAATTTCAGCAATTGCCATAAGTCTGACTGAAGCCTAGCTTTCCAGATTTGCACAGGAAACCTTTGTTGTATTTGGCAGCCACTCTCCTGTGGAGCTCTCAGAATTTTTTTTTTGTCTACAGACCTTATTGCTCAACAGAGGAAGAAAATTCAGCCAAAAAAAGTCAGTTGCTGATACCTTTGCTATTTTACTTTGACAGCCTAGATTTTTTTGAATATTTCAAAAGCTGCACATCCCTTAGGGCAAGATTATTTAACCTGCAGACTATAACCTTTGGTCCTGCTCCTCAGCCCTGATAATTACTGAATAGCACAGGTTCCACAGAAGTCATCATGTGGCTAACAAACAATCTATTTTACAGAGAGGCTGAGTACTTATCAAACTCTGCCCTGCCAGCCAAGTTCTGCAGTTCCTCCTATACCATCACTAAACATTTACAATGGCTTTCTCTCCACCATGCAGGAGTGCCTGGAAGCACTGCAGTAACAAAATACCCAATCTCTGGGGGAAGGGAGGATCTCAAATTGCTCAACAGCCAGTCTGCTGGCTGACCAAAGAGAAGATTTTCATGGCTCTGGCACGAGCTCTGTCTGGCCTTTCACAGCCAGTAACCATGAGTTCTCCTAAATTATGACAGCTGCAAGTCAGGGAAGAATGAAGGCAAAATATTTATCCACAAATGTCAAATATGATCTTATTTATTCATCCCTGAGATGGGAAATACCTATGTGGTATGTCAATCTAACTGACAGATGTGGGCACATGGCAGAACCTTGCTGAAATTAAAGCACATTAGCCACCAGGCACCTACCTACTGTGGCAGCAAAACAACAGGACACACACTAGGCTGGGGACTGTGCTGGGGACGTTTTTCTTCAGAGACAGAGGAAATTGCTAGGGAGTGTCAGTTTATTTACCACTGATACTGATCAAGAAACTAGTGAAAGATTTGAAATTTGGAAGAAAACAAACTGAAAATGAAAAAGAATAGTTTGTTAAGCAGGAAAAGTAGTAGCGCAGTAAACACACTCAGCTTCACAAAACCCACCAAACATAACACATTTAACAGTTTTACAGCAGTTTACAAGCAGAATAGCACTGAAGACAATCAAAGGCAATTGTGAATCTAGAAATGAAACTTCACAGAACATACCACAAGAATTTATATGGATTACCTTCAAAGAGGATAGAATAGAACTTGAAGTAATAAGGCCAAACTAAAATCTGCCACAGAAACCATAATAGCTTGAGGATGTATTAACTTACCCACAGCAAGCCATGAATTAAATACATAGTCAAGATAGGAGAAGGCATTTACATGAAATGAAAAAAGAAATGAGACCAGGACAAATAAGCAAATAATTGCAACAAAAAAAAGCTTGGTTAAGAATTTAGAAGAACAAGTATCTCAGTAAGATTCTCTCTCAAAGGAATAACGAGTATGGACACCCAGGTAAATCAGATTAAGATTACTTTGCCACAATGTACAAAGAATTTAAATTGGCATAAACTTACAAAGGTGCCCTAGAACAATATAACCTAAGGTGCTTATTCATACAAAGACTTTTTAGTCCAACGGAAAGAGAGCAAAACTATATTTAAGCGTAATTTGGAACAGAAGACTGACTTAGTGTTCATGAACAATATCAAAGTAATCCAAATAAATGCTTCCATTCCACAGAGCATTTTCTCTCACTTCCATTTAATTAATACAAACTGTATCTAACACCTGGTAAACTCCACCACTTCTGTGACTTCTGAAAGTAGGAGGGTTTAACAGAGTTTGCTCCAGATGAACCAAAAGCATGGTTTGTAGCAGCCTCAGGTTCTTGCTACAAGAATGCATTTCAGGGATAGCATGAAATAAGTCCAGAAGTTCATGCAACTACTCATGCTGGGATCCTTCAATTAGATGTGCCATCATTTGAAGACAGCAGACAGTGCTACTGCTGCCTTCAAATGGTGCTATCCTTATTAGTTCATAGGAGCAATACCTTCCTCCTAAGCCACAAAATCAGCTGCAGTTCATTAGTATGAGCTCTCACTCTGCCAGGACCCTCCAAGTGCACTGTGTGGATCTGGAGCACGCTGTACCTTCAGAAAAAAAACACCATAATTAAAGCTACATGAATGATACCAACAATTGCTAAAGGCAATATGAGCCTAAACCCAAAGGCAATCTTTGTTCCATCAGCTACCAAGTTCTAGCAAACTTTGGGAAAGAGTATGTAAAGGATATAATGGATGTGCATATGATTTTAGAAGATCCTTTAGCTATAATAAGTGCCTGTGGATTAAGAATGTGAAAAGAGCAGGTATGCAGTACAAGAAGTGAGCAGTCATGTCTGGGTTAGGCAGGACAGAATTTGGAGGGTGTAATGCCTAAACCACACTTCACACAACCTGTTAGTGGCATGTAAGCTAGGAGATATTCTCCTGTTGATTTACACTTGTCAGTTCAATAGGCCTTAAAATACAAAGCTATTCCATGATGACTGACTGCTGTTTCTAAGTTATAAAGCCCCAGCTCAGAATACATCATGGTTCATATTGGTTTTTTCCTGTTAGTTAAAGCAGCAGCATTTACTCAGGCTACTAAAAACATTGTGCATTAAAAGATATCACACAACTCTGAAATAAACAATACATTTGGACTCACTCTCCCCTCCAAAATGCTTCTTTCAGTAGAAATCACGGTAACAAGCATTTGGCAACAAAACAGTTTTCCCTGCTATGAAACTCAATACAACTGTTCAAAAAAAATCCACTCTGCAGCTGCTGCAAGAGAAAAATCCAAACCTTAACAATAGGCATCTGGATTTGGTGCTTGCAAATAATTTGGGAAATAAGTTTTACCTCAGTTTGAATACACTATAAACTAGAGTTCTGTTAGCGTTGTTTATCTCAGAGGAGACATGAACAGTAAATGCATCCACCCTTTCAGAATCAGCCCATTTGTGTCAGACAGATGCCACAAGTGCCAAGGCATCAGTGCAAAATGCAGGGAAAAAGCAGAGGGCACATTTCTTGTAATAAATAGATGTATGAGAGGAAAAAAACACTTAAGTAACTCTGTTAGCTGTGGTATCAGAAAAGGGAAAGTAGATATTTACTTGACCCATTATATTACATAACTTAGGGATACCCATCAGTTCTGAAGTATCACTGACTCTGATCTGTGAGCCCTTGAGGCTCATCTCAGAGCTCTTTCCCGTTAAAGACAACCACCTCCAGTAAGGAATAATTTAAAATTAATTAATGAAACACTGAGGAAAAAAGAGTCTATGCTTAATCAATGAGTTGCTTCTTGAAAAGTAGTGCCATGGTTATGGTTAGTTTAATGCATAAGAAGTACATTGTTTCCATGAGTTCCAAGATTTTTCTTTTTCACAAAGACACTAAAAGCTGCACCAAGACCCCAGTCTCTTAGGCCAGCTCCCACCATGTCACTAGGCATGTAATCCAATGCTGGCCCCTGTTCTTGCTGGCTTCAAGAATGGGACAGGATTTTTTAAAGTGAGGTGATTATCAGTAGTAGGGAATTAACACGAGTCAGTTGAGAAGAGAACAGCAAAGCTTGTATCTCCTGCTTTGTTGTTGGAAACACTTATAGCAGGAGAACACTGTTTACACGCAGTAATGCATAGTTACAGCTGGTTTGTATCAGAGGAAAGGCTGAGAACATTTGTTAAACTACAGGCACCAAATTTTTAAAAGACTGAGAGTCTCTCCTTTTAAGCCAGAATCTTTTTCTAACTATTGCAGCACTTACCTTCCCTAGCTGAAGAAAGCTTTGTCTCCTCTGCTATTGGTAAGAAAAAAAAAAAATCTTCAAAGACATGGGACAGGAGACACTAAAGATTCAGCAGCTGCTTGATGTGAGTAAGACTGAGGCCCATTTTAGCTCTCCTCCCCTTAAACTCTGTCCCTGCTTACTAACAGCCACTGTTTAAAGAACGAACCCTTGAAGCAGGACCTCCACATACAGAAGGAGTATAGAGTATGTCTGTCTTTTTATAGCAGAGTCTCTGCACTGAAAAGTTTCAGTTCAGAAGGAAGTTAGAGATGCAGGTTCTGTTTTGCCTCTCAGGTTATCTTTTGAATACTCAACATCTGTTCCAGCAGTTATGAGTTGCTCCATTTGCATTTTTGTGGAAAGGAAAAAGTGCCCAGCAGTAGCCAATGCCTTACTGATAAAGTAACTTAAAGTCTTTTAGTGTCATAGCTAATTAGGAAATACTTATTATCATTTATTTCAGAGCTTATTTTCATTACCAGAATACAGGAGAGACACCAGAACACAAAACCAGTGTTACACCTCTACATCTGGCTGACATTAATAAGCAGTTAATAGCCATGGGATTTGACTGGCATTGCCATCACAGATATGTACAAGACATCAACTCCATTTTCCAATTAGGAGAATGAGCTGTAAAATGCATGTGGAGCAACACTGTCTCCACTCTGTCTATTGGGTTTAATCTAGAAGACCCTTGGCACTTGATCTACCAGGCACTTGTTCCTCCAGTTGAAACCCTGACCCTTCTATGACTGCCTTGATGTAAGGCATACACAGATGCAGAAAATGCAGATGATGCACAGCTTGTAGAAATCACTATATGGGACAACACATACACAGGACCATATAGAGTTCCCATAGCAAGGCTAGAATATTATTCACAACCTGGATAGAACAGCCCAGCTGTGCCCATATGGAGGTCAGTTGGTACCACATCTCCACAAAATGCCCTTTCCAAAGGGAAAGGCACAATCCAATGAAAGAAGAAAAGGTCAAGTATATCCACACCACCCCATGGTGAACTCCTGCTGTCATTATATGTTACAGTATTTTCTATTCTAACTACTAAAAATGGTCAGAAAACAAATAGTATTCCCTTTCTCCCATTTAAAAAAAAAAAAGAATACATGAAATGGGAGGCAATTTCAGGCTCCTCACTGTGTCATTACCTCCTTATTAGGTAACTGATGCCTCCTTATCTTAAAAAGTTGGGAACAAAAATTCCAAACAGCTCTATCATCAAACTAAATTTACTTCAGTACTTATTGGCCAATATTTCCAAGGTACTTAGAGAACTTGTAAAATCAAACTAGTATGGGATGACATTATAATCAAGAACTCTGTAGTATTAAACAGTCTTATCATCTTCAAAAGAAAAAAGACATTCAAAATCAACTATTTAAATTAAACTGAAACCATCCTATTTACTCGTTCACAATTTATCAGACACAAAAACATACAGAGGTGAAATTATTTTAAAGACCTACTTCAGAATCACTATCAAGGTTCAAATTTCCGTTTATAAAGTTTGCCTCTACTCATTCTCACCATATGCTTAGTTGCTCTATTTAGAGATGTTTCTAAACAAAACTTCTTTGAAAAGTGATTGAAGTGTTTACATTTGTTTTGCCATCACCTGTTGAGCACTGCTAAGGAAACAGAGCATGTCACACAAGAGAGTCCCTCCAAGGTGCCTGGGTTCCCTCTGACAGCAGCAGATGCAATGGAAGAACACCAGTGTGCTGTTTAGGGCAAGGGTGGCTCAGAACAGAGAGCTCTGAGGGGCACCACACCTTTGGCAAGCTCCCCTTTCCAGGGGTTCTGGACTTCAAACACAAAGTTGTTCATGTTGCAGTCGTTCTTCCAGCACCCTCTAGTGCTGACAGCAGCTTTGACTCGTCACTATAATGGGGACACCACCTCTCTATAAACCAAGGCTCCCCTCCCCACAGAGCTCCTTTGCCATCTTGAAGATGTGCCCCACTGCAAGAGCTTCCCACAATGCCACATGTTCCTGCCACATACTCACTTCTCATCTCTGTCCTGTTAATTTTTCTTTCAGCAAATGAGATGCTGTATTTTGTGTACCACAATGAAAACAATGTGATTTCCCTTCAAATAAATATGTTCCCCAAACTGAAGTCAACATATGAGTAGACTGTTTTTGCTTTAAGTTTACTTAGGCAAATCAGTACTCAATTATTTGAGTACTTATCACCTCCTAAATGAAGGTATTATTAAACAAGCAGCCTTTCTTATCACTGATTTTCTTACAGAAGACTTCAAGGCATGTATTTCAGTACCCTCTTCTCTTTGTAGCCACAAGCTGGTTGAGAAAGACACAAAATGGAAGACAAAAAGCCATTCAAGAGCAACTGAGTTTACAAACAGAATAGATTTTGAAATGTATGAGATACCTTGCCCCATACTGAAATGTTGGCCAACCAGCATCCCAGCGTAAAAGCACAGTGCAGGGGACAGCAAGGGAGTTATCACAGCTCCCAAGCTTCAGACAGTGATACATAGCTGGATATTCTATCAAGCAGCAAGGCTGAGATCAAATAGGATACAGGAAAGTAAGAAACCTGCTGAAAAAAGTCAAATATAAAATGTAATTAGCATTTCAAATCAGATTATCTGTCCTGTGTTGTACTACTGACTTAACGAACTGCAGTGGTACTGCAGCGTATCACACCCTGCTTTGAGGGATGGTCATTCTGCTTCCTTGAAATCTCAAGGCTTTTTTCACTTAATCACTCTTAGGCTGTATTATTTACATGGGATTTCACACGTGTTGGAACAGTTTAGAAACTTACAGTCTAGACAGAGTACATAAACCTAACTAGTAACACTTGTTTAGAAATAACTTGCCTCTTGGCCTGAAGGATTGCCTTCTAAGTTGGTAACATATTTAAAATTATTCTATTTTTATTTACAACATTAAAAATAGAAGTCTCAGAACTACAGCTGCATTCTCTCCAACCAGTTTACCTGTAATTACTTACACAATCACACAGTGAATTCTAAATGCAAACAAATCTTTGGCCAACACTATTTGCTATGATCTATGAGCTATTTGCTCAATTCATGGCAATACCTTTTTTTTTTTTAATTTACAAAAACACACCTTGTAATACTTACAATCACATTCGATTGAGTAATTCCTCCTAAATAACCATCAGCTGAATATGCTGGAATCCTTACTGAATCAAGTCACTGCTTTGGGAAAGACAAAAGCAAATTTCTGCAGACAGACAAACCTATGAATTTTGTATACTGGAAATGTAAATTTAAACAAATAAATTAGAAAAAGCATACAAAGCCACCACTTAAAAAAAACAAGGACAAACATCAGGTAAGATTAGTTTTGCTGCTTACTCACTTGAATACCAGATACTTTCAGTATCTCCTGCTACCTCAACTTCCAAAAACTGGTACATGTAAGCTTTGGTTCTTTATACACCTGTGCACCAAACCACACCTAAAATATGACAGTGAACTAAAAGGCTGAGTGCATTTAAAAAAAGAAAAAAATTTTTAGAAAACACATTGTGTGCATGTGTTTATTATTTATTATTAGTTAATTATGTATTAGATATTATATATAATTATTTACAATTTTTATTTATTACTTCCTAATAAATTTATTGAAGCCATTTTAACTTTGAATACAAAAGTTTTTTATACTCTGCCATAGTGACCCAATCTAATTCACAGTAATGTTCCATATTTAGAATAGTGCTACTAATAACTTCGGGCAGCATTACTTGGAACAATTACACAGAGCATCTACAGTAGAAAAAACCCTGTATATAATAACTAGCAAGTGGTCTTTTAATACTGAAATCACATTCATTGTGGCTACATTACTAGGTTTTCTGCTGAAGTGTGAGAAGGAAGATCGAATGAATTGTGCTGCTGGAAGCAGAGAAACCCAGTGCTGAAAGCAGGGGCAGTGCTGTGGGAGAAAAGTGCTCTGCACTGGTGCTGGTGGTATATGGTTTGTTTTACCTACCTGTGCTCCTGCCCTAGGATATATGTTTGGGGGTAGTCTTGATCTCTACATGGTTTACCAGCTTCAAAGCTTATGGTAGATTTCCTAAAATGATAAAAATAAATGCATTACAAAAACATATGCATGAAGATGCACACGGTATTTGCCTTTCTCCTTTATTGAGGAGAAAGATGAACAGGCCAAGGTTCTGTGCTTTAACTAGACTTGACAACATTCAGTGTAGACCTGGACTAAAGAGTCCCATTCACACAACAGTGTGGATTAAAGGGACTGTCCTTTCCTAGAGACAGGACAGTCCCTTTAATGCTTTTTTTCCCCATGACGGAACTCTGGCTTTACTCAGTGCCTCTGGCTCAGAACTTGGACATGATGTACTGTCCCATACAGGAGAGGCACAAGGTTGCATCTGCCTTTAGGTTCTGAAATATTCATCAGAATGACAGCACGGCACAACTGTTAAACCCAACTGCTATTAGGCAGAACTTGTAAATTCTGCTCTTAGCTCCGGAGAGAGTGCACCGTTTAATTGTCAAAGCCTCTGAGATTGGCAGCCAGGTTTCTGGGTGCATTGTGCCCTCTCACACCCATTCCCAGTTTCCTGTAACCACAATACACCACGGTGTGTGCTACTGTCCCTACACAATCCTCAGTTAACCTCTGAACTAGGATTCAGTCAGCAGGCAAGAAAAGGACAAAACTTGGTTTACAGCAGGATGATCACAACTACCCCGCCCCAGAACGCACCTGTCCCTGTTACCGTCTGTGAAGGGCGACTGTTTAAAAATCAATGACAAACATACCAGAGATACCTTCTATGGTGTAAACAGCCGCCAAAACTACACAGCTGTGCAAGAAATGCAGTTGTTATTCCAAAGCAGCAGTGAAGGGCCCAGACACCATAAATCACGGTCTATTCCAGACATTCACATTGCTTCTGACAGCGGGCTTCCTCCAGATACAAGAACACGATGTGCTCCGTAACTCAGCAAACCCACAGCTCGTCCAAGTCGACGAACGGGGGGGGGGTTAGCCCCCAGTTTCCTCTGTTCAGCCTTTCTGCACACTTAAACAAGGGAGTTAACGCATTTTTCTCCTCAGACAGGCGCAATTCCAGACCCAGCCAGAGGACTCTCCCTTGCAGTGCCCTGGCAGTCCGTGCCACGCCCTGAGGCCAGGAGGGACCGGAGTGCTCGGAGGATGACAGCGGCACAGCCCCTCACGGGCCGGCACAGCCCTGCTCAGCGCTCCCGCCGCCTTTTATCCTGGGAATGGCCGGAGAGAGTGACCGGGGATGTTTCAGATGAAGGGCTGAGCACGGCAGTGGGCACGGGCAGCATCCCCCAGCTCACCAGCGCTCTGAGGAGCGCTCGGCAGGAGCACTAATGGAGGGCGGAGCGCCCTCTACAAACTACCTGACAGGAGACTGTGGGAAGGTGAGGGGCGGGCTCTGCTCCCAGGTAACTGACGACAGGACAGTCTCAAGCTGTGCCAGCGGAGGGTCAGGCTGGACATTAAGAAGACTTTCTCCTCCAGAAAGAGTGGTCGGAACGGGCTGCCCAGGGAGGGGGAGTCACCGTCCCCGGCGGTGTTTAAGGACAGTCCGGACGCTCTGGGTGCCCCGGTGCGGGTGAGGAGGCGGTGCTGGGGCTGTTTCCCCCCCTGCGCCGCTCCCGTGTCTCCGTGAGGGGGCGCGCGCAGCCCGCCCGCAGCGCGAGGCGGCGGCGGGGCCAATCAGCGGCGGGCGGGGCGGGGCGGGCGCGCGGGTGGCGGCGGGACAAGATGGTGTCGCCGGGCGCGCTCCGCGTGGTGCGGTGCGGGGGCAGCGCCCTGCGCGGCGCCAGGGCCGTGTTCTCCGCCGACTCCAGGCAAGTGGGGCGGGGGGCCGCGGCNCTGCTCAGCGCTCCCGCCGCCTTTTATCCTGGGAATGGCCGGAGAGAGTGACCGGGGATGTTTCAGATGAAGGGCTGAGCACGGCAGTGGGCACGGGCAGCATCCCCCAGCTCACCAGCGCTCTGAGGAGCGCTCGGCAGGAGCACTAATGGAGGGCGGAGCGCCCTCTACAAACTACCTGACAGGAGACTGTGGGAAGGTGAGGGGCGGGCTCTGCTCCCAGGTAACTGACGACAGGACAGTCTCAAGCTGTGCCAGCGGAGGGTCAGGCTGGACATTAAGAAGACTTTCTCCTCCAGAAAGAGTGGTCGGAACGGGCTGCCCAGGGAGGGGGAGTCACCGTCCCCGGCGGTGTTTAAGGACAGTCCGGACGCTCTGGGTGCCCCGGTGCGGGTGAGGAGGCGGTGCTGGGGCTGTTTCCCCCCCTGCGCCGCTCCCGTGTCTCCGTGAGGGGGCGCGCGCAGCCCGCCCGCAGCGCGAGGCGGCNGCGGGCGCGCGGGTGGCGGCGGGACAAGATGGTGTCGCCGGGCGCGCTCCGCGTGGTGCGGTGCGGGGGCAGCGCCCTGCGCGGCGCCAGGGCCGTGTTCTCCGCCGACTCCAGGCAAGTGGGGCGGGGGGCCGCGGCTGCCGCGCTCGGGAGGGCTCCGGAGCTCCGAGCTGAGCTCTGCCCGCCGGTGTCCCCGCGGCCTGCGGCTGCCGCGCGGCGCCCGGGTCCCTTGGGCTGGGGTGACGGCGTTTCCCCCCTGCAGGTACCTGCTGTGCGCCTCGGGGGACTTCGTGAAGGTGTACAGCGTGAACACCGAGGAGACCCTGCGGCTCATGGGCGGCCACGCCGACCTGGTGACCGGCATCCAGCTCAACCCGCACAACCACATGCAGGTCTGCGGGGGGAGGTCTGGCTGGGGATGGCCGCGGTGCCCCTGACCCTCACCTGCCACCGCGGGGGCTGTCCTGCTGCTGGCTGGAGTTTGGGAGCGATTAGGGCATCGTTGAGCTGATATTTCGCTGAAATCTGTCAGGAAGGGTAGAACTGTGTCAGTTTCCTACAAACACAATGTCATGTGGATTACGTTCCTTGAATGAAATGACAACAAAACGGAAATAGAGCAAAATTTCCGGTTCTTTGATGGAAAGGGTAAAAGAAGCATGTGAGAAAATTAGTTGGTGTTCTCCCCTCTATATCTGATGGTACTGATGCAGATGTGACTAAAACCCTTTAACTTGTCCAGTGGCTCCCTCTGCCCCCGTCCTGCCCTCCCCACTCTTAGTTTGCTTGGGTTTTTTCGGTGTCTATATATTAGACAAGAGCTATTTAGCAAGAGGGACTGATCTCCATATTAGCTGTGCAGAATTAGATGTTCACATGATGGGAATCTGTGCATTCACACTGTGACAATGTACATTTCCAATGAGAGTAGTAGTGTTGTATTTCTTTGAAGGCAGCACAGAGCTGGTGTCTGTCCTGTGTTTTTTATGATTCAGTTGCCTAGAATCACAGTTGTGATTTTCTGTAAAATCTGGCTTTCCTGTAGTGTTTTGACTTATATATTTATCATTTTTATTCCTTAGCTCTATTCTTCCTCTCTTGATGGCACCATTAAGCTGTGGGACTTCATGGATGGGATTCCCATTAAAGTATGTTGAGTTATTCTTTTTAAGAGCATATCAAAAATGGGCAGAAATCAGTCTGAGATGGATTGTTCTACTATTAACACAACCTAAAATCCATCTAATTATGGCAGTAATAGAATGTGTGGTGATGATGATGCAGATTCTTTTGGGGAAGAAGGTGGGAGATGTACTGACATACTGACTTTGCTACCTGCTGCTGTTTGGAGTCCAGTGTAGCTCTGGGGAGTGTGCTGCAGTTAGGGATATGCCAACAGTGGGATGGCTTGAAAATGTGGGCTGCTGACTGTCCTTTTGCTCACATTTTATTCTGAGTGGGCCTTCTTCTTTGTTTTAGGGGTAAGGTATCTAAAGGTTTTTCAGTAAATCTGATGTCTCATATTTTATTAGTACTGTTTTAACATTTGTATTAGTCCTTGGTAGAATAAAGATGTATTCGACTCAGAGTTGAGAATTTCAATTAATACATGAAGGTTTCCTTAAGACACAATTTCATTACTTTAAAAATACACACACAAATGTAGTAATTTTCCTTCTCTTTTTTTCTTCAGACTTTCACTGTAGGATACAAACTTCTGGCACTGTATGCACCTGCTAGTGCTGAGGATTCAGTGTTTGTTGTCATTCCAAAGAAGGGAGAACGAGGTACAGTACAAGTAGCATCATCCATGTCATCAGTCATGCTGTGTCTGTGCTGCAAGATTGGACTTTAATGTGTTCATTGTGAAATATTTCTTAAATCCTATGGCAGATGTCTGTAGTCCTGCATTTTGTACCTCTTTGTTTTCATTCTGTGACATCTGTCATTCCAGTATTTGTCTAGAAGAGTGCTTATCTTTGCTTTTGAAGCATGTACTGCATGGATGTGATCTCGTAGATGCAGTAAATGTTTGAGCATTGCTCACCAAGGTGCAGGTTATACTTCTCAAGTTGGGTATGAGTGCTGGAGATTATTCTCCCACCTTAGGCAGTACTAACATAAATACACATGTCCTATTTAATAGCACGCCTCGATATTTTTTATGGGATTTTGTCTGCAATAAATACAGCCTGGCCTTACAGTGTACTGTAATACATTGCTGCTTCAGAGCAAGAGCAAATACTGTGCAGCTCCCCTTGGTTTCAGCTTACTCTTGCACTGATACCCAGTCTCTGGTCCTTGTTCTTCAGTACTACTGTTGGTTTCAAACAGATTTTTTTTTTTGGTCAGATACATTCCAACTGGTCTCAGTTAAGCTGACAAAAGGAGCAGGCCAAGATCTGGAAGCCAAGGAGCTGTCAGTGGTTCTGGATGGTGTGGGTGCATCAGTGAAGCACATTGCATTTGGAAGAGGAGTATGTTCACTTTTGGGTCTTTTTCTGCTCTGGGGTGTTGACTGGTTGGGGTTTGCTTTCCTCTCAGATAAATTCTATGCTGTTTATGCCTTTACACAAGCACAGCAGTACTGAAACAAAACTGAAAGTAAATGAATCAGTGTAAGACTTAGGCTTTCTTTAATGTTACAAAAACAAAGAAATTTTGACACTTACAATAGGAAAGTATTTACTTAACATCAGCTTATATGTTGTCTCCAGCGTAAAGTACTTTGTGGTGAAATGTGCTTTATTTTTTCCTTGTGTAAGAACATAACCTGTATGTCGTAAATGGCTTTGCTTTAACAGGGTGCATATGTGGTATCCGTGAAGGATGTTAATCTCCAAGTTTATTTTTTTAAACGGAAACTGTTGAACAGGTAAGAATGAGAATGAAAATGTCAGGTATTGATTCAGTCTGATATGTCCTAAATGTTTATTAAATCGTGATGTGTCCGCACATGATCTCATATTTGCTTTTCTGCTGGAGGGGATGTAGTCACTGTGTAGGAAGTTTCCTGTAGAAGTGAGCAGATCAGTGGCAGTGGTACCTTAACTTTGCAGCTCAGGAATGTATTTTTTTAGATGTATAAATACTTATGTTGGTGCTAAACTGAATTAAGTAACATAGTTTGGGCAGAGCCCAGGAAGTGGGAGGGGGAGGAGGAGAAAAGGAGAATGGCAGAGGGAGAGAAAGAGAGAAGCAAAAAGTCTTTCAGCTTCATTGAAGGCAAAGAATTAAAGAAATCGAGAGGAAAATAAGTCTGTCACTATTTTTTGAGTGCATGTAACCATAACAATTTAGACATGTTTAATTTTGCTAATCAGAATTATTTTTTATGTGCATTAGCTAATCCTTTTGAAGATTTATTTCAGAAAAATAAACCCAACTCTTATAATTAAAGTTACTTTCTTAACTCTTGTAGGTTTTCTTTAAGTACAGTGAAGAAAAAAGGAGGAGACAATCGCTTCAGTTGCGTCGTGTGCCATCCTACAGAGGATTGCATTGCAACTGGCCATGCTGATGGAAAGATTCGCCTCTGGTATGTGCACTTTGGTTAACTGTGTACCCCATAAACTACTCTGACTGTAGGAATTAGATCAAACCTGAGCCAAGCAGTCTGATTTGTGCTTAGCATTGTCGTTTTCAAAAGTCAGAATGAGCAATGAACCTGCAGTGCTGACAGTGAGTATAATGTTGATGCCTTAAATGGCTACTTAGAAACAGAGACTAGACAGGAATAAAGGAATAAAGGAGGGATTTATTTGAAAGACCTTCAGATGTACACCCTGGCCTCCAGAGGGTCCTACCTCAGTGGATCCCAAAATGGATTACAGCTCACAAGTTCTTCACATTTTTATATCAGCATAAATTCACCAAGCAGAGCCCAGCCAATGATGGAATTTCCCCAAGCTTGCCCCTCTCTCCCCAAGGTGAAGGTTTACAGTTCTTGGGCCTAGGACAGTCTGGGTGTCCTTGGAGAGCGAGCTGGAGAGGCTTTGTTATGTCTATCTCAGTATAAGAGAACAGCACTTAACGAGCTACAGGAAACTTCAGAGTTACACTAGCAGTACAGGATTTAAAAAAATTATAAAAGTTAAAATCTAAGACATCAATGTCAAGTGCAAAAAAATGCCTCTGTTAAGTTATGCTCTGTGAATCTAAACTAAGGTGTAAAAGGTAATGCAAGAGCAGCTGAAAGAACTCTTTAAGGGCAGGTAGAGTTCTAAGGAGAGCACACCCATGAAACTACATGATTAAAAACTTTACATGGCTAAGTTGCTTCCAGGGCTGAGTTGCTCAGTACATCTAAGATGTGAGGTGTGGACCAGGAGAGTTCTGAAAACCTGAAGTGTGGTTCCTTCCCTCCTGCATCACTTGAGCATAGGATAAACTATGCTCAAGTCCAGGAGTTAGAGGACAGGATGATATAATTTATTCAATTCAATATTTCCTTTCATTTACTCTGTTGTTGATGTTGTGAGTAAAGAACTGTTCTGTTCCTTTCCACACAGGAGGAATTTCCACAACAGGAAAGAGTACACATATTCCACACTGCACTGGCATCATGATGTTGTCATGGATCTGGCTTTTTCTATGGAGGGTGAGTTACAGATAAACCAAAGCAAAGCAATAAGAAAACCCCCAAACTAAACCTCCATCCAACAAACAAAAAACCCCTCTCAAATTTCAAGACTGCAGCAGAGAGGGAAGAATCCAGAGAAGTTGCAAGTTTGTCCACTTACTAATGAGTTAATTTCTAGTATTTTAAGTATGTCCAGGAAGGATCTGAAATAAAAATGAAAAAAGTTATTTTTTTGATACGTTTTTATAGGCATTCTTAATGTCAAATATCTGACTTCTGTGATAGGAAAAAAAAAAATCTATCCCCTTCTCTCACCTCTTCTCCTTCACCTCCACTCTCCCTCCCCTTCCATTGCATTAATAATATTATTGAGTTCCTGCTGGTTTTACTTCCATCCAAATAAAACAAGCCAGTCTTGTCTGAGCACAAACATGCTGTCAGAAATACTACACTTCTACCTGAATTGTATGACCTGAACTATTCTCCTAAAGTTATTTCTTACTGCAAAGTACTTCTCACAGAAGGAGAAAAATTAGCCATATCCTAGCACAAATACTCAGCTGATTCAAAAGTAATGGATCTATTACTCCCAAAGCATTGCTTAAATTTCTCTGTAAACACAAGTTCCTGTCACTTAATCCAAGTTTCTCTAGCAAGTTTAACAGGGGATAGTGAGAAACATATTTATGTGTATTGCTCAGGCTTGATATGTTTGTTTGCTTGTGACAGTTTCTCACAACTCATGTCTGTCTGTCATTGTTAAGTCATAGGCAGCTGATTTTATTTCTTTTTAAGCAATACCTCTTAACTGTATTTTTATTGCTGGAAAAGGAACCAGGTTGCTGAGTGGTGGAGTTGAATCTGTTCTAGTCCAGTGGCACAATGAATCTTCGTGCCAGAAGGATTTCCTGCCTCGTTTGGGGTCTCCTATCGAGTACATCTCCATGTCCTCCGACGGCGCTCTCTGCTGCACCTTGCACACAGACAACAGTAAGGGAAAACACATCCAAGTATCACTTCAGTGGAAAAGCAAATCTGTACGAGCTTTATTTTGTTGATTTTGGATGAATTAACTAGGAACTGCATAATATTTCATTACTGATCTGAAAAAACAGATGCTCGTAGTGATCTTTTGCTCTTTGATCCGTTCTGTGAATTTTCCTGGTGGCTGCTGTAACTTGGCTTTCCACCTGGGTGTCATAAACTGGGAAAAGAAGATGGTTACGGTCCCTTTCCCACCAGCAGATGTGTGCCTTTTGCAAGACTTTGCTTTTTCTTTCAGGAATTACAATAATCAACAGCAACCTAAGGTTTTCTAGAAGTATTCAAGGGCTAATCAAAAGTAAGTGCAGTAAAATTCCACTTAGAGAGCAGAATGTGTCACTTGACAGCTTTGGTCATTTGTCACCTGATTTTTGTTTCCAGGTAGGGATGTCAAGACTGGCCTAGTGGTTGATCCTAGAACCAAAGCTTTGGTCCTGAATGGAGAGCCAGGCCACTTGCAGTTCTATTCCCTCCAGAGTGACCAACAGTTGTACAGTGTAAGTTGGATGGGCTTGTACCAAAACTTCAATTTACTCAGTCAAGTAACTTGTGCATCAGAATTTGTTTGAAGACTTAATATGGCACATGGGAAAAAAAAAACTTGCAGCTATCCCACAAGGCTGGATTCCAGGCTGAGATGTTCTCAGCTTTATCTCAGACTTCACTTGCTCGGCAAATCTAAATATTGATACTGAAAAAAGTACTTCAAAACAGTGTGCTATCCTATTAAATGTCAAAATTTTCTAGGTGAAACACCTTTGAATTATCTTTCCTTTCTTCTCTTTGCATCATTTAGAATGCACATGCCTCAGTTCTGCTTTCCCCACATGCTGGGGTACTGTTTTGTGCCACGGCTCAGTCAGGTCTAACTGGAGCCTTCAGAACATCCTTTCTCCATGGTTTTATGAGTGGTGTCTCTTACAGTTCTACCTGAACTCTAAGGTACACGTCTGGCCTTGCTTTGCAGCTGGACATTGTGCAGCGCCAGTACATCCACCAGGCAGGTCTCAAGCAGTCAGACCTGGTGAAGGTGGCCTTCAGCGCTCAGGGCACCTGGCTGGCCACCGTGGAGGAGAGTGAAGAAGTGACTGACCCCGAGTTACAGCTGAAGCTGTGGCTCTACCATGAAGAGACACAAAGGTAATGAGAATAGAGCTGCCCTGCCAGCTGTCAGTCACACAAATCCCTGCACAGATATTGCCTTGCAAAGGCAGGTTTTCCAAATGTAGGTAGTTCACTGTGCCTGCTACAGCACCTGCATCCGAGCACAGAGTGGCACTGAATGCACTTACAGTAATGAGAGGCTGTTGCAACCATGGGACTTAGATTCACATATTTTCTTGGTATTAAAAATTGTGGACCTGACAGAATGGTTCTGTAGCTCATATAGTTTTCCCACCTGTGTGTAATCCATCATGAATTGATTAGTCCTTCTCCAGAAGCTACAGAAGATTATAATTTTATTGTTGATCTTTGTCTTGAGTGAACATATGCATCTGGTTAATACTCTTTCCCTAGTTTTCCTATTAAAAAATTATATTTTGACTACAAATTGTTATTTTCTTAAAGAAGAAACAAGGCAAAAGCTACTACACAGATAAACTATGTGACTGATTTTGTAAGTACTGGAAAGACTGTCCAGATTTCTGGTTAAGTATTTGAGAGATGCTTGCCTAGTGAAAATTCTTGGTGCTGTGCTACTGTGTGGAAGCCACTAGGGAAATCTGATCTGTTAATGTGATACCATTTAGCTGTCTTAATTAGAACTTTCTTTAATTGCCCTTCTCCCTGCCCATTCCAGAATCAACTTAAATTGAAGTCTTCCCCAAGTTCCAAATGAATTAGAATGGCAAGTTTCTCTTTTCTTTTCCTATAGCTTTCGGCTGAATACCAGAATAAACACACCCCATGACAACCACATCACAGACATGTGCTTTCGTGACATGGATGAACTGGGAGATGACTCTCTCATACTGGTAACAACTGGCAGAGACTGTGTGTTTAAAGTCTGGGGGATGGTAGAAGATGCTGATCCAGAAGGTAGGGGTGGTCAAAATACAACTTATTCTTACTTGCACCTTATAACATAGAACCATAAGAATAACCTCCGTTGGAAAGGACCTACAATGACATTTGAAGTCATGCTGTAGAAATTAAGACCCTACCTTCATTTTCTCAGTCCCGTGCATTGATCTGCTTCTGCTGCTGCACGAAGTATTGTGTTCTCCTGAGCATCCTGTGATGGAGTTCTGTCATAGTTCCAAATATTACAGTTTGATATGGAGGTTCCTGAAGTAGCCAAAGACTTTGGCAAGCTGCTGCAGCCTGTGTTCATTGATTAAAAATTGTTTGTGGTAACTATTTTTCCATGCTGAGAAGGTGGATTTTTGTGAGCCCTCTGGGTGGGCTTTTCATTTGAGACTCCTGTTCAGGATGCAGAAATGTTTTATTGTCTTTGAGTTGACTTAGTGTAAAATAATAGCACTTTTGCCATTCTGCAGGTCCACCACTTCAGAGTTCATTTTTTGAACGTCCTTCCTTTCCATGATAGAATGGGTATTTAGGTATTTCCGAGATACTTTTAATAACCAAATCTCACTTCTTGAAGGGTGTGGTGATGATCAGTTCTTTCAGACAGACCATCTGTGAATGTGTGTTGATTGCTCTGTTTGCCTTTGGATGTGAAATCCAAATGGAAAAAGATTTCCAACATAATAATTTCCTTTTACTTAAATGTTGTTACAGTATCAGGCACACTTCAGTGAAGTGACTCTTTCCTGCCACTTGGATGTCTAGTCATTTCATGTTCCAAATAGCTGTGATAGTAGTCTTGCTGAACTGCCTGCAGTTCAGTAATGTGTTTGTCTTTTCCTGGGCAGGTGAGAACATGTTCAAAAGTACTTTTGAGCTACTAAGGTTTCCATTTGGCAAACTTTGCCAAACTGACTTTCTCTTTCCAAGCTCTTTGCTCCTCAACAGTGGCTGCTGGTGAGAAGAAAGACAAAACCTTGTGTTGTTTACTGTATTAATAGTACCCCTCAATGGTATCTGAAAGACTGTTGATTTTGCTTTTTTTTGTAAATTATTCTGAGCTTAAATTTTATCTTAAGTTAATGAGCTGATACTTTGACACTGAGCATAGTGTCAGTTGGGGATGAAACCAAAATTTTTTTTCTTTCCACAAAATAGTTTGGTATCTGCTGAATGGCCTCATGAGGATGTATTTTAAGTGACTACAGGCTTCTGTTTCAGGGCATATGTAGAAGTACCAATTAGTGGTTACTGCTGTGGTGTATTTGCCCAGTGGGGCAGAGTAGGAATGCTCAGGTAGAAAGGCTTGTCATGAGTTCCTCAGCTGAGTGCACTGTGCACTGTGGTATGTGTTAATTGCAGCAGCTCTCTTGCTGGGCCCCTAGATGGTGCCATGCAGTTGGAAGTACTTCATTGTTTCTGGCCTTTTTTTTTTTTTTTTTTTCCTTCCCTAACAGGCAGATCTTTTAATCATCAACTTGTAGCCCTTATATAAAGGGTATTTTAGCATAGAGTGAACTTACTTTCTTTTTTTCCCTCATCCTACTCAAATGTTTCAAAAGCATGCTGTAGGAATTATTTTATACTGGGAAATGTATAAAATGTTAACGTGGTAAGTGCATCACTTTGCTCTGCTTTATTTTCTGGTGATTATCCACAGTGGGAAATGTGTCCCAGCAGAGTGCAGTGGCAGGTGAACCAACACACAGAAGCATGCTGGTTGGTCACTTGGTGATCCTCAAATCTTCTGTAAATGAACCACGAACTTTGTTGGACTCAAATGTAACCTGTGTTCAAATTTTGAGTGATGCTCATGTTCTTGCTAGAGTTGGAACAATGTTTCAGAACAAGTGTTGAATCTACTTGAGTATCATTTTCTCTAAGCTCTGCCTGTTTGAGAGCACAGTTAATGGAGTTGGCAAACTAAGCATGAATATTGTACCATGCCAGTCTCAGGGTTCACTGTTCCAATGCAAAACTGAGGACAACCCTACCATCTGTTCCTCATACTAGAACAGGGCAGATTCTCTGTACTTTTCTAAAATTGTGAAAGAAAGCTGCCTTGCTCTTGAGCCTATTTTGCAATAATACTTGAATTCTTCTTTGGTCATGTATAGACTTGAATTAACTGGCTTGTTCATCCAACACAGCACAGCAGAGTGTGAGCTGGAGCTGTGACTTTGTGGGCAGCTACCACAACTACCAAGCTACAAACTGCTGCTTCTCAGAAGATGGCTCTTTGCTTGCTGTCAGCTTTGAAGAAACTGTCACTGTATGGGACTCACTTACTTGGGACCTTAAGTGTACATTTTGCCATCCACCTGGAAATATAAGGTACATTTTTCATCTGCTCTTTTATGTCTCGTTTGAACTCTCAGAACAGAAGGAATCAATTCACAGCAATCTAAGACTTTGTATCTGTTCACATAAATATTGAATTAACACTCTTAAATTCACGTGTATAGAAAAGACTAAAATGGCTTTTAGGTGGTTGGTTAAAAATACTGATAAAAAAAAAGATCAAGCGTTGCAGTTCCTTCTTACTTCCTGTCTCCTGTACCTCCCATCCTTAAATCTGTATCATGGGGCACGCAAGTAGTGTGTTAATAGCCCTTCTCTTTTTCCCCGTTAATCCAGGGATGAATCAAAGTCCTGGAAAAGTATAAATACAAGAAGTTGGTTCTTTATTCATGTGTGCATACATGCAAATAGAAATGATATCAATAAACCATAAAGGCATAATAATCTTATCTGTACTATGAAATACTTACCTTGATCCTCTCTAGCCTCTGTTGGAAAATCCATGTTTGCCTGGCAGACTATCCCAGCAATGCTCCATTGTATGCTGTCATGATAAAAAACATCAACATTTTGTGGTCACAATTCAAAGTCTATTGACACAAAGAATCATAGCAGCATACAAAGATTTCTCCCTTCCACATGTTGTGTATGTTTGTGAGCTTTTCTTTTGTGTGATGGAGTCTCTTTTATATTGGTCCTCTAAGATTAGAAATTGAGAAATGTGATTCTGAAACTGGTGTACAAGGAAATTGTGGGAGGCACGTGAGCCACCAGCTTGGTGCAAGCTTTTCCCAGGCCAGCTGCCTCCTCTTAGCCTTTACTATTTATTATATTAAAAGGATACAAATTATTCTAGGAATATAATGAATTATTGTATTGCTTGCATAACTTCAAAGGGCTGTGCTTTAATATACAAATTCTGTCCTTTTTTAGCTTTTTTTTTTAAATCTTTGATCATTAGAAGTAATAAGGCTGTTCTGTTATTCTCAAACAAGAGACTGAGAAATTGAGTCACATGCTTTCTTCAACTGGAGCAGCTTATAACTTTTTTTTAACTACTCCTATCTTTCTTTGGTTCCTAAACCATAGTGAGGCTTCTTTAAATATGGAAGTTATTTTCCAATCCCAATGTGAACATTTAAAATTATGTATGAGTTTGTAATCTATTCAAGCATTTAAAATCCTTCCTTTATGTTAGAATCCTGTAGAAACACATAATCCTTATATATTTATGCCTACTTTAAATCATCAGTTACCTGATAGTTGTGTGTGGAGTTTCATGCCACTAGTGATTGATTGAAAAAGAAAACTTCTGATTTAGATGTCAAAACGAAATCATAACTGGATGGTTTTCATGATTTATTAGTAATTGCCACATAGAGAAACAAAGATGAACTCTGAAGGTCACTAACTTGTTTTGGCTTTTTACTTCTGTAGGAACATCTGCTTTGGGAGACTAACATGTTCCAAGTACCTTATTGGTGCCACTGACTATGGCTTTCTGTGTTGCTGGAACCTGCTCACTTGTGCATGTAAGACCTGCTTGAATGTGTGCTAGAGTAATTTAATACTTGAAATTACTGTGAAACCTTGAAATAAGTCTACTTTAGTTCTAGATTTACACACTACAAAATGCCCTGTGGAAATGGGATGATTTTCATAACTAGGATAGTATCCTGTCCAGCATGCATGTGCTTTGTGTGCATGTGCAGGATAAATTTTAAGTTATGTGGATGATAACCCAATAATAGGTAGTATTTCTTACACTTGTATAGAAGTCGGTAGCATTGTTTTATTCACCAGGGAATGAGTGAAGCTGCCTGTTCCTGCAGCTAAGGCCCTGTGTGTTGTTTGTTTGACTCCTTTTAGTTTGGCTCCTTTTCACCTCTGGCTCTTGCTGTGCTTGCTTTTCAGTGGAGTGGAGTGCCCACCTCAACGTCGTCGTTCTGCAACCTGATCCCCTTTCTGAGCATATTGCTGCAGTCTCATGGCTCTCCAAAGAGTCCAGCTGTAAGTACAGAGCTGCCTTTGACAGGTCCTGGTGAGCTGAATCTAACACTGGGGAAACACAGTTTCTAGAAAAGGTTTTCTTAGAATTCAGACCATGAAAGCTGTGAGATGGACTTCAGTGTGTGCCTGCACCTGTGGAAACTGAGCCATGTCTGACAGCAGCATTCAAATAAAATGTTATCTTTTCTGCCAGCAGGTAGTTTTTGGTACAGGCTATAGCTCAGGATTAACCACACTTTCTGGGTGACCCCCTCTTGTAAATGCAGACCTGTACAGCTGTGTTTTAGAGCTCTGACATGAAATTAAGAGAACTCTTCCTACAGAAATGTTAATTTCCAAGTATGTTCTCTGGACTGGAGTACTGAGAGAGATCCCTTCCATTAGGCAGTAAAGTTACCCAGTTATATTCCTGCAAACTAGTGCTTGGAGGCAATCCTGTCCAGCCTTTCTGGCTGTGATACACAGGGCTTTGACAGCTGGCCAGGAGGGTAGGAATTTCCTTATTTAATGAGAAGATTTTCTTGGTTTTGCAGTGTTTGTGTTTAAACCAAATGAGCCACGGCCAATCTACATCCAGAGAAACCTTTGTAAAGAAAAGATCCTGCTTGCTGCCTTTGTTCCAAGAGATGAGCCTGAAATGATAAGCTCAGAAAAATACCTTTGGCTAAGAAAATCCCAACTATTTTTTCTTACGGATACACAGGTAAGGAATAGTTATTGGCAGATGGTTCCTGGGGAAAAACTGTCTTCTTTAAAATGGATTGATACAAATTCAGAGTTCTGCTTATGAGTGTAGGAGTTTATTTCTGTGATTTCAAGTCAGTGCTTTGTTGAAGGCTTTCAAAACAGCCTAAGCTCAAAATTACTTACTCATTTTCTACTGTGAATAGTTGATGCTGCCTCATTGATAGAAGAAACTAGATAACTTGGGAACATGGCCTGTGCTGTTTAACTTAAACAACCACATCGAAGCTGTATATATTACTGCTGATGATACAAGTGTTCCATGTGATATTCAGTTTCCCTGTAATTTCTGGATGGGGCTGTGGAGTTTGTTTATTTTCCCAACAAGTCTATAGAACCTTTAGGCCCATTCTTGCTTTTCATCAGTTTCTGTACCAAATAAAGAGGAAGAGATGATTTTGCCTTTTCCACTTGACTAATAAAACCTTTTGGGCCAGTTGGAAGCTTCTGTAGGCAAGGTATGGAAATATGGAAAGCAGTTTCACATATGATAACTGTGATACATCCTTCTGTATTCTAGGAGCTAATGACACTCAGCACAAAGTCTCTGGAAGAAAGGCTTACACTATCGAGCAAACAGGTACCTCTCAGAGAAGTTCTGACTCAGATGGACAGAGGAGTTCAAGATTCTGATGACGTTTGTTTTGTCATATTGAAATTCCCTTCTCTCAAGGAAATGCACACCAGATCCTTACCTGGAGTCATTTAGTTGAAGGGGCAGTTATCTGGATTTGCTTATTTTTTGACAAGAAGTACTGTTTGTAAAAATTTTTTTAAAGTATCAGTAAGCTACTCTCCTTTTTCCATTTTCCCTGGGGGGGAAAAAAAAAAGATACTTTTCCAAAAGATTCAGGTTACACTAATGAAGAAAAATATTTGAGTAAGTTCTTTCCTTACTTTGGTTTCTGTAACATTTGGAACCTTGAGTGTGGTCTGAACTTTGCTTTGTGGTGAGGATGAACAGTTGTCAGTCAATTGTGACTTAAAAGTGAGAAGGAATTCCAGAATTGCATTCCAGTATTTCTGTGGAGAAGTACTCTGGGAAATTTGTTTTTTTTTTTTTTTCTTAAATTCATGTTGAAGAAGTGTCTCATACTCATTGAAACAGCAGTGTTTGATTGATTTGGTTGGTTAGATAAAATAGATCAAAGTAGTAGTATCCTTCTAATACAAAATCCTGTGGGAATGGAGGCATTAGTGGAGGCAGTTACTCTGGAGGGTGGGGGAATAATTTGGTGCTCAGATGAAGATATATTGATGTAGGAAAATGCCAAAACTCAAGGTGCTGTGTTTTGCTTCCCATTGCAGAATTGAATCTCTCTGCAGAGAGATCTTTTGGTGTGATCTTTTGGAATGATCTTTTGGTTGTAAGTGGATTTGAAAAACCCATCCCTAGTTGTTCTGGCACATTCACCACCTTCCATACTTGGAAGTTAATGGGTACATCAGCCAACTAAAATCTGGTGTTCCTGGGTCCAGATTCTGGAAAGGTTTGCAATCCTCTGTGTAGGATTCTCTGCAGACACCTGACAGAGAATGGGTGGAAAGAGCCACATAGTTCAGTTGAGTTAAATTTGAGTGTAGAGTTTTGTCACCTGGGTTTATTCTGTATTTTGGTAACTTAAAAGAAGATAGAACTGAGATTTGTGACACTGAAATTCTACTTACATTTTTCCAAGCTGGCAGTAGAAGAAAGTCTTCCTGTGACCCCATTTAGTGTGCTGTTGGGAAAGCACAGGCGTCAGCAAGCACAAGAGGATATAGACCTTGGAAAACCAGTTGTTCATAATAAGCAGGAGCAAGCTTCACCTGCTGTCAAAGAGGTAAGAGTTATTAAAGCAAATGTACAAGCAAAATCACAATAAACAAAACCTTTCATAAAGCTTCTGTTTTATCTTTGCAGCTTTTGCACACTCCAGCACACGTTTTGCCGTCTGCTTCCTTCCTCTGCACTATATTTATTAACTCATTGCTCATCTCCAAAGAGAACAAAAGGTAAAAAAAGTTCAAGAACTCTCTTTAGTTGTCAAAGTTATTTTAAATTATGCGCAACTTTGTTTAAAGTGTAAAAGCATTTTTCCAACACTCTTTTATCTATGCAGTAAGTGGAGTGTGGCAGTGGTCTGGCTGTTAAGTGTATTGGCTCTTTTGTTGCTGTTGTTTTTACTGGGTTTTGCATAACGTGCTTATACGCAAAACACTGCCTTTTGCACTCAAGTGTTCTCTGTGAATTTAACTTTATTCCAGGGATTTAATGGCTTTTTAGTGCTATTTTTTGGTTAAATATTAGATTATCAACTTTATTTGAAATTACTATGACTTCCTGCATAATTTTTGGTTTCAGTTTCTAAATACACCAAGAAGTTAGAAACTTCATCTTAAGAATTCGTTTAGAACTCAAATTTAATTTCTAATTTAGCTACAAAATACAAGTGTATACTGTAAGCACAGCTAAATTTGGCTTAGAGTGCACTAATTTCAATTGAATGGAGTACTTTGACAGGTACTTAAAGTGTATTGTAGATTACTCCTTTGGGATCAATGTATGCTGCTAGAAGAGGAGTGCAGGCCCAGGGGTTGTGACAGTGGTCTTATATTAGGATTAATACCTTGTCACTTCCACTGAAGCCAGTTAAATGATTGCATTTTTGGGCCATCTTTTCTTTGAAGTGTTTCATTAAACTCTGCCAGGCCAGAGATGAACTCCTGTCCTTGGAATCAGCTGTTGTTGTGGGTTTGCCAGACAGGCAAGCAGGTGGTTCACTGGGCCAGGGCTCACCCAGAAACAAACACCAGCTGGAGCAGCTCCTGTGTTCTGCCATACCAGCACCGTCCTGGCATGTGGGCTGGCCACTGCTGCCAGATTTCTTACTGCATGGCACAGCAAAACATCAACAAAGCACTCAGAGAAACCTAATGCACGGAAACTCAGATCTAGTTTCAGTCCTGAAGACTGAGAGTTCGGTGACCTGTGTAAATATTTGCACTTGCAGAGCTTGTACTTTGACTGGGGTGATTATTTTGGCTGTGCATTTAAAGGTACACGTAAGGCCGCAGCACTGGGCCCTTGAAGACTGACCACAGGTTATCCCTGTATATATGTGTATTATACAGTGGATGTATTATGAACATTAAATGCTTTTATTTTCCTTGGCACTGTGATACTACTGTATGCTTCTCCATTTACATTTTGTGAGTGATGAATTGTTTGTATTAGAACAGATGATTTTTAGATGACCAGTACTGTTCTGCCATGCAGCTCACTCCTAATGAGATCTGGAATATTTATACATCAGACATGTGAATTAATACTATTAACTAATGCATTGTAAATGGTAGCTGTTCCATATAATTCTTTGGAATTGTGCTTACTACTCTAGCACAGGCTTAAAACTCTTGAACTCGGAAGGGAACAACCACTTTAAACACCTCTCTATGTTTAAAAAAAAAAAAAAAACAACAACCAAAGAATTTTTTTTTTTACTTTGCTAGTAAAAAAACCACTCTAGGTATTGTAGCAGTTTTTAAGACCAAGTGACCTTTCTCAGATTTGAAAGAGAAAATGGCCTTCTGGAATACTGTCTCACCTACCAGTATATCCAGTGTTTCTAATCCTGTAGGACTGTGATGTTGCAACATTTGTCATAATGCTGACCTGCCTGCTCTGCAGTTATATATTATATTTCAAGAAAGAAAACTATTTGAAGTTTACTTAGATGAGAGCTATTTGAAAAATGGCTTGAAATTGAGATGGCAGGAAAAGTATAGTAAAGTAGACTGAAATGAAAAAAGATAAAATCTAATGTTTAATTAGTTATTTGCATGATAACTTCACCCCTATAGTACTGTAGTATGTGGGAGTACCTGTTAATTGGGTTGTTTCCACCATCTTCCAGTGCTGAAGAAGTTGCTGATGAAGTAGAAATGGAAAGTGAAAAAGCAGAGGATGATTCAGATGAGGAGGATGTCACAGAAATGGAACAAGAAGATACAAGCCATATGGAATTACTAGGAGAGACAACATGTAAACTGTCTAAATCCCAGGAAAAAGAGCTACGAAAAATAAGAAAAACGGACTACAGTTGGATATCAGCCTTCTAAACAGACATCTTACTTTTTTATACTGCAAGTTGAAGCTTTGTGGATTAAATATTCTTTAAAAAAATTTTTCAGGTCCTTTAGCCAAAAATTTTATCAGTTTCTCTTTCCAAAGGAATGCAGAACTAGGGGGAGGGATTAAAGTTTTGAAAAACTGATTCTGCTCCTAGTTTATTACTGATTCTGTGTGACCTTAGAAAACATTTAACCTGGTCTGGGGACTTTTTTTTTCCCTCTTGCAAGTATATCTAAAAGACTAATAGCAAAACTGAGTTTATTATCTGACTTGTGATCAGTTAGCAGAGTGACAGCTCAGCTGCTGAAAATCTTCCCTGCTGAGGCTGGGTTACTGCTGCCAAAGCAGCTGCAGCAAATGCCATCAGTTGGTGATAGCGCTTAGCTCAAGGTGTGGCAGGGGAAATCAGGGTGGTTCTTGGTGCTGTGTACTGATAAGTGACAAGTCTCCTCCCCAGAAGCTCCTCTCCAGATGTTGAGACAGATCAGAAGTGGTTTAACATGCCTGGTTAGAGAATAGATATTAGTGTTTCGTGGAGTTCACTGAGGATGGAGATTCTTAGGCAGAGGGTACTCAGTGTATCAGAGCATGATGAAACCTTTCCAGATATCAAGACAACTGCATCGTGTAGGAGATGTATCAGTTTATCCAGTAGCCAGTTTAATGGGCCTTTAATGCATCAGCTGGAGTTCATATATATCATTTAACTATACATATCAGAGTGTAGAATTGGTTTGAAGTGGTGAACTTGAGGGCCTAAGAGTGAATACAATTGCCTGTGGTGCTGCAGTATGGAGGCAAGCAGATGCAAATGGCATAGGTCACTAAAAGCTCTGAAGAAACAATATTTTGCTAAAACTATTCAGATGAAAAATGCTGGAACAAGAACAATCCAACTCCTGTCAGTGCAACCTGAGTTCTCCCTACTCTGCCTATAAAACAAAGGGGAGGAGCCTTGGGAATGTATCCTACAACAGACAAAATCTGTCACTTCCACCCATGGAAATACTGAAAATGAAAGCCATCCTTAGGCATCAAGGAAAGCACCTCAGAGTCATTTTGCTGGCAGGTTTAGCTTTCCTGTTTTAACACGAAGGCAGTGTTTGCTCCTAGTGAGCAGTGCTGGCCCTTGGTGTGCTGGCAGGTCCATCATCAGCTGCAGCCAGAGAGGGATGGATGTTGGACCCAGAAGGTGGCACAGCAGTGACTTCACTTCCACATTCAGGAGTGTGGTACTTTGGATGTTGGGCCTGCCATGGTGAGGCTGTGAGGGAGTCAATCCCTGAGAAATGGAAACACTGCCATAGAGACAGGGACACCGAGAAGAACTTGTTAAAATCAGGTCTACCACTTGATCTGAGTGCTGGCTTCAGGGAAAAAAAAAAAAAAAGCCAAAAATCAGTTTAAAACTCATTATTATAAAAAGTTTACCTTTTTATTCTTCTAAGCTCACTATCATGGGTGTCAGAACATGAATGTGGGGATATGAAGATACTTAGAGGGCATTGGTTTCTGTAAAGAGCCTTGGAATGTCTGCCATGCAGCTTGAATTGAGTGATGACAGTCCCTTGCACACTCTTTATATTTCCTTCTAATCAGGCAATAACGTGAAAAATAGTTAATTGGTCCAGTTTCAGACTAAACCAGCTAGGGTTAACTTAGTCTCATGGCAGCAAAGGGCTCCTGCATCTTCTCATACAATAAAGTCAAGGTAACTGCAGCTCTTCAGACTGTCATTACTTAGGACTGAGGCACATTTTCTTCTCTCATAGATTACTTACCTAGGACTAGTATTACTGAGAATTTTAGCAAAGTGTTTAATTTTTAGGCATCTTGCTTTCTTTTTTAGGCCTTGAGATGCAGAAAAGCAACATTTTAGAACCTATAAAAGTTTTTCAAAGTTAGTTTGCCTGTAAGTTCATATATATTTTATTTCTATCACACGGGGTGACAAGGAAAACACACTAATGCTATCACAGCTATGACCAGTTCTCTGCTTTTGCATTTTTCTCCCTTTTCATAACAGCTTTTTAGATAACTTCATGGTATGTAGCTGAAGCAAAAAATCACAGCTCCCCAAACGTTATGCAATTTTTATTTCCATCCCTCTTATCTGCAGAGCTGAAACTAATACAGCCTTTTCAGAACCTTGGACCCAGTGGATTTTTCCCTAAATGAAATGTTTCAACAGAACAAATAAGGAAATTGTGTTAAGACTGTAACTGACAAATGATAGGTTTTGAAAACTCAGAAATGTTAAGAAATAGAAAATATAGGAAAATAAAAAGAGAAGTAAATAGATTTCCCCCCTTTCAATCTATGCGCTATACAAGGTAAGAAACACTGAAAGGTGTTTTTTTTTCTTAAATGTCAGACCTCAGCTCTGTGAAAAACAAGTGTGAGTTGAGCAGAGACCTATACACATTGTAGCAAAAGCACTGCTTCAAAGTCTGGTGTTGTGTTACTGTGTCAGCAACATTTAAGTGTGGCTTTAAAGGAAGAAACCTTCCTATCTGTTCATGTGGGTTTTTTAAATTTACATATTCTTGTGAAAGTCACTGCTGGAAGCCAGCCCAGTATGAGCAAGAGACAATTCACGTGCAAGTCAGCATCTGGAGGTGCAGTTTAGTTCTGTGTTCAGGCAGTAGTGTTAGGAATCTTCATGAAGATACAGCTGTTACACTTAAATCTTCTGTCTTTACTGACTTGGTTTTGCTATGCACAACAGACTGAACTTACTGGGATAACAAAGAGGGACCTCACTTTGTAGTTCTCTGTGTATGTTTTTTCTGCTCAAGAAGGAAATACATTTCTGGTTACAGTTTTACTACATTTAGTAGGCACATTCTTGACCAACCTTTTAGAAAATGTCTTCTGAATGATACTGCAATTACAGCAATGAAGAATACTGGCTGAAGAGTGAAATGAAGAGAGGGCTGCTACTGATCTGTCTGTGGCTGCTGTGAAATGCTTTAGTTTTAAAACAGTTCCCTGCCGTTACTCAATATTTTTACTTTTTTTTTTTTTAATCTCATATATCTCATTAGCCGTGAACAGTTCCTGTATTTACTGTAATGCCCTAAGTCAAATCTTAATTTGACTTTTTGGCTTTTGCTTCATCCTTCTAAAGGCTACTTTACAAAGATTTTATTATTCTTTATTAGAAAGATTTGACATGAAAGACCATAGAGAAGGAGATTGAACTTAGTCTCATGATTCCAGTTACATGGTAAATACAACAGGTAAGAAAATACCTCAGCGACGTGCAGAGGTCAGTGTTGAATACCCGTGGGTGCCCTGTGCATCACAGCAGGACAGCAATTTTCACAGAAGCAGTCACAGCTTTATTTAGGCTGAGGGACAGACCACACAAGGGTGGCAGGTGCCTAGAAGGGGACTTGTTTACTTCACAAATTTTCCACTCCGAAAAGGGGTTGGATAAACACGAGGGCCTGAAATGCCAGCAGCAATGGCAAGCATTACAAAAAATAAGTATACAGGCAAGGCCTTATGGAGTACATCAGGGCAACGGGCTTTGACTGGGGGGCTGTTCCCTGAGACTGCTCAGGTGCAGCTCCAAATGCAGAAGAGCTGACCAGTAATTTGCACCCATTTGTTCAGTCAAATGTGGTTCCACAGAGATTGGAAATTGCTGCAGTGCATTGGTATTTTGTGAGGCCCAAGCTGGTTATTAGTTAACAGCAGCTCCAACACATGGCCTGTCCTTGGTGGGCAGACTGGGCAGGAAAGCTGTGAGAAAGGGGCTGGTATTACTAAACAGTAGTTGCTAAGGATTTTTGAGTTCAAGAACAGGACAAAAAACCCCCTGTGAACTGTGCCTCGTGTTTTAGGATCATCTGGATCTTTGTATTTCAGCCTAACAACCATTTGTCTGTTTAGCCTTGGGGAGGCTCTTTAGATACCTCAATCTGCCAAATCCCAGTCTGCTGTGCACCTTCTAAAGCACATCCTAGCAGCCAGGATTAGAGCCAGCAGAGAACAGGACAGAGGAAAACAACAATAACTTCAAATATAACTCAGAAACCTGAACAGACCTTCTGTCCCAAAGCAGAGTAACTCAGGTATATTTATTCCTGAGAGATATTTGTCTAATTTGGCAAACCTCTGATAGAAGCCATTCTGTGGTATGGAATCTGTTCAGTGCTTACCTATTCTGACAGACACATTTTTTCCTAATAAAAGTAATCTTCCTTTCCTGCAAAATTTCTGTTCCTTTCTTTGATAACAATCTAGGAAAAAAGGAAAGCTTGCTACTCTATTTCCTTTATATAAAATATCATCCCTTTTTATTTTTGCTTTTTCCTGGGCCTTAGCAGCACCAGAATTGTCCTTCAGCCCTTGGGCTGATTGCTTATAGTCAAATATTGTTCTGACTAATTTATAATTTCAAGGGCAAAACTTGCCAGGGTCATTTAATACATGTCTGGATAGTCCTAAAGCCTGTTATTGCTCTGTTCTGGCTTGTATTCCTTGCTGATTACCTTTATTATCTGAGTCTTTCTGGTGATGGCAGCAGCAAAGGCAGCAATTTATACCTCAGCTAACACCCCAGTGCTTCACAGCAAACACCTCTCCTGCTGCAGAATCCTTGCAGGGTACTGTTTTCTGTGGATATCCCAGTTCAGACTGAACAGTGCAGGTTTAGCTTTGGCCTCTGCACAGCATTTCCTTGAGGAGTTAAGTAGTAGATTGTAACGATGTAAACTGGAATTTAGCCAGGGCAGTAAGGTCACTCACCTCTAAGGTTGCAAAAGACATTTAAATAATACTCAGAACAGCTCTGCATTTTAACTGCTTCACAAACGTAAAGGGGTGGGCTTGTCACAGCAGAGTCTCTTCACAAGATGAAATCATTATCAGAGGGTAGAAATCAAGAACATTTGTGTTTGTACTGTAAAGCCAACTCAGGATGAAATCCCTATTCTTCAGAAATCACTGACAAAGCACCCTTTGACTTTATAGTCCAAGGTCAAAAAGTCGCATTGCCAACAACAAAGTACTAAAGCTTAAAATACTGATATAAGCAGTGTTCTGAGTTGTATGTGTGGTTTGAAAGTAGCCCAAGCTTCTGACAAAGAATTTCTTGTTAATGTTGTTGGTAATATGGAGAAGGAGGCCCTTTAGGTAAATACCATAACGTGGCTGTAAGGAAAGTTACCACAGCTCTGGAACCTGTGTATCAGCAGTTCCCGAGGCTGTGGCTTTCTCAAACACTTTGAACACTAAGTGGCCACCATGGAAAGAAGCATTCCCACCTCCCAGCCAACATCTGCTGCCTGCTTCTGCATCTCCTGTGCCAACACAAGCTCCCATCGCCTTTGTAGGGAACTGGCTGGGGGAAAAAAATCTGCTTATAATGAAACCAGAGAATACATTAATAAATAGTTTAAGATGTTAACAGAACTACAGTCCCACAGAACAGGATAGGGCTTCTCTTCAAGAGGTTTTTCTATGCTCAGGACATGAAGTTTTAATGTCATACACCCAAACCTCAGTAGTTTGTCCCCGAGCCTGTCCCTTGTGCTAGGAGAGCTGCAACCACACCTAGAACATTCCCAAGAGATGTTTGTTTGGTGTGATACCAGAGACAGCTCAGCTCTCATGCAGCAATCCCTGGTTTCCCCTTACATCCTCCTCCTCCTCTCTCAAAATAATAGGTAAATAAACAAATAAAGCAGTGGCCAGCAGTTCAAAGTAAATACTTTTAGACTGATGGCATTAAACTGTTGAGGGTGATTATTCTGTTAGCTTCTAAAATGAAAGCTGTTTAAGAATTGTGATCTTTTTAACCTGTAAGGAAGTATCGTTATTGGAGCCATGACCTTTGTCCTCTGTTGACCTTTCCAGATGCAGTTGTGTAACTAAGAATTAGGCTTATCATTCAAGAACACACACTGCAGCCATTAACTCACCTAATTTCTTCATGAGAGCAGCAACAAAAGAATAGGTAGAAAGCAGTGCCCACAAAAGCAAAAATTTTTGCCAGTTTTTCAAAATGGCTTTCTTATACTACTAGCTCCTTTATGTTAATATAGCTAAATTATCCCAGCCATAAAGCTGATTATCAGTTACTGTTAATGATGCCTCAATTTATGTTTGTTTGCAGTGCTACTTAGTTTATTATAGTTTTAGATTCAAGACTGTGATCAAAGCTTTGAATATCTTGGCTATTTGATTTCCTTTAGTGACCAAAGGAGTTTTCAGTTCTTCCTCAAATCAGTGAAACAAGCAAACAAACTCTCCAACATTATCTGAGATGTTATCGCTTTCATTTTTAGTCACTGATTTTACAAATAAAAAAGTAACTTGGCACTCTTGTAAAGTTTGCTACTCAAAAGCAATATTTGATTTTCACCAAAGTCAAACACTTCTGCAATGAAAAGTTTTGTTCAGGCTAAGTTTCCTCTGTGCTTTGAGTTTCCTTGGTGCTTCTCCTCTCTTACTTGCAGTCCTAACTCTTCTACAGAAGAATACAGGGAAAGCAGGGACATCTTTCACAGTCCTCTTCCTTTTCCACTTTGAAAATGAAGCTTAATGTAGCAAGAAGTTCATCTTATGCATTTAAATTAAGATAAGTTCTCAGTATGAAAGACAACAAAATCCTGCCTAGGAAGAAGGATCAGAGTAGGTCTGATACCGTGGGCTGTTGGAGTGGTGGGATCACAGCTGCAGAGACAATGAAGTGCAAGTCCCAGGGCACATTGGTTCAGCCTCCTGATTTTCCCTGTGAGCTGCAGATTGCTCCCCTATCACTTCAAAGAAGGAAAAGTACCAAAAATATAAACAGTAAAACCAGTGCATGAATTCTAAGTACAAAGAGACTATTTAAACCCTGAAACATCCCATCCTGAAAAGAGCCCTTTTTCACTCAGCATAGCGCAAATGAAAGCTGGTTTTCTGAGAACTATCACATCTGTAGGAAAGGAAAATTTTCATAGTGCTTGCTCCATCAGTCTGCACAGTATGTTATTTCTGGACTGCATATTCTGTGAGTAGGCTCAGGATACAGAGTAGGTTTATCTTTCCCTTTCTATGAAATCTACTAGCTGATCTCAAGGATTAAGTGGAAAGAAAAACTTACATCAGTTGCAAAATAAAAAACCCACTTCTAAATCAACAGGTTTAGATTAATCCAGAAAACCACCCTGAAAGCCCATCAGTGAAATCATCTGGAAGCCATAAATAACAGCTTTCCAATTAACCAGCAAAGAATGTTCCAAAAACATTTCAACTTGGAATAATGCAATGTAAGTAGAACCACTTACAAAATAATTAAAGATGGTCTCGGGTACACAAATAGTGGAGGTTTCCAGCTGCCCCTCTCAGCTCATGAGTAAATCAAGCCACTTACACAGTTCAGGTAAAACAATTCAGAAGCTGCTGTAGAAATGCTGCTAAGATCTCTATAGATAGATAGATAAGTATAACACAACCATGCTTGAGACCTCAACTTAGAGATGGATACCAGTGCAAACACAAACATGTCAAAAAAGGAGAGCTCCCTATTTACATTCCCAAACAGTTCAGAAGTTCTTAAATAGTTTTTCAGACTAAATACAGCTGTGTGATGTATAATATTGAAATCCTGCATCCAGAGGAATAAATTTTAAGTATGCTTAGCTCTTTGTTAAGAAAGAATGTATCTGCAGAGACTCACAGGTACCGCTCAGGTTGCAAGAGCAGGGTAAGCAAGCAAAGGAACAGCAAAGGGGAACAGGCTAAAAAGAAACATTCCTTAAAGCTTTAGGAGAAAGAAAACCAAAAAGTTCTATGAACAGCACAGCATTGCTAGTTTTTTACATAATTTTGTGGGTTTGGGTTTGGTTTGATCTCCGATGACTACTTTTCATCTACCTGGAGCATTCACGTCTCTTTTCCGTATGAATTTTCAGATGCCAAGCCACAGGCTCCTCTTCACCGGGATGTTCACGGACTGACTCCTCTTACCTACTGCTCATCTCAATTAACTTCCTGAAGCGTAACCTCCTGATCCAACAGGGCCACAACCAACCAAAGGGTTCAAAAGTTATTTGGAAGGGGATCGGGGCTGAGGGAGACGCACACAGAGAAATTGCAGGAAGTTTCATTTTTCTCACGGAACCGACGTAGAAATCAATTCTCTCCTTTTGTATAACTCCCTCCTAGGCAACCATGCCAAGTGGGAGAGGCAGCTGCTGTGCCTTTTCCCTGTACTCACACACTGGGCCACCTGCAGTACCAGGGATGGAAGAGGATCCAGATGATCACGCGCAAATGCACAGGGACAAGAACCTCACATTAAGACCCGCTGACCTATTGATTTAAAATATATTCCAAAAAATGAAATCTAACAAGGTCAGTCGAGGTCAGTGTTCTAAATAAGAATAATTAGTAAAGAACAGAGAGGAGGCTTCCTGCAGGCACATCAAATAGACTTGAAAATTCCACAATCGTTTTATTACAGTAATTAGTGAAGAGGTGTTTAACCAGAGATCACCCAAAAACTCCACATGTGCAACGCAGCAGTTCACACCACAGAGAGCAGCAGATTAGGTTTGACTCTGGGCAACAGTTAGATTTGACTCTGGGTTTGACTCCAAAGGTTTTATTTTTTATTTTTGTAGAAGATCCTTTTTTGCTTTAATTTTTATTCCTGTGATTATCAGTTGCAGGTTTACAGAACTGATATTTATTTTCTGCAGATTTCTTCTGTAAGAGCTTTCTTTAGCATCTGCTGTTCCGGTTACTTTCACCTGTTTTGATCTCTGCTGTTCTTTTAAATTCCCATCTTATTAGCTTGCTCCAAATTTACAGAACCTAGAGCCTTACTCCAATAAAAATTTTTCTTTAAAAAAAAAAAAAATCAAAGCTTTAAAGGAAAATATGGATAGCATCTGGAAACTGTTTTGCTTCTGTTTTAATTTCCACACATAATCAGGCTCTGGACATGAGGCGTGTGGATGTCATAGGTGAGGTGCAGTTTGCCTGAGGAGCAGTGAGCTGTGCTCTTTTCAATGCCACACACTTCTCCCATTCCCAGGTACTTGCAGATCAAACAGAATGCGAGGGACTGAAGGGTTCACAGCTACTCCATGTCCAGCCTGACATGGGAACAAGCCATTGTGCTCTGATGCCTTATCAGGCTACCTAGAAACAGAGACTAGACAGGAATAAAGGAATAAAGGTGGTATTTTATTTGAAAGGCCTTCAGGTGCACACTTCGGGCTCCAGAGGCTCCTGCCTCAGTGCATCCCAAAATGGACGACAGGTCATGAGCTCTTCACACTTTGATATCAGCATAAATTCACCAAGCAGAACCCAGCCAAGGATGGAATTTCCCCAAGCTTGCCCCCCTCTCCCCAAGACGAAGGTTTACAGTTCTTGTTCTGGGTGTCCTTGGAGAGCAAGTTACAGAGGTTTGTTATGTCAATCTTAGCATGAGAGAGCAGCACTTAATGAGCTACAGGAAACTTCAGAGCTACACTAGCAGTACAGGATTTGAAAAATATAAAAGCTAAAACCTAAGGAAGTTTTTCTTGTAATGACTATTTAGCACATCAACCTGAGCTGATGCTCAGGTTGATGTGCTAAATAGTCATTACAAGAAAACAGACCTGAGCCTCAGAAAGTAGGCTGCTTTCACTAAAGAATCTAAAACGTGTGGTTGTTTCCGACATCTTTTTAAAAGAGATTCAAGAGTTACAAGGAAACCATATCCATGCTTGTGCAAAAGTGGCTCTCATCAAAATAAAGTTTAAAGTATGAACGGCTTAACAGAACTCAGAAAACAAAAACTTTTAATGAATTATTTGTTATAACTTTTTTCTCCATAGGGGGAAAAAAAATCTATCTGCTTAACAGTAGAGATTAGGTTAATTTTCTTAACATTTTACTGAAATAATCACTTTAATTGTCATTTTCCTTTAAGTTTCATAATAACTACAGGCTCAGATCTATAGAATTTAGTAAGAATGAAATCAGCAGGGTTCCAAGGAAATGATCTTGGGATCTTTAGGTGTTGCTATTTCTCAAGAAATTAGAAGAATAAGAAATTCCATAGCATTCAGTTCAAAACGATAAATTGAAAAGTCTACCTTTTTATTAGATCCAGTCAACATTAATTATTTCTTAAATAGAATGTGAGTGGTGCAGAGCAGCTTTTTTTATCCTGCGTTCATTTTCCAAATTCAACTTGACTATTCATTAATGAGATCACACTGCAAAGAATGAAATGTGAACCAAGCCATTGTGCAAGTTTGCTAATCTTGTATTTACTGCTTGCCCACAAAATGTTAGGTTTTTATATTCACAAAGGAAAAAAAAAGCATAAATTAAGGAAATATCTGTTTAAGGGAAGAAAAACTAGAATATTGAATTCTGGAAAAATTAACAATCAAGAAAATGCTGAAGTGCCCTCTAGGAAGGTGTTATTAAGAGAGATTCAAAAAGGGGGGATTCCTGGGGGTATTTTCTGTAAAACAATAATGAAGTAGGTCTACAATGTGCGTATTGCAGGTCAGAGGGGTTGAAAGGTACCAGCAAATACTAGGCTGGTCCAAGTTTTTTGAGGGAGAAAGGTTATCATTGCTTCTTTTGACTAGGAAAAGCCTGTCTTGTAATATAGGGGTAGTCTGCTGTTTAAATAGAGCACAAACATCATCTGGGGCAAAGGGGGGTCTGTGTGTGGTCACTGGCAGGGAGGAGAGTCAACACCAGGTTTGTTGGGGCCTGTAGGGCCAAACATCTATTCCAGATAGGGCACAGGAAGTACACTGCAAACATATTTGTCTCTTTTCTTGGCACACTGATGGAGACAAAATCCATCTTAAAAGCCATTCCTGGAAACTCAGTTTTATGAATTTTATGGTTTTGAGAGTTACACACCAAAAGGCAACAACATCAGAAAAAAACCAACCAAAGCTGAGTTGGTTTCCCATCCACCCTCATGCCCCCAGTTCGGAGAGCAATAATATTTGTCATTTGAGATTATGGGCTTTGGAGAAATAGGGTTTGTTAACCCAAAGTGTTTCATTTGCTCAGTTTGTGAGTCCCTTGTGCATGGAGTAAAAACCAAACAACCCTACAAAACAGCTGTGTTTGCATTTAAACAAACATTAATTGATTGAAGTAATGAGTAACCTCAAAAAATAGTTCAGAAAGTTCACAGCATCCTTCAAATATTTGTAGACTATTAGAAATTAACTAATTTAAGTTTTTATGCACTCTTTTGTATCTGAAAGCAAGGGGGGAAGGCACACTACACTTGTGTATAGTGGTTAGAAATAAAAGAAGTACAAGTTGAATACTCTGAAAGGTTTTCTTGGCAGTAAATCTACCTTCAGCCTCCAGTTTCCAGAGGACACGGCTCTGCTCTTTCAAGAGAGGGAAAATACTGCAGAAGTAACCTGGCAAGTGAATCTGTGGCTCGTTCTGTTACTCCACCTCCTGCAAGTGCACTGGCACATCCCACGGGTGTGTGAGCAGTGTGACAGCACCTTCTCTTCAGAGACACCAGGCCAGTCCCACCCAACAGCTGAGGGAAGGTCTGCAGGACCAGCTGGAGCCCCCAGAAGGGCTGGGAAGGAAACACAGCCCCCATCACTAATACAATACAGTCCCATGGCTGTCCTCAGCCAGAGGAAATGAAAAGATGGAAAGGTAGAACACATTTTAGACACACGTAGTACCTCTTTAAAGGAATTTGACATCTCAGTGGTATATCTCATAAAACAAGACAAGAATTTCTTGCTTTATCAAGTATCATTCTCGTGAGGACAGATATCTCTGCCTGGACAGATTTTACTAACCACTTCTTCCACTAAACTCTTTCAATGGTGTATATTGTTGCCCTATGAAAGCAACTGGTTACTTTGAAAGAGGAAATGCAACTTTTGGGACTATTTGCTTTTTAATTTATCTACTTTTATAATCATCTGAGCCAAAAGAAGTTACTAGAAAACTGTCTGCTATTTATTTACATTAAATTTCATGCCTGTAATTAAATTATATTCCTATAACACTTGAGCCAATTACTTCTGAGTTTTTTCTACAGAAATCATAATTAATGTAAAGTGATCCTTTGAGTGCTCCATAAATAGAATATAGGAGGCTGTTCCATAGCAAAGAATGTATTTCCTTCAGTATTTTGCCCTGTTAGTTTAATTTTGTCTGTTTTATTGTGTCTGTAAGTTTAAGCAATATCAACTCCCAGCTGGGAGCTAGCCAGAGAAATCAGGAACTCTCTGCAATGCACCAACATGCTCAGAAACCACTGAGCTGGTGGCAGGCAAGTCCAAAGCATGTACCTCATTAATTAATACCACATTTGTGGACTATACACTGATTTGCTGAATAAGTTCTGCTGCTATTTAGAAAATAAAGTAAGTAATCAGAACCTGATGATATACATAGAAGATTTATTACTTTCTTCATTTAATTCTTCTAAAACACTGAGGCAGATAGTGATGTCTTAAGTGGCTACCTAGAAACAGAGACTATACAGGAATAAAGGAATAAAGGAAGGATTTATTTGAAAGGCCTTCAGAGATACACTCAGGCTCCAGAGGGTCCTGCCTCAGTGCGTCCCAACATGGACAACAGGTCTTCCCACTTTGATATCAGCATCAATTCCCCAAGCAGAACCCAGCCAATGATGGAATTTCCCCAAGCTTGCCCCCCTCTCCCCAAGGGTGAAGGTTTACAGTTCTTGGGCCTAGGATGGTCTGGATGTCCTTGGAGAGTGAGCTGGAGAGGCTTTGTTATGTCTGTCTGAGCATGAGAGAACAGCACTTAACGAGCTACAGGAAACTTCAGAGTTACACTGGGCAGTGCTGGATTTGAAAAATATAAAAGTTAAAACATAAGGCATCATTAGTAATACTCAAAAGGATAAAAAGAAGCAATTCTAATCAAAGCTAGCTTGCAAGGACAATAGTTTATTTGCACTAAATAAGTAATTCCCCCCAAATCAAGCCCTGACTGTACCTACATAAAGCTGTATGTGCAGGGAAGGTAGAGCAGCAGACCAAGCAACACTGGTAATTAACCTAACCTAGTCAGAGAAACTGTTCCCTTTGCCAGAGAAGTTGTTCCTACAATACTAGATGCAGTTCTAGTGTGTTGATTTTTACCAGTCCAAATAAGATCTGAATTTTTCTCAGTCTCTTTCTGTTTGGAAATCAATAGCAATAAAGTTACAAATTAGAAGACCCAGGCCTTCCACACGAGTTCAAGCACATAAAGTTCGTCTAATTCAATTCACTGGGACAATTCAGATGCATTAGGAATTACTTACAAACACATTTGCAAAAATCAGAGACATCTAGATCCTTTCAGAGAGTGCAAATGAGGGTAGTAGAGGAGACAGAAATTTCATGTGAAGGAGGTAAGCACCACAGTTGCTCAACTAGCTTCTGGTTTTCCAACATAAGGTGAAGGGGTTCCAAAAGATTAAGCACATGTTACTGGTGTAAAATTTGATGACATTCCTTATCTCCCCAAAGACCTGAGCTCCTAGATCTACCAGAAGAAAAGCTTACTTGGACAGCAGTTTAGCTGCTTGTGCCTACAGCCACATCCAGGATGACAACAAATGCTGCTGAAGCCTGTGACGTCAATCAGATGGAGAAGTTGGGCAGACAGGACCCTTCTGCTGAGCAAAAGTCTCAGCTGAACAAACAGTGACTCGATCTTCCTTGGTTCGTGCTTCTAGTGCATAACAACAATTCAAGGTAATCAGGCACGTAATTATATTTGTACTTTGTGTTTGCCAAGGTTGCGTGGCTTAAAAGAATTTATGGCTTTGGAATACCAATGCATATCTATAGATGCTTTTTCACATTTTCCATGATATACTTCTCTATCTCCAGTCATATGGAATGAAGCCTTTCTCAGAGTCATGACAAGTATAAGTTACCTCATGCCCCTGAGCTGCACTGTCTCCAAGTAACACACCCATTACCTAACACAGCAGGAGCTGCTATCTCCTGCAGTAGCTCCTGACAAGGAGCAAAGGCTTGTGAAGGCAGTGGGAAGCTCAAACCATTTAATTCTAAGAGAGAAATTATATCACACATCCACAAACCCAAAAGTGAGGCTGCCACCAAAGGATGAGGACTCTAACTCCATGGCACTGAAACCATGTGTAATTTGATATTAACTCTCTGCATCCTTAAGGAAACTGTTACAAGATATCACTCTGCAATATTTCAGCAATCAAGGAATTTCTGAATCATAAATTATGAACAATTAGAAAGAAAAAAATCAACTCCTTGAAAGCCAGAGCTTGTGTCAGGGACTTACTAAAGGCTTGTTTCTTGGGATTTTTTGAGTAACCATCACCATTACTGCACAATTTGAGGCTTCTCTGCTGGAAAAGTTAAGGATCCTGCTGACAAACTTGTTCTGTGTGTCATATGGTTGAAAAGCTTTTAAACCTACAGCCTTTAAATAAATATGAGGGAAGCTGTTCAGTATCAATGTAAAGGATCAGGGAAATCTTGTACTGGTAACAAAGGCCTCTTACTGAATATCCAGCTGGAGGCACCAGTGCCTGAATGAGCAGCAATGCCTCCACACTCACTGGTGATGTTTAAACACATAGGGTATGCTTTCACTTCAGGATAAACTAAAACAATCCCATTTTATAATCACAAACTTAAATAGTATACAAATAGTGCTAGATTCACATTATCATATAAAATTAGACAGTTTTAAGGCCATATACCCCAAAGATTAAAGCTAAAGTCATGGTCCATAACTAATTACATGACTGAGAATGCTGATCTTGCATGGGACAATAATATTGCAATAATTGGACAGTATTTCCAATATTGCAATAAGTGGACAGTATACCAAAACTGTTTAATCTTTTCTACTTTTTAACATCTCACACGTGGCTCCTAAATTCATATTTTGCCAAGTGAAATATCTTGTCTTTTAGTAAATGAAAGCTGAAAAACATGCCAAACTTGGCTTTAATTCCAAGAACATATTCTCCAAATCAAAATCACATGATTTGAGGGTCATCTTTATCCCTTAAGCATTACTTGTGGTCATTGAACCAGTCACAAGCCACAGCAGTTCTCTGCTGCTCGCAGTACCTAAAGCGAAGGGAAGGCTGACACAGCAGATAAGCTGTGGCTTGGATTGCTTACAAAAGGGGATCTTTCATGCTTAGCAATCCTCACTTGTGCAGGAAAAGGACAGTTTTTGACTAACCGCAAAAAACAAAACAACTATTGAGTAATGGACAGTCTTTGTTTTAGTGCTCCTCTGCCCTGTTTTAACATGGATTTTTTTTCAGTTTTTCCATTAAGTTTTCATACCTTGCTTATTTATTTTAATTATTTTCCTAAAGAATGAACCACACAGCATATAAAGTAAGGGATGGTTTTGTTGTTTCACTGGAATATATTCCCACAACGACCTCTGGAGCCACAGAAAGGACCGTAACAAGAAACATAGACAATCCTTAATCATTTACATCCTACTAAGCACACCTTGTGCTGTGTGGCCTCATCCTACAGAAGCTGTCTACAAAGGCAACTTTTGCCCAGGATGAAATCTAGTTTTTGAAAAAAAAAACAACTGTAAAATAACTGAGATAGAGAACGCGTGAAGTGGGTCTTTTAGTGAGTGTTTTTATCTTCAGTTTGTGATCTGTGGTAACTGTATGACTAAGAAAAAAATATATCACGTTTTTATTTTAAAAATGTACCTGTACCAAGGATTTTATACCATGCTTGAATTCCAAAGAGGAAACACATTCAGAGATTAACAACATATACATCTCTCAAACTGCACTTGGCTAAATTAATCACAAAAGTTGCTTTAGAGTCTCTGGGGTCAATACAAAACAGGAAAAGTATTTCCTTCCTCCAGCTCCCCAGAGCTGGCTTCCTTCATGGGATAACATGTATTTCATAGGGCTGGGTGTGGGAGCAGCTCTCCTGCCCTCAGTGACACCATGCAGCCATCGTGACTCAAAATCCATTGTGAGGGAGAAAGGAAAAAAGAAAAACGCAGAACAGGCAAATTCACCCTGTCTGCCACTGAAGGAAAACAAGGGAATGATGACTTCCACTAGGCTCTGGTTCCTAGAAACTATTCAAATTTTCAAGTTTATCTGTCCCTTACTATGGAAATTGGCCCTGTGATGCCTTAGGTTTTACCTTTTATATTTTTCAAATCCTGTATTGCCTAGTGTGTAACTCTGAAGCCTCCTGTAGCCTGTTGTCTGCTCTTCTCTTATGCTGGATAGACATAGCAAACCTCTCTAGGTTTTCTCTCCAAGGACACCCAGATTATCCTAGGCTCAAAATGTGTAAACCAACATCTTTAGAAGGGGGATAAGCTGGGGGAAATTACATCATTGACTGAAGCTTTAATCGGAGAATTAACCCTGATATGCAAATGAACCAGTCTTATAGAAGTGTGAAGAACTCCTGACTTGGGGTCCACGTTGGGTGTTGCCTTTGGCCTGCCCAGCGTGTACCTTCAAACAAATACCTACCTTTATTCCCTTATTCCTGTCTAGTCTCTGTTTTTTTAGGTGGCCACCTCAGGCATCACCTGAGATAGAGCCACTGAGGAGTGACACATGGGAGAAGTGACCTGTACAATGGGGTTAACGGAATATATGTTATTCCCCTTGGATTTGACTCCAGCAAGTTGTTCAGTCTGAACAAATAAGTCACTCTGAAGGCAGGCAGAGATGTCTGAGACAACTGAAAACATAAGAAGAAAGCACAGTGTTTCAACTGGACTCCTTAGACACTCCATTTTTATTTCTCTTCTCTAAACACCTCTCTTGCCTGGAAAGAAGTTCATCTCACTAAAGATTCAAGAGTTTTTAATAGAAAAAAGAAAACATGGAAGTTTAAAATAAAACCATAAAATACAAATATTAACAGCACTTAGTAACAAAGAGGTAGACGCTAAAAAGAAGTATTTAGTTGTTGGCCCTGACTGGGATTTTACCCGAGATGGAGTTTTGGGGCTGAGGAGAGAGGTTTCCCTGCTCCGAGAGGAGCCTTTGCCCATGTCAGTCACACAAGCAGGAAGACACAGCTATTTATCTGCTGACATCCTTGATCCGGCTGTTACTGGTGCAACAGCTGCCTGGAAGGAAAAATACTTCTGCTACCTCAGCTCCTGACCACAAGGAACTAGAGCATAAAAGAAAACAATTTTTGCCATAGTTTTGTTCTTGGACATAATCAGGACCTAATCCCATTTAAAAACCATAAAGTCTAAAGAGCCCTTTGCAAAGGGTTATGAGGCAAATGTAACATTGAAAACCAACCAAACCAAAACCTCCCTGTCCCAGGGAGGCATGCAGCTTCTTGAAAGAACTACAGACAAAGCAGCTCAAATGGGTAGTTCAGTGTAAATTCATTACAGAATTGAAGCCATTTTAACCTTTCCAGAAAACAGAAACAACAATCAGTTCACACGACTTTTGGACCGAGCATGAATTTCAAAAGCAAAATGTTCACAACCAGCCTTCTGCAAATAATCTGCAGCACCAGCATTTTACAGACAGAGCAAAGAGTCCCACAGCACAGGAGGGCCACTCTCACCACAGTGACAAACTGTACACTCTCACACCAAGTGACCACAGACAAGGCTTGGAGCTGTTCTGTGATCCAATCGGCACAAATAAAATAATATTATCGTCCCCAATTTTATTAGTTAACACTGAACTATTCTTTTGAGGAAGAAACAAATTGTCTAACACGTGGATCAAAAAAATTGAGTTATCTATGTTCAACAGTTGTCTCGGTTAATAGAGTCTTATAGTAAAAATATCAATTTTTATAGTAGGAATAATCCTATTTCTGCTTTTAATTAATTTTCCAAGTATTCTAGTTGTATCATAAGTGTGATGGCAAACAACCTGTTCAGATAGCAGTTTAATCCATTAAATATAAGACAAAAGGCCTGTTTTTTCAAAACTCTGACAAATAGGAACAATACAAGCAGCAAAAAGAGTCCTGAGAGGCAAAATTATAAAATATAGGATTGGATCACCCAGACAGTTCAACTGAAACACTTGGAGATATATCAGACCATGATCACACTGCAATCACACAGCAGTTAAGGTGTGAAGATGACTGCTTTTACAATTCTCTGCAAAAGTAGAAGGAATTGGCAATAATTCTTCTTCTGAAGCAGCAAACCATATTTGCTTTCAGGTAAGCAGCTGAGTTATTAAAGTTGGTAAAGTATGTCAAGATCTATCAATAGAAAGTGTACCAGGAGCGGAAAACACATCACCAGAGACGTTACAGAGTGTTACAGAGACCTCCCTTAACTTCACTCCTTTGAAATCCAGTTTGAATTAAGAGCTACATAAAACTTTGATGTAAAGCAAATAATTGCTCTGCTTAAAATACAAGCTGGTTTTGTGCTTTGAAGATGTCTGGCAGTAAAGAGAGGGAAGTCACAAATGATTTCCATGGGAAGCATATGACTCCACAGCACTCCTATCATTACTCAGACATCTACTCCTGGGTCTTCTGATTACACTGTGAAAGGATGTGAAACCTCAGAAGTATTATTTCTTGTATATTTTTACATGTTCTGAGCACAATGAATTTGCTTGCTCCCAGGGGCAAATCATAGAGCATGCTTATTGCTAGAATCAGAACCCACTAAACTCAGGTTTTGATCTATTAAAATAGACTATTTACAGCAAAGGTTTCCTTTTTGAAGGAACTTCCCCTCTAAAAAAATCAAATTTTTTTGCCCTTGTAGCTTTTGATGGTACATATATGCTTAGATGAGGTTGCACATTATGCACAGTGCATATATTGTGGGTTTGGTAATAAGAGCAAAAGCTGATCTAGCACAATCCATTTTCCCTTGAACATGTAGGTCTTCACCAGAGAGAACCACCAAACCCATCTGAGAAACCCACATTCCCTGTTCATAGAGGCACAAGTATTTTCAGGACTTATTAAAAAATTGCATTTCTAGTGCTGCAGTAAAATACATTGAGTGAAAAATAACTTTCATTCACCAAAAGGCAGAAAACATGCCTGATAGGCAAATTTATTCTTCCAGCTCTCTAGGCAGACAGAAGAGGATTTCCCATACCTCACTGGATTTTATCCTGTTCTAGCTCATTTTACACCACTCACCTCTTGAAGTGTCTGAACATCCTTGCATCATCTTCCTGCTCAGAGCCTCTTGCCTATACACAGCCCTTCCACAGCTGCTGCCTGCCATCCCTGCCTTTCTGGCAAGTGTCTGCATTATGTGAAAATTACTTTTGGCCCAAAATACTAATCCTACAAAACCAATTTTTAATCAAAATTTCATTTGACAATCCCTTCATATCCTAGAATCTGATGTTAGTTGAAACTAATATTATGCATATATTTATGAGTCATAAAATATTGACCTTCACTTTTAAGCTAGTCCAGTTTGGTTTTAATTTTTAAGCCTCTCTTAGGAAAAAAAGTGACTTCTCCAAAAGAGTGCAAACAAGAGGTAGGGGTCCATTCTAGACCACATGCAAGGTGAAAGAGGGCATTAGCTCTTTTCAAGGCAAAAATAGAGAACATGTGAGAAATGGGCCAACTTTCCATAGATAGCCAATGGACAGTGATTTAAGTTCCTAATTGCATTTCTGTTTTTCCAAGGACAGGGGAAAGAGAAGAACTTCAAGGAAATGAAACTCCCCAATTGCAAGTATCAGCATAATTACATTTGCAATATCTGTGCTGAAAAACATGAGTTTTTCTTTCCAAGTACAGAAAGAACAGCAATGTTCTAACAAGTGACCCTGACGTAAAGGGCACCACATGAATTTTCTGGTTCACACAGAAATAACGTTTTGGAGTTGACAGATCCTCATGTTAGAAGGCACAGTAAGCCCTCCTGACGTTGACTAGGCACTGGAGCAGCTGTTCAATGGCTAATGCACCTTTGCTATTCCCAGCCTTGGAAAAAGCAGATGAATTTGCTCTCCAGCACAATCTTCCTCATCAGTGGCTGCATGGAAGACATTTATTTCATGGCTGAGGTGAAGTTCATTGTGTAAATCAAGCACACACTTGGTACACTGCAGATGGTGTTTTACACTGCTGACCTCATATCCACACCTTTTCAGTGTGCATAGAAATGTTTTACTGGATCTTGCATCTATCTTCAAGGAAGTATTCCCTCTATTTTGTCAGTAAATTAGTATTTGAAGCCTAACAAAAATATAGTCAAAACTACTGATATTCCCTCAAAATTCGCTTAAAATTTTCCAGTTATAGACACACAATGACAGGACTGTGGCCTAAGAACTGAGCCTGTGTCACACTGTCTAGAGATGCAGTTTGCCAGGGAGGATGGAGGGGAAAGTGGGAATGGTGTGGGCAGGAGCTCTGAGACATTTCTTAACAAACCCCTTTAAAGTGATACCTCTTATGTGGAAGTTCAGGGGAGCAAAAACCTCAAGCTTGGATATCAAGCTAAAGATGTCCAGCAGGTCTGAATTTCAAAGCAAGCTGTAAAGGTGGCTGACTCCCAGCTCATAGAGAGCCTTTGTACTCACTCTGTTCGAGGGTAGGACAGCTGAAATTTCTACCTTGTCAGTAGTTTTAGGTAGAAGTTACCAGAATCAACAATTTTCTGTTGTTTTTCTGCAAAGCATGATGAAAAACAAGAATCTGTTCTAAAAATATGAGAGCTTATTTTAGAGTGTTGGTTATTGAAAATTTTTCTTGTGTCCACTCCTACACCTCAGCCAGTCAACAGGACCCAGACTGTTTGGAAAACTTGCAGATTTTTCACTTGTAGTCTCTCATCTTAAACTGTGCAGTTTTCCTGGCTTTTGTTTAACTCAGGAAACAGAGCAAATAATGAGCACTTTTACAGGCAAAGGGAGAACTCATTATTTGAGTTGGAGTGCCACGAAGCTTAAATCATCTAGTGATTGTTTCCTATCCTTACTTGTGTGTGAAGCCTAACTTAGAAAAGAAACTTGCAAAAAATTTAAAAATCCCAGCAACCAAATTTTAACTATCTTACCTCCAAGCAACAAATTGTTTCCTACTTAAGGAGATACATTAATGTGTTCTGCAAGAGCAGTTTTGTGACTTGACAATCAGAATTCAGATTTGTGATTTAATGCAATTTAAAATATGTATTAGTAGTAATAAACCCATCTGAGAGTAGGCAATGTACATTTCCTGACCCTGTGTGAAAGACTTGTAGTCTGCAGTCAGAAAAGTAGACTGTTACTCCGTGATCAGCTGTAATTGTCATTCTGGTAATATTTTACTAGTAGTAAGACAGACAAGGGTTTTAGTTCCTTCTCATTCCTAAAGGTAATGGTCCATGCAGGGAATCTGTGTAAAGTGCTTGATGCAACAGTTTAAAATGAATGTTTACTTGAAAAAATAAAAGTTTAGGCCTCAAATCAATTGACTTACCCATTTGTGGTGTTCAATCTTTAAGTTTATATCCTCCTCATTCTAATAATAAACATTTTCAGAATCCAAAAATGAAGTTGACTGGTAAAGGTAGTACTGTTTTGTCTTTAAAATGCTGGAAGATCCTGAACAGATTTTCCCTCATTGTCATTAAATACTGTTATCCAGGTGAAGTGATTCCAGTGCTTACATCAAACGGTGTTTGATTTTCCAGGCATCCAGAACCATTGGCATGTACAGTTTGAGTAACAGGATATTTCACACAGAAGAATAAAGCTAAAGCAGGTGAAAAAAAGGCATTGTCTCCATCCAGAATCACAGTGTGTGTTGGTAAGGGACTTTCTAACAAGAAGATGAAAAGACAGAAAGAAAAGGCTATCACCACCTAGGAATTTCATGAGCACCTTTGCTAAAAGAATCTGAAACAACTGCAAGATATTGCAAAATAATTACCTTTACCAGTGTTTCTAATAGAAGGATCTGTTTGAAGTGTTTGAGGCTTCCAACCAAATTTCAATGCTTTAAGAATTTCTCAAGGAATAAACACAGCAGCTTCAAGAGCAGAGCTGTAGTTTTTCCCCCATCAAAAAAAAGCTACAGGTACAATGGCAAATGTCCTCCATCAGCTTCTCAGAGCCTTCAGCAGGGAGATGTTCAGCACAGCTGCGGCAAGGCTCCAGCAGCAGTAGGAGGAAAGCTTTGTGCTGCCTGCCAAGAATCTCAGCAATGGAGAGCAGTGAGCTGAACTTTGCCTTACATAGTGGCTGACAAGGCCAGAGGCCTGTGCAGCTTTCATATTTTCATTTGGCTGTACTTGCTTACAGAACTGTTAACTCAGTGGGGAAAAAAGCTTTCACTGTAAGTAACTAATTCACACTGTGCTAAGCCCGTAGTCAGGGGTTGGCTTTCACTCTAGTACCCACCTACTACAGAATTCTTTAACATACCTTCTCAAAAAGACTTCCCACGCACACCACATGCTGCATGATAAGGTGCATTTATTAATCTCTTAACCTAAAGAGCCCTGATTTGGCAGAAATACAAAGAGAAAACCTCACAGCACACGTCCCACATTTTTATTTCACTGATGAAGTTTTTAATCTTGCTCATGAACAGCTGAGGGAACATGGGAGCCCCCAAACTTTCAACAGCCATTTTCTTGTTACCTTTACTAAAGGACAACTGATGTATTCTTGGAAGAGTTTTATTTTGTTAATTCTTTGGTTAAATCTGGTGCCTTGATATGACCTAACACCCATTCTTTCAATTTCATTTTCATAAACCCTCTAAAATACAAATCAGTGGGCTGGGACTATTGCATTAAGGAAGTTTTGGTGTGAATTTGGTTTAAATCACAGAACAGCTTGAAACAAAATACACAGATTTACCTCTTCACTGGAGCAAAAAAGAAACCCAAGTAAATTATTTGGGGCTTGACATCCCATAACATTTTAATGTTCTACTTTGCAGACTTACTCTTGTTTAGAGAATGCTGCTTTTTAAGTCACACTTTGGATAAGGCTCAGTATTTTTTCTTTCCCAAAATATATTTTGTAGTGTGTGTTCTTTTGTTATTAATTTTTTGTTGTTTTTGCCAAGAACATCCAAGTGCTTGAGGCTAAGTGAGACCCATGTTTTTGGGATTTTTTCACCTACCCAAGAAGTCTCTTTTCCCCCAGCTCAGTCACTGAAGCAATATCTAGTTCCACTGACTAATGGACACTTCACATTAGTTCTAGATCACAGACTGAAGCTGCAAAGGCATTTCAGTGCCTGACTCCCACGTGAACAACAGGAATCACTGCCTCCACTGAGAACTGTGCTGATTACTTTTCATTTTTTCAGTGAGCACTGCACTATGAGGTCAGATTCTTTCCACCTCTCATTCCCAGCCCCTTCCTGCAAAGGAAATACCATGAAAGTTTTCTCCAGAGGAACATGTTTGATTTCACAGACACTGGAAGTTGCCCACTTGGGCTCTTTTCCTCTCCAATGCAAGGAGCAGGGTGAACATGCCAAGGGGCATCAGGTGTGCTTTACCCTATTTTCTGCCTGAAAATTGAGAAGGAAACACAAAATCTGGGTTTATGAAACAAGGAGGCTACTGTAGTAAGGAGGCTGAAGTGTTTTCCCACAGTACACCACCACATCCGGATTCTTCCCAGGGAAACTCCCTCACGTGCTGTTACCACTTCACATGCCAGTTACCCACTGAGAGGGCAGGACAGTGACGAGATCCGTGCAAAAGCGTTCGGTGTGAATATAGAAAGGGGATTTAAACTGCTCAAGTTTCTATCATGTGAGTTTTGTTTCCTTTTTAGTTCTAACCAGGATACTTATGGAAAAGGCAGCAAGAACACTGCCTGCTGCTCATGAAGATGTATTTCTGCTGTACAGAGTAAACATGAGCGGTGCACACCCGACCACAGATTGGACACCAGCTTCTCACACATACCCTGTATTTTAAGATAGCTGAATCCCACTTTCCTCATGACACTTATGTTCACACTTACACTGTCAGTTCAAATTTCCAGCCTTACAGCTGACCTCCAACCATTGTATCTTTTTCTTTACAATGTCAAATGAGTAACTGCAACCAGAGACCCAATCCTAAAAATACACACAAGTTGCTTCCTCTGTATTAGCAGCCTTGAGAAGAGTGCTGACCCTCCTACCTGCATGCAAAGTTAATAAAACTGATATGGTACTGAGTTGAGCCATGGTTATATTTCATGGATTTCAGCTATCTTTAGTTCAAATTAAATTTTGTTAAAGTTTCTTAAAGAGCGCTAGAGATAATTCTATTCAACAGGAACACCTTTAGTAATTACTGTATCCATTTGACTGAGTTCTCTCACTATATCATATAACCCAATGTGTTCCCATACTTACTAATGAGTGATGCATTAATGGAATTACTATGTAATCACAGATAAAAGAAGAAAGGAAAACTATTACTAAGAAACATGTGATACCATGAGTCTTAAAATACTCTCGAGATAGGTCTGAACTAGTTGCTGGCTAAGAAACTGCTGAATCACGCCCTTAGACTCATAGCAAAAATAGCATCGCATTTAGCAAAGCACATACAAACTATTAATGTTCCCTATTGTTCTAACCTGCTGATTAGCTGCTGCTCACAAAGGATGAAAAAGCATTCTCCTGCCTTTTCTGTTTCCTTGAGAGAAAGAGAATAGTAAATATGTTTTTTCCTACAGCAGTTCTCCCTTTCACAATATCAGCTTTTAACAGAAGTTCCCAGAGCATTTTCAAAGCATTCTGTGAGTTCTCTGCATTTAACACACCTCAGAAGAAACTTTACTTGCCTTTTTACACACCTAGCATTGATGGGTAGCAGATGTCACTCATCTCTCAGTTATAGTCCTCCCCGGTGAGACTCTGATGTTCTCAGTACATGATCTGTAAGCTATTTCTTAGAACTAAGGGGAGAAAAGAACATTTCTTGGCCATTTAAAGATTGTATTAAAAGTGGTTCTCTCTGAGATCTAGGAAAAAGTGAGTGCTTAATGCCCTTAATGAGGAGGGAGAGGTTTTAAAAAGTTGAGTTGAAAAGCTCCAGCTGGAGTTAATAATGTTCTCTAAGAGGCTTTGTAATTACTATGTTTCCTGGCCTTCAGCACCACATAGGTGGAAGGACAGATGAGTTGTCCTCTGAGTTTCTCTGAGTGCCTCATTACCTTCTCCCCTGTCCCTTGTGACCTGGTGTGACAGAGCCCTAGACTGAAGTCCTGGGTTTATCAGCAGCAAGGGTGCCATGCAGGCTGCTGGGATGAACTTGGACACATCTGTCTGAGGTGGCTGGACACCCCTCTTCCAGCAGCACGAGTCCCACCCTCTTTCCATGCCCTGTGCCTGTGTGCAGGGCCTCTTGCTTTGGCCCCTTTGCACTGCAGCTGCTGCCAGCCTCACCCTGGGAGTGTTGGATAGGGCTAGGGCTAGGGCTAGGGCTAGAATAGGACAGGTAGGGCAGCCCCTCATCAGAAGTGCCAGGGGACAGGCAATGCAAAATTGTAGAGGGAAGACTAAGAAGGGAAGAAATATTTTCTTTGCTCAGTGTGGGAGTATTACTTCCCATCTTTCTGGCTGACTTTACCTCTCCACAGTGGCTGATGCCATCCACGTAGTATCTGACCATTTAAAACACCTTGGTGTTCTTAAGAAAAACAAAAAGTGTATTACCCTTTAACCATTTGCTCTGTTACCTTTACCAAAGAGTCTGGGTATCACATACAGAAACATTCTCATGTCCTTTTTAATACAGGACAGGTAAGAAAAACATCTGTCGTGCCACAGCCACTTGAAGTTGCAGCTCTTGCATTTTATCTGTAATTTACCTATCATTATGTAAATTTTCTCACAAAAAAGATCCATCTTTGAAAAGCAAAATAATCTCTAGGCAGGAATAGTGGGTGGCCTGGGTGTCCAGTCTCTGTGGAGGGCAGTTCACCCAGAAGGCAGAGGGTGGTGGTTCCAGAGCTTCTTTTACAGAACTGTAACTTGTGGGAGGCTGGGCACATGGGGTGTGTTGAAGAGACAGGCTGAGTTAACTTGCTGTTTTAGCAAAGCTGCTGTATCCACATGGCTTAGGGAGTTATAGGTACTTTGTGCCACATATTTCTGCTATAGAGAATGAACCCTCAACATGGGATAATCGCAGTTACCTTTGCGCTATGTATTTCTCACAAGTTCATCAGTAACTCACTGAACTCTTTAGCACAGCTCTAATTAGGTAATTCCTCTTGGTCTCTGCTTGATAGGCTGCTCCTTCTCCTGAAATCCCCAAGAACGTTTTGCTTCATGATCCGAATTTTTCAGATTTCAACAGCAAATAACTGAGATGTTCAGAATCCAGAAATGATTACACATGACTACACAAACAACCTGTAGTAATTAACTTTCAGTCAGTGTCAGTAGGATGGTACACAACTGTCTTAGTCCAGGTGATTTCAGAGGCAGCAGGAGGATCTAGAGGCAATTTACTGCAGGGGACCAAGGGATGCTTCAGAGTAAGGGGCCAGGGAAAGATGGGAATGTCCATGGAATAGACTGAAGGTCTGAAGGGTGCAGCGATTTAAATGACTAGAAGAGAGGTAATCCCATGAAACCAGTGATCCTTATTCTGCAGCACGTCCTGTGTCACACACTCCTGCTGGGCTCCTGCACTTCCTACTTCCTTTTATCATCCCAGTCTCCCATGCCTCTTCTTCTCAGTCCTACTTTGCTTCTCTGTGAAACCCAGTCAGAACTGTCTTTCTTACTTCAAACCAGGGCTTGTACTTCAGCCTCCAGAACTGGCTTACTTTCCCCATCCTGCTGTTTGGCGACCATAGCCAAACTTCTGGCATAATTTATTTAGCATGATGTAACTTAAGAATCACTGAGTCATCCTCAAGCACATCTAATAATGCTTTGTATCACTTCCTCAGGATGGTCTTGAGAAACCAGTCTTTCCCTTTTTATTAAGTGTTACTTGTAGATGGAAGCAAAGTTAGCTGACTAAAAATGCATTGTAGGAATTGCTACAGTCAGAACTACTGAAGTGAGCTATCCTTCACTATTTTATTGCTTAAACTTTTATTCAGTAACAGTCTTCACAAGCAGCAATATATAATGACTAAATAGTTTTTAGTGTGTCTAACAAGAAGCAGGAAACATATTGATCTATTCTGAAGTATTAACAAGGAGGATTAGATTAGTAATTTTTTGTTACTGATTCTGTCTTTTAATAAAGAGAATTAGAAGATGAAAATGGTAATAATCATTGTCTGAATATGCATTTTTTTAAATTCAGTGCGACATTTGCTTGTTGTCCTCTCCCATCATTAAGGTACTTGGAATTTATAATAGAGTATGGAGGTCTGCACAGAATTACCTCAAGTAATACTTAAGTATAATCCCAAGAAATGCCACACACATTCAGCGAACTACAGAAATAAAAGTTGCTGTTGCCTTGGCCATCATGTTTGGCACTAGGTCACAAGGGCAGTCCATGAAAACCACTGAGAACCCTGCTGGGTGCCACTAATTGGGTGCCTTCTTTATCCCCCTTTTCTGGTGTTAAATTTGTCAATGCATACAGAATTATTTTCAGCAAATATGTGATGCACTGGAAATGTATAGACCCAGAGATCAGCACCCATCCTGAAGGCACAGGCACAACTTCCATGGTGTGGAGCTCTGTGGATGTGGAGGAATGTGGCAAGGGTTGAGGAGAATGCTGACCTGTGCTTCAATTCTTTTGTGGCATTTAAGAGGATTTGCCAGAAAGTCCTGAGGTTACTCACATGATCTTCTAACACTTCTGTTTCCATGCTCTGATACTGATCTAACCTCTGTCCTCCATGACCAAGAGGGAAATGACAACTAGACAGTAGAGGCAACTTGAAAAAGAAGTACAAAATCAGCCTGAAGTTACAGCTTTCTGCTGAACATCCAGCTATTAGCCTTGGTCTCTTTTGTTTGCTCTGTTCTATTTAGATAAGACAACATTTAGATTTTATCACAGCTAAGCAGATAAAATGGAACTGTACATTCCTATACAGCCCTGAACTTCAACTGGTAATCTGTGCTAAAAATCCAAGTAAAGAAGCCAAGTTACCATTTTATTACTGAAAATTTACTCTCTGCAGAAAGCAGAACTGGATAAGAATTCATTATTTGTGGAGAGAGGACACACCTAAGCAATCATCTTAAGAAAAGGAAAATCTCTCTTATTTTCTAATCAGGTTGCCGTTGCTGTAAAACCAAAGACTAGGCCTCCTCAGGTCTGATTAAGCTATTCCAAAAATCTGTTCCTCCTTGTGTCCACACAGTCACAAAAAAATTAAAGAAAATAGAGGAAACAAACTGTGGGAGAACAGTTTCTTTTCCCTCTTTTGGCTAAGACGAACCTAATGACAGAGATTATGGGGAAGGAATTAAAGGTGATGAGATGCATTTTGTTCTTTTGTAGATACCGTGGATTTTGCATGGAGGCTGTTGGTTTCTGCCAGCCTCAGGCACTAACCAGAGCAAGAAAGACAGAAGAAAACAAAAAAGCCAAATCATGAGTCTACTTCTTTGACAATTGAAAATCCCTGCCACGGCTATGCTGGGACAGTAAAGGCATTAAAAGTATAGCTAAAGCTCCTTGATGTGTGCAAGACAAAAATGGCTTTATAACAAGATATATGAGAAACATTGTCTTAAAAGGAAGTAAATAAAGACTTCCCAACACATACAAAGTTCCTTGGTATTCCAGAGCGGGAAGAAGCTTTTCAAAAGACATTTAGAAGATGTTCTTGTACGAAACCTTTTTCCCTGGAGAAGCATTTAATTTTTTTTTTTCACATTCCTTTGATAGGCATATACTACTAGTGCTCCTTTGTGTGCTTCTCTCCAAGAGCTCTTTGCATTCCAAATGCCCCACTGCGTGCAGAGGTTGTAGGAGAGTTTCATACCATCCATTCAGTCCAGAGATACCTTGAGATTACACCACAGACATTTGCAGGGGGTTTGAGCAAAGCAGCTGTGTCTGTGCTTAGACAGCCACTGAGGAAGCTCCACAGCTTGGATGGGCTGCTTGGTGTCTCTTTGGTCCCCAGCTGTGTCACAGTCTGCTCCCCTCAGGCACTGCTAAGCAACGCCAAGGTCAGTACAGGATGACAGGGAATAGTATATTGCAGTCAAGCAAATAAAGCCAAAACTGTCCCAAAGAATGGATTCTTTATCTTGTTTGGTTATCTTTAGAAGATAAATGGACTGCAGCACACTCCATACTGTAAACAGTAACTTCGACTGGCCTTACTCCAGTAGCAGCTGAACAAATATTTCTAACATGGACAACTTCTCCTCTCCCTATTTCCCAGCTGGACAGACCACATATTTGCATAACTCCCTGTCAGTTCTTAAACGTGATGTGGTTGGCCAAGGGAAGGAAGTTCCCAGAAATAAAGGAATTCACACATGGCATTTACTTTCTCAGCAGCCTGAGAACCAAATCATGCCTTTCTAGAAGCAGGCCCAGAAAATACACAGTCCAATCCTCCAAGTTAAAAGCTGCAGCTCTTACTTAAATCAGCAGGATACTGACTGCTAAAGGAGCTCAAAGGAGGAGGTTGGATAGATGTACACATAAAATGCAGGCAGGCTCTGCACAGGAATAATATGTAAGCATTTTGGAAAACAGCGAAGATCTGCTGTATTAGTGCTTGATGAAATCTGTGGGAATTCTGAAGTTTTGACAGAACTTAGGAAAATACCTTTTAATTCTTATAAAAGCTGCCCAAACATTTTACTAATCCTGCAGAACTACTTTTAGTAGCAAATCTGGAGATTGCTTATAAACTGAAGGCAAACAGTAAGACTATCCCACTGCCTCAGCAATGGTTCTAGAGGCAACTCTGAACTGGAAGAACTGGAGAAATACATTACATGCAACTGGAGAAAAACAGAGCTGGAAAAAATGGTACCAGCCCTTGAAGATTCAGGATTGGAAACTCCACAACTTGCAGGGCTTCAAGTCATGCTGTAATCTGACTTGGCTAATGCTTGTTTTCTCAAGCAAGATTATTTCCATCCCATTTTACACAGGCAGATATGGTTAGCACATCACCTCAGTCTCTAAATGACCTGAATTCTTTTTCTAATTTCACAGAATTACAGAATGGGCAAGGTTAGAAGGGACCCCTGGAGGTCATTTAGTCCAACCTCCCTGCTCAAGCAGGGTTCTCTAGAGCACTTTACTCAGCACTTCCTAGAGCTCTGACTACAACTGTTGGACTGTTCTGGCTTCTCTCTGGTTATCACTGCTGTTCAAGACAGATATGAAGGAAAAACTGGATGCAAGTCTCCTTTTTTTTCAATTCCAAAGAGAACAGCATCCTGTATGATTCAATTCATGAAGCAAGCATGCTATAGAACTCATTTCCTTTTTTTCACATTACTTATGTTTTCTCTTATGCTATAACCTCACAATTACTTTCTACAACAATAGGGCCTTCCATTGAATTTCATTGTATTTTTTTCTGGACTACTTCATCAGTTTGTTACAGTGTGCTATTGGCAATAGACCTAATGACATTACAGACATGACATATTTTTACCCATTTTTTTTCCAGGGACACGGAACTTAATCACACTGCTCTCTGCCACCTCCTTCATTTTCTGACAAACAGCTTTTGAACCACTTGGTTAATTCCATCTAAATATGATGAAAGAGAAAGGTCTGAAAGTTTGACAGGAGGGCAGAGGAGAAGCCTGGCACCGTTTCTGCTCCCCAAGGTCTTTGGCAGAGCGCAGGCTGCCAGGTGCTGTTTGTGCTGTCAGCTGGCTCATCCCGGCCCGGCGCTCACGGGCTCCCCGCACACGTGGCAGTGCCGAGGATCGGGCAGAGCACGGCCTCTGCTTTGCCCCGCTGACAACACCAGGGGAGGGGCAGCGCTGCGGGACCACCTCGGCAGGAGACAGGATTGCACAAGGCAGGGTAGGAGCCACAGCTACTGCAGCTGCTGCTGTGTAGGGGCCAGGGACGAGCAGAGAGAGAAACCCACACTTGGGTTGTTGTGCTCTCACTGTAGGAGAGCTTACCTTCAGTGTACGGTGGCACTGGGATCAGGATTTCCTGTTATATTGTCTCCTGACTGACTGACACGAACAATGACTTAGCATGAAAAAGTTGGGGTGTTTTCTGAGCCATACTGTTCAGCTTTAACATGTGTTTGGGTGGGGTTTTCTGATCTTAATGAGTTGTGCTTAGATACCTAATGTACATTCCCTTTCCCTTATCTGCCAGAGGGACTCAGATTTTCTAAACATAGGTAACTTCCCAAGCATTTTACAAAGGATTAAGAACTCTTAACTCTGCATGTGTGAAAACAGATTGCTCCATCACTCTATACCAAGAGTGGAAAGCACACAGTTCCATGCTCTCCTTGTGACCAAATACAATAAAGTTTAACTAGAAAGAAATATTGACCCACACAAGGACAAACTGAAGTATTTGAAAAGGCATTATTGAGCAGCATGCACTTTGTCCATACTCTGTGCAAGCCTTTAAACAAACATCCTTATTCAGTTTTTTCTGTCCTTCAGCATGGCAAAACAGTGTCTTTTCTAAAGCAGAAGCTAAAGGCATAGTCTTATTCCACGAATAAAATACTTTTCATTACACCATAGAGTTAAAGCACCCCCAAGCAGGAAAGAGAAGGTGAAACTACAGAGGGCAAGACAAAAGAGGACTATTAACTAACACTTACTACTAACTTCTCTAGTACTAAGTACTTGAAAAAGACACGAATGCAGAGTACAGCACAATATATTCCTGGAAAACCTGCCAGCATTGAGGCAGATAGAAAGGAATCACCAGCTCTAGAGTGCTAGATTCAGAAAAGCAACATCCTCTAGCTGCACCCTTCCCTAGAAGAAACAGTCTTTACTCTGATTCCTAGGACACTCACCCATGTACTTTACAGAAGCAAATACAGCAGTGACTGTAGTATTTTAAAAATTACTAGATACAAATCCTCCGCTTACTCCTTTGGAATTTCTGAGTCAGATTTCTCACTAAAGAAACAGAACAGTTTAAAGTGAAGGGTCTGAGGTCACTGTTTTTCCTTTAAAAATATTCAACTTACATACCTCATTACTAGTGCTCACTTTATGAACATGCTTTTGAAAAGTAAAATTGTGAAATCTTTCAGAGGGGAATGTTATAAACAGTGAAGGTGTTGGCTTTTGTATTTGGAGTCACTGATCCGAATGGTTAATCACATTAATTATTTAATTAAAAGGTTGGATTATTAATGGTTCTGGGACCAAGAGTGTGAGGTGTGAGATGTCACGTGTTTTATTATGGGTTGTTGAAATAAGTCTGATTGATTGGTTTGTATGGGACAAGGGTAGCTTTCTAGACCCTTCTGAGGAGGCAGTGTGAAGTGCCACTCCAGGACACGAGTGTCTGTCCCTCAGGCCGGGGCCCCGCTCTGGTGAAACAAGGGAGCTGCTCCAAGTGCCCAGACATGCCCCCTATGGGGGCCCAGGGGAGGGAAGGGCCAAGGCAGACAGGCTCCAGCTGGAGCCTGGATTGACACCCGGAGAGTACAGAGAGCCCCACACCTGCCCTGAGAGGCATCCCTCCAGCCAACCTGCACAGCCAAGCACCCAGCGCTGTCCTCCTTTGTTCTGTAGGCAGGCAAACCACCAAATGGGGTCTCCAATTGCCAATTTAATAATTTTTGTTCATAAAACTTCTAATTTTTGAATTGTTCACTGTTTTTCTCAGAGAAGAATACAATACATATTATACAATGTACCTTGCCCTCCACAGGCAGGGCAGGTATCTCAGCTACGTGGTAAGCCAAGTAGTGCAACAAGCAAACAAACAGTGGTAGGTATCTCCAATCATTCTACCTTTGGTTACTGAGCAGTGAATTCCACAGGAGCTAAAAAAACTCAGAACTTTGCAGAATGTTTACAAATGAGTAAAAAAAATTTAAAAAAACAGTGAAACCATCAAATAGTAAATTGTGAAGGGACTTCTTCAGTTTAAAGAAGTAGTCTTTACCTATTAAGTACATAATACCATACACAAATCTTTTTCTTTGTATTTTTATATTTATAGGGGTGGATATGCTTGCCTACATTTTCAACACTTGTCTTATTTGTAAGTGGCAGTGAAGAAGGCAGATATTAACAACTGGGGACAAACCATAAAGGTCTGTTTCCAGGAAAATCTTAGTTCAAAGAGGAATCAGTTCAGAGAACTCCTAGTGAACCAATGCAACATCCTTCTATAAATTTTTTTGTGCAAACATATCTTAAATACACAAGGCCAGAAGCAGTCCTATATGAAACATTCTGGGTTTAGTCTTGAAAAGTACTTGACTACTAGACGTACTGCATTTATTTGTGACCACTACTATGCCTAGGGCTCTCACCTACAGGCTGCTGCTACAGAAGGCCATCATCTCTAATTCAGTATGGGAAGATAAAATCATTTGCCTTCTGTTGCTCAGCAGGCCAAGACACAAAACTCTTCTATCACCAATGCAAGGCCCAGGCTGAGGCTGCAAGACCTTCATCTACTATGTTTTAACTTACCACTGTGGGTGGTAAATAAAAAGCAAATCATCAAACAGTTACAGGGTCATTGAAAGACCTTTCAACACATTTATCATTTGCATCCTCCTTAATGCTATTTGTTTGTGCTTCATGGTTGTTCCGACCCATCATACAAAAAGTTTTCTGCTCAGAATCCATGCTAAGAGTAGCATACCAAGATACCCACAAACTGAAAAATACAGGACAAATAAGTTTTTATGCAAATTTATTAATTAGCTTTAACAACAGTAATACATAAATCAATACTATGTCCAGCATAAGGTTGTATAATAAAATATTCTTGTAAGATTGATTTCTAGTGCGTACATTTTTAAGGGCAGTTTTCATCCAATTTGGACATTTTTTAAAAAAAATAAATAAATACAAGGCCAAAAATGCTTATTTAATGAAAGTCCTGCTAAGTAAGACTTCAGGCTCCACACTCCTTCAAAGCACTATTGAGGACAGGTGTCTGCACACATCTTGGACTCTCACACAAATGGGCTGTGCTCAAGCAGAATACATTTTTTTGACATCTAACACAAACCAATATAAAGTTTTCCAATTTAGACCTCCTTATTTCTCTGAAAACTTGCATTCACTTTTCTATTTTAGGATTGTCTTGCCTTCCAACTGTGATGTGCACATATGAATCCTAACCACATCATGTTTACAAAATACAAAGCTCCAGTCCTCTCCTAATAGTACTGCACTATCTAGTGGAACTACTTGAAACAAATTGCTACTCAAATTAAACAAGACTAAATTGTTCTTGGAGAAAAAAAAAAGAAAAAGCCTTTGGGAACGGGCAGGAACATGGCATGCTCCCAGCTCTATTTGTCATTTTTTGGAGCTCTCCAGACTTTGGGAATACATGCTCTCTGGGATGTCTGGTGCTTAGTGCTACAGCATTAAGTTTTAGGCACCCTGGGTTCTGAGCACTGTAGACACCACAAAAAAAACCTCTGCATTTTCAGCTTTGTTTCCCTGATGGCCAGTGAGTCCAAGATGTACAGTGGCATTCAGATGTTTTTCAAAGTGCAGTATAGAGGCATTCACTGACATTTGGACTACCTTTATTTATAGTTAACAATATTAAAATCTGGTCCCAATTTAAATTATATACACATGAGAAAATATATTTGGCAAATCAGAGCTATTTTATTTACTAGTATACTTATACCACAAAAGTCTATCCTTTGGACATGTTTACTCTACAAATCTAGATAAGCTTGTTTTGTTCTTCTGACAAATTCTGCTGATGGCAAAATTCCCTTTTCGTTAAGTTACACTCAGGATTGAATTACAAAGTTTAAACCTACTCTAAATTACATATTCTTCTTTACTGTACTAAAATGAAACCCAAATGATTGGTCACACTTTAAACACTTATAAACCTAGTAAAAACATCCCTGAGACGCTTTCAGCAACATAGAGTAATTATTAGGTTTGGTCCATTAGAGAAGAAAAATCATTACATCCAGTTGTTGAAAACTATGGGCTCCAACTCCATGAGTTGTACATTGGATTCCCATTCATTCCATTTAATGCCTCTTACAAAACATTGTATCTGAGACAAAAGCCACTAGAGGTTCTGTACATTCTTTGATAGATAATGTAATTGTTACAAAAGTTGTGATGACTGGCCTAGATTCAGCCCTGGTCTAACGCCTTCAGTTTCAATGGAGTTCACACACATTTCAGGGCTGAAGTCTGGCAACATACATGACTGTGAAGGACAGTACCTAACATTAAAAAAAAACCCTTCAAAATTAGAGAGGATACTTTTCACAAGTTGCTGACATTATGTTTTCATATACTACTTATTTTGCAAACAAACATCTTACCAATATTTAAATTTAGAAGTCAGACTGCCAAGCTATAGGAAAACTCAGAACACCACCAGGTTCAACTCTACTGAGAAAGCAAAGTGCGTAGTTTCCACAAAGTGCACATAGGGTTAATGACTATGGAAGTACTGTTAGTACACATGCAAGGTAAAAAAAAAAAAAACAAAACAAAAAGCAAGAACTTATTAAACAGAGGAACATTATTTTCATTGCTCTGAAGTTGCTTTAGAGGGCCTTTCAGTCCACCCTCTCATTGGTTTAGCAGTATTTTAGAACAAAGTCAAAATTCACATACACATCAGATAAATGCAAGTAATCCACCTTTTGCATGAATTAACTACTTTGAACTGCAATTGTTTTCAGAAATTCTGTTAAAGCCTGATATATTGGAAAATTAACTAAAGCTGCTTGTACTCTGAGGCAAAAACTAAGTTAGTACTGGAATTTATCTTTCTGTACCAGTACTCCTGACCTTAGCACTTTCTGCTACATCAAACCAGAGCAAACCTGCCATTTGCAATTAAAAAGCCATGCTTTGTAATATTACATCAATAGCTTCTGCTAAATGAGGCTGTTTTACTCTATGAAGTGCAACAAAAGTGTAATACAATATCTTGTACCTAACACTTGTCTAATTTGTAAGGAAACATGCAAAAAACCTGCAAAGGTGTTTCCATAAAGTTGAACCAAAACATAAAATACTAAAATGGTTTTTGGAAAAAAAAAATTAAGTCCATTTGAAGAACCCAAGAAGGGTCATAGAATATTGTGAGTTAGAAGGGACCCAACAAGGACCATCAAACTCCAATGTTTAGAGAGGATGTTTCTACCAATTTAAGAAGACAGGTGAGCAGAACTGTTAAAGGTAAATATGGTAAAGGAATATTGGAGAAAACTCCAACCAACCAAGCACTGTATAAAAAGTTATTCTAAAGTAACTAAGAAAAAGAGCAAACCCTCATTTTACTCAATGAATACAAGAATTTTGCAGAATTCGTGAGTTAAGTGAGTACATATAAACACTTAACAGTATCACTGTGGGGGTCAGCAACAGAACTTGAACAGTATTTTTGTGATCAACCACCAGACATGAGTTGTGGAGAACCTTTGATACTGCAGCTGTCAAGATCCAACCAGGCTGTCCTCTGCTAAACATAAAACATTTACAGGGTCACTGTAATATGACTTTTTCTCTTGGGACAGCTTCCCCAAACTAAGTTATGCACTGAACTTTAGAGAAACACCTCAGGCAGGGTCATAAAAGGAAGTATATGTGCTCAACCATAATATTTGTGAAGCAAAGTTAGTAAGAGAAGTGAATCCTTTCAGACAGTAGATGTATTACCAGGTGGTGAACTGTCAGGGGTTGCTTTGGGATCAGGAGTGTGACAAACAAAAAGTTGTTTTCCCAAGCTTTTCTGGGCAAATCTGAAGTACATTATGTGGCCCATTGCAACAAAAGACACAGAAATAAGCACCAATAAGCCAAAAGCTTCAGGGTTTGGGGCCAAGATGACCATGATGAAGTGCAGCAAGTCAAGAAGATAATTCATGGAGTTTTGGACACCGTTTATGATGCCTCTTTCAGATTCTATGACGTTTTCTTGGAGTAACTGTGTGACAGTCAAATCAAAGGACCAAAGGCCTACAGAGAGAAAAAACAGTTATCCATACAGCTTGGCTTCTTATGGCAAACTCATCACTAACACAATTCCATTCATCCTTCCAAGCACTCACTTCTGCCAAAAATGCACAGGGTAAGATATCCCCTTGTTGGTTAGAACTGATTTCACAGTCAAGAGCAATTTACTTTCCTTTTACAAAAATTTCCTGAAATAATACATACAACTAGGCATATTAACTTGCCTGTCACATCCTGTTTCACCATGACTATCAAGCCAATGTTTTACTCATCCTTTCCTTGTTTAAATAGCTGGCTTACAGCTATTTACAGTGTATAGCTCAATGCAATCACTAAGGCTCTGCATAAGATGTTTTGCAAAAAAATCAAATATATTTTAAACTATGCAGAATACACAAATTTAAGTGGCTGACACTAGCTTCCATATTGGTTTAGACTGTTCCTGGTTTAGCTTTAGTTTATCTTGCAAGCAAACTCAATACATATGAATCAAGTATTTTATTCCTCCAGAATTCAGCAAAAACTGCAGAAACTGAGTATAAATATTCTAAAGATGACCATTCCTGTTCATTACATTTATGTATTTGACTGCCTACTCTGTTGACAGATGCTAATACTATGCTAAGCAGCAATTCCTCAAAAAATTAGGCTGTCATCCAAATCAAAGCTTCCCTTCTAAAGAAGCTTCCCTCCAAGATTAGACAATTTTATTAAGGGGATTAATTTAGTAAACTGAAATTTCAAGGTTTTCATAGCAGATGTGTTTAGTTCTGTTCCCTAGTAACAAGTGGTTTCATTTGGTTGTGAACAAAAATCATTTAGAGATGAGCTTTCCAAAATATACATCACAATCATCTCCAAATGTGGTAAATTTTCTCCTACCAGCAACACACCATATACATGGAATTAGTACTGCAGTCTTCACCCTGGTGATACTGTTGCAGGATCATTTCATTTTTATGTGAAGTATAATTAACTAGCCCCAGAAACCTGATGTAACACTTCAATTATAGCCTCAAATTCTAAAATCAATTGTATTTAGTTGACAGGCACTGTAATTTTTAGAATTAAAAGCAGATAGTAAACCAAATTGTAATAGAGACGTAATACTTACCAACTCTAGCAGCAATGACTCCTGCAAACAGGAGACTAACAGAGATTAAAGGCACAGGCTCAGGACTCATCTCTGGGTCATTGTTAGAAGGAGCAATAGACCCGTTTAACAAGTTGGGGATTGCAGTCGTAAAAATCATTTCAGATTCTGGAGATGCTATAGTAGGCAACGGTTCATTTTCAAACAGCCTGGCACTCATGTCAGCAAATGGAGAAACAGTCAAATCCATAGGACTTCCAGGCATAAACACAGAGATGGCACATAAGATCAGACAAGAAAACTGAGCAACTCCAGAAATAAGGCCTGTGCGAATGAGGCCGCATTTGCGCCGAAGCCAAGTGAAAGCTACTGTTCCCATGATTCCAGTGACTGCTGAGGCACCCATGAGGAGGCTCAGCACAGAGCCACTCAGCCCCTGAGTGTATGCATAGCCTGTAGTGATACAATCGAATCCCAGCACAGTCATATAGAGAAATGCAAGGCCCATGCCTGCAAGGAACACCGGCTGGTTGTAGTACGCAACCCATCCGTCCCGGAACGTTATGAAAGGTTCGGCAATCCGGGCAGCACAGCCGACTTCCTTCTCCGCCTGGGGCTCAAAGCCTGCTACATCTTTCTCAATAATCAACTGCACTCCTTCGGCAGGTTTTGTGTCACTCTCTGTGAACAGAAATGGAGCTGGTCAGAAACACTCCTGCCTGCAAAGTGCACAGGGTAAAGCGACAGACAATTGTTTGCACCAAGTTCACTACTGCAGAAGTCCATCAGTCAAACTCCACTACCAAGCTTTCTCTCAATTACCTGAATTAAACCATTTAAAGTGTTCTTAAATCCCACCTAGGGAGTAGGATCAAATAAAGTTTATCCCTGTCAATTTATTTCATTAAACAGTGATAAGAGAAAGCATTGCCTACTTCTAGACTTGGGACTGAATGCTCCAGTTCCAAAAGAGAATTTATTTGCCTAATGAATGCCAATGTCAGTTGGCATTTTAACACAGCTTTGTATGCTTAAAAGCACTGACTGAAAAAAACCAAGGGAATACTTAAACACTTGTCAGTATCTCATATCATGGCAGAAGAACCAAGGCTGAAGCCTGTCCAGAGCCAAAAGCTTTCAAAGCTTGACTTAAAAACCCAAACAAATCCAAAACCTCAGACTATGCATTTCTACAATTCCATTCTCACTGTAATAAGGGAAAAAGGCACTTCTACAGGTCACAAACAAAAATCTAAAAACTCCCAGCAGCATTTACACTAGTAAGGAGAATGGAAATTCTACAAATGTCTGGATGCCTGAGCAGTGTTTTTACACTGTTAATTTCAAAACTAACTCCACATACAGCGAGATACATGAGGTACTTCAGCAGCTTTTAGAAACAAAAGTTTTCTAATGAAATCAGAATACTGCAACAGCAAAGATGAAGTGTTTCCTACATATTGACATTTGCTAAATGCTTCATTCTCCAGAAGTATTTTAGAGCCTGTTCCAAAGCTATGGAGCCTTCTACACTCTCTTGTTCTCTGATATTTGATTGCCATCCAGCAGCTTACTGGACCAGCTATTACCACCATGGATCTGATGGCTGGGAAGACAGATCTCTTCAGTACTTTTAATAGCAGCTTTCTTACTCAGTATACTGAGACAAGGTTAGCTAGCATTTAAACAAAATCCAGGAATTCTTTGTATTTCAGAAAAAAACTCCAAAAAACAAAAAGAAAAACCCAAACAAAAACCCACAATCTGTTGTATCTGGGAGCCCATAACATGAACTTTCAGTAGTATTCATCAACTGCTACCTTAAAAATGGGGAAACATTCTCATATTTGAGCATCTGAAATTTCCAATACTTCACAATAAAAAATCTGTTTCTGAAACAATTTTAATTTCTGGTATTAAGACTACCTAAAGTAATGTTAATATTCATTTCAGGGTTACATATAGTAATAGACAGTCATCTACACTGCAAATCTGACTTGTACTGCTTGGCCAAGGAAGCAGAACTGAAGGCCAAAAGAGTTTATTTTGTTTTTCAACATTCCCTGGAGCATGTAAAAATCATTTAATCATGTCAGAATAGAAATATGATCATCTATTCTACAACCTCCTGAAAGCCTGTCAGTACTACGTGGAAGCAGAGATGAGTTAGCAAGGAACAGTCTTACAGAGGCTGTAGACATTACAGAGCCAAGGGTCTGGTCCAGCTTCTTAGCTGTAGTATAGATGGATAGGAGCATTCCTAATGATCAGCCCAAACTTACAGGGCAGACTTACTCTAAAGGGGTTAATGAAGAAGAGAGAATTCATTTTTTGGCTGCATTTTATGGAATTCCTCAAAAAGCTGCACAAAGTATTGTTACTTAGATTAGAGTCTCTGGTGTCTATACCCCAAACATGAAAACTCCAAGCTATGTGTAGAAAGATATATAACCTCAAAGCAGTGCCTGTGGAAGACAAAAGTCAACACTTGACTGATGCGATGAATATACAGTGAATTTGAATAGTTACTTCTGAGTTTTCAATACCTTTCTTTACATTCAGCTGTTTCAGTTCCGATGCTTCAACTTTTGCAGATTTGTGAGCCAGAGTAGGGGTTTTCTGATAAACCTTCCAGAGCAGTAGGTATTCCACACACATCGACATCAGGTTCCAGCCAGAAATGAATCCACAGCCAATCATTGGGGAGCCAAATGTCATTATCTGACCAACAGCCATTGGGGCCAAGATATTGGTCAACTGATCAATTCTTCTTATTGTGGCATTCATATCTGTCAGAAATTATTTGATGATAAGAAATTATTGGTGAACACTTACAGTGAAATATTCACTAACAAAGTTGTGAACTGCACATGTATAATGGTAAAGCTACAAGTCTTGCTCCAGCTATAAGTTGTTCCAGCAGACGTAACCAGAGGCACCTGCACACTTGGTCAATGCTTAAGTTCACTGCAATCAACCAAGGTGTTTGTAAGCCAAATCCCTGCTGCTGCCAGTTTTGCCTGCATGAGGTCTTCCAGAGTCAGCATGCTGGGTTTACAGTGGCAGCATAGCCTTGTTCATCATGAAATCAGGTAGAACTGCTCATTACGGTATCAGATCACTTTCACACAGCACTGACCCCTAGCTCTATCCCTGTAACACTCAAACCTAGAATGCACAACTCCAGGAATCTCATAAGATGGAATTGTTTCTTGTGAAGATGGATTACTATCTCTCAACACTGGAACATGTATTTCTTAGTCTCCTTCATTTACTTTTAATAACTGGTAGCCAGCCACAGCACCAGAACTTTGAAATGGCTCTACATTTCCTTGTTAAGTCACATTGGTTGATGGCAGCTGTAGGCATCCTTAGATCTTACTGAGCAAAGTCCTCACTCCTTTCTGGCCCTTTGATGTTTATAGTCAAAACAAGCAGCCCATTCTCAGCACAAATGCATCTTTCATTTGCTTCTAGGGAATGCCTCGCCCTGCTCAATCTTATCTACTTTACTGTCATTAAACTGTCTGGGTTCCTGTAAGCTTCCAATTAATAGTGCCATTCTTCCACTCCTAAAAGCTGCTAGACACTCAGTGGTTTCAAACATTAAGCCCCTTTTAGAGTCCTACTATAAAATTAGAGCTTTTGAAGGACAGGTGAAATTCTACATCAGTATGAAGTTGCTTTATTCAATCTGTAGAGAATTCCTCCTTGCCATTCAAAGAGATATTCAGGTTACTCTATCTAAAATTCAAAGTCAATTCAATGTTAACCTAGTTAACCCTCAGTTAAACAGTTAAGTTAGATACTTGCATAATATTTGGCTTTAAAAATTCCAAGAACTAACCTTTGTTTTTTGAGTTATTTGAGGAAGGCTAATAATTCCAATCAGAAAAGGTACAAAGAGTAAATAGGAAAACTATCAAGGGCAACAAAGGAGATGTTAAGGTAATTTTTTTTATTTCCCTATTCCACTAACTTGCATACCTAAGACTCCTCTTTGAGGAAAGGTAACAGTGCAGGGATGGACAATAGTATTTGCTGCAAAGTCAGTGTCAGCACTCAACCTTTTTTTTAAAGTTAAGGAATTCCAACAGTCTCCAAGTTACACTACGGTTAAACAGAAAATAAGTCTACTCAGCCTGAAAGGGATGCTTAAGATAAATCTATTGAACTAAGATGCTTAATTCAGTGATTGTTTTCATTCTTCAATCAAGTTGCATGAGAACTTACTGTAACCTCTTGCCTGATTTCTCAGTACAAAATGTAAGTGGTCATACAATTGTGCCTGAGTTCATGAAGCAGTAAAGAGGCAGGACTGACTCTCAGGCAGTTCTCTGCAGGTGTGGTCTGTACTTTATCTCATGTGTGGTATGTGGGACAGGGATGGGGGAGATGATTTGCTGAATAAGATCTGACACAAGAAGAAAGTTTTAATAGCTCTCATTAACCTAAGACTTTTACAGATAGCTGCTATTTTTCTACCTGTGATTCACATGCATGAAGAAAGTTCACCTGTATTGCTGCTCTACAAAAGGTATGACCTAGAAAGGCACTGCAAGGTCAAAATAAAAGACTAGGGAGGATACTCTGTAGACTGGGAAATAAAAGTATGGCACTTTTAATGGAGCTAAGAATTAGCCTTTCCTGGATGAGTAAATAACATTCCTTCATTGGAGATGAACATCAAGTAAAAATCTGGAATACAGGGTTCCAATTTCTAAAAGGACTCTGAACTTTATAGGCAATTTAGGCACCTTTATACAAAATTAGAGTTCAGAAGTTGAAAGGCTGTCTAAGCCTGAAGGTATCTAAACTCTGTCAGACTTAAACTTTAGTTCCAAAGTTAGTGAGCTGTAGAGGTCTTGGTAATGTTAAACAGCTCTGTGTCTTGTTTGCAGTTCAGTATCAGTTCCTCTATCTGAGAAGGCTTAAGTCCTCTTACAGGGTTGATTCAGAGCCCATATAGCCTGGCCAAATTCATCACAAAAAATGCTGCTTCCCACACTGTCTGTTACAATCAGAGCAGCAGCACAGCCAAAGATCTGTTGTACACCCTTTGGTGCAATTTGCCTTGTGTATCCTTGGTGAGATTCCCAATCTCTCACATCCAAGTAGTGTCATGACTATCAAACTGCAATAGAATATGAATGGGAATGAATTCTCTCTCCTAGCAGTATCAATGTCACTGTGCAAGTGCAGGGCACAGGGGGAGAAGCAACAAAAAAATTTTTTAGGCAAAAGATTATTTAGTCTGTAGTCTATGCTAAAAAGCATCAGATAAAGGTAAGCAGAGCTTCCAATTCCAACTGAAGGAAAGTGTTCACAGCTCTGAGTTTGACATCAAATGCTAGAGAAATGCAAGCTCCCAAATGTGCCTGCATGCACAGTATTACCTACTGGCAATTTCCTAATACACCTACTTAACTGTTTTGGACTTCATTCTCATGCATCTTTTTCTTCAACCCCCATAAGAGCCCAGTTATGCAAGAGTTCTCTGTTTCATTCCAGGGACCTAAAAATAAAGTATTGCAACACTTGGCTTGTTCAGCAAGACTAGTTTTCCTAACAGAGCTGCAGCAGGACTAAGAGGAGGGCAAAACAAGTTTGGGGATGCCTAAATGAATTATAACCACAACAGAAATTTGTGATCTCAGTAGCTGTAGTCCAGAGCAAGGAAGAGCAAAATAAAGGCTGCCCTTTATCCTGATGTTTTCTTATATCTGGAATTCAAAGATGCACTGATCTCTGTAAACTCTAATCTTAAAAAAATAAAATCAAGCTTGGAAAGCAAGACATGCAAGGTATTATAAAGGCAACATATTTCACCTGCCAGTTTGCTTCTGTCTTCCCCTGCAACCACAACAATCCAGTCCCTCTGAATTGTGATCGCTGTGGCAGTGCTGGCCAAATTGGCAATATTTGCTATTGTGATAACCAGGATATAGCACAATGTCTAGAGAGATGAGGGGAAAGAGTTACAAGGTGAGAAAACTGATGGAGATCTCCACTTTCTACACAAACAGAAAAGACTTTTATATTTGATTCCACACATTTTAGCATTATTCTTCACACAAAACAAGATTAAGTTGACAATTCCTGGCAGAAAACAATCATCATCTGTTTACCTAACCAGTGCAGTTTCATTTGCCAGTTTTAGCTCCCAGAAATATCTACATGATTAGAGAAAGATAAAAATTCATCCATCTCCCACGCTCCCCAAAGCTTCTTTGCAAATTAATTTCTTATTAACAAGCTGAAGCACTCACAAGAAGCCATCCGTGGTATAATGTCAAGAGCTGTGTCTTAAACAAGAAGATAATCATCAGGATAATCCCGCACAGGATGACAGATGAATTCTGCACAACCAGGGATGTCTGGGCCACTGTTTTAAACCAGAGAGCAACAGTTATGAACATAAGGATGAACTAAGTATTGCCTTAAGGCAGACATAATTAAGGAGTATGCAGAGATTTTTAAAATAACTTTATTTTCCTAGTCTCCCCCAAAATATAAGTTGCAAAAGTATGCTTCATAGTAGAGTCTTAATCTTTCATTGTCTTAGAGAAACGAACTAATGTCTAATGTAACTTCATAGCTCTTGATTTACAGTCAAAGTAGGTCTTCTCTCCATCTCAAATGCCGACAGTATGTTTCAAGTAGTAAAAACCTAGCTCAAGCCTCTAAAATTCATCTTCAGCCTACTGTGGAAGGGATACTATTTTGAAAATATTTTTGGAAAGTAAAAATTCTTTTTAAGAACTTGATCCCATTTTATTTATAAAACAGACTAGAACCTATATAGTTACAATATGCATAATACAAACGCAGTGTGTTCACACTTTAGTGAAAGACATTTGTATCTAGACAGAAGACAACAAATAATACAAGTGCATGTTAGTGCTATAATGTAAGAAGAACTTGGTCTGTAGTCCTAAAGTTACATATTTCTTACCTTTTGTGTTTCCATGCATCTCTACACATCAGATGGGTTTAGCCTGAGTAACAGACATATCATGACTTAAAACTGTTTTCCTCCTGTCTGTGAGAGTATCTCTGTACAACCATCACCACTCCAAAACCACTCTGCCCTTCTTAAAAGAGATGAGCAAGCCCCATTCTCATATTTGACTTGAGGAATTCACTCTGGCAGTTTCACCTTTTTAACATGAATTTAATGCATCCTTAAGTAAATAACCTGCTCTAGGCATCTAACCTTTGAGCCTGGAGTTCTTGTCCACCCAGTCTCCAATAAGGGCTCCCAGGAGAAGAACTGATCCCGCCACAACCAGGCCATAGACTGCAGTCAGGAGTAAGCTGTTTCCATAAAGTTCAACCAGGAATACAGACACAGCAAAATGCCACATACGATCTCCCTTTAAGAGTAAGAGAACACACACAACATTACTGGTTGCACTTTAGAAGCACACAGGTTCACTATTTTACTAAAGCCCTAAAGTACAGTCAAAAGTCTGTACTAAAATAAAGGTTTGTTACAGCTACAGAGGTGATGTAGAGTTTTTTGTGGTGGTTGTTTTTTGGGAGGTTTTTTGATTGCTACATCCTGTGACCATTGATTTTATCCCAGTATCACTAAGATCATCTATCCTAATCAAATGGATCATTCCAGTTTGTAATACCACAAATTAAAAAATTCCCAGGTATTTTATATTATTGTATTGCTAGGCAAAGTCTGTCACCAACCACATCCAAAAAACCTCAAAAAGCTTACACAAGTTGTCCAGCGCAGATCAAATATTAACAACAGATTTATCAATCACTATTTAAATAACTTTTCAAGATAGCAGTTAGCTCTTAGATGATCAAAGCTTAAGTCCTGCTTTATAACACAAGAGTGAGTCAAGTGAAAACAAGTCATCATACAATTCAGGATAGATGTGGGTAAATGTTAACTGAAGTTTCAGAAATCAATGGACTTCAGCTGTGTTCAGTGTTAAGCATTGGCATATTACTCAGAGGACATAGAACAGCAGAGCTCATTTAAACTATTGTAAACTCACTGCCAGTTCAGCCCATTGCTCATTTAACCTAGTGCTTAGAATATAACATATCCATGTTCTGATACCACTTACTACAGGTAGCAAGGAAAAAAGGAAGCCTCAATTGTTAAACACATCCAAGTGAAGCAATTTTCATACTACTCAAAACACTTTTAGGTTTGCTAATAAATATATGGAAGTTTTTGTTGTCACATCTCACTTTACTTTCAAATATGTTGCAAGAAATGCATGACAGAAAAGGCTTTATGTAATCAGTAACAAAGCAGATGAATAGGAATCATTTATATCATTCTAGGGCACACAGGCTGTTTAACAAGGGTCCCTAATATTAGTCTTCTACAAACCAAACATGAAACTGTTTTCTTCTGCTGGTTTATGTTAAATAAACAACTGCTATGTGATACAGCAAAGAGTACAAATTTCTGAGGACCTCAAATATTCAGAAGGGCTGGGGGAGGTATAACATAAAAGTACTTTTAAAAATTAAAGCCTGCCAAATCTAACTTATCATGTAACACAGCAATCAAGAGATACACAAAAAGCATACTATTTGGAGGGTCAAAATAATTGCAAAGTGTGATTAGTCTTCAGTATAGTACAGACATAAAAAGCATTTGCCTTTTACTGTTGTGTTCACTGAAGAAGATTTCTGTAAGCACTGTAACATGTAAACTTTTATACTTATTTCCTCAACCACAGGCTGAAAAAAATTATATTCCAATCACGGAAAGAAAAATGAAAACCTCAGGGTATTTTGTAAGCTTTTTTAACTAAATCCAATGACAAATGCTACTATAAGCATGATCATCTTATATGTCTCCTCTCATATATTATAAACCATTTTTCACACAAGAAACTCATAAGGTCTTCTGTAAATATGTTCCACATATATTCCATGGTTAGTTAATAGAAATATATAGAAGACATCCCAGCAATGAATCCACAGGCATATAATTCTCCAAGTCCAGCTTTCACTTAAACTTAGTATGACCTGAGGTGGTACTTTATACAATTTCACTTAAAATGCATGCAGGTAAATTAACCTGGATAACTGTTTATTAAGCTCAAAAAATGAGCCAAAAAATACTTTCATATTAAGTTTGGGTTTTCTATTTACGCAGAGATGTTTCAGTTACGGTATTCTGATAAGATGAAAAAGGCATTTTTTAAAAAAATCTAAGTATGTGATAGTCAGTGCCAGTCACTACTGTCAGAGTGAAAAACTGACTCTCATTTCAAACTCATGGAAAGGTTCCTTTCACTCCAGAGACATCACGATTTTGCTGCACATTTCATTTAAGAGCCTGTGAACACTGTTCAACTTTATCCAACACATTTACCCAGAGTATTTTGTTCAGGCCAACCCACAGAGATAATTTTTGGGGTAACCACAGCTGTTCCAACCTGGAAGTATGATTTTCTTTCAAGAATTAAAAATCATAAGGAATAAGCAAAGATAAAGAAGAAGAACAATACTAGTGAATTGTAGAGCTTTGTAGCAGGTATGTAATTTCAAGCTACGATCTACTGAAATTTGAACAGCAAATAGTCTTCAGAAACAGGTAGATCCTTGATTACATATCCTTAGTCCCACCTTAAAATGTCTCAAAACATGGATATTTCAAAACTGTCAAATAGCTGCAGCTGTTTATCATCACTACCCTTTTATAGGCAGCTCCTCCCCTTCTGCAATTATAATTACCCTTATAATCACCTTCAACTACTGAATGTATACAATCCCACGTCAGAACTGAAGCCACAAGCTGAGGAATAGCCAGGCTACCACCTACTGATGAGCTGCCTGAGGGGCACAGATAAGGCTGGGAAGTTGCAATCAACTGATCTCCCGGGAAACATTAGGCCTGACACCTACAAGGTGAAGCCAGTTTGATAGACAGCAACAGCATAAGGTCTGAGACTCCAGTTCAGCATTACTGTCCACCCTATTAAGATCCCTGAGGATCTTAAGGATCCCAGGCACACATTCAAATCCTTTACTGAGCAAGAGCCCAACAGAGTCTAGACTTTGTTCAAGTCTGAACATTTCTGCAGATGTGACATGTTTAATCATTTACAGCTTCTCTTTGGGAATGGCACAGTAACACAGAAACCTAATTAGATCTCTCAATTAAATCAAAACCCCATTTCTCTCAGGTTGGTATCGTGGACAGAGCCATTCTAAAACAAAGATGAACGATTACTTGGAGTTCTGAAGATTCAGGAATTTGTTTATTATTCCTGTTAGCAAAAGCCTTCACACTACAGGAACACCAAATCTTAGGAGATACAAAAGGTGAAGTCCTGCACCCAGTTCTGTTGAAATAAGCTGTTGTAGAATAACTTCTGTTGTTTGAGCAGATTTGGTTGGGGGTTTTTTGAGTCAAGATTTTCAGCACAAAAGCCACCAGGGCATGACCAGGAGTATCCATTAATGTTACTAAACAGACATCTTGCATTTGTTACTGTGTGCAACACTGTTTTCTAACTCTGCTTAGTCACCTTTACTCAGGGACTCGGAGCAATCCCACCGCAGAGCTGTGAAGCACTGCTCAGAGAGGAGTAAGCAGGGGTGGCCAAATTGCCAATGAGGCACTTTGTGGGCACGACTGACAAAAGCTGTTGCAGGTACACCCTGACCTCTAAAAAGCAGTGAGCCAAACAGCTCCTTCAATATTAACAACTACCAAAATATTGTGCTTGTTTAAACAAACATTTGATACCACCTGAAGCCTTCTTTCAATAAGAGAAACATCAGTAGGACCTTTCAGGTTAGGGAAAGCAAGAATCTGCCAGAGTTAGGCATGCACTGTTGTAACTGTAGATCAGCCATTTGTTTAATACATACATCACTCCAGTCCAAATGCAGGACCAAAACATAAAACAAGGAAAATGGGGGGGAAATATTCCATTTACTTTTGAACCAAGGCATTGTATGGAGATTTAATATTGTGTTATAATACACACATTCTTAATTTTATTCTGTGAAACAGAACTGGACTGTCTTTTTTTAGTGCATATTTTAAGGCCACTTTCTTTTAGTATTCTTCAAGTGAGTAAAAGCTGGTATAAGTTACATTAGCACAGAAGGAAAGCATTTCAGGAGGCAAATGATTTTACAAAGGACAACTCCTGACACTTTCAACAAGTTAGCTAGCCCGTGGCAGTAATGGGGGTCCATTGTAAACACTGAGCCATTAGTAAGTATACGAGTCCTTTACATATATGTTGCAATGGACTGTCTCTCATTCTGCTCCTCTATAAGGAGTCTCACTGCTTCTGTAGTTATTTAAAAACATTAAAAGGTACACAATCAGCCCCTCCAAATATTAAGTACTCTGCGCACTACTCTGCGCAAAAACTGCACCTACTGCAACGTATCCTGTAAGGGTTACAAAAACTTTTAACAGCAAGGTGTTGTAACAAGACCTCTACAGTGGCATGCTAATTTATGACGATTTTTTGAAAATACCAATAAAGTTCAGGTAAATCATAGCCAGATTAATAAAATCCTACTTCTACTAGGCCAGTATTTTACTTACCCAAGTGGACAGTGCATGTCCAAGATAAAGAAGAAACTTTGCAGACGTAAAATAGGCAATCACAGACCCTAAATGAGAAATAAGAAACAGATGCTAAAGCAAATGCGGGCACATCCACCGCATTTCGGTACAGCGGGCACAGATCACTGCCGCGGGCACGATTCTGAGAGCGGAGGCGCCACCGGGACACGGCGCGATTCGGTGCCCCCCACCCGCGGGCAGCCCTGCCCGGTCACCCGCG